>VBSM01000483.1:30116509-30272868 GCA_008086735.1 Cheirogaleus medius
CTTAACCATCTCCTGAGGACCAGCTGGGCAGCTGCCTCCCCTGCATCTCCCTTTAAAGCCAGAACCAGTCCTCAGTCTACCCTCATCGAGCTTAGCCAGAGATCGACTTTGCCTGAGGATCCCTGTCTCTTGCCCCTTTGCCACTTAACTTAGCAAAGTGTCCAGGAAGATCTGCAAACTTTTGTTCCTCTTGCTTTTCCTCAGGCCTGTCTCATTTCATTTTGTCTCTGGTCTTCCTCATCTCTTGATCCTCAGCACTGCTTCTTTACGTCCAAACTGCCTTAGCCAGCCACATTCTTTTCAAACAGTTCAGTTTTCCCCTGTCCTCTACCTCAAAATCCTAACTGTAAAATTCCTGGCTTTCTCTCTGTTCCAAATGATAGCAGTTAGAACTAACAGCATTCCTGTAGCAATTAATGGAAGTGCCCATGTTATATAAGGTTATAAACTTTGTGAGATACTGAAACTATGTTGTAAAATGTTTGCCTCTCTCAAAGTGTCTTACATATTATGGAAATCTGATTGCTATTTTCTCATGTGATTTGAATTCTAATACCCATCTAAGGTCAAGGAGAAGAAGAGAGAAATGATGTCAAAAGGGCAAAAAGGGAGAAAGAAATAAATGCTCCTAAGTAGCTTGCAGCTTACCCCCAAGTTTCAAAATATAAATGAAAGCCATTTCCTCATTCCAATTCTCTATCACACACAAGCACTGCTCACTGCACAAAGAGGGAACATTTTATTCTCAAACTAACAAGCCATTAGAAAATGTAGTTGAATGTGGTGTGTGTTCGTTACTTTGGAATTAGTTAATGTATCTTTAATATAGCACAAAATAGCTATGTAAAGAGTGTACCTACTTTATCAATAAACTTCAATAAAGATCAAATGTTAGGGACTGCCCAGCTGCAATTGATCCACCCTAGAACTTTCTGTAGGGCCAAATGATGGGGAAACTCAAACAGAGCATACCGACTATCTAAGCTGTTATGATGGGCAATATGGTGCTGTTGAATTTGGTTTTTTGGTTTTTTTTGAATGATTCTATTGAATTTGTGAGAGTCTTTTCAAATATGTGAATAGAGGGGTATGGACTCCCTATACAGATGCAGATGTGCTCTAAGTTCTTGATGTTTTCCAGTGGGAAAGAGACAGTGTTGTTGGGATTATGAGCAAATTTAAGCCCACAGTTCAATGGTGATGAAATTAAGCAGGATTTTACAATTTATACATAATTGATATATACAGTTGACGTTGAAAACTGATATTTTGCCATCCTATTCCTTTTATACATGGGGAGAAGCATCAGAAGAGTTAAAAAAAATAAAACTTGATTTGTGTCACATGTCTAGTGAGTGGCAGGGCAGGAATTCTAGCCTGGGTTTGTGGGACACTCTGGTGTCCAGCATTGGTCCCCTGCAACTTGGTGTCTCTCGACAACACACCGGTGAGCTCAGAGGGTAGTATTTGCATATCTCCATCTAGGGGTTCACATTTGAACAGTTAACCATTTCCCCAATGAATACACTTAGCAACCACCCCAACTGGTGTTTGTAGATGGAAAATAAAGCCATAGCACCCAGTTAGGGGAGCAAGCAGGCAACGATCCCCAAAGAATAACTTCTAATTTCTTGTTTATGAGGAGCTTAATGGGTATACACTTGATAGATACACACTTTCTTTTGTGGTTGCATTAAGGGCTTTGGTCTCTGTTTCTGCACTTGTTTTGCCTAAATGGGCAACTCAGACTTTTCTGTTAGATCTTCAAACTGCTGGCAAAGTAGTCCAGTCTGGCCCACTCTGCTTTTGCCGCTGCAGCATCACCAAGATTATTTCCCCATATATCCGGCAGACACTGGTCTCCATTTACCTTCACTGTTCCTTCTCCATAACATTCTACTGGTCTAAAAGTCCACATATCCCAGGGTTACACAACTTAAAACACTTGTCTCTGCAATTCTGAGCCAGACTGTGTAATTCTGGCTCAGTGTGACTAATTGATTTCCAATTTCAGGTAAAAAGATTTCTTTTTCTTTCTTATTGTTGCTTGATACAAAATTATTAAGCCTGATTCTCAATGGAGACATCAAGAAGGTAGGAAGGTCAAAGCAATTCAATCTTCTCTGACAGTCTCTGCTGTTCCCAGAGATGGCTCAAAGCAGGAGCAATTCCTGGGAGCTGCACTTGGCAACAACATCAGGCCGTCGTCAGGCCGTTGAGTTTGTGGCAATCCCAGCCCCCAGTTGCTTTCATGGTAGCAAGTTATGCTGACTGTCCCCATGCCTCTGTCCTCGGGTGCCCGGGTACAACCTTCTACATCTCTTGTTGGCTGTGTCACTCAGCGTCCTCCCTTGGCACCTCTGCCAGTGATCAGCTAGTGGCTAATGTGCCTGCTTGTGGCTGAGCCCTACTGGAGTCTGTGGGATTCCATGAAACAGTTTTATGAGAAGGGTCTTGCTCAGAGTTCCCTAACTGTGCATTTAAAAAAGCAAGCCATGGCTGTAGCAAGCTAGGCCATAATTCTAAATACCTCCCTGGCCACTTTCTGCCATGCTCTGAGGTTGAACACCATCTTAGCTTGGAATTCTCTTGCATTCCTCCCCAGTTCCTCTTCCAAGAATATTGTTGGTTGGGCCCCTGCTTCTCTTCAGGTGCAAAGATGCATCTTCTCACAGTAGGGCACAGAAGCTCATCAGTAAACTGGGCTCCAGAAACAGCCCAAGGAAATCCTGTCGTTGCCAAAGGTAGAATGTAAACCAGCTCTGAAAATAAGCCAGGTTTTGCTATAATTTTTTAGTGTATTACTTGGATTACTAAAACTAATGAGTAAGTTCACTTACAAAAATCTAATTGAATGAGGATATTACTTAGAGGTGGTTAACAAATCAACTTTATTCACGCCTACAATGTCACTAATGTCAAAACTGTGAGTACAAAATCCATAATTAACCTTCTCTCACCATCAGTGTTTAGCTCCTTAAAATTGCCCGTGGGCCCTCCCTTGCTGACCTGGTGCAGCCATGGAGGCTGTGTTTGCTTTAATATGCAAGGAGATTTATGCAACTCGTCAAAGACTTCAGAGCCCTAATCCCCAGCTCACCTTATGCCAAATTCCAGAAGCAGATGCAATATGGAAGAATAAAATTGATGGAGACTAAACACTGAAAAATGCTATTGCCTAGACAATGCTGGTGTGATTAAAAAGAGCTTCCCTGGA
Organism: Cheirogaleus medius; assembly: GCA_008086735.1. Lineage (NCBI taxonomy): Eukaryota > Metazoa > Chordata > Mammalia > Primates > Cheirogaleidae > Cheirogaleus > Cheirogaleus medius. The sequence goes on from VBSM01000483.1 coordinate 30,119,727, forward strand.
GAATGCAAGAGGTTCCTGGTGATGGGGCCAGTCATACCCAGCCGTGTACACTGAACCCCACACTGCAGTTGACTTCATCACAGCCCAGTCCTAACCGAAGAGGCCAAGGCCACCTGTCCTGATATAGTATGGTTAAATGCCAATTTCCTAGCACCAGAGTGTCCTTGAGAGCAGGCTTCTCTACCTTAGAGTGAGCTATCCTGAAACTCACAAAATGTACCTCAAAATAAAAGCAAGCTTTGTTACCAACTCTCACTACAGCATAGACGGGGGCAGGGACAAATGTAAGAATGTGTGGCCCAGGAAGGAGCAAAGGCCAGTCCTTCAGCACTCCCAGCAGAGGGAGGACAAGCAGCAGCCATTGCCTGGTGCTGTCCTGGAACCCCTGGCTGCCCCGCGCGAGGGCCAGAATACTCCCTCTTGCCTGAGGCCCTTACTGAGAGAGGCCAGGCACCCCTGAGCACACTGCTTATGAACTGGTGCCCTCCATTTCTCTCCAGTCAGATCCCTGAAAGCCTCCTTGAGCTCACACTCAGACATTTGCAACTAAATTCAAATTACTACCCCTACAATAAAGTTGCATCCCTTGCTCATAGTTTAAAGCCTATAGGTTGTATGAGTTTGCTAGAACTGCCATAACAAAGTACCACAGACTGGTGGCTTAAACAACAGAAATTTATCTCTTATAGTCCTAGAGGCCAGAAACCCAAGATCAAGGTGACAGCAGAGTTGGTTTCTCCTGAGGGCCTCTCTCCTTGTCTTGCAGACGGCCGCCTTCTCGCTGTGCCCTCACATGGTCTTTCCTCTGTGTGCGTCCATCCCTGCTGTCTCTTGTGTGTGTCCAAATTTCTGCTTCTTTTAAGGACACCAGACAGGTTGGATTAAGGCTCACCCTAATGGCCTCATTTAATTTAACCCTCTCTTTAAATGTGCTATTTTCAAATACATAATATAGTCACATTCTGAGCTACTAGGGGTCAGGGCTTCAACAAATGAATTTGGAGAGGACACGATTCAGCCCATAAAAAGGCTGAGCCTAACTTAGAGGACAATCTGGCTGATGGAAAAAGAAAGCCTCTTTCCAAAGTGGTGTTTTCCTACAGAGTCTCAACCTCACACGGGAGCATTTTGCTGGTATCCCTGGCCATATGCAATTACAGGATGGACTCCTTGGCTTGCTGGAGCTCGCCCCAGCCCATAACCACAGACTCCATCCCCACCTAAGTAACTCAGATAAAAGAGGCTGTGTGGCTCTGTAGACATCCATCACACTTCTGAAAATCAACCCTAAAACCATGCCTTATGATGATGTCAGTGAAGTACTTTCAGACACAACTAAATGTGTTTGAATTATGTCACTGGGGAATCATCTTTCTATGACTTTTCAAGCCATGTAAGTGCAGAGAAAACATTCTCTCCTGTAAATCTTACCTAAAGGCAACCCTGATGAAAAGCCACTTGCTATTTCTCCCTCTAGGCTTCTGTCACTTTGTTATTCCTTCTGTGATTTCTTCCTCTGCTTCCTTTTCTGTAGTTTACAATGGAGAAAGACACAGTTAGGGTTTTGCTGATGTGTGGAGAGAACCAGAATGTCTACAACAGCGGAGTCGGCCCCACTTTTCAGTAAGGTCAACATGACAGCAAAGTCATGGCCAAGAGATAGTACCTCCAGGGATCAATAAAACAGGCTTTCATCTTGAAGAAGTCCAAGTGATGTCTTCAAAGTGGGAGGAGGGCGGAATATTCTTAAAAATAAAATATATCATCTAAAGAAAACCAAAAAGAGAAATGCCATTGCCTATGGCTACTTTGTTTTTTACCTATGAAAATAATATTTAAATTTAAATTCTTTCCAAGCATTAAGCTAAGTATTCTATGAAATATGGCTATTAAATATAGTGTGGTTCCTTGCAGTCTAAGCCAGTCTGCAATGCGTTGCCCTTATCAAATCAGCGTGCTGAGCCTTGGGTACAAAGGTGCTTCTTCAAGATGAAGGCCTGCTGTGAGGAAGGCTGGAGCCTGCTAAGTCCCCCAGCCCTCCGTGTCTCTACCTGAACATCAATCTGGAAATGATTAATTAATTCTCAAGGCAGGTGAACCAGATGTTTTTCAAGATATCTGTCTAAAAGTTGTAGAAACCAAAAATTAGAGCAGTCTCTGAGCCCCCATTATTTCAGGGTGACTTCTGGGTGGTGTGGCGTGTGTTCCCACTGGCCGTGCTCAGGATGGTGCTGCTCCTCCCACCAGTGCTCACTCCTGGTGGAGATGCCGCTTCCCTTGAGCCCATTGACAGCATCACTTGGGCATCTCTGTGGCAGCTCCCTCCTCCCCCATTCCTGATCATTCCCCAGCTGAAATGGGGCCGTGCCCACTGCCCGTGTGTCCACTCACCATCTGCATCCCACGGAGAGAGCTGCCTGGTACTCTCTGCCCTTGACCTGGGCCAGTGTCCTTCTCTTTCCCGAACAGCCTAGCCAAAGCCAGCAGGGAGCTGGGCCGAGGAACTGTTTAGGTGACTTTAGTGTGACTCTATTCTGAGCCGCCAGTCTAAAGGAAGGCTCGCTGTTAGTGGACAGCCCTTTACCGAAGGTTAAAGGGGAATCTTGTTTCATGGTCTTGGGGAAGTCCTAACAGTAGGAGCCAGACTGTAGCAGCTTGACCTCGAACATGTGACGGCCATCTACCCCATTAGGCTTCTTACGTCATGATATAATTTCATCTCGGAAGGGCCCAGTTTGCCCATCTGCAAAACGTTTGTGAATCTGTAGAAAGTTCTCATTCTGGGATTCTGACAAGTCAAAGATGGATCCAATGTGATGGACTCACTGGTACCGTCACCTGTTTGCACAGCTTACGAGAGGACATCACTTCATTGTTTGGATTGAGCTAAAGAAAACTGATGGTTGGAACAGTGATAATTTATCCTCACTCCTCTATAAAATCTAATCAAAAACCACAGGTTTTCTTTAGTAATGCAGAGAATGAAACAGTTGATGGACTATCTCTATCCTGATGGTACACTATAAACTAGAGGAGGGGGAGGAGAGAGAGAGGAAAGATGAGGAGGGGGGGGAAGGAAGAGAAGGAATACTAAAGTTTGCCTTGTGCAGCCACTCATTTGGCCCCTGAACCCTCTCCAACACAGAATCTGTGGGGGCTGGGGAGGGGAATGTACAGCAGTCAAGATGATGAAGCTGACAAACAGAGGTCTAAGCCAGGGAATGTGTGGAGTGAAAGGCGGTGAGAAATCATTGCACATCACAGTTTTTAGCTCTGTGTCTTCATCCTCAGCAGTGAAGGGCAGTGTGGAATGAAAGACTACACACTCACAGCTGGTCTGAGAACGCTTGCTACTAGGGGATTCTCTGTCTGATCTTCATCATCCCAGGTAGCAACTGGGGAACGAGGTAGCACTCTCAGGGACCCAGCGGGAATGCAAAATAGATAGAGTGGGAAATGTTCTAGGTTTTCATGCTGTGCTAGAATTCTGTATGATTAAATGACTTATTGATAGCAAATTTCCTCCCAGCAGCAGGTTGTAAAACTAGCGTGCCTCACTAGGATGCTAGAAAAAAATAATAAATGGAAATGACTGTAAAACTATGGTAACTTGAAAAGGACAGTGGAGCTAATAAAGAGTAACACTACAAAACCTCAGTCTTCCCCGTCTCACCTTGAGATCTAAGGTTCAGGTCTAGGGACCGGTTTAAAGGAGATGCCTCTGCAGGAAACTTGAGCTGGTCCCGACCATGCCCAGAGGGCTCGGAGGTGACTTCCCATGCTCAGTGGGGCTCCTTGGAGTTAGAGGTGGTGCTCACTCACACTGAAAGCTGTGCAGCCCACGGGCGTGTCAGATAGTGCACATGTAGGTCTAAACCTCATAAATCCACGTGCCCGGGTGTGCAAGGCCACGTCGTACATGCAGGCCACGGCTTAGGAAACACTCAGAATCTACTTAGTGTCAGACTCATGAACGATTTTAGTAAACGTTCCTCTTCCCTGGCTTCCTTATCTTTTCTCTCCTTTTCACTATAGCACATACATCTTTATGATTTTTGCCTGACCCAGTTGAAACCTTTGCTAAAAGTTTATTTTATTGTTATGATGATGATAGCTAATGGCTCTTGAGTATTTACTACGGCAAAAGCACTCAGGTGGATTATCTTATTGGATCCCTGCAGTAATCTGCACTGGAATATACACTCCATGAGGGTGGGGGCTCTTATCTGCTCTGGACATGGCTGGATCCCTATGCCGGGAGGTGGTAGGTGCACAGTGAATATTTACTGAAGGAACGAACAATGAGTGAGTGAGTGAAAGAGCAACCTATATCATAGGTAACCTTGTTATTCCTGTTTTGTGATGTGCAAGGTTAAGTGGGCAGTCAGTGGTGAGGGCAAGTCGCAAAGCCAGTCTATCCACACAGGCAAGCTCTTGGATGTGCATATTACTTTTTACTTAGGTCAGTTGTTTGGCTTTGTTCTGTTTTTGTTTTTATTTACTGCTTGCGTTAGTAGTCCTGTGGTGCCAGGTGACAGGCTTGAAAAACAGGATTCTCAAGGGCTGTTTGAACTCTATACCCAAACCTTGGAGCCAGGGCTGGCTCTTAAGAACCGGAGATGATTGCCTTCACCAGGATTAGCAGAGAAAACAAGCCAGGGAGACAAGTTAAATCAGAAATAATGCCAGGGAGCTGAGATCCCCATTTCAGAGAAAGGCAAGTCAGAGGATCAGCTAGGACCCCCAGTCTCAGCAAGACCAGGCTGTACCCAACACAAATGGTTGTGACATTCAGGAGATGCAAGAGAGGGATACAGACCAGGCTGAGCGGAGGAAGCAGCACCTTCCTACTCACCCCAAGGGCTGAGCATTCAAGGTGGCTCTGGGAAACTGGCCAGTGTATGATTTGTGGCTGGATTAGTCCAATGCAATGGACCAGAAATAAAGTGGATAATGGAAACAAAAATATATTTTTAGTTTACTTTATGTAGATTGTGGCGCCGTGTCTAAGCAGGGCCACAAGAGCAAGAGTTCAGAATGAAAGGTGAGGCAGGGGCTGGGCCTGAGGCTGGGCCTCTGCTTCTCATGCACTCATAGGATGGAGAAGCAGAGCGTGTCTCTCTGTTACACTCTGCCTTCCTCCCTCACGTGACTCTTCTTGCCCTTTCTTACATGATATTAAAGGTTTCTAACTGTGCTTCTCTTTGCCACTTTTATGCCATATTCTACCTACTTGTGTTCATGGACAGTGTCATATTTAGGAAAGGCATGACCACAGGTCCTAATTTTGCAATTTTTAGCTAGACTTTCTGAACACATTTTTGGGCTCAACGTCTATGCCCAAGGATCAGCACACGCAGTTAGTGCCGCTCTGAGTTGCATATTTTGCATTTTGAACTCCCAACATCACTCCATGCTACAGCATGGACTGGATGACCTTCAAGCCTTTATTTCACTGATTTTCAGCTTTCTTTATGCCAAAGCCACTGAGCATTCCCAAGTTGAAAATTGCCTTTTTGCAAAAGCACAGAGGAAAACCCAAGAGCACCGTAAATAACTTGGTCTGCCCTCTCCACAGTGATGTTCCATAGGCTCAAGTATCTGTGCCAGTTGAATTCTAACAGGAGCTCGTATGTTTAGCTCCCTGCCATGTATGTCAATCGAATCAGGTGCTGCCTGTGCCCACAGAGATGCATGTCCTGACAGCACGTGTCCACTGCGTGCGCGCTTCTGCTTGTCAGCACGTGGGAAACCCGAGTTGGACGTACAGGCAAGACCACTGCTTCTCCCTGCCCCCGTTCCTGTGCAAGCCACACACAAGCAGACTTGTATTTCTGTCAAGGGTTCTGGTTTTCCATCATCTATTTTTTATAGCACTGATACTAAACCAATTGCAGCAAATGAGGGGTATTATTTCTGGCCTGGGCGCATCATTATGCCAATTTGCCGTTCCTAGGAAGCAAACTCGCTGTGTTGGGTTCTATCATTTTACCATGGGAGACCTGGTTCAGCAAAACGTAAGTGTTGTGAAATGCTTGATATTTGTGAAACGTAAATAACAAATTTCTTATGTACTGAGGGGGAAAGGGCCATGTACTGAGAAGATGGAAGAGGGATGGAAATTGTATTTGACATGATTGGTGGCAGGGTGACAGTGGGTTGAAGACAGGCAGAATAATTTGCTGCATCCTCTAGTTTCTCAGAATATTGTTAACCTTTGAGAGAATTTTGGTTTATTCTGAAGCTACTTTGTGGCATTTCAAAATCATAATGCCATGTGCTCTCTCTGAAATGCTTTCTTTCCTCATCGTGATGTATCTCCAAATATAATAAGCTTGCATTTTTAGATTTTAAAAAGAGTGATGAAGATTTGCAAGCCAGGAAGTTTAGAGGAAACCATCTATTAAGGACCAGAACCCCCTATCCACACACACATCCCCTCATAGACTAACAGAGACAAAGAGACTTTGAAAATTAACCTGCTAACTAGCAATAACTTTATAGAACAATTTAGAATGCTTTTTGTTACAGTAGGTTTACTTACAATGATTAGATAAATATCAATAAAAAATGACTATATTTTAAGTTGCCCAATGTTAAGCTTTCAATCTGTAGCGTATTAGTGGTTTTACAAGAGCTAATGCCATACAGTTTATTTCTTTATGAATATCTATCACATTTTAAGTATACAGGTATTACTGCTTTTTCAAGCATGTTTTTTGCTTTGCCCTATATTTATTATTAAAGACTATTTATTTAGCTTTTTGACTTTGTGAACGTAATTACTGTTTTTAGCTGGTAAAAAAAAAAAAAAAAAGTAAATACCAGGCCAGCCCATACAAATTGCTACTTTTTGTGGCCCTGGGTGCCTGTGCTTTACCTGGCAGCAAGACCAGCAGGACACCAGGAATGAAAACAAGTCAGCTCTCCCTTGCATTATTCACTTTCTATGAAACTTGACAGCTAATTTGCAAGTTCACACTTTTTTAAGGCTAGAGTTCTTGAAACCCTGACAGCTGAGCCCTCTAGCTCCAGCTAACTATGCAAACAGAGAATGGAGCTCAGCGGGTTCCTTTGCCTTGGTGTCGTTTCCAAGGTATTATTTTGGTTAAAGACAGAAATTAATTCTCATTTAATGCTTTCTAGTAAAAGGGAATAGTATGAGGACAGTGGGAGAAAAAGTAGAGTGGGAAGTGTTATAAAACAAGCCTGAACTCTGTGAGAGTCACACAAAAAGTATCCAAGACCTAATATTTAATCACAATTAATTTAACAAAATCATGTTAAGTAGGCATCCTTCGTGAGATCCACAGCAAGAATGTTTCAAATGCTTTTTCTATATAAAGATATGTTTAATCTGATAGAGCAAGTGGCATTTTTATAACCCAGAAAAATGATTTATTCTTAGAAAAGAAGAATCCCTGGACATGTGGCCAGATATGGGAAAAATAATATTTAGGGGGTGACATTTTTTGGCATGAAACAGAAAGAAAATAGTTTTTTATGAAACACTTGGCAAAGCAGAAAGCTTAAAAATATTTCTAAACTTGCTCAGTTGCAAAACCACACAGCATGTTTTGCCTCCTCTGCTCTGGAAGAAGGAAAATCCCTCGGCTGGGACTTGGCTTTACGAATCCCATCACTTCTCTTCTGACAGGAATTAGTTAAATTAACTAAACTCCTGTTGGAATGTCTAGCCCGTCATCTGTTCTGCACAAAAATGAAACACATGGCATTCTAAGAAAGAACTGAAAGCAGCCAATTTCTCAGAAAATATTTGAATGACCCTGGAAGGTTAACATCACAATCATTTACACAAAAATTGCTTCCAAGGTGGAAGATGTGTTCTTCTAGGGTCAGCAAAGCCTTCGTGTCCGCTAAAAGCTACACATAAACAGTCTGCCTGCATTAAGTTAGAAGTGTAGACAGATGTTACAGGAGAAAAAGCAGCAGCCATGGAAATCACAAAAATGTACTGTTGTTATTTCTTCTTAATTCCGTAGCCGCCGCCCACACAATATTTTTCATCCCACACAGTGTTATATTTCATAAAGCAGTTTCACCGAAATTGTGGAGAAACTAGCGAACTTGTTCTCCTAAACTGGTCAGCCATTGTGCCTTTTGTGTCTCATGTTTGGAGTCAACCAGGTGTGTTTCTGCAGGCTGCGTGGAGAGTGGGAAGGTTTATTTGCGGACAGGAGACCTCACCATACTATTAAGACTTTTTTCCCATTTCACCTCAGAACCCAACATGAGGTGTAGGTTGGTATTTAGTCAGAACCTGATTTGGGGAAGATTTTGCTTTATCTCTGGGGGAGCTTTCAAAATCCCCCCTCACTGCCCTCCCACGTACGCACAGTGTCCATCCTCACAGAGGCACCGTCTTCCCCACGCTGGGGTGACGCCCTGTGCCCCAACTCACCCCTCAGCTCCCCACCCACGCTGCAGAATCAGGACCCCGAGCTCTCAGGGGTCTGAGAGACTACCTAGTTTTGACAAGACTGTGTTTAAGGTTTTATTTTTTTATAATAGAATTCCCCTGTCTCTCCACTCCCAAGTTTTTGGGTTTAAAAAAAAAATTAATTTATTTGAATTACACCTGTATTGTGGGCACAGGTCTCCGTAAACAGAACGGCCAACCCAGGGAAAGCAAAGGTTCAATTTAAGAGCAAACTCTTGACACTGGCTGAGGAATGAGGAGACCCCCAGCTGTTGACAAGCCCCCTTGGCCCCAGCCACCTCCCTCCCTGCTGCAGTCAGGGCGGGCCGGCTGCTGCTCTTCTGCACAAACCTCTTTACCCCCCAAACCTGACACTTGAAAGCAGTGGAAATTCTAAGTGTAAATGCCAAGTCAGAACAATCACTGGAAAATCAACCTCTCCTAACAGTGAAAGAAATGGTGCTTTTAAAGCGCTTAAATAACTCTGGAAAGGGAGCAATCGTGGGCGATCTCCATGCCAATGAACATTGCCAGTCCTTACCTTGGTTGCTATTCTTTAGTACAGGGGGGTTAGATGCGCAGATTAATAGATGTCGCTAACAGCAACCCGGGACTTGACGAGCTAACTTGGAGTACACATGTCAGCCGTGGGGCAAAGGGAGCAATTAGCCCAGCAAGCACGGTGTTGTTAGGTGAAATGGAGCAGACTTTCTTGTCAGGGAACACCTCAATTCACCTAACTATGGACGATCGGTTCCTTAAAACCCTCCTTCCCTTCTTCCCTTCCCTTGTGTCCTAAGATCTGCCCAGGAACATCCAGAATACCCCATTCTTTCACCATCAGACTTTTTACCTTAATTGTCCCAGGTCACTCACAGACCTGGGGAGACTTTTAAATGAGAACATCAATTTGTCACTTGTCTTAATCCTATGATTGCCTTGGGTGCAAAGCACACCTTTTTTTTAGTTTAGTATAAGCCCAGGCTTGCACTACAGCACCTTCATAGAGATTGGTCATTTTCGAGGGTGACAAACCTATAGAGTGTATTGACGTTGCTTCTTCAAGGACAGTATCCAAACACTCACGAAGCAATGATGAGGCAGACTCTGTGGGACCATTACAACGGGTCCCCTGTACCACGGCAGCAGCAGGGCGTGCCTGAGCCAGGCTGCCTGTGGGAGACCCCACCCCACCACTGAGACCTGGGTGACTTTGCACCTGCCCATGGCCTCTCTTTCCCCATCCATAAATGGGAACAATCACAGGCCCCACCTTGTGTGTTATTGGGAGGATAACCTGAGCTGACATAAGAACTTGGAAAAGAGTCTGCCACATAGTGAGCATGGGAAGTGTTGGCTACAATAAAGACTATAATTGTGTTACTGAGAACTCGGCAACATTTGAATTGTCTTAAAAATGAAATTCTAAACATTTTCCTGGATATTTGTTAATTGCAACTGTTAAATAAGCTGAACTTCATGAAAGCACAGGTACAGAATTTTAGTTAGCTGTAGGTAAGCTATTTATTTTGATCCAGCATAGGCTAAGGAGACAAAATTACATAGTCATACACACACACACACACACACACACAGTCAAATATTTTAATGATATGGTCTAGGGCTGTCGATTTAACAAAAGTTTGACATAGGAGCAGACACATTCTTAGTGCGATTATCATCAGATATTATTTATAAACAGGTAGTTTAAAAAAAGAATGAAAACTTGGAGGGATTTGGGGGATTTGGGTTGCACGTGAGTGTGAGAGTGTGTGTGTGTGCAGTTTACCTTTTTTGTTCTTATTTGAATAGCTTGATTTAGGAAAAAAAGCTCTTTTTCCAAATTTGCAGATACCTGCACATGATATTCTGCCAGAAGGGAAAAATAGCTTACTATAATTCATTTGAATCCAATCTCTAGGATGTCAAAATTGAGCATATATTATTTACCTGCAGAAACATGCATTGCTTTTCACTGTAAAATCAGGGACATCCCTTGAACTAGGCTGATTGTGCAACTGCTTTGTGAGGGGACGTGAGGACCCCTGACAAGTTCCCACCAGCTCCCAGGCAACTCCTCACATCTTGTGACCCTCACTTCCTATCTGCTCTCAAATTCCTGCCCATGGGGGTCAATCCTGTGTTTTGAAAATACAAATGATTTATTTAAAATACCCTATAATTCACCTGAGGCAGGCGAGTGTGTGCAACCTCTGTGAGCACATTCCGGAACCTTACACGGTCAGATAAGCTACTGCAGCGCTCAACGTTGCAGAAAGCAGTCCCTGAAAGGGGTTTCGACTTGTGAAAAGTCTGGGCAACAGAAACGAGAGTGGCAGAGAAAGAAGGGATCTTCATGAGCTGGGCACAGGGGCACACGAGGAAGACCTCCTTGCACAGCGAGTTGCCTCAGGTGGAGGAAGGTGGAGGAGCCCCCGTGGATGCCAGAGAGACCCCCTTGGGAGAGCACAATGCAGGAAAGGAGCATGCCTCCCTCTCGGCCTTGCAGAGTTGGAAAGGACTAGAAAAGCAAAGAGGACTTGGCAGTGGCAGGCAGAAAAGATGTTAGCACTGTGGTCTTCGCTATACTGCATGCTGCCATTCTCTTAAAATGCTGACCAGTGGTCACACATGAAGTTTTATGACAGAAATCTTGTATTAAATAAGGGGCAAGGAAAGAGGAAATGCATCAGCCAAGCAAATCAGTGCCAAAGTGACACTGCCTACTTCACCCCACCTAAAACCCACCCTGGATAAAACAGCCCCGATTCTCCCCTTCCCATGTGATTACTCAATGGTGACTAATTGTAGTATGTAACAAACTAAAAATAATACATATCTGCCCAGTTTCCTTTTCACGGTTTTTGTTTTTTTTTCCCCCAAGAAGTAGATATGGAACCGTGTAAAGGAAAAAGTACATGATGATAAAGTTAAGTTGTCCTCGGTCTGATCTCGCTGCTATTTAGGTGGTTTTTGTGATTGTGGGGCAGGTCCCGCCCACCTATTTATTGTGACATTTCTTTTCTAGAGCCAGAATAGGACAGACTCATATACCATTCTGATCTGGGTGCATTTCTTCAGAAGGTACGCCGTCCTCCCGGGGAACAGCCATGGCCCGGTTGGGTGCTGCCAGGCCAGGAAGGAATTGAACGCAGGCAAAGAGTTCAGTGAAGTTAAGAAAGTAAGGTGGTGAGCACCAAAGACCATGAGTATACTCTGACCCCTCCTCTACATTTCCGTCTACAACGTTCCCAGCCGCATTTCTGTCTTAAGATTCTGTGCAGATACCCTTGACTGAAGCTGATTGATTTACAAGAAGCCAGTGGGGGGCGGGAGGGAAAGTGAGGCAAGGCAGGAGCAAAGACATGAGATAATTTGCTCTCTTCTCTCCAGGAGCGACTGTTTTCCGATTCTTTACTTTGCCTGATTCCACAATGCAATGTCTTGCTGTGGGTATTAGGAACATTGGGGAAACCAAAACTGAGCGCCCCCTTGTCCTAATGCGCCTCCCTTCTTGCCGCTTCTCTGTGACAGCCATTTCCGTATAGTCTCTGCCTGTTCTAGAGGAGGCGTCTTGCTTGCCGGCTCTTCACAGGGGCCAGGGAACGCCCTCAGCACCGTGCACAACACCCCTCACCCAGCACTTCTAAGCCCTCCAAGCTGCTAATGTTGAGTTTTCCTGGCTCCCTACCTAGCCCTGCCTCCCTGGGCTCCAGAGATGGGTAGACAGGCTGGCTCTGACGTCACCGTCTGCTGCTTCAGGCTGGGTGGGTGGCCTCACCTGCCTGCCTGCCGGCTCCCAGCTCCTGGGCTCTCTCTTTTTCTGGCCGAGTATTGTCTGGGTTTTACTTCCATCGTGTATTGCTCATCTAACTCCCCATAGTGGAATCTACCCAAATCTACACCCCCAAAAAGCAAATTTACTTAGTTCTCATAATCCTTCAGGTCACAATGGTGCAATCTTTAGATTGCAAAATAAGACATGCCTAGAGGATCTATTTTAGTCACTGTAGCAGTTTGTAGTCACAAAGCACAACCAACTGGGTGGCTTAAAACAACAGAGATATATTGTCTCACAGCTTTGAGGTCTAGAAGTCTGTGATTGAGGAGCAGACAGGGCTGTGTTGCTTCTGAAAGCTCTGGGAGAGAGTCTTTCCTCGCCTCTGCCAGTTTCTGACGTTCCTGGGCTTGTGGCAGCATCTCTCCCATCTCTGCCCCTGTTGTCACATGATGTTCTCTCTTCCTGTGTGTCTGTCTCCAAATCTCTCTCTCCTTATAAAGACGCCAGTCATTGGATTCAGGGCCCACTTCACTCCAGTATGACCTCAATTAACTTGATTACGTCTGCAAAGATCCTATTTCCAAATAAGGTCGCTTTCACAGGTAGTTAGAGGTTAGGACTTCAACACAACTTTTTGGGGTACACAACAACTCACCCACCACAGCCACTATTGGACATTGAGTCATCTCCAAGCAGGGGGCAGCTCCGCAGTATCTGTCATAAGCTCAAAGTACACCCTTCAGTCCCCAAACTCACTCACCCCCTTCCACATCCATGGAACTGTCCCACACTGCAGAGGCCAAGGAAGTGGGGGGCCGATGTCTCTCTGGCAGGACTGGCCCATCTGGTCCAAGCTGCTTCTGAGCGAGGCCAGAACTCAGAGGTCTAATCACTGCTCACTGTCACCAGGCACTTTGGTCTCCCTGTGAATTATAGACCCCTAAAGCCCTGGACAATATCCATATGAATGTCTACATACTCTTGCAACTTACTTTTTCCTAAGTTCTGTGATCATCCTCATAATAGATCACTCCTTTTGACATTCTTTCTGTCACACTTGAATGCGCTTCCTATTCACACACTATATTGCGATTATCTTCCAAGGGCATGAGTTTTTCTGAAGCCTGATGGTGTCCTCTTGATTGTTCTGACCTGGGAGAGCTACAGAATGCCCTGGAGCTACTTCTCCCATGCAAACAATTTAGAAGATCACCTGTCTCCATTGAACCTCCCATTTTCTACTGATAATATCACTTTCAAAAGGAAAAGTTTGACTTCCTCCATTGGAAATCAGGCTTTACACGTGCATTTTTTTCAAGAATGGAGGTCAAATATCACAACACAGATATCATCTTTTGGGATTTATTATCCACAATTTACAATAATAACCTGTGTGATAATCTTGTTCCTCTGTCTGAACACTGATTTGATTGTATATCACTAAAGAGACAGAGTGAGAGAGAAAGAGACCACTTTCCAAAAGTCAGTGCTTGGGTTTTGCATCAGACTTTGTGTAAAGAGAAAGAGAATCTTACTGAAAAATTAAATACCAAGAGGCTTAGTTAGGTATGACAGTGCAAAGACATTTTATAAATATTTTGGTAAGTAGATACAAGAGAAAGTGATTTGTGAGGTAGTTATTTTCATTCACAGCTAATTGAAATTCCTCATTTGCATTAACCATCTGAGCTGTTTTCCATTTGAAGGAATGTTCTATTCTAAGTTCCAGCTCCTCCCACCTTAGGTGGGCAGCATTAGAGCCTCTGTATTTGAATCTGTCAAGATGACACTCTTGTACTGAAGTGAGCTCTGTGTATCATTGATGAAAGAAAGGATTTAAATTAACCATTTGGACTCGGTTACCAAAAAAAAAAAAGCATTGAAAGAGCATGGAAGCTTGACTATGAGAAAAACCTGCAAAATAGTGAATGGCAGGAGTCCTTTGTTCCCTAGAAGAACAGCACCCTGTTTAGTGGTCTCTATGGGAAAAATGCTCAGTAATTAGATATCACTGATGTTTTAAAAAATCAATGTGTCATTTTATCGGTACCAATGGAATTTAAGAATATTGATATATAGCTAGGTCAGGATGAAACCTCTCCCAGGCTTGACATATGGCTGATACTTGTTCACCTCTCTCAGTCTGTGGCCAGGAGGCAGGCAGGTACCTGAGTGCTCAGCTCCAAGTTGGGGGCTGCATTTAAAGCCTGGATCTGCCCAAGTCCCTGACTTTTGGGGCAGGGCCCTGAGCTGAGCTGTTCCCATGTTCTGTCTCTGAGATGGCCCAATGCAAACTGCCTACTGCAACCTGGGTCTCCTCCCAAAGGCCTGCAGCAGTTCACACAAGGAACCTCTGACTATCCTCTCTTGGAAGAACTAAAAAGAGACTCACTCAAGGACTCCTTGTCAACAGCAGAAATGCTGTGTCATCAGCATTCCACTACAATTTAATTACACTTGTCTTGACACTGTCCCTGGGAGGGGGAGAGGGCATGTTCCACAAAAGAAAAAAAGGGAGGTGACTTGTCCCAAATGACTTTGGGTGACAGTGACGGGGCCAGATCCACAATAGTGAGGACTCCAGGTTGTAGCTCAATGCTGTACCCGATGATTGACACCAAAGAAAACCCACTCTCCAGATGATAAAATGAACATCTGGGAGCATTTATCACCTTTATAAGAAACAAAATCAGAATCACACAATCTACACTGGTTTGCATCTTGTACTTTCATTCTTTTGAGAATATTTTTCCATATTATTAAAGTAGTCTTTGAAAACATAAATTCATTAGCTATACAGGGAATTAGACAGTAAATAAGTACATTACAACACATGCCAATGATAGAATACTAAAAGTTGATATCTTCTAATGTTAAAGGAGCCAGAAATTCTTCTACACTGAGTGTTATATTTTTCTCAGTTCCTTGAAAAAAAATTACATAAGTTGTACTGTACATGAAAGGGTTTTTTTTCCCTCTCTCTCTCCAAAGTAGATGATGATAATTCTAAAATTGGGAAGAACCATCTGGAAGATGAGTCATTAGATGAAGTAAAAAAAAGAAAAAGAGAGAAAGTAATAAAGCACTTTCCCAGAAAACTGAAGATCTACATTAGTCCTTGTATTTCACAGCTGGAAACACGGGATCCGAGCAAGTGCTAGACATGATCGTTTTTTTTGGAATTAACTGGCCCTGAGCACTTGTGATTCATGTGGTTACTGAGCTGTGGTCACCCATTGTCTGGACGGTGAGGAGTGTTCTCCCCAAACCAGCTCACCCTAGGAGGAGGCAGACAGAGAAGGCCCTAAGCATCTGCTTATTACTTATTCAGAAAATGGAAATCCAGAAGAAAATCCTGTCTATAGCTTCTTAGAGGGGTATCCTCTAAATGAGTGTCAGTTTGCTGAGCTATCCCAGAAAGTTGATGAAAAAACTAGATTCCCTTTTTTTTCAAGTATACAGACTTAAAAGTTTTTAGCAGCTTTACACTGAACAAGAGTTTTACTTGTTTAATACCAGTAGAACTTACACTTCACCACATAAGAAAATAAAGGAGAGTGGGAAATATTGCTAAGCAACCTCTATGACTCAGAGATCTGGCCTTCCTGTAGGAAGATGAACAATTCCTAGTTACAGAATTCTTGTTCTGTGCCATTCACTGTGCTAAATGCATTACATCTATTATTTGATCCTCACAACAACCTGTGGCAAATATTAATAGATATCATCATCCTCTTTTACAGCTAAGGAAGGAAAGATGGGAGGGCTGACTTCATTCATTCTTCCATTTGACTCCCCTCGGTTAACACTTACTGGGCTCCTGACGGGTGGCCAGCACAGTTGCAGCGCAGAGATACCACTGGGCCATCATCTCTGCTTCCTCATGGAGCAGACAGACAAGACACACAGCTGGGATTTGCACCTGGTCTGCCTGTCTCCAAAACACTGAAACCCAACACTACCAGGGCAATTTAATGAGAAACCTGGGAGATGTCACGGGAGACCAGAATATAGCATTGCGCCTTTATTTATTTTATTCCTGATTTGAGAATCACCATGATTTACTGTAGAATTAGGAATGACTCTCTGATTAAAATAATTAGTGCTACTGCACATCATTTCATGATGACTAGGTGAGTACACAGGCATTTAATTAACCAGATTTAGAAACAAGGCCCTGTGATTTGCTGCTTCATGGTCCAGATAGTGAAAGAAGATATTATCAGTATTAATCTAGAACATAACATTCATCAAGATCACCACAGTTAGACAGAATGACAAAGACAGGACCCTAGCAAAATATTTTCAAGTGGTCCCCATCCATGAGTACAGTTTTTTTGGCAGGACACATACCCTTATGAACCCCACAGGCAGGTGAAAACATCGGCCTGTGTGACAAATGGTAGAACCAGAACTTAAAAGCATCAACTCCTGGTCAGGTTTTCTCCAACACATCACACAGTAGGAGTCCTTAAGGAACACAGTCACTGGCATGATGTGAAATCTTTTGGTTTCCATAATGGAAGAGAGAACTTTAACTGAATCCTATTCTTGTGCTGGTTGAATAGGCCTACAGACTCAGAAAGAAAGCACTTAGTTTTTGGAGTAAAAAAATATTTTTGAACATTCTAATAATCCTCACAAAATTTATTCTCCATAAAGTTTTCTAAAAATCAAATTAATTATAAGAAATTGACAAGGCATGTTTTAAGTGTTTTTCAATATACACACCCTAGTCAAGGATTATACCATGAGAATGGGTTTAATCTTAAAAGCCAGTCATATTCCAGTGACAGTTAATCATCATAGAAAACACAAAACCCGTCTGGAGTAGATTCAGAGACTAACGTTAACCAGTGATTCAAAACAGTGATGGAGGGGGTTTTCTCAGGTTTAATTCTTCTTCCTGAGCAAGCTATTCATCTTGCTTTATGTTAAAACATGTAGCAAACGTGGTTTTATCAAAATAAAATAAGCCTCATCATGGGACATTTTTGGAAATCATATTTTGCTGTTACATAATGGTTTCATAACCTTGCTAAATAAGGCCGGTTTCCTAATGAAAACATACTTATTTAAAGGAGCTTCTTGAAGTTAATATCATACGCTTTTCTTTTTTAGTGTAAACTTGACCTGATAAAAGCTTAATTTGATAATCTGGCAGCAAAATTGTTAACTATTCACTAATTTCAAAACAATCAAAAGCACTGAAATAAATAAGATTTGCTGATTGTAAATGGCCTACACAAAAAATATAGTAAAAAGCCAATTACCGAATTTATTAAAATCTTTCTAACTTCTACTTGGACGTGAGTATTATTACTCTGATGGGAAGTCATTAACAAAACACGTTAGCTGTATCTGCTTCTCTGTAATTATGGCCACATAAGCAATAGGGTCATTAACGCAAACTGGCGAGATTCCTTAATACTCTGTCCACTTCTCAGAGGGGATGTGAACTTGCTCTGATGAAGCTATTTTGGTCATACCAGTGTTGATTGAAGCGAGTGGTTCATTTAGCAGCCACAGAGATGATGTCGAGCAGTGTGAGGAGACGGGCACGTTTGTGCACTTCCAGATGCTCTGCGTTCGCGGAGGCATCTGCTCAGGGCCTCTAATCTGTTAGAAGCATACTTAATGTCTCTAAACCAAACTAATTCGGTTTTTCTTTCCCTTCACGCTTTTGTTGATTCTCTATAATAGCCTCAAGTAAATATAAAACAAGGCAACCCAATACTTCACCCACAGGACCCTATGTTCTTTCCAGAAATGTGTCTCATATTTAAAGATGCATTGCCAAATGCCCTCCAAGCAGGCTCCTCCTCCCAGACGCATTTCTATTCCTTCTATTTCTGAAATCCCTGGTCTATGTCCAGGCTCCCATACTATATTTGTGTCTTTCTGTTTTTCCTGCATCTGTTCCCCTAACTTTCTAATATACTAATACTTATATACTTGTAGGACAAACAGCACACAAAAAGAAAATAACACCAAGAAAATAAGCAATCAACTTCCTTATTCAAGTGTAGTAAAGTAAAATATATATATAATGTGTACATATAATATGTTGTATATATATATATTTTTTATGTTTCCTTAAATGTGGTTTCCAAAACTACCATTCGCTCATCTCAAGTAGCACAGACCTCATATCAAGTAACCTTTGTAGATTAAGTGTCTTTGGGGTTTGGGTCTTGTAAACAATGGCTCATGAAAACTTTGGGTATTTTTCTATTTAAAGCCAAAATCTACTGTCATGTTATTTTCGATATTTAGCAAATATTGATTGAAAGCCTATTATGTATAAGGTACAATGACAAACAGGAAAGTGAATCAAGCACGGCTTCTGCCCTCAAGAAAACACAAACATATATAAAGTACAACGTGGATAAGTGGTACAGACAAGGAACTATATTCATTTAAATGAGAGAGAGAAATTTGTGTTGTTTTCATAGGGGGCTGCTTTGAGATCAACCTCTGAGAACGTGTGTGATTTTAAGAGTAATTAAGAATAATCCCAATGGGAAAAAACATCTCCCGAAAGATAACTCGAAATCATGCCTGCCTCACCACACTGGTCACGTGCTCCTGGAAGACAGGGACTTGTCTAGATTATCTTGGTGCCCCTAAGACCCAGACCAATGTCTCACACAAGGTAGGCACCAGTTAAAATGTGCTTATTAAACTCAAATGAAGTTTAAAACATAAAATGTATATAAAAGCGAACAGCAAAACGTCCAGTCTGACTGAAGAAAGAACAGACTATGAGGAGGATACTAGACTAGAATGTCTTGAAAATCAGGTTGGGACCATGTTGTGTTGGGCTTGCTTTGGAATTTATTAATAGATAGTGTGAAGTCACTGTTCCTTTTCAAAATATTAACCTTGCAATTGCAGTTTGCAATTTAAAAAGAGATTGAGATTGAGGGGAGGACTAGGGACGAGAAAACCGATGAAAAGATTATTATAATTTATTTGATGAAATAAAATTAAAAGAACAGAAATGGCAAACCTGAAATTAATAGCAGTTAGTAGTGAGTACTACATGAACAACAGCAAAAGTAATAATAAAGACGACAGTAGCTAATATTTATGATCAATGCCTATGTTCAAGCACAAAGTTAGAATTTTGATTAATTACCTCTTGTGACTCTTAACACATGAAGTTGTTGTTCCCAAATTTGTAGGTGAGGAAATTAAGACTCAGAGGGATTTAGTAACATCCTCAAGGAAGCTCTACGTGGTAGGTGCCAGAAACCACATTTAGAAGCTTTTTCAAATGCAGCTTCCCCTTTGAACACAAATGAGTAGCTAGACTATCTAGTGCCAATGCTACTAATTCCAAACTAGCCCCTCTGCAGCGTGGAGCTTTTTGCAGGATAATTCCTGTCCTGTTGTAACTACTGGATCATAGTATGCTGTGATGGATTGTAGCTGTTGACCCACAAAAGGCTGAAGTTCAATGTAAATATTAACAGAAATGCTCAAAAATAGTTCTGTCTGAATCTTTTTATGGAACTAGTCAAATATTTACTATAATTGCTAAAAAAAAAAAAGGCTCTTCATTAAATTATAAACCAGCAACACAATCTTACATATATATCTTATGTGCAATTCTTTTTTTTTTTTTTTAACATACTGAGCTTATAAGAGGTGCAAGGTGCGAACCAGGAGCAGTGAGAGATAGTTGGTGAAAAAGAAATTGTCCTTAATCTCACAGTGATTACAGCGAGGGAAATGGACAGACATGGAGGAAATAGCAATCTAGCATTGCTCAAGGAGAGTGTTTTTGAGAACACAGAAATAAAGAATTAATTCAAGGTGAAGGAAGCCTTGAAAGATGCGTAGGATTTTGGTAAATAATAATATTACAGAAACTGTACATCCATAATCGGGAAAGAGCGTGAGAGTCCGTGGTGGATTTCAGGAAGAGCAGATGGACACGACTGAACTGAGGCATGTGGTCGAAGGTGAGATTGTTAAAGGAGAATGGAGGCAGGTCAGGGAGTGGCTTCCAGGTCACACTAAATTGTTAGAAATTGACCTCCTGGGCAGCAGAGTGCCCCACAATTTGGCTAGGTTTTAGGAAGAGCCCAGTGGCAACAAAACATATAAATGACAGTAAGGTAAGGTAGAAAAGTTAAGTTAGCACATCCACTTGAGTTCTCAAAGGCAAACTCAATCTACCCCCAGTTGGCTCACTAAGAAACTGTTTCAGAGGCTAATTCTGCAAATATCACAGCACTGTAGAAAATGTCTGACGTTGAAGGGTAACTGGCTCCCTCTGGTAGCTATGGAGATTATTAACTAGCTGCTCATTCTTTTGTATTTTTCACTCTCTGGGCAAGAAAATATCCCAAGTATTCAATAAAAACACATGAATGTTGTCCCAGCAATTTAATGTAATTTACGACTTAGATTTACATTTAAGATATAAATTTACGATATCCTCCCAACCAACACCCAAGCAGCATCAAAAAAATCAAAAGCCTGAAAGAAAATGAGAGGCTATAGGTAAGTTAAGAAACCCAGGTTATTTTTAACACTAAGTTTCTTGCATTTTTAGCTCCACTTGGAAGTTGAAACAATGAGAGGCTAATTTATTAGACCCTCACAACCGCTCCCTGCTGTCCAGTTATAAAGAAATCGGCATTCAGAATAGTCAAGTGCTAACCAGTGGATGCTGAATGCTGAAAACACTGAAAACAATTACTTCTTAGGTATCTATCCTTTGTGTACTTGGCATACCAAGAAAAGTCTAAAGTAAGTAAAGTGATTGAAAATACGTAGTTGCAATGTGGCTGGAGTCTATGAATTAATATACTGCAGCTGCCCTCCCTTATTCTTTGACGAGCCCAGGACCTTGACATTCACTGAAGCAGGGTCTGCATCCTGCTCTGTGGCTATGATCTCTACTTTTGTTTTGGTTGACTCTACAGAGATAGCTGAACTAGAAAGATGCATGCTTAGAAAAGAAGCATTACAAAACTCCAAAAGCCGTAATATTTGCAGTGTGGGTAAGACACACTGCCTGCCGTAAGCCCTCAAATTCTGTATGCCTTAGCAAATACTGGAAGTTATTCTAAAGAAATGAATAGAATAAGACCCAGAGTACTGATTGAAGCAAGTTGGCATCTGCTCTTTCTGGCTATTTGAACACACTTGTACTGGTGTATTGGATCTTTTTTCTTCTTCTTAGAGCCTCTGAGTTATTTCCTCATGATCCTCATAGAAATAGATTGCTCTGTTAACATATACTGCTTAGGTTTTGGCTCATTAAAACACACCCTGTTCTATGTGATCCATAATACAAACAAACTAAATTGGCTCTTATTCTCTAAAAACGTAAGATTGTTTTCAAAGTTCTTAAGGGAGATAGAGCAAAAGAGTCCTTGTCTCTGCGTTTTCAGTGAAGTTGCTACTGCACTACCACCAAGAAGGTGTCTATGTTATTGCACGTGCTTGCCCTATGGCCAAAGTTGTGCGCACAATAAAATACACCTCTAGTGGCTGTGGGATTTATTAATTTCTCAGATGTTTCCCTTCTTCCCACTGGGATGATATGGATCCAGCTCTGGCATATTTTAGCTATTAAGCAAAATAAAATTATACTAAATCTGAGAAAACTGGTTATTTTCCTGGGCACTTTTGGATGGGTTTTCAGGTAACATCAAGAGGGTATTAAGAAAAGCTCATGGGTTTCTGGTTAGTAGACACTTAATATCAACAGTATCATCAATGCTTCAGCCTTTAATTAAAGCAAAAAAGAGACACAGTTCTCAGCCAGAGTGTGAAGGAGGGTCCATATGGTCTCCGTAAGCTGTACTCTTTCAACAAGCTTTCTCAAAATTCTATTAGTCAGGAATAACTAATAATCCATTCCTGATTATTTTTTATCACCCATCTGTTGCCAGACACAGATCCATTGTAGGATACCATTCTGCAAAGCCTGAAGTGATATTTAGAGTTTTCACACCTCTAAAAATATTCAAAAAGGCAATGCAGCTGTTTCATGTTAAATTCCAGTAGAATAAATTGCAGAAACAGTTTTCCAAATAATGCCACTTTCTTATTAAATACCCATGTGAATGATGATAATTTAAAATAAACACAATTGCTCACAGCTAATTAAGACTGAAAAATCATTTTGAGATCCAAAAAGTTAGGAACTCTCCTGTCTTATTAGTTTCACAGATGTTTTTCATATTTTTTAAACAAAATTCAGAAAAATACTACATATATCCCTGACACTGTTCTTTAGATAAGTAGATAAAGCTTATACTTGATCAAAGCTATTTCTTCATTCTGTCTGGGCCCAGTGACATAACATGATCTTTTTCATTTATTTTTGTGGCTAGTTCTAACGTGCTATTTGTTCTAACAACTCTTAAGGGAACTCATGGCCCTTTAACAGGTAATAATGGTGTTCATTTATATAATGACTCAGGGCTTAAGTTATTGTTTTGACTAAAATCTAAAGAACTTCCATGTTTTTCCCTCCCTTACTACATTTTGCTACACACTGAGAAGTTTGTTTAGGGAAAAAATATCTCACATGATAATTTTCTCTAAATTATTTGGAAGTTGAGCAACATAGGACCTAATTACATGGAATAAAAATCTGTAATTTCTAAAAGGAAGACCTCAGCTCTCTGGAACACTGCGGTTCCTCAAGTGATGGATTTAGTCTCCTAAAACAGCTTTTGTTTTCCCCTTCTTCTCAAAGCCTGTTAAAACAGAAAACATTTTACTGTGTGCAGGGAAATCTGGGTGTTTTCTTCTTTTATTTTACAGTGAGATTTTTGGCTTCTTGGAAACTGGGGCCTAGGGTTCATCTTCTGGTTATCACCAAAAAAACGTATTTCTCCATCATGGTTGGCTTTCAGCCCCATTTGCATTTTACACCTGGAACAAAATTCTAATTGAGTGTAACAAAAAAGAGGGGAGGGGTAAGACTCCCACTGACTACTCTGGGAAGTTTGCTTGCACAAGCTCCAAAGGGTTCCCTGCTCCCTGTTCTGTTATTCTCTCAGCAATGTGGGGCAAGGATCCAGACATTGGGATGATCTTGTCTATAAATAAAGAGATCAAATGTTCCTATCTATCATAGATAAAGAGTAGGTGGGGTGGGGGGAGGAAGTTACCTTTCATGATAATTTATTTTTTGCTCATAGTTGTGATAGATTGACTCATATTATCCTCTGAATGATTCTCTGACATAGGTAGATCAGGAACTTCAGTACTATTCCCTCACAAAGGTGAGATGACCAAGGCCCAGGGGACAAAGTGACGTGCCTATGGTCACAAGGTGCCTGCTGCAGCCCTGCATAGAAGATAAGCTTTCAAGACCTGGTTCCAGGTTGCTCACTCCACACTGTTGCACTTCAGGGGGTGAATTATCAATACCCCCACTGTGAAAAAAATAGCAACTTACTCTTTGGGGTGATAATGTAAAGATTGTTCTGAAAATGTATTCTTTCCCCCTGCCTTGGCATCTGTTTTTCTTTATTTCAAAATATTAAGAGGTACAAATGTTTTAGGTTACATGGATCACTTTTATAATGCTTGAGTCCTGGCTAAAGGTGTGCCCATCACCCAAATAGTGTTCATAGTACCCATTAGGTAGGTTTTTGCCCCTCGCCTTTTTCCCCCTCCCGCTGGTTGATTTCCACTGGGTTTTACTTCCTTGTGTGCACATGTGTGCTCATCGGTTAGTTTCAATTTAATAGTGAGTACATGTGGTGTTTGTTTTCCATTCTTGAGACACTTCACTTAGGAGAATTGTCTCCAGTTCCATCCAGATTGTTGCAAAAGGTATTAATCCATCATTTTCTTATGGCTGAGTAGCACTCCATGGTATATATATATACCACGTTTTATTAATCCACTCATGAATTGATGGGCACTTGGGTTAATTCTTTGCAATTGTGAATTGTGCTGCTATAAACATTTAAATGCAGGTGTCTTTTTGGTGAAAAGTCTTTTTTTGTCTTTGGGTAAATACCCAATAGTGGGATTGCTGGATCGAATGGTAGGCTACTTTTAGTTCCTTGAGGAATCTTCATATGTTTTCCATATAGGTTGTACTAATTTGCAGTCCCACCAACAATGTATAAGTGTTCCTTTCTCTCTGCATCCATGCATCATCCTTTGTTTTTGGACCTTTTGATAAATGCCATTCTAACTGTAGTAAGGTGATAACTCATTGTGGTTTTAATTTGCATTTCCCTAATGATTAGTGACATTGAGCATTTTTTGATATGTTTATTGGCCATTTGTCTTTCTTCTTTTGAGAAGCTTCTGTTCATGTCTTTTGCCCACTTTTCAATAGAGTTGTTTGGTTTTTTTCTTGCTGATTTGCTTGAGTTCTCAGTAAATTCTGGTTATTAGCCCTTTATTGGATGGGTAACTTGTGAATATTTTCTCCCATTCTGTAGGTTGTCTATTTGCTCTGTTGATTGTTTCCTTAGCTGTGCAGAAGCTTTTTAGTTTAATGAAATCCCATTCATTAATTTTTGTTGTTGCCATGACTACCACTGGGGTCTTTTTCATAAATTCTCTGCCTAGGCCAATATCTAGAAGAGTTTTACCTATATTTTCCTCTAGAATTCTTACAGTTTCATTCCTTAGATCTAAATCTTTTATCCATCTTGAATTAAGTGGATTGAATTTTTTTTTTGAGACAGAGTCTCACTCTGTCACCCAGGCTAGAGTACCATGGCATCAGCCTAGCTCACAGTAACCTCAAACTCCTGGGCTCAAGCAATCCTCCTGCCTCAGCCTTCTGAGCAGCAGAGACTACAAGCATACACCACCACAACTGGCTATTGAATTAATTCTTGTGAGTGGTAAGAGGTAGGGGTCCTGTTTCATTCTTCTACATGTGGCCATCCAATTTTTCTACCACCATTTATTGAATAGGGCTTCTTTTCTCCAGTATACATTGTTGTCTGTTTTGCAAAAGATCAATTGATGGCAGGTAGATGGTTTTATATCTGGGTTCTCGGTTTTGTTCCATTGGTCTGTCTCTATTTTTGTACCAATAACATGCTGTTTTGCTTATCATAGCCTTGTGGTATAGTTTGAAGTCTGGTAACATTATACTTCCAGATTTATTCTTTTTGCTTAAGATTGCTTTGGCTATTTGGGCTCTTTTCTGGTTCCAAACATAGCGTAGAATTATTTTTTTCTAGATCTGTAAAGTATGACTTTGGTAATTTGATGGAGATTGCATTCAATTTGTAAATCACTTTGGGTAGTATGGACATTTTAACAATGTTGATTCTACCTATCCATGAACATGCTATATTTTTCCATTTGTTTGTAACCTCTGAGATTTCTTTTCTCAGAGTTTCATAGTTCTCCTTGTAGAGATCTTTAATCTCCTTGATTAAGTATATTCCTAGGTATTTTATTTTCTTTGTAGCTATCGTGAATGGTATTGAGTCTTTTATTTGACTCTCAGTTTGACTGTTATTAGTATATAGAAATGCTACTGATTTATGTACATTGATTTTGTAACCTGAGACTTTGCTGAATTTATTTACTAATTCCAGGAGACTCTTGGTGGAATCTATGGAGTTTTCTAAATATAAGATAATATCGTCAGTGAAGAGCGATACTTTGACTTGTTTTCTGATTTGGATATCTTTAATATTCTTCTCTTGTCTGATTGCTCCGGCTGGGACTTCCAGCACTATGTTGAATAGAAGTGGTGACAGTGGGCATCCTTGTCTTGTTCCAGTTCTTAGGGGGAATGCTTTCAACTTTTCCCTGTTCAATATGTGGGTTTATCATATATGGCTTTTATAATTCTGAGATATGTTCCTTCTACGCCTAATATGTTGAGGGTTTTTATCATGAAAGGGTGCTGGATTTTGTCAAATACTTTTTCTGCGTCTATTGAAAGAATCATATGGTCTTTGTTTTTGCCTCTATTTATGTGATGAATCACATTTGTTGATTTCATGTGATTTAATGCCATGTTGAACCATCCTTGCATCCCTGGGATGAAGCCCATTTGGTCCTGGTAGATTCTTTCTTTTGATGCGCTACTGAATTCAGTTTGCTAGTACTTTATTGAGGTTTTTGGCATCTGTATTCATAAGGGATATTGGGCTATAGTTTTCATTTTTTAATTGTGTCCTTTGCTGGCTTTTGGTATTAAGGTGATACTGGCTTTGTAGAATGAGTTGGGGAGGATTCCCTCCTTCTTGACATTATGAAATAATTTCTGTCTTATGGGTACCACCAGGTCTTCTTTGTAGGTCTGATAGAATTCAGCAGTGAATTCATCTGGTCCAGGCCTTTCTCCTCAACCCCCTGCCCCCAGAATATTATAAGGACACAAACATTTTGGTTACATTAATTGCTTTTGCACAGTTTGAGTCAAAGTTATGTGTGTCCATCACCCAGAGATTGTGCATTGTACCCATTAGGTGTGAATTTACCCATGCCTTCCTCCCTCTTCCCACCTACATGATTTACAATGATTTTTACTCATGTGCACATGAGTATTGATCTATAAGTTTCAATTTAGTAGTGAGTACATTCAAGGCTTTTGGGGGGAGGAGGATTTTTATTACTGTTTCAATCTCACTGTTTGTTATTTGTCTGTTAGGAGTTCTATTTCTTCCTGGTTGAATCCTGGGAGGTTTTGTGTTTCCAGGAACTTATTCATTTCCTCTATGTTCTCTAGTTTATGCACGCAGAGATTTATATAGTATTCATGGATGATGTTTTGTATTTCTGCAGTATCAGTTGTAATGTCACCATTTTCATTTCTAATTGAGCTTATTTGGAGTCCTTTCTCTTCTGTTCTTGGTTAGTCTAGCAAGAGGTCCATCAATTTTGTTTATCTTTTCAATGAACCAGCTTTTAGTTGGTTTAACATGAAGCAGCTGCACTGCCTTTTTGGATATTTTTTTTTTTTTTTTAGAGACGGGGTCTCGCTCTTGGTCAGACTGGTTTCGAACTCCTGACCTTGAGCTATCCACCCGCCTCGGCCTCCCAGAGTGCTAGGATTACAGGCGTGAGCCACCGCGCCCGGCCCCTTTTTGGATATTTTTAGAGGTGTGAAACCCCTAACTATCACTTCAGTCTTTGCAGAATAGTATCCTACATTGGATCTATGTCTGGCATCAGATTGGTGATTAAAAAATAATCAGGAATGGATTATTAGTTATTCAGGGCCAGAATAAGTTTGTGAAAATTTTTTAGAAATGTCTAAATACTTTAACACCTTGCCCATCACACCTTTGGCCCTTTTAACTCGGTAAATGTATTCTTGAGGTCTCAAAACCAAATAATAATAAGCAAAATGTCTTCTGGCACCCAGTGCAGTTTTCACATAAGATAGATTAACAAGGTAGAGCACCTGTCCAGGCCAACCTCTTACAGACATGGAAGATTTTGCTTTTGCTTTTTTTTTTTTTTTTCCAAAGATAGGTTTGTGGAATTTTTTTAGAAAATGTCTAAAAAGCTTAACATTGTCCATATTTCTGCATTTCAAAGGCAGAATGTATTATATACAGTGCAATATATACAAGGCAAAATATAACTTGTTTCGTCATTTGGTTGTGGCATTCTTCCCAATTGCAAAGCATGTTCATATTATATGTGAATAATTCGAATTGACTGTTATGATATCAACTCATGAAAAATAAAGAATTCAGGAATATTGAGGACTTTACAGCATTTTTTTTTCAATTTATTTTCTAAACCTCAGAATAAGTAACTTTGCTTCCTGTAAGACATTCCATAAGTAGTTTGTCTTTTTGGTCCTTTATGATATTAAACTCTTTTAGTCTTCAGATAATTTTTTCTAGAAATAATCAATAAGGGAATAAATATTGGGTTGGAAGTACTTTATACTTAAAGGCTTTATAGATTCAGAAATTCCATATTGGTAAATGTATCATGCTTCTATTTATTGAACCTAAGGCTGTTTCTTGGGTATCGAATCTCTTAAAACTCCATTGAAATTTCTCTTTAAACGTGTTGTTATTGCTCTGATTAATAATGTCTGTGTGGAAACTTAGAAATTAAAATTGATATTTAATTTGATCACTTATTTTCAAATTGTTCATTTCAGGCATTCAATTAAATGCATGGTAATGTTAAAAATTAATATAGCTCTGTGCAAGTCTTTTCAGTATTTCTTTAACAAAGGCTTAGCAAGAAGCTTGTATGTACAAAACACTGTGTTAAGTCTATAGGATAGAAAACAATAGAACGTGGAACGTCAGTCTTATCCTCAAGGAACTTAGAGTCCAGTGCAGATCGTTAGGCAGGGCAGGAAGGAAGCAACAGAGAGGGGAAGGAAATAGGATCTTTAAAATAGGTGTAAAGTGACCTAGACCTAGGGAAAAGAAAGCAATTTCTTGGGTGCAATCTACTGGGTTATAGTGCCAGCAGGAATAACATTTAATAGCCAATATTTCGCTCAATTTGTGACAGTTAGAAAGAAAAGAAAATTTAATGTAAAGTTGGGCACTTTCTCCTTTTAACTGTTCATAAATATAAATTTAATGGAACCATAACAATTTTCTGGATTCCAACTATGGTAGTATATTTATTTGGATAAAAGCTCAGCTGCTGTTATAAAGATCCGAAATCACAGAGGCTTAAACAGGAGAGATGTTTACTGCCCACTTATGTAAAAGCGCAAGTTGGTAGTGCAAGGCGAGTGTGGCAGCTCCACAATTATACAGGGGCCTGGGCTCCCTCCATTTATTGCTCTGGCTCCCAAAGTGGCTGCTCCAGATCCTAACATCAAGTGTGCATTCCAACCGGCAAAAAGGGGGGGGAGGACAAGGGGAGTCCCTTATCTTTAAGGCCACAGCCTCTTGGAGGATGCACACATCATTTCCTCTCACATCCACTGGCCAAAATTAGGTCACAAAGCAAGAGAAACTGAAAAATGTAATCTTAGCCTAGCTAGAATTTCTATTATAAAGTAAGAAGGGGAGATTGGATATGAGAGGATCACTAGCTCTCTCTGCCATGTGTAGTAACCACACCACAATCCCCTACTGCAGAACCCAGTTATGTAGGAGAAAAGAATTCCTATTGCAAAATGTAGATTAGAAATGCATCTTGGATGATTTCAACAATGGAAGGAAGATTTCTCACCTTGTCAAGTGCTACTCATTTGCAGCTAAAAACTAGCACCTTATGCTAAGCTAGTCAGAGCCAAATATAATTAATCTGATTAAGCTTGTCACTAAAATATCAAGACAAATGTTCTTGAAACATGGCCCTTTCTCTCTTTGCTTTTTTTCCCTTGTCCGGTTTATTTACAATAAAAAAGTAGGTTAAGGGATGAAGTTGCAGAAACTGATCCTTATAACTGTTACTGTATATATCACACGACTGATAACCAAATGCTGGAGAGAAAAACACGCCTGAATTGTGTGAGTATAGACTGCCCCAGCTTGGATCACATTTAATAATTAATTACAGTGTACAGTTCATGCTGGTTTGAGAGTCTCTACAAAAGTAATACTGGCAAGTCTGGTTACCTCACTCTGCAAGGAGCTTTCTTGCTCTAGTTCCAGCACTGGGACTTGTACCTGCTACTTCTCCAAACCAGGAAAACTGAATTTTCATTTTCATTTTCCCTGATAACTTGTCTCTAAGAAAATGGTTTACCAGAGTAGTTTTTAAAATGCACAAATGAACGATGCTATCACATACCTTTCTTTATACAAGAGACCAACAGATAAGGTGATTTTTTTTTGAAAATCAGATTCTTTTTTAGAGTCATTGGGCAAACTTGATATTTAATAGAATTTGATAATCCATTTTGTATAGAGTATGACTCATTTGCCAAGCAAAAATAAATCATCCAACTGTTTCTTATTTATAACTCAGGGTTTTCACATGACGGATCTGCCTAGAGCTAACCTGCAAAGAAAACTATAGCACACAACTGGTCTTATAACAATAGATCAGACAATCATAAACATATGGAGATGAAGGAAATATTGTCTAAATGTCTGACTCTCTCACTTTGCAAAGGAGTAAACAGAAGTCACAAAGTAAAACAATCCCTACAGACACCCACCCAGTTATTGACCAGACTTGAGAACCCCCAACTGCCAGAGAAGTGCACTTTCTGTGGCTTGATGCTCAGGACAGCATAAGACTTTTAAGTAGAATAAACGCAGGTGTCCTTGTGCACAGAGCATGCTCAACAAGGACCCAACCTGAGGTAACCTGAAGCTTACAAGGGCTGTCCGGAAAGTAGCCAGCCATGTAACCGTTCTCGTTATACTGACAATGGCTGGATACTTTACGGACAGCCCTCATTTATACACCAAATGTGTAACTCTCAGGGAAGATAAGGTGGTGCTCAACAACTAACAAGACAGGAGATTTAAGAAACCCTTCTCAGCTTTCTCTTTGCTTCCTTGAACTTTTCCTACTTTGGGTAGCTTGCCCTATTTATACAAGCTTGTCTTTTCTCAAGACCATTGACCTAACTTTCTGAAATTTTATACAACTGATCTTTAAACTCTTGAGTGCTGTTGAGCTACATTCAGGGCACAGTAAAATAAAGCTAAAAATGCTAATAATTATAGTGAAATGATAGCTTATATTTCTTTAATCATTTGTTCTTTGCTGAATATATTACATACGTTATTTCATTCCATCCTCACATTGATCCCATTAGGTATGTACTATTATATGTTCCCATTTTACAGTTGTGGAAACAGGCACAGAGTGGGTAAGTAATTCACCCCAAATTATGCAGCTAATAAGTAGTGCAGTTATGATTTAAATCCACATTGTGACTTTATTCAGTACACTATACTGGCTGTCCTCGACAAAGAATTATATTATTAATAATATGTCTCATAACTATATGTACAAGAGATGGTGTGGCATAATGAAAAGTCTTGGGGTCAGAAGGGTTACGGTCTTTTCTATTTTACCTCAGTCCCTTGGCTTGAGCTAATTACACTCCTAAGTTTTTGGCACTTTCTCTCTTTGGACCCATGCTAGACTTCCACATGTACGTGCAAGCACTTCCTTTAAACCCCAAGCTACCCACCAGACCTATATATAATACTATGCATAATTTTAAGGAAATAATAAAAGGTATGATTATTTGATTAAACAAATAATATATGTTGAACATTGAACCACTATTGGGGGATACTGGCCTTGCCCAGATAACAATTGTCATATTTCTGCTACAGAGATATTCATGGCTCCCTTTGTGCAAAACAGGCCAGGCTTTAATATTTCACTGCAAGTAACAGGAAAAAATTACATGCAGCAATCACTGCCTTTTTTCTTTTGGCATTTTGACAGTGGGACGGTTATGCCCTATAATCAAAGGAAAACACAAACCAGTCATCTCCTAGCAACTCACCGAAGATCACTCCCAGGGAATAATTTATGTGGCTGAGTGTGAGTGCATATTACTTCTAAGTTTGAAGCCAGCAGAGCTCCCACACTAGCCGTTAACTCTTTTCAGTATACTGCAAATACAGTGAACCTGTTTTAGATGACATTGCAGGAAGAAAGAGCCACTAAAATGCCCTAAGCACTGGCAGTTTTAGGTGAAAGACACTGAAAAATTTTATCGTCTTTGTTGTTGTTAAAAATCTAATTGCAGTTAAACGTCACTAGTAATCAAAATCATCTTGTTACTCTGCTGTTTCCCTTTGCTGAAGCCTGTTTCCTACCTCTTCCCTATAAAGGGACATCTGTCACACAGGGTGGGACTGCTCACAGCGTCCTCCCTTCCCTGATGTGTTCTCCCAGTGGGCTCTGATCCACCCCCGCAGTCTGGCATGCTGGTGAGACCAATCAGTCAAAACTGGCTCCTACTCAATCCCAGGCGGCGGCTGCTCCCAGAGCCTTCATGCACCAAGTGAAGGTGCAATCAACATAGATTTTACTCCACCATCTGTGTAGGAAAGAAAGAAGTGTGACTCTAGAAGAATTAATTTCATCTCCTCAAACCGAGAGTTAGTACACTCCTTTAAAAAATAATTTTATACATAAGAGAAAACCTGAGCAGAGAATTCATTTAAATGAATGACTAAGGCAAGAAAGGGGCCCATATCTGAAATGATTCAACCACCCATCACATGGACCAACACCAAGGAAACAGTCACAGTTTAATAGCAGCAGGAGTAACACTTTTGAAACTAGGTGCCAGGCCCGTTTCTAAGTGCTTTATGTTTATTAATCCATTGGGTCCTTCAGCAACCCTAGGAGGCTGGCACCATTGTTATCTCTATTTCTAGAGGAGGAAACTCAGATAGGTTCAGAGATATAAGTAATTTTCTGAAGTTATCCATCTGGATATGGTAGAATGGGCTTTTCACAAAGTTGGCTCAGCCCCAATGCCTATGCTCTGGATGATGCACTAGCAGTTGGCACTGTGGTATTCCACGCCTATCTCTTCTGGAAACTGAAGTTAGCAGGTGATGCTACAGTTCTTAAAAATATAGCTCATAATCTGGATCTTAAGCCTTTGTTATGAAATACTTTTTCTACAAAATCTTCTGATGATATGGAAATTGTGTCTGTTTCTATTTATTATGAAGAGAAAGACAACTGCTTTCTTTTAGGTCTCTTACTGTGTGGTTTTTTATAGAAAAGGATCTTTGCTCTGATCAGGCTAAAGAAATGTAATAAACTTTAGGTTTGCTCAGTGCTCTCCAGTACTAGCATCATGGGACATGGCACAGTGAGGATCTGTTAAGAGTAGCCTTCTTTTAAAAATATTCTGTTACACATTCCAGCAACATTTGGTAAGCAGTTAGTATCTATTATTTATCTTTTGAACATTTGGTATTTGTCACTCTTTATTTATGATCCCTGTCTTTAAGCCATTTGTAATCAAGGGATGGAAACATGAATGAAGTTGTTACTGATGCATGCTTCTAAAGGGTCTAGATTCTGTCTACATTTTTGGTCTGTTATCTTTTAAATTATTGAGCTCCTCCAGAAATTTTCTACTCACTACATAAAATAGTTTTAAATCTATTTTTATCAAAAAATTTTTCAAAGTGCAATGGAGGCTCTTTTAATCCTGGTAAGTTAGGAAATATAAGATTTGATTTTATCAATGCCTTTTCTGATTTTAAAATTTTTGTCATGTTTTTCTTCAGCTTAAATTATTCTAGGCTAAATTAAATGTTTTTCCCTTTAAGCTAAAAGCTTATTTTATTTTATTTTGCATCTGTCCCTGTGACATTAAATGCCTCCCCCCAACTGTGTTATCTCCTTCTTAGAGTGCAGGAGTATTTCCTAGAGAGAAAAGCTATAAATTGCTGGAGACTAAATTAATATTAAAATGGAAGGAATTTTGTTATGTCATCCCTTTTTTGCCTTATTGCCTGAGATAATCCCGTCTTATGCCTGTTATGTCAGCATAAATACTGATGACATCCACTTTTACTCTTAACATCACCTCTCAGTCTAGACAAATTATCTAGTTGTGCTATCCAAAGGCCAAATAAAGCTAATGAATAAGTAAAGTAAATTTGTTCTTCTTTGCAAACAAAGTCATGTACATTTAGAAAAAATTTGCTATTTCCTAAAACCTGTCATGAGAAATGACACTAAAGGTTTTTTTTTTAACAAAATGATTTACAAGCCTTTAACTTATAGCCCCAAACACAATTCCTTATGTCTTCATAGAATCATATATTCTGAAGAAGACTTAAGTGAAACTTTAAAATGATTTGAGTTATTCAGGTAACAAGACTGTATTACTGAGTTACTGTTGCAAAGCACCTTTCTGCACAGATGTTAGGCTACAAGTTTTGTGTGCCGATGAGGTAGAAAAAAGCCTAAACCAAATTTAAATTAAGATATGTAAACATTATATTTGTACAATCTGCCATTATTCTACTTGATGCCAGCTTGGTGTATTTATGAAACTCTGGGATAGACCAAGAATAGGCTCAGAGCAATAGCTGGAGGGTGGGGGGAAGGTATGTTTTGAGGCTCACTGTAAGACACAACCCCAAAATATCCTATACTCCAGACTGCTGACTTCTTCCATTATTCAAGATATTCCTTTAGAAAGAAATTGGAAAAAAAAAACTGTTAAAATTCAAATGTGTTATTTTCATAAGGTGATATCTCATTTCTCGTAATTTTAACAAAACCCAAGGAAATTAAATGTAAGATAGAAAATCAACCATATATCCAATTAAGTAATGAAGGTTGTTATCACCAGGAAAGTAATTTTTTCATTATACTTAAGGACAGGCAGTGCCATTCCATCCCATGTACAAAATTGAAAATTAAGATCAAGAGCAATGGTGGTGACTCCAAACTTCACAGAATTGCTTCAGCCTTGTTTGGAATAATCAATGCCCATGATCAGAGTTCAAAGCTAGATCATGATGTTTGTCTAGTGTCACATAAGACAACAAAGGCAAATAAAGGTGCTCGGTATGAACATATGGCAATATCAATTTATGTCATGCTGCACTGTAATGATGGTGGGGGCCTAATAAACAATAACAATGATAGTTTCTGTTGACCAAATGATAAAGCCCTGGCTTGTTCTACTCTCTTTGACTTTCTCTTGCAATCTTGTCCACAACAGTGACATTTCCACAGTTGCCTACATGGTAAAGTTGACCACTTCTTTGCATGTCCTAAGGGAAAAAGAAATAATTGATTTCAGCAATTCATAATGCTCCTCCCTTCCCCTACTGACCATGGGTAGAGCCACAGGACGCTGGTGCATGGGCTGGACCTCCTTACAGGCTCCACCCTGTGACTGAATTTCCTGCCTCTGAATCACATCTCTTGATGAAGTTCCCTCCTCTTCTGAGCTTACATCCTTTTGGTGGGAAAGAGATAAGACGCAAACATGGAAGATGAGAGGTGATAAGAAGTGGTTTGCAGAAAAACTTCTCAGGGGCAAGGGCCCTACTGAGGAGGGCATTTTATGTGGGAGGGTTAGAAAGGCTCTCTCTAATGAGGTGGCATTTGAGCATGACCCTGAAGAACTAAAGGGCAGAGCTGGGGATGGAGAAAGGAAGTGTTCCAGGAAGGGACAAAGCCTGGGATGGCTGTGGGCTTGGCACATTCAGGGAGCAGTGTGGTGGTCAGCGAGCCTGGGACAGTGAGCAAAGAGGGAGAGGGGTAGCAGTGAGGGCCCAGGACAGGGAAGACCCCCCACAAGTCAGCATAAGGGAGGGAGATGGGAGACTAACGGTGGGTTTTGAACAGAATGCATGATCTTTCACAGGTGTTAGAGGCATCGCCCTGAATACTTTGGGAACAGTAGAATGCAGGTGATCTAAGTGAAGGGCGGAAGACCAATCACAAGGCCACTGAAGTAGTTCAGACTTAGACCAAGATGAGAGGTCGTAGCCAAGAAGATGATGAAAAGTGTTTGTGTTCTGGATATATTTTGAAGGTGGAAACAGTAGGATTTGCTCACGAAGGAGGATAATAAGAGGGATTATGAGTCAAATATGATGTCAGTGTTTTGGGGCTAGATAACTAAAATGTCAATGCTGTTTACAGAGAAACAAAACACCATCCGAGGAGAGGCTGGGTGGTGGGGAGGGCTGAGAGGTCAGGTCCATGTCCCCGTTGGACGTCCAGGTGGGTGTGGTGAGTAGGCAGCTGATACTCCCAGTCTGGCATTTTGAGGAGAGGTCAGAGCTTGAGAAGTAAATTTAGGAATTGTCAAAGCTATAATTGAGGTGAAACAGCCCCTCTTTCAAACAGTGCTTATGTTTCTCTGCAATTGCCTCAGGTATGATCGCCTAAACCCCAGCGTATGTTGGAATTTTGGTGGGGAGGGATGTAGAGGGATGCAGAACAGATTTTGTTGTGATGGAAAATAATGCAAAAAGGTGATGGGAAGTGAACACATAGGCAAAGACCGTTGGACATCAAAGATGTGCGTCACTGGCTCTGCAATTTTTGTGGACGCTTTGATTCTTAGAGCTCACTTGATGCTATACAGCAAGAGACTGTGAGATGTGAAACTTTGGTTAGACCTATACATTTCTATAAATCGCTTTAGTTGAACTTGGGAACTAAATATCTGTATTAAAAAGATGTCTGGTTCTTTTATACAATTACTATCTTGTTTAATTGCAGAAGGCATTAAGTTGGTTTTACAATTAGTTCAACTACCTAATTAATAGGATCCTTGTTGTGTTTTGGACATGTTTATTTGCAATTTCCTGGTAGAGCTATGACTTGGTTGTGCATCTATGAGAGCACATAGCGTTTTCCCGTAAAGCTGGGTTCTCTGCACCCCATCGGGCACCTCTCTGCACATCCCGTCTGGCCGGGCACCGCTCGCCTCCTGTGCAGCGCGGACAGTGGGCTGATGTGGCTCACTTGCCATCAGCAGCCACGGCTGATACAGGACACAAGCTCTGAAACTGGCAAGACAGGAGCTCTCGCTCCTACAGCATGAAAGCAACTGTATAGCTCACACAGAAAACAAAAACAGAAACCACGTCAGCACTGGCATCTAATGACCATACTACAAACACAGCCATCAGGTGGGAAAGAAGAACCTAAGTGGCTAACAGGGGGAAACACATTCGAGCCGTCTTGAAATTCAGTGCAGATCGAATATAAAACCTAAGCGCTCAGACGCAGTCAATTGACAAGAGAACAGTTCCCTTCTGCCTATTTTTTTTTTTAATCACAAAAGTAACAAGTTTGAACACTTTGAACTTTCAGCCACTAACATGCTATTTTATGCCCCAAGAGGAGGAGCAATAAGGCATCCACAGCCTTGTTCTATACAGGAGCGCCCTGTATCTTCTCCTTTAGGTTTGAAAATCTCTGCGTTAGGAAAGTTTAGTGAAAGCCAAGCTGAAACATTACTAGGGACTTTCAGCCTTGGGAAGAAGAGTTACAGATGTTGGATTAACATAATTTAGTTGTCATAATTTTGTTGCGCCCCTCATTGGACAGATGAGGAAACCGAGGCCCCAAACTTTGAGTGACTTTGTCTCTCCCCTTAAGGTACTTACAGTAGAACGGCAATGCACATAAAAGGTTGAGTGACGTCAGAAATGTAAGAGTGTTTGTGATACAGTCAGACGGACGGCACCACGGTAACCTCTGGCAATGCTGACGTTCGGGGGTGTCAGGGAGGGCATGGGAGGTAGGGGGAGCTTGAACTGAACTTCAAGCAAATGAGTGGGGACTAGATAAGGGACAATAGGATTTTGAGATTATGAAAGGTATTTAACGGGGCACGAAGGTTTATGTTTAGGGAAGAGTAGGTCAATTTGTCTGCCTTATCACGGGGATGCTTCTTTTTAATGTAAAGTGTTAAATACAGTACGCAGGCTCTGATTTACTTATGTGCTATTTTCATTTCCTTCAAAAGGTAACAAAAATGCATTTTTAAAGTGACAAACTGCATTACCAACACTTGGAAAATTGGAGAAAAAACGTCACCAATAATTATTTCTACCCTAATATGAAAGATTAGTCTTTCTTTGAAATCTGCCATTTAATTTCAGCAAACTATAAGTTCATTTATTATAAATTTAGTTGCCTTTTATTAATAAAAAAAAATGTTGAAGAGCTCTCTAGTTCACAAGAGCTGAATTGAAATTTTTGACAAAGGAAGAGGGATTCAAGTTTATACAAAATCATCTCTGATATGTTGAAAATCTGTATGGAGAAAAAGAGAGAGAGAGAAAGATACATATATACATTCACACATGGAAATAGATGTAGCTAAAGATTGGAGATCCAGAAATAATATTCTAATGTACATTTTTAAAGACAGTAGACTACAAAAGCAATGATAAAGATGACATTAAACTGTCTTGAAAACATTTTATTTGTATCTTGGAAATGTGCTCACTTTTCAAATATTACCTTTTGTGGGACCTTTCCCCCTTGCCTTAATGGTGTGAAGATGATCAGAACCACATTTCTTCCCAGTTTACTTTTTTGTTATTAATAGCCTGACCAGGAAAGCTCTGGGACAGGTGACCGAGGGAAGCAGGCATAATGGGGGGTGGAAATAATGGATGAGATAATTCGAGGAAAAACTCAAAACATCTAATTAGCCTTATGCCAAATGTATATGAAGTAATTTACTTTTTATAAAGTTCGTTCCGCTGAACAAAATGATTTCATTGTTGAATGTTCCTGTGATTATAACTAAAATATGACTCACCCATCTGATGGTTCATTCTCCTTCCTCTTGAGACTAAACATTCAATCGGGATTAACAAAAAATTAATGGAGCCACGAAGGGTGGTTCTGACGATGACTTTGATCCTCGCAAAGTAAATGAATGCTGTTATGTGCTTTATATCTTACATGTTCTGTATTTATGTCTTACATGTTTCTATGAGAATATAGATTCTTGACCAAATTTATTTATCATGGGTTATTATGTAGTATTAATAACATATATTAACTTAAGGAAAGATATGCTTAATATGTTTGCCACAATTCCATCCATTTTTGAAGGTGCTGCATTTCTGATTAAAGAGCATGTTTGCTCATCATCTAAGAGCATCTCCTGCTGGGGGACAAGAGTCCAAGTTAGCTCTGCCTGAAACTCATTATCTGATCTTGTGAGGGCCACCCGGGGCCCAGATCATGCCCTTAACACTGAAGCCTAAAGAAGCCCGGGCTCCTTAAAGGGGAGTAAAGATGGGCTTGGAACATCCTACAATTGGTGATCGAGAATGATGCGTTCAGAGGTGTTCATAAGAAATTGTGAGAAATACAGAGAACCGCCACTACCCGCTTGT
Organism: Cheirogaleus medius; assembly: GCA_008086735.1. Classification (NCBI taxonomy): domain Eukaryota; kingdom Metazoa; phylum Chordata; class Mammalia; order Primates; family Cheirogaleidae; genus Cheirogaleus; species Cheirogaleus medius. The sequence continues at coordinate 30,158,695 of VBSM01000483.1, forward strand.
GGGGAGCAAGCATCAGTAACTACAGTCGTCTCAGTAAAATGAGTTTGAAAAGAGCCCTGTGCCTGTGATAAAAAATAAACAAGGACATTTATATGACATTTGTTTGAGGGTAGTTACGATATACAGGAGAATTTCCAATATTGCTTATTGCAGGGTGTTTTATCCCAATTATGATAGTCCTGTGCTCAAATTTTGGTCAATAACCAAGTTATATATTATAAACTGCTGTAATCTTCCATATTCTTAGATCCAAAAAATATACTGTAGAACACAGCTCTTAAGCCAAGTTGCCTGTATTCTCAAGCTCGACTTGGCTACTTAATAGCTATATGACCTTGGGAAAGTTTCTTAACTTCCCTATATTTTAGGGATTTTTTGCAGTACAATAAGATAACAAAAGTATTTACCTTGTTTGGTTGTAGTGAGGCTCAAGTGAATTAATATATATGTGATTAATATGTCTGCATATATTCTTAGAACAGTTCCTGGAACATAGAAAGCTCTCTTTAAGTAGAAGCTATTAGTACCATTTAAGGTCTCTGGCAAGCAGTTAATTAACAAGCAAAGCAAGAAGAAATATGAACATAAATATTTATGGCAGCACTGTGCAAAATAACAAAAATCTAGAAGCAACCCAAATGCCCCTGAACAGGGAAGCAGGCATATAAAATGTGCTATATTCACAAAATAGAATATTATGACGGAGGTAAAATAAATACAGTACAGAAATAACCAATAATACAGATGAATCTTAGCAATATAATTATATGCAACATGATATCATTATAAATATTAAAATAACTAAAATAAATATACTTTTAGAAGATATATAAATATAATGACACTATTAAATGGGAAAGCAAGAGAATGATAAACATGGAATTCAGAATGATGATTACTCAAGTGTATGGAGTGGACAGATGTTATTAATATAATGGCAGAGGACATCTGGTTAGACATAAGTTCTCCTCATGGTCCATCTTTTGCTTTAGATGGTGAGTGTGTAGATGTTTCATGATGGAAGGGCGGGGGAGGGAATATGCATTACTTTGTCATGCACCAAGAACTATGACTTATCCAGTTGTGTATCCTTGAGACCCACCCCTCTCAAAGTCACAACAATCATTTTCCATTGCTACAGTCAGTTTCACTTAGGTTATATTACAAATAATTAAAAGATAAAAGAATCAAGGCATTGCTTGTTTTCCTTTTGTGGATCTGGTTTTGGTTGGGATATAGAGTGGTAGGATGGATATAAACAGCTTATACACTAAGGGTTTTTCTAAAATGAGTATTTTTATTAGTCTTTTCTTAGAAAAACAAAATCACAGGTGATGTCAATGTTTAGGGTTCAACAGTAAAGATGCTTTTGTTTAAAATATATATTATAAATTGGTGATTTAGAATTGATCAAATCAGTCTGGTAAGCATAGCATTTTCATAACTACTATTGGTAGTCAAAACTCCCAAATAACTTCTTAAAGACACTTCACACTTCAAACAAAACTATCTTGCCAACTGCCTAAATATTGGTTCCATTAACTTCAACATTGGCCAGTGGTTTTCAGGAGTGAGGGTGGATTTTTTTAGCCTGACCCTTCTAAATCTTCTAGAGCGTCCTCAGTGGCATATGCCAGAAGACATTGTAAACATCTGGGGACACCATCAAGATGTCCAGTAAGAACTCAGAGAGAGGCCCCAGAGAGCCAGTAAGAGCCAAGGGGTGGAATGTAATAGGCAAGTGACAGGAATCTTCAAGCTTCTTCGCCTGGCTCTGTCTTCCTGACAAAATATTATACAACGGCAATCATGCCTGTAAATGAGGACATCTTCATTCTATTAATATTTACTGAATAAACACTACATATCAGATATTGTTAGGGCCTGAGAGTGTAGCCATGAAAAAAAAATAAGAAATAAAATCCCAGTAGTGTGTGCATAAAGAATATATTAATATTAAACTTTAAATTACTTTTGTAATGAACACGTCCAGTACTTAAATAATCCATCTCAAAGAGTGTACTCCTAAAGTGTTTTTGCTGAGGAAAGGGGAGGATTGGATAACAAATCTGGACAAAAGTGATATGGCTGATTCTTTGAGGCTTTACCATCTGCCAACTTGTAGGTGACCAGATACTGAGCCAGGAAGATGAAGGTCTTCACAGACAAGTGGCCTTTGAGACAACAGGGCAGGGAACACAGATTGTGCGTGTGCTATGTATGCGTGTGCATGTACATGCACACACTGCTTTTTCTCCCACTTTTGTCCACCAAGCTGCCCCTACTGGTATACCACCAGAGGATCATCCATGCAGTGTTCATTGCTGTCATGGGAACATGAAGAAGCAGCACCAGCCCCTGCACCAGCATGAGCTGGTCATAGATTCCCAAATCCCCCACTCTGTGCCTGATCTATGTATCTGACATGTGTAAAACCAAAAGGACTGGAAATGCTTCTCTCTCATACCCAACTCTCTTGGCCAAAGGACCTGTAGATGAGAGCATATTGCCCTTTCTAGAGATACATGTTTCTTGTTTCCCTTCTCAAACCATTTAGAGTTGAGGGAGAGGGAAATGACCCAGGTGAACCCCAGGTTGTGGCTTACACGATGCCTGGAGCTCTCAAACTTTTTGATGAATGAATTAAATAATGAATGAATGATACCACTCTTTGAAGTGGGAAATGCTGGAAAAATGGGGTGACGTTTCGAGAGAGGGGCATATCATGAACTGAGCATGAAATGGAAAATAAATATGAGACATATCTGAATTGTAACTTAGACATGCCAATTTAGAAATTGGGATAATTCTGTGAGAGTCTAGGCTGTCTTTACTTTTGAGGATCTTAAAAGCTAGGTTTTTAAGCAAAATGTTAGCATAAATACTTAACCTACCTAAAATTAGCCTTTTTAAAGCATTCACTGTATATAAATTGATGTTGTATTTATAAATCATTTTTAAGTATTCATTAAACCAGGACCCTGAAGGATTCATTTCTGGCATTATTTCCTGGACCTAGAGTTACTCTATATTTTTGAAGGAAAATAAATTGTTTCTTCATAAACATTTCATAATTCATACTTCTTTCTAATTCAGATTGTCCTTCTTAATCATTTTGATAGTACATTTATTGCACAGCAGAATAGGCATAATATTAAATTATAGTTTATGTTAAGTAAACATTTTAAAACTTCTGAAAACAGGAGCAGGCTGATGGAAGCTTTTGTGGGTCATAAGACTTTGGCAATTGTTTGTGAGCCTGATGCCAAAATGTTCAACAGTAACCAAAGCAGGGAACGGCAGTCATCCACATGAAAAATAATTTGAAATGTCATTGTACTTCCCATGCTGTCATAATTTAGCAAGTAATAACATGACTGATTCAGCCAATAAGAAAATGTGATGAAAATATTGGTTAAGAATACAATGTGCTTACAACTTTTAGTCAAAAGCCAATAGACTTTAAAGTAGGAACTGTGCAAAAGAATGTAGCATTTGGAATGCCAAACTGCATTCATGATTTATGTCTTAAAAGCCTTTGCTACCGTAAACTCTAATAGAATCCAAAAAAAAAAAAATATTAATGATTCTTGTCACCCTCAATGTCCCTATCAAAACCCATGATGAAAACAAGCTTTAAAAAGGTAATGATAATTTTTGGACTGAAGCTTTGTCTGTTTGTTTTGGTGTACATTTGCAAAGTGGATCTTATGTTAGGAATGATCAAATTCTAAAATTGAGACTCTCAGTGCAAAGGCACTTGAGATAATATGGGAAGGCATGTTGTATATAGATAGTTCTCTGGATCTTACTTCTGGAGTTAAGTAAACCAGGCAGCTATGAGGAAGACAGCCTTGGATGATGGATTGGACTCACGTTAATACATATCCTACCTAGTGCTGCTGCTATCAGATATACAGATAACAGTCTCTTTCTTCTGAATTTTAATATTATTTTAATTTAAAATGAGTGATTAAAAATATTGACTTCCAGTTCTGCTCCATATATACAATCCTGATAGTAAGCACCATGGCTTGCACATTAAAGTTCAATAAATATTTGTTGACTAACTATACCTTTCCTAGATTTTGCAAAATTGCAAACCATCAAAGGGCCTTATATGCTTTTGTATTTTAAATCAAATCTTTCGTGTTATAAATTTGAAAACTCAGACTCATAGAAGTGATTTGCCCAAGCACACCTCACATGCTAGGATTGTTACTGATACTCATTTTAGTACAAGAAAGAATGTAATGTACAGAAGATGTTCCTGAAAGTTCCCTAAAACTTAATTGTTGAACCCTGACTCTGCCACGTACTATACTACTTATTAATGTGCTCTATGGTTTGGATATTTGACCCCTCCAAATCTCATGTTGAAATGTGATCTCCAATGGTGGAGGTGGGGCTTAGTGGGGGGTGTTTGAGTCATGAGGGTGGATCCCTCATGAATAGATTAATGCCCTCCCTGGGAGAGAGAAAGTAAGTGAGTTCTCACTCTATTAGTTACCATGGAAGTTCCCCCTGAGAGCTGGTTGTTAAAAAGAGCCTGGCACTTTCCCCCTTTCTCTTGCTTCCTCTCTGGCCACGTGATCTCTGCACAGCAGTGGAAGCAGCCTGAGGCCCTCACCAGAAGCTGAGCAGATGCCAGCAGCATGCTTCTCCTACAACCCACAGAACTGTGTGCCAAACAAACCTTTTTTCTCTATAAATTACTCAGCCTCGGGTATTCCTTTATAGCAATGCAAATGGACTAAGACAATGTGTGTAGATTGCAAATCCCACAGAAAAGAAAGATGCTTATGTTTTGGCCCATCAGTTTTCTTTTGCTCCTTCCAAATGTGAGTGACATTTTCTTACCCTCAACCCTGATACAGGAAAGACAGATAGCCAACATCCAAATAATAATATTCATACTGGAAATTTTCTATGTACTATATAAAAATGATCACTTCCCTCAAGCACATTTAGCTAGAATCACTCAGTGTAACCACACGTGGTCACAACATGGTTTCTGGGTTTTCATTACCAAATGCTGCAACATAGATGAGGAAATGCCTTTACTCTCCATTTAAAAAGACAGTATAGCAGTGAAGTCAGTGGGTATCAGATTGCTGCCATGGGGCTGTCCAGGCAGACACATTCTCCACCTGTGGACCTGAAGTAGAACAGCCTCTGAGTGCCCGGGTAGAGTCCACGAAGAAGGTTGGGTCTGTAGGGCTACTCATGACCCTTGGCCTCAGTAGCAGCCTACCTTGGAGATGAACGCAGGCTGCCCTGGAAGAGTTCATGTCCTCATCCAGTTGGGAAGTCAAGAGCAAACCTTTTCTGCTTTTCCAAGAGCTGCAAAGGTCCAGGATAAATGGAAGAAAGTTGAGAGTTTTTTTCTACAGCTAAAAAAAGGGAAAATGGCTAATAAAGATCAGATTAAGTAAGATGTAATTACATATGTTAAAATACGCCCTCCAATCATCTTAAAGAGTGTTCCAACCATTTCTAGATTTAGCCACCATGTCATATAAGTAAGGGTGTCATGAAACATTAAATACTTTGTTCAAATAAATTTCGCTGTTCTCTACAGTTTAGGTATAAATTTGTATGTTGTTTTCCTTGCCTATTTTTGGTGGATTGAGTGAAAGTTTTAGCTTTAAATAGTGGCAGGGTATGAAGGGCTGACTATATTAGGTATAAAAATCTAAGAATGCTGGGAACATGTGCCTTGGGTAAGAACTAAAAGTGAGGTCATTTGGGTTGGAATTTTGCTGAACAAAAGGGCAATAGATATCAAATCCTAGTTTGTTGTACAATTCAAAGATCTTAAAACACTTGCTTCTAGAATGGACTAGTTTTCATTCTTCCTGATGAGAGCAGTCAACCAGACTATTAAAAACCCAGCACTGAGAAAGTCTCATTTGGATGTCATGTTCCTTAAATTCAGGTACATCTTAAGAGAATATTGAAGCTTCTAGTTGCAATGGACATCCATGGTGTCTTCTTGTCAATTCAAAGTATAAATTTGGGTTATTTGAGAGCATTAGCTCTAAGGGCCACTCGGATGAGTTCCCTAGGATGAAAAAGCAAAACAACAACAACAAAAACCCTTGAGTATATGTCAATGATTTTCCTTCTTGCTGCTAATAATACTCACCTGGCAGTTGACCAAGATGCTTCCCCCATATGACTCTGTGACCTTACCTGGCCTCCCCTTCAGCAGGCAGTGACAGCCTCCACAGCCTGGGTGGAGACTCCAGTTCATGCCAGTATGGCTCATGGACAACATGTAAGGAAGGAATTTTACAGGTGTGACAACTAGGCCCCAATATGACCATTAAAGTGGGATCACGGCCAGGCACAGTGGCTCATGCCTATAACCCCAGGACTTTGGGAGGCTGACGCCAGGAGGTTGAGACCAGCCTGGGCAACATAGCGAGACCCCATCTGTACAAAATGATTTTTTTAAATAATTATCTAGGCATGGTGGCATGTGACTATAGTCCCAGCTACTCAGGAGGCTGAGGCAGGAGAATCACCTGAGCCCAGAAGTTGGAGGCTGCATTGAGCTATGATGATGCCACTGTACTCTAACCTGGACAACACAGCAAGACCCTGTCTCATAAAAACAAACAAACAAACAAACAAAAACCAAAAAAACCCAACAAAATAGATTTAAAAAATAAAGTGGGATCCCAATCTTCCCTGATTTATTCAACCACTGTTCATTTATACATTGATTTAATTATGTTTTTTAAACAACTGTATCACACTGAGCTCATGGTCCGCTGAAACCCTTACACTTATTTTATATAAATTTTTGAGAAGCCAATCTCTTCAACCTAATCATGAAATTTAGTTTAGCCAAGTTGCAAGATTTCATATTTATCCCTGTTAAAGTTTAATTCAGCCTCAAGATGTCTGTCTTTCTACTTATTACTTATTCTTCTCTCATGTGTATTCCTTTTGTAGAATCAATAAGCATACTACTCTATTTTTTCCCTAAAATAAAAATGTTAAAGACAAACAGCCAGAAAAAGGCACAGCCAAAAGTAAGTTTCCATTCACCTATGATTCTGCCTAACACTTTCACATTTAGTATGTATTTTCACTATATCCAAAAGAATAGTATAATAAAGTATTCACTGTTCAACAAAAATATCAAGAGTTTTCAATTTTTAATAAATTTAAAGTGTCTTCTTCAAAGACAGTATTTTCCCCCATTGGCCCATTATTTCCTTTTTTGGATTTTTTTAAAATGAGTCAAATTACCTTAAGATATACATGAGGTGATTTAAGATTCATTTTCACTCTGTAAGCAATGTATTATTTAAATTTTAAGACTAAAAGACCAAATTAGAGAAAATCTCTACACACCTCCAAAATTCAAATTCCACATAACAAGTGGGATTTCATCATTATAGATCTGAGACATATGAAAACACAAGTTTATAATAATACTGACAGTACACAGCAACAAACTTTCGAAATGCTAAGTTATATAAATGTTATTTTAAGTGTTCAGGAAACAGGTGCATTGAATTAGAAGAAAAATGTGGCTGTTTCTTTAATAGTTAATTAACAATAAGCAAGATTACTTACCTGTAGTCATTTCACCAAAAAAAATTACCATGGAAATAATTTTAAATAAACATACTTATTAACTTAAAATTCTGAGGTATGCAGAAAAAATAACAATAGCTATTGGTCTGGACTTAGAAAATCTGAATAACGCTTTGCATTTGGACTTGCGCAGTAATTGGGCAAAAGGAATCCTTGTCATAAGCAACCATTATTGCTCTATTAGCCTTAGAGGAATAGCTATGTGATGCTGTTCACAGCTCCTGTTTTATCCATCAGACAGTTTAGTCTTCTACCACAGTCTCCTGGTACTTCATTCTTTTCCCTAACCCTAGGATTGAGCACTCAATTAAGCACTGGACTGTAATGTTTTGAAGGGAATGGTCCTGATTATTTCAAATGACATATTAAGTCTCCGTAAAGGAGAATGCCTATTGTTTGCCAAGAGTCCGGAGAGAGAAGCAGCTTATGTGAGTGCCAGCTTGTTACTATTACATTTAATCTTGGGGCAGTCATTTATCTTATCCTCAAATGTCTAACCTTTAAAATTGGGTGACTGATCTAAAGTCCCCTTCAGAAGTTAGAATTTAAAATAAATAAAATACACATGTATACCCCATTATTCCTACCAGGGCATCTAATGCTTGCTTTCACTTACATTTTAAGTATGAAATATGCAAAACTAGATTAGATGACATACTTTCTTTGGATATCAGATGATTTTTATGTATCAACATATAAAAATTAAAATGGAAGATTTTAAAATTAACAGTGGTGGGAAACTTAGCAAAGCAAAGCAAATTTTTTAAAAGTGATTCTTTAAGAAAATCAAAGATTTTCTCCTGGAAATAGAAATGTATGCTTCTCAGGGCAATGGTGAGAAGAAGGGGAGACAATTTGTCTTAGTGAACTAAGCAGCAATGGGCTGCATCAGGATGTTATCCCTCTGCAATTTGTCACACAATTCATTATGTGACATTTTATAGACATCCTTTTCCTCTAGCTATCACTGTGGGCTATAAGCTGCCAAAGATAATAGGAAAGATTTTTTTAAAAAGGCTAATCGTCACACCATTTTAATGTCACTTTCCCTGAGATCCAGCAGCATGGACTATAGCTAGGCCAGGAGGCAGGTCTGTCTTTTCTTGTTTAGTGCAATGGGGGGGGGGGGGGGGGGGGGGGGGGAGAATCTCAGCTTAAAGAAGGATCTGTTTAAGGAAAAAAGAAAAGCTGCCTGGAAAATAGAATTCTTTTTCAATTCCAACATGTTGCTAAGTTGGGGGTGGGATCATTGGGAGATAGGAGAATTCATATAAATCAACTTAATAAACCATGTGTCCTGCTTCAATCTAAAGCAATACAGTAATGCTCCATGTATTTTCAGGAGTCTAGATTATCTTCTTTAGACTCAATCAAAGATAAAAGTCTGCTTCAAAATATTTGAAATATTGGAGGATGGGAATAATGCCAGTTTGCCAGATGGGGGATAGTTTGCTCTTGGTAGGGGTGGGGGATAAAAAAATCCATGGGGGATCTGGTTTATTTTCATTAGGAAAGCTTTTGGCTTTTGATTTACATAATATAAGCGAATGGATTTCTCCTTGTATTATACCATCAAGTTGAACAGATGACTTTGTCTTAGAAAAAAAGTGCAGTTGTAAGATGTATCCTGTAATTATCCTTAAGGATGACAGTATAAAAGTAAAGAACACCATGACAGCAAGATGCTGGAGCAATGTTAAGTCATGTGACCATTTAAAGCAAAAAGAAATAGAGTGATTCGCTGGCTTAGAGGCTTTGGAATAACATCAGAAAGACAGAATCATTTACCAAGTGATTGACTTCTAACCCATATAGTCTTGAGGGAAAATCTTTAAGTATTTTGAACAGCGTGCATTGTAAAGTCTCAAAAGGAAAATTGTTAGTGTCCTTAAAAGTCATATAATGCTCTTTTTTCAGGAAATTTTTTCAGGTATCAGGAAATTTGGTCTAATTGATATTAGATATTTAGATATTCTTATAAACATAATCAATAGGCTTATATTTTCATTTATGATTTGTGGTAATGATTTCTCCCTGTTCCTAGAAATGACATTGAATGTGTTCTGAGCTCAGTATACGTGAATAAATGCTGTGGATAATTTGGTTCCTGGATACTAAAGACCATTTTCAGGCACCATTAGCTCAAGAATGTCAGGAGGGATTTAATGTTTTATGAGAATGGACAGTCATGCCCTTCCTACTGACTGTGATGATTGTTTCGTACCACCCACACAGGGGCAGAGGAGTCTCTGAGATGGCGTCATAAACTGGCTACCAAATTAGAGAAACTATTCAGAAAAGGGGTGCAGGTGGATTCTTAAGTTTCTAAACTCAGGGACTGCAAAGGACAAAATAAACTATTTAGAGTTTTCCCATGAATATCTCAAAGCAGCATGTTGACATATTGGAAAAGATAAGTAAAGATAAATGTTAACCGGAATTAAGTCACTTGACTACAATTGAAAAGTAAAATCGTTTGGCATTTATGAATACTTGTAATCTTAACACAGTCACGGGGGAGGGCATTGACATATTGATCACTTAGGGCAGTCTATTCAGAAAGAGTGGTACACACTATCCCATTTCAAAGTAAATAAGTAAATTCAGGTTAAAATCTGATGCCCAACTTTAATATGCATCATACTTTCATTCTCGTGTTTAAAATATATCTCTAAAAAAAAACTAACATCCTACGATGTTTTCCTACCACTTAGATTATCTATGTGTCCTTTCTTCTGAATAATATGTGAACTGTGAATAGACTAATTTCAAAATAACCATGGCATTTTCCTTGGCTTAAAGTTATTCAGTAGAGAATCTTTTGGTCAACTCCTCACATTAACTGAGCTAAAATTTAGTCTTCTAGTTTTATAGATGATCTTAGTACTTAAATTCAGTTCTACAAAAATAAAATGACTTACACAGAATTCTTAGGCAAAGTTGGGAAAGGGATTTTGCCTCTGCTCCTCTTCAGAATGGGATGCCTGTTAACCAAAAGAATTCAAGCAGAATTATAAGATCACGGGCCAAAAGGCACGTTGGTGCCCATGCATGGCCAAGCTTCTTAGGATCCTCATTCAAAAGTTAAATTCCCCAATCTAATCTCCTGTGCATATTGAGAAAAAAGACTGCTCTAATCCATACAAAAAAAAAAATGAGATATCTGATAAGGAAAAGAAATTCAAGCAGAATTAAAAGACTATAGGCTCAAAGTCATGTTAACAAAACATGCACAATCAACACAATCTATTGCCATATGTATATTGGCAATGAAGGCAACTATGACCCATACATAAAACAAATCCATTGCTATCACAAATTAGGACACATATAAAGTTGCTTTTTATATAAAACTTGGACAAGAACTACACTTAAGTAAATACAGCCCCACACCACCTATTGAAAGTCATTTTGACACCTTAATGGGCAGAGAGTTCTTTGCTCTGTGGGCTGCCTGCTAAGGTTCAAGGTAGTCTGAATTTCATGGTCAGTGTTCATAGTCTTGGCCCTGGTTCAATTCCAATTTAAGAGAATATTTGAAATTCTGTCTTCTTCTGGTAGCATGCAAACACTCTAGGAATTTGATGCCTTGCAGAATAATCTGTGCTTGTTATGTAAGCACAATCAAGGACACTTTTTCAGAACAGAACAAAAGAGATTAGATTCGCTTTAGTTTAAATTGTCTAAAAAGAGTTCTCAGTTGTGGATTTGTTAATGGCTTTAGTACAAATAATGGAAATAGAATCATGCATTTTTATTAGTCACCCAAGAAGCCTTTCAGTTTCAGGTTCTTCTTGAGAGCTCTGTCACTGGGGCTCTTCTTTTAACCACTTGGAAAATGTCTTGCCTGATTAGGAAGTTAGTCATTTCACATTGTGACATCTAAAACAATGGGAAGTTAAAAAAACCTCACAAATTACATTTATAAGTAACAGGATACATCACTTTAAAAGTGGAAAACTCAAGGATTTGTGGCGCCTTTCTTTGTTCTTGTTAATCCTATTTTACTTTTTGAGAGTCAGATGCTTTGTAAATATCTGCATTTGAATTCAAACAAATGTTGATAATTAGTTCTCTAACTTGGTATAAAAACATTATTATTTTGTATTAGCAGGTTTTGTATTCTGTGAGTTAACCTTCCTTCTGTGTTTGATGTTTTCTTTATTAATTGGTATTATTCCAACCCAAATACTGTCTTTGTCATTCAGTTTTAAAACCTAAAGCAGTTTTAAACATAGCACTGCCTAGCTCCAAAAGGAGTGATGAAGTTGAATTCGGGAAATGTCCTTACAATCCTCATTTTCTGGGGATTGTTTATTCCTTCTTGTTTTTAGACCAAGCTTCAGCCTTGGTCACAGACATCCCCTGAGGCTTTTCTTTTCCATTTATTTTGTCCATTTAAGGTTAACATATTAGGACTTTTGCTACTGAGAGATTAAAATAAATATGTTTGTAGGAGCTTTCTCAAAGCTCCTGCCCTGACCACCACTTTCTTCCCTGGTTTCGCTGGTATCCCTTCAATACAGGCGGTATTAAGGGTACCAAGTTGAGTTTTTAGAAATACGCCACATTTTTTCCCTGTAATTCTGGAAAAAAACAAAAACCAGAAATGGGTCTATTTGTAAACACTGAAAAATAAGAGATAAATTCCATTATAATAAAATTTCCCTCAGTCACTTTTCAAAGTCAACTGGCCTGTGCAATGTGATTGTAGAATTCACGTAACACAGTGGATGGACACTCGGTTCTGCGTGACAGAGCTGAGTACCAAATTCCTGCCCAGCTTCCCCTGCGCTGCAGGTTGTCCCAGGACAGATGGGCAAGACTATGACACTGAACACAAACAGGCTACCAAAAATTAAACACTACATTGTAAGGATATCATCTATATTGTTTTCAGTTTATAGGTCTAAAAAAATATATTGGGGTGAATATCAATATTGTGATTTTACCCATTCTATATATTCATTGATTCAGTATTTATTGAGTCCTAAGGTATTCGTAATTCAATCGAGGGGAAAAAAGATAAAATCCTTCTCCTCTTGGTTTATAATTATAATTCATATCATTTAAGTGTATTTTTATGCTATTTTATTTCATCATTTTCTCCTCCCTGGGAGAGAAGATAAATATCATTATCTTTAGTTGGTATTCACATTTTGATTTTATTATTAGAATTTCACAGCAAAGCCAGACTTTCTATAAGAGGTGAACTTTGATGGCTATATAGGAAAAAAATAATTGATGATTAACTGAGCAGAAAAAAATGATCAGAAAGGAGAAGAGGGTGAGAACCTTGACAGACAAAAGCAAGAAAACCAGGAAGCTCATTCAGTGCTCTTTTTAGAGACTGGCATGGGGTGGGGGGGGGCAGGATGTGTTTATCAAATGTCTTTCTTGACATGTGATCATGACAGGTGATTTCATTTTCAACCCTAACCCACTTGTTGATAAGGTATAAATAAAATTTATTTTGGTTTCAGATGTTAGATGCTAACGTGCTTGGAAACAGTGAATGTGTTGTTCTGGGGAAGTTTACATGGTCATTTAACTAGGCCCACTCAGGAGCAAAAGCCATGTGGCCAGGGCCAAATATCTTTCAGGGAGCTCTTTGTCTTAGGTTTGCCTCCTTATCAGTGTGCCCTTCCTCTTGGGTTTTAGGATAAGGAGAAATAAAATATGAGCTAAGAGAATATGCCAGGGAAAGAAACAAGTCATCTCCCATGTCATAAAATAATATACAATATTAAAAACTGTTGTCTGAGACAAGTACCACTCTGCCATCCATTTCTAATGAATTAATCTTGATTGCTATGCAACAAACACTTCACTGGGAAAAAGCACAGTGTCCAATACTAGAACGGAAATGGGCTTTGTAGTAACTATTTCTTGTGTCTTAGGAAAAAAAAAAAAGGTGAATCTCATCTTTCTTGACTGTATCCTCAAAATATGCACTAAATACATTACATATTCCCTGGTAATAAATTGACCCCCATGTGTAAGGCAATGGTTTTAAAGTACCAGGGAAACTTTTAAAATTCTGGAGGAGGACACAAGTGATCTTTCCAGATTTAGAGAACTAAAGCTGTTCATATAAATGTTTGTAAAAGAAATGTAATTTTTAAAAATGAAAACTCTTCTCCATTTTCATCCGTTAATAATAACCATGAAACAAAAACATAAGATATAAATTTATGATCATAGGACAATAATAATTGAAGTTTAATTTGAATAGAATTATAAATTCTGCCCACCTTATTAAACATTGATTTAAATAGACTAATGATAATGTCATCTTAATTTATAGGTACACCAAAAACAAAAACAAAAATACACTTTAATGATATTTTGTTCCACATACTAGTGAACAAATTATGCATCATTTTTTTTCTACAGGAAAACTGAAGACTTTAATAACAAACCCTCCAAGGTCAAAATGAATACAGGTATGCTGTCTCTGTTAGTTTCAAACTCTTTAAATTTCATCTTTAGCCTTGCTCTCTAAAAATCATCTTGGCCCTAAATCATTAGTTTAGCACTCTGCTGATCCTAAAGGTGATTTTGAGTTTCTGATTATGTATATGGTCTAGATTCATTACTTTATTTTTTTGTATTTGTGCTCCAATCTTATAGCTGTCAAAAGTAGAATTTTCTGTTCTGTCAACTGTCTCTTACTCTCTTTTTTTCTAATCATATTTTGAAATGAACTCCTATAAACACTAGAAAGAGGGAGTATGCCGTTTTTATGTGTACATTCGAAATTCTTCACTTAAAATAGGCTAAATTCACAAAAGCAAGTTGTTCCAGTGTTCGTAGAATGTTTCTCATTCTCCAAACTCTTTATGTTGACAGAGTCAGCAGATAGAGTGCTAAAGCTTCATACAAAATCCGTTTAATTATAGTCACAATACATATAAAGTCACAAGCATTATATTTTCAGATGTGAGAACAATATCTCCAAATAGCTTCACAACCTCCATGCCTCTGAACTCTGTATAGTACACATTTTAATTGTAAAAGTGTTTGTGATACATGCTGTGTACACGTGAATTTTTTCCCACAGAAGTATTTTGGATTATAACTTTACCTTTTGCCTCCCTGAAATATATAGTATTAAGTAATTCAGGAAAATAACCTACGCAATGAAATTTTGTAACTTGCATTCAGATGATACCATTTCCTATCTGTGAGTGATTGCCAGAAAGTTATTTGAGACAGTCACCCCACGGCAGAGGAGAAAGGATGGCCCAAGATATTCTCTCACATCAAGCTGGTGGGCTTTTTGCTATCTCTTGTCTTATCCAAGTGCCTACAAGGAGGATTAACAGCCACTGGTGAGAACCAATATCTAAAGTGTGGAGCCATATGTCATCTTCCTATGATGTCCCCTTAGCAGAAACCTGTTCTAACTGGCCTCCGAGAAGGCTATGTCGGCTGGCTCCAAGGATGTAGTAGCCCGTAGATATGTGGAGCAACAGGCAAGATGAGGATACTGGATATAGTCAAAATACACAAGGAAGGCTTAGAAACCAAGAGAAATTATAACTCTGGAAATGAACCAAGTAAAGGCATTTTGATGATTGGAGATGTCAGAGTTAGACATGGGGAATGAAATAAGAAATATTATTAGGCAAAGGAGATTGAAGAAAGCACATAGAATATAGAGCCCACAGCTAGACTGGGTGAGCTATGTTGTGGAACTATACCGTCACTCCAGGAGAATGCCCACATGAGCGAGTTATATTTCCTGCCTGTTCTAAGGCATCTCCTTGCAGACTTGAGTTGAGCATAACTTCTCACTATCCCTTCTTTTGTTGTGTTGATTTTCCTATATATTATAACCCTGTTATGAAGAGGTATGCATATATGATTATATTAAATATATTGTATTCATGTGTAATACAACCAATAATTGATCATCCTATTCCTATAACTCAAGCCCTAATAGCAAAGTAGGAACATAGAAATTTGTAAATTTATTTAGGTTTCTAAGGTACTTGAGCCAAGTTACTGCTTACCAGCGTGAGTATAACCCTCTAAAGCATCCTCTCATTTATAAAGGCTGAACGTGATTCTGACAGGATGCTACTTTGCATAGTATTATTTTGCTTATGTAGGTGAATTTACATTTGTGTATAATGCTTGTAAAATATGATATTCAAACTTATCCATAAAAATTGATTAGAAGTAACTGAAACTTTTTGTTTAAAATTCCAAAGTAATACTATAATGTTGTTATAAAAACATACCACTTTTAAATATATACACACACACACACACACACACACACACACATATGAATATTGCCTTAGGAAGTTGAAAGCATTGTTTGCTGTGTTTACAAAATGAAGTAGGAATTAGTTACTCAATAGCTAGTAAATAAAATTGGCCTGCATTATCTACCAAACAATCATTAAAGAGACATATTGCTATTTAAACAAGTCACTAAGGTTAAAAAAAAACTTTTAAATTAGGTCTTTCCTTTTAAACAAATACATGACGAACTAGCCAGGAGGAATCTGGTTCTTTTTTCATACTAAAGTATCTAAACAACCTAGAAAATACATATAAGACATGTTATATCTCTACTCTTAGAATTTGTAACCCATTATTTTCTAAGGCATATCTTAGCTATTGAAAAAGCAGAGAGAGAAAGATATCAAATATTAATAATGTATATGATTTACCCATAGGAGTGTTTTCTAGCAGTAAAAATTAAGCTTCCAGGAGTCTTGCAGCTTTCTAGAAGAGTAACCCAGAGAGGCTGCAGGCCGTTAATGAGTGTGAAGGTGAGACAAGCATTAGGATCCTTGAGGATGAACTGACCTGACATACTAAAGACAGAATCCTCCTTCTGACATCTTAAAACTATCTTCAGGGAATATCAGAAAGTATCACCACATAAGGAAGTAGAAACAGAACATAATACATTACTCTGTTCTAGCCATTTCATAAATGACCCAACTTTTTAAATTAAGCTATTTATTAAACTGTTAATAAAGATAGATTCTCCATTTATTTGATCTAGGTCTTAGAGCTCCCTAAAATATGTAAATTGTTTAATTCAAAGATTCCCAATTTTCTTGGTTTACAGTGACCTTTGATGTTTCGGTAATTTTTTCATGGTACTCCTAGACCAAATGAAATACCTAACATTTCTATTTATTAAGTAGTTAGGTGCTAACAACCTAATAACTTAATAGTTACTTAAGTATTTTTGTTCTAACAACTTAGAAGCCATGTGACAAAATAATGCATGTAAATTGAAAGAAAAATCATTTTATTTCATTCTTTATAACCAAATTACTTACTAAGGGTGTGTGCGTGCCTGTTGCGCACTGAAAAACTTCTCAGGCCTTGGAATTAGATTGTATGGGCCACATTCATTTACCGGTCCAAAATGATTTTCAGAGGGTACTTGCTTTTTATCATAGCAATTACCAAAAATCCACGTTTTCAAAGATGTGATGTCATCAAAAGGAATATAGCCCAAGCCATTCGGTTGAAACTGTGCACTAGCTAGAGCTAGTTGTGAAATATCCCCCAACGCCCCTATGAATTCACCAACGTAGCCCAGGGCATGTGCCCCCCGCAGTTTGAATGCTAGGGGTTTAACCAGTGACCCTGGCCATCTTATTCTGGAACTTTCTCTTTTCATCTCTCTGCTTGTTTTTAGATGTTCAGAATTAAAAGGACTAGAAAATAAAATAGTTCTTAGAGTAATGTCAGTTTTCACTTTCAACACCCTTGACCACACAACCCTCAACAGCTGCTGGATGACACCCTGTGTTCAATGGCATTACCTCCATCCTGTCAGACACACTTGTCTGTCATAGCTATTTTCAGTTCACTGACGTTGCTAAAATCCTACTGGTACCTCTCTTCAGTTGGCAATTTCTACCATTGGTGTCTTTTTCTTTGAGTTCTTAATTGTAGTCTTTGACTTGTTTGACTTATTTTCTCTTAATGTTCTTTAAAGTCAGTTTTCTGGTTTAATTATTTTCTACATGAGGAAATTATTTTAAACATATATTTTAGAAATCATATTTTGATATGAGAATCCTTCCACTAGTTTTGAGGCCTATTGATCTTACTATTTGTAATTTTTAACAATAATTAATTCAAATCATATTTCCAAGCATCTTTACTAATCTAAATAATTCTCTCATGTTCAGTAAACAAACTGGATTCTTTCCCTATGGAAAAAAAATGAAAGAATGAGAATGTGACGATATATAATGATTATGTTTTCATATTAGTAATTATATTGTCTATTTTTTTCCATAACTTTGAAAAAGACTTAATTTAAGTTGTTTTGGTTTAATGAGCAAAATGACAGGAATGAGAAAAACTATTACACATGCCATATTACAAAGGAATGTAGGAATGGAATAAGAAACTATTCATAAATAGAACATTAGCCTACCAATTTTAGAAGACTTCTCTTCCAAATTTAGAAGTCTAAATTTATCATAGCACATTAAAATGGCTGATGCGTTTGCACTTATTTTACTTCACATTGTAATTTGCATGAGTATAAATATGTGGATCACAATACACATATGTTCAAAAGTATAAAAGCAATAAATTCAATTTTTAAAACATGATCATTTCAATACTATATATATCAATACTGTCTTTAATTTTAATTAGGTTAATTATTTCCATAACTAATAATACCTTTGGAAAGACATGGGCTTTTCACAGTGTGTGTTTCTATATGAATCCTGTTTATCAAATGTGTCATACCTATGTCAGTTAATAACTTATACTTCAAGAATTATTCAAACTATATGGAGGAATTATAATAGCTAGAATATGGCAAAATCTGAATGATACATACAAAATATATTGTACCATAGATCTTAATCTTGAAATATAGATAAATTCATAACTCTAAAATCCAGCTTCACCACTGATATATTTAGTATGAATTGAATTTAAATGGTATAAACAAAGTTGAGTTCTATATCTGAGTTTTCATTAAAGAAAAACCATAAAATGTTACTTATAAAGTCTTCTGTTCTTTCACTAAAGCATTGACATCCATTTCTGAGACAGACCTCTGGTCTTTTCTTTTGTTTTGTTTTATTTGTTTTGGTTTGGGGGTGGGCGTGAAATTTGCAGATGCATTCCATGGTTACTAATTCTGCCTGTTCATCTCGCTCATGGTTATCTGGCACATTCCACTTAAAACGCATGACGTTGCATGTGCTTTCCAGTTGCCTTGGCCTCTGCTATTTCATTTTTTTGCTTCCAGATAGCGGTGGGTGTGCTCGCAAACGTGCCGCCATGTCTGTCACGTTAACAACTGTGAAGAGAGTGCAAAGTTCTCCAAACCTCTTGGCTGCAGGTATAATATCACTAACTCACAGAGTGTCGCATTGGAATGGCTTTACCTGACCTTTCTCTCTTTCCAGAATTATCTTATTTGGATGAATAAAATGGCTGTAAATACTTTCTGAATGCCCCACATGAGTTCTTATTTTTCTCATCCCAAGAATAGTTTCCATCTCTTCTGACTGTTTTTGTTCTAAACGTAAAAAGCAAAGGAAAAATGATACCATGTAGAAAGCATTTTAAAAATCTAATTAAAAACAATGGTCATTTGCTAAAAATATGTTGAGTAACTGAAAATGTTAATAACAATTTAAGTTTTTGTTATCTTAATGAACTAAGTAACATAATATTTTATCAAGATAACTCATAGGTTCTTTTTTTTAAACCTAAAAGAGTTTAGAGGGTGGAGGTACAGGGCATCCAGAAGAGAGATTTGCAAGAAACTGAATCTTCATTGCCAAAGGTTGCAAACATGATGCTAGAATCTTAGTTTTGAAAAAGACATTTACCTGCCTTTAATCCAATCAGTAAAAACCCCTTTTATATATATATTTTAACATATCAAAGTCTTGACCAGTTAAGATTAATGTGCACCCACAGGTATAAATATTTTTTAGAAAGTAATTGGGATATAACATCTCAACACCCACTAAGGTGTGTCTCTTTATAATGAATGCCTGTCATAACTACCTGAGCCTGCAGGCACAGTCTCCATTGCAAGGGGTGCAGCCACAAGAAAATCAAAGGAAGCCAAGCAACCCCAGTGTCTCTAGACCCTGAAATACACACCCCCCTTCTGGTGACTGGTTGGTTGGTTGTTTCATTTGATTGTTGGTTGGTTAGTTTCAGTTTAGGGGTGCTTTATTTTTTATTTATAAGATTAACCGGTTTTTAGAGCAAAAGTGGAAAAGGGATGGAAAGTCTTTAAATATTTTAATTCTCACAGTGCATATCACAGTGTTTTACACACATACATCCAGCAGTTGATTGAATACTCAGCATGTCTTTTACTTTAAAGCCACTTGATCCTAAACTACCCAGCTTTGTGGAAGGAAAAACAAACTTCCCTAAGGAGAATCCCATTCCCTCCCACCACCTCTAATCTACAAATGGATTCCAATGTCCATGTCTAAATACCAGGCCAGCAGTTTCCATAATATAATAAGTTCAAAGAAAATGCAAGTTGCATTGCAATGTATATAGTATGATATCATTTTAGTTAAAACAAACCTCTCTATATATATTTGTACACGTTGGCTCATGTGTGCATAAACATGAAAAGGTATTAGAAAACTGTGGGCGTGTTTACATTGGATACTACAAGGAAAGAGGAATCAAGGAAAGTAAGAAAATAAATAAAGTTTAGGGCCATCATGTAATTGGAAGACCTGTTCCATGAATATCATGGACATTTCAACCAAGTAAAATCCCAGCCCAAGCTACTTGAACATGGACCATGGATGCAAACACCAGGCAATGGCACACTGCTTCAACAATGCCAATCTGTTGTCATTTGTAAAAGTAACCACTGAAGAAACAGTATTAGATTGAAATGGAGATTGCCATCTTGAAGGTTCAAAACTGGAATATCTATAATTTCATATCATTCAACTTAGTAGGAAAGATTTAATGCTTCAGAATCAAAATAGTAAATAAAAGATTTCATACTTCAGGAACATGAAATAATCTTCCATAATGAGAGCAATTAGTGGCTCTGGGCTATTTTAAATTTTATATCACTAGGAGTAAGATTTCTAGTGAATGAAGTCCCCTGAATTTTGGACTTCATTGTTACTTTAAAAATAGGTCTCTTTTGGTATCAGTTAGAGATGTGAGGTATGATCATTGTTTCAAAGAAGTTTCAATTACATTTTGAAGAAAGAAGTCAACTTCTTTTATGGCCAATCACACTCTGCAATAGCTTTCATAAGAAGTTATTTGACACAGTGTCTTTATGCAAACCAAAAAGGAATTGATAAGTACTCATTGCCACTAATATTGTCAAAATACAGCAGGCTTTAGGTAAAGATTAGACTACCTCCACAGAAGGTTCCAAGCCACCCCCGCACCCCTCTCAGATCAAAAAGTCAATTTGCGTCATCAGCTCTGTGTCCCTTGAGTCAGTGTCTTTCTCTTTTCGTTTCACAAGAAGTAAATTCCCACTGGACAATTCATCATAGCACACACTGATGTTTTAAACCTAACTTAGAAGCAAAACAATGACTATAAGAGAAACTGCCAAGGTATGTTTTATTTCCCCAAAAGCCACTTGGCAGGCAGAGATAATGCTGGTCAGAGTGGTCTGCTGCAGTGTAGAGACCTCCTCACCAAGAGACAGGGGCTTGCCAATACTACCTATTTTGTGCCCTTAAGAAAATTAGTCTTTCTATATGTCAAGTTTCCTTTCTTTAAAAAAAATTTTTTGTCCCTTTCTTACCTCTCTGAGAACTCAATCATTTCCCAAACTCAGAAGATTTGTCAGAATTAAATGAGAGTAAATGAAGAAAATAAATCAAAAGACTTATCATAGTACTTAGAAGCACAGTAGGCACTCAATTAGTTGACTTGAATTTAATTAGTGTTTAAATTAATTCTTGCAAAGCATTTGAGCCCTCTAAAGAAATGAGTTATAAGAATGAAAATCATCATAATTTTCTATAAAAAATATAGGTAATAGTATCAATATAGCACATCATTTTAAAGGAATTTAAATAAAAGCTAAGAGGAGAACTTAGGATATGACAGTGAAGTATCGCAAACACAGCTACATAAGAGCTATTGTGTTAGAATCATAAAGTTGGAAAGGACCTCTGAGGGCATCCAGTTCAATCCCTGACACCGAACCAGGAATGTGTTGGACAAAATCTCAGACAGGAATCCACCAGCTTGTGTCTAGGCAGGGAAAGCTCATTGCACGAGTGAAGAGCACATACAGTTCTTAATTCTCAAAGCTCCCATTCATGTTCACATGCAAAACAGCCAGGGGAAGGATGAACCTACCCCATCTAGTCTTTCTTAAATGTTCAGGGAAGCAGTGACTACCTACCAAAGAATACCAGAAATTACGGACTCAGGTTCCTAGACTTTGAGCTCTGTGTTTTCACAAGTGAATGATCATCAGTAATTGTTCAACATTTGGGACCAAACCTTTTCCCCCATGCATCTCCCAAGCCATTTACTTGATCAACTTTTTTATGTATATGTATAACCTATATTCCCTTTACTCGACATGACGCAGGACACTTTCTGTCCTCCAGAGCACAGGTGACCTCCCTTTCCCAGGCTTTCCTAGCAGCAGTAAAACAAAACCAGGGCTGTGGGGAACAGTGTCCACATGGGAAGGCACTTCTCTCTCAGTGCCTCTGAAGACTGTAATAAAAGAGCAAATCAGGACTTATAATTGGATTTATTTTAAAGAACTGAAATATCGTGTACTTCAGTATCTTTAAAAGACCATCCCCTTCAAAATAGACTGTAAGTAGTCATCAACATAAGCCTCCTTAAAATATCAGGTCATCCTGAAGTTTTAATCCACAGCCATTTTTCTCCTTTCTCCTTTCTTTTAATTTCACACACTCATGTCCACTATGTGACTCAAAGCCTTTCCATAGAGCTCACCATTATGACTGTCTCACACTTCCTGTAGCACAGGGACAGTTTCATTTGGCAACCCCTGCCTGTTTCCCTGCCTGGAAATCCCAGGGAGGGGCCCCTAATTAGCCTAGAGTGACTGTACTCTGATTCTCCCTCTCGATGTTTCTTGGGCTTCCATAATCTCCAATGTGGTCACCAGTGTGAAGAAACAGAGCTGGCCCTCTACCACCTATCAGTTAGAGGGAGTTTATCTCAAGTGTCCTTTAAACCTGCTCAATGCACCCTCTTCTTCCTCACCATGTCCACACCCCTCGCACCACTGAGCATCTGGCTCTGGTTACGTCCATTCCCAGCACATATTACACATCCTTCTTTCTGATCTTGGTTTCATCAAGCCAAGACTAAAATAAACTCCCTATTCTCAAGAAAATAATTATGAGATAAATTGCTATTGTTATTAGAGCCGCTTCCCTTTTCATTGTCCTTTCCCAAAGCCCCAAAAGTAGTTGGTTGTTCACAGTGTGTAGCACCTGGTGGTGGTTCAATTCTCTCCTTGAGTGCCCCAAAGCAGAATTCTAGTGACTGCTTTGTATTGCTGAACTATGTTTTCTTGACAGAGGCCTCATCATAATTTACATGATTGAGAATTTCCATCATTTCTGCTTCCATCAAATCCTAGAAGTACAGTAAATAACCCACCTGTAATTCTTGAAAGTAATTTCTTCTGTATGGTTCCCATTTTGTTATTCCAATTTTGCATTCATTGGAGGTGAAATCCATACTACATTATCAGTTATCATAAAGCATGAGAATTTGTGAGTCTTCTCTAACTCACCTGAGCTAGAGTCACTCTAACGTACTCTGCGCTGACTCACATTTATTTTTCTTCCTTTGATTTGGAAAGAGTACATGTCAAATGTTTTATCTAAAAAATCAGATGCTTACATTTCTCAACTCATTTTCATCATTCCAAATTCATGTTTAGATTTCAAAATAACTATTCCTGAAGCATTAAAAGGAAAACAAGGAGTCCTTTCAGCATGTAAGATTTATATTTTATTAGGTATTGAAATATTAATAACAATAATTTAATAATGGTCTCAGGGAAAATGCAGAAGGAATCCAGGAACTCGATGGCAGGTTAGGTTAAATGACCCAACCCCTACGGTCCTTTCCAAACTTAAGGCTTTATGAATCTAAGTGAAGTTGATCTTGTGATATAATATTAATAGAACCAAGCAATTCAAACTGATTACCTCAAATGTGCATAAGTTAAATGTGCTATTTGGTTACCTCAAATATGCATAATTGATTACCTCAACTGTGCATATAAAAGATTCTTGAAGGTATAACTCCAGTAAAATTGATAATAAATATATCATGGATCCACTTAGCATTGTATGTATCATTGATCCAACTGCAATCTCAAAAGGAATTTATTAGTACTGAAATTTATTTTCCATAGCTTACTAGCTAAAAGACAATGGAATGTATTACAACAGTAACAGCTTTCATATTTGAGTATAAAATTACTTTTATATGGCAATAAGAAGAAACTTCAAAATCTAGAGAATAATTTGAAAATATCACCTAACATGGTAGACATATTTATAATTTCTTAAAGTAAAAGAATACAAAGGACAAAAAAATAGTTCTCCAATACAGGAGTTAAATATGGTTAGTAATAGCAAGGTATTAAAAGCTAAGGATCTGGTGGTTTGATTTAATGCTAGGAAAAGTATTCATTGTTTACAAATTAGATCACTTTTAATCTTTTAATTTGGTATTTAGAAACTAATTTATCTATCTTGGGCAACAATGAGATTAAAATTACATGGTTGTAATATTACTGAGGGGAAAAAATCAGTGTTTGATATATAGATATTAATTATATATCATAGATATTTAATGAATGATATTCTAATTGAAGCAAAAATAAAGGTGCAAATCTCCTATTAGTATATTTGATGTTCCCAGAGTTTTAGAACTGAGACAATATTTTCAAAAATAATGCATGTGATTCTTTGCCAAGTGATTTTTACTAGATTATTCATTTATTTCACCCTAGTTTTAATGTCAACTTTTTTTTTTCTTTCAGGGCGTGATTCTCAGTCACCAGACTCAGGTACAGAAAAGACACTCTGATTAACTATTACATGTGTTGTGAATTTTTAAAAACATATTCATAGCCACATTGTTGACCTTAAATTTCATACTCTGTTAGGCATATTAAATTAAACCTCTAGTAAGGTCACTTCAATTTTGGAAATAAAAATAAATTTTATTTTAAGATGTTTAAGTGAACGTAGATATTTTTGTATCCAATTTGTTTTCCCTTAATAAAAGCTTGGAGATCTTACAATGATCGAAATCAAGAGACACTGAATGGAGATGCTACATATTCCTCTCTTGCAGCAAAAGGTTTTAGAAGCGTTCGACCAAATCTACAAGATAAAAGATCACCAACTCAGGTAATCCTGCACACTCTTGTCTTCCGCATTATTTTAGAGCGTGGTTATTAGACCACTGCTTAGAGCCTCTTTAACTCTTTCCTAGTGTGCATATTTTGACACATGTTTTATTTTAATGTGTTTTTGCTTTTGTCTTTGTTTTGCCTGCCAGACTTGTATTTACAACATGGAAAATAAGTTTTAAGTTCAAAGCAGGTGTTCTTTTTTTTTTTATTAAGTTCATAAAAGTAGGTCAGTTTCTTAACATAATGTTTAGAATATGTTTTAATTCCTAAAATGCTGACAGCTGATGTTTCAGATTTAAAGTTATGACGTCAGCAATATGTTAGTATTGAACAAACATGAATTATGCAACTGTTCATTAAAGTAACGAAAGGAACTCTGTGTTGGAGGTATTAGTAAAATTGTGCCACAAACATGAAAAATGTTACAAAACAATGTGACTAAACCATATGTATACCTCAAAGTCTAATAAAAATATGCCAAGAGGATATATGTTCACTTTTAACATAATTTCCCAGAATGTGGGAAACAAATGGATGGAGCAAACTTTAAATGTATTCAATAGAAAAACTATTTTTCCCCTATGGGCAACTATTGATTACAAATTAAAATCATTCTAAATGGAATAAATATGATTATTCAAACTAACCAATAAAATAGATAGCATAATCAGAAAGTATGACATTGCTTTATCTTTTTTTAAAGGCAAGGTTGACATTGGTTTCTTTCATAACTAACTTTGACTTTCTCTCTCTTTTTCCTTCAACATTATTTCTTTCTCCGGATGCTTTGGCAATCAAGGCACTTCTTCCACTAGCCAGAAAAAAGAGCTTTTGTAGTTCTTTGATAACCAATCACACGAAGGGTGACATTTTAGACCAATTAATAACTAACACACAAATTCCCTCCTTTGCAGAGTACCTTACTAACAAAAAACCTCTTCAGGGAATTATGTATTCTAATGACGACTCCAGAGAGACAGTTGTATATTCTGAGGAATCTAACACAACTGTGTCGTATACACAAAAAATCACTAACCCGCTGCCAGCAGCGTCCAGCACAGATCCTGCATTCACTGACATTAATACCCCATTTGTACAAGAGGACTACATGCAGAATTCTCACACTCGGAGAATTTCCACCCTGAAACTAACCCATAACCAGGATTTAGGAAGTAGCACCCATATTAATACTCCACAGTTTTCCAAACCTATTGAAGTATCAGCATTTCTCAAAAGGCCTGGCTCACCGCCCCCCAATCCAGTGCCTGAGACACACACAGCATCTCTTTCCATTCAGATAGCTCCCTCAGGACAGGGTCCTGAAAGCCACAAACAGCTACCTGAGCTTTCTCCAGAGACTACAAAGATACCTCTTCAGCAAGAGAGAAAAAAATCTGCAGTTGCTGCGGCCTCTCAGTCCTCAGACTGCTGGGTGGTACATCACACTTCCCAGTCTCTTCTCACATGTGTATTGTAGAGATTCTAACTCCCTTGGTTTGGCCTTCTGATGTAACCTCATGCTGTGTTGATTTCTAAGCAGGAAGGGAAAGGAGAAAGAAACCATCTTCCCATTTAAAACCCTGGTAAATTCATCAGTAAATCTGTAGGTATTTTTTTTTAACTTAAATACATATACACAGATATTTTACCCAGAAATTATGTTCTAAAAGTTTTTTCTTTCTAGATATTTATTAGAAATCACTGATGGGTCAGTTATCATTTAAGAGACTGCAAACCACTTCAGTACTTAAAATACTTTTAGGTTTCAAAGAAATACTTTTCCTATCAGACCGTTTCATCCCACATTTACTTCATTTATAGGTATAAAATCTCTTAAAATGAATGGTCAATTACAATTCACTTTGGCAGGAAACATTTATCTTAATTTTAAGCAGTGTCTATTCCTTTGTAGCTCAATATTCACTTTTACTGAAACTTGATCAATGTACCATTTCAGAAAATGTATTAGTCAACCTTTGTTACCCAGACTTTTAAGAAGTAAATCTTTATTGCCATTGATGTAAAATTCTCTCATAGCATCATTCCGTTGACATTTATTAATCTGTTAGAGAGACTCTGTTATTGGCTTCTCCACTAAATAACATGATGTTAACAGCATAAGCTTTAAAGATGAACATAGATTTGAATTCCAAGCTCCATCACGGACTATGTGATGAGATAGGCCAGCCACGCTGGGGCTGTTGGAGGACCGAAAGGAAGCCAGTGGGGACAGAGAGGAAGCGAGCATGGAGTGGTAAGAGGTGAAGTCAGGGGTGACAGAGGCCAGATGACAGGAGTCCTCGTAAGCCATTGCAAGGATTTTGGCTTTTGTTCTCAATAAAAATGGGAGTCATTGGAGGATTTTGAGGCTACCACTATTATTATCTGACTTACATTCTAACCAAATCATTCTGGCAGCTGGGTGGAAACTAGCTATAGTGAGGCAAAGAGGGGAGCAGGCGCACCAGTCAGGCAACCACTGCAGTAAGTCAAGGTGAGAAATGATGGCAGCTCAAAGGGTGGGGTGGGGGGACCAGTGGAGGGGTTGAGAAGTCGGACTGCAGGACTGTATTTTGAAAGTAGAGCAAACAGGACTTGCTAGCAGATTGCGTGAGGGATGTGAGGGGAGGGGAAGAGGCCAGGTTGACTCCGGCTGGGAGGGAACAATTGCCGTCCACAGAGACTGGTCAGCCGTGGGTGGAGCCGGCCGGTGGAGGCACCGGAGATTCCACGCGGGACATGGTAAGTTTGTGGTGTCTGTCACCCATGCAGAGAGGTGGAGGATGCAGGTGGCTGTGAGCATCTGCACTTCAGGGCAAAGGTCCAGGGTGAGATATCAGCCATATCTCCATAAGCTGTGTATGCTGTGGCCTGAGACTGCAATCACCAGGGAGTGAGTACAGAGAAAAGAGGAGGCCCCGGAATTGAGCCCGAGCAAATCCCAACATTAAGAGGAAGAACCAGCAAAAGGGGCAGAAAGCAGTGTCCTCTAAGGTTGAGGTCCCCAAACCCTGGGCCGTGGACTGTTATGGGTCCACAAAGCTCTGCCGCCCCACCCCCATCCGTGAAAAAATTGTCTTCCATGAAACCAGTCCCTGGTGCCAAAAAGGCTGGGGACCACTGCTCTAAGGGAGGAGGAAATCCAGGAAAGTGTGGCATCCCCAGAGCCAAGTGAGGAAAATGTACAGAGGAGAAAGGATGGTTAATAGCACAAATGCCGCTGATAGGGCAAGCAAGAGATGCGATCAGGCCACCTCAGTAGTGGGGAGAGGGACTTTCTTGAATGGGGATGAGAGAGACTGGGAGGAGGGCAGCTGGACAGTCAGTTCCTTCAGGGCATTATTAACATAGGACCATTCACCTAGTTGTTCACCCACCCTGAGCCTCAGTTTTCTCATCTATGAAATGGGAATAATAATAGCAATCATTTCATAGAGTTGCCAT
Organism: Cheirogaleus medius; assembly: GCA_008086735.1. Lineage (NCBI taxonomy): Eukaryota > Metazoa > Chordata > Mammalia > Primates > Cheirogaleidae > Cheirogaleus > Cheirogaleus medius. The sequence goes on from VBSM01000483.1 coordinate 30,187,163, forward strand.
GAGGTTTGAATAAGATGATGGGTGTAAGAAGCTTGGCAGAGTGCCTGCTACATAGTAACTCCTGCACATATAGTAGCTGTTATTATTTTAAAAATACAGTAATATTTTTCCAAATTAAGCGTCCAATTGGAAAAAGGGAATACAGTATTTTCAACAATACTTTTTTTTTCTGGTGGATAAAAGTTTATTTCATCAGATTAGCAGTTTGTTTCAAGATAGTGTGTCATCTTTTATAACATTTTGCCAAAAGGTGGCAAATAGCAATTACAGTTTAGTCTTTTTAAACAATCTTGGTACGAACATTTAACCTGAGATCTACCTTCTTAACAAAATTTTTAAGTGTACAATACAGTATTGTGAACTATAGGCACAATGTCATACAACAGATCTCTAGAACTTATTCATCTTGCATAACTAAAACTTTCTACCCATTGAATAGCAACTCTCCATTTCCCCTTTCTCCAGCCCCTGGCAACCACCACTCTACTCTCTGCTTCTGTGAATTTGCTTATTTTATATGCCACATGTAAGTGGAAATATGTGGCATTTGTCCTTGTGAGACTAGCTTATTTCACTTATCCTAATGCCCTCTGGGCTCCCTATGTTGTAGCATATGGCAGGACTTCCTTCTTTTTAAGGCTAAATAACATAGCATGGTGTGTATACATCACATTTTCTTTATCCATTCATCCATAGATGGAAATTTAGCTTATTTCCACATCTTGACCACTGTGATATACTTCATTTTTAAGTTCCATTTTTCCATGTAATGACTGTTTACAATGGTGCCCTTTCCATTTTTGATACTTACATTTTCTGGCAAGTCTTGGTAAATGCCAAGTGCTGTAAGCTATACCCTTTGAATCAGCCAAATATACGCTTTATTATAAAGAATTAGCCTCCCAGGAAATTAGCAGACCCAAGAAATAAAACTACACTAAGAAGTGAAAAGGAAATTTTACTATTCTAGAGGTTTTATTTACATACTTTATTGTCATTGTTAAAGTCTAACCATTAATTGAGATAGAAAACTACAGCTTACTGTTAGAAATTATCTCCACATTTGATAATTATACGTATTGTTTTATAAGCTACATGTGTTTTAATTTATCTTCTACAAATAGAGAGATGACAAAATGAGTCATGTTATCCTTCTGTTACTGTGTGAGCAGATATCCTGTAGCAAAAAATGTCACATTGTTCTCAATGTCAGATAAGTGACGGTATAAGCCAGACACTTTGGAAAGACAGCAAAAAACTACACCCCGAACAGTTTCCTACAGCATTTGTGAATGCTGTGCCCTTTATGTCAGAAGAATAAACTTGTCCTGTCTATTATGAAGCAGCATAATCAATCACTGGCCAAAGCCTCATTTTCGCAGCTGCTGCTGCACATATGCTGGGGTTGCAAAGGGAAATTTGTCTGACTGTCACGTAGAAGAGAGAGAAAAACTCGTTTCTTTTGTTCCACGGGATAAATGTGTAGAAGCAAAGGAGGGCAGAGTGGTGAATCACTGTTAGTAGTGTGGGATGATAGAAAAGTTGCAGGACCTCAGAGTATATTTCTGAACCGTTCCTATCAACACCAGCCCTAATCATTGAGGTATTCCATTAATATGATCAAGAAATATCCCATAACTTCCTTTCTGTGGGTTTGTTATGCTATTAGTTGATCAGGTCTTTGGCAATTTCTCCATCTGATGAGTGTGTTTGTATGTGCACGTGCATGTGTGTGTTTTTAAATAATTGAACACTAGAGAATATTTGGGAGCCCAATATGAATTTAGAAATCACCTAGGATCCTTTCTTCAGCACCTCCCAATAGCTGAGCATTCAGTCTCTTCTTGAATACATTTAATGGAGAGCTCAGATCTAATTATTAGAAAGTATTTCTAATATTGAGTTATAGTCCACCTTCCTTAACTTCTATGTATTCATCTCATGGAGCAAAAAGAGATGAAGTGTTTTTCCTCTTCTACATGACAGTCTTCATACCATTGTTCTCCTTCCCACCCTGCTGTTTGCATTGTGCAGAGCATTCTTGTGCCTTCCAAGCATTCTAATTCTTTTTACATGGCTCTTATCTATTGAGAGCTAATACAACACAGCAGATACCGTGCTAAGCACTTTACTTACGCTATCTCACTTAATTTTCACAAACTTTAGGAGATGTGTTTTATTAATGTCCATTTTTTACACATGAGGAAACTGAGACGAGGAGAAATTAAGCAACTTGCCCCAGGCTGATTTGTCTATCTGATTCCAGATCCACAGCTCTACCAATGGGCTCTACTGCCTCTATTTTCTCATACCGTCTGGCTCTTAAACCCCTTATTTTGACAATATTCTTAAAATATGATCTAATCCCAGATGTAAAACCATATTCCCGATCTGAATACCACAGAGTACAGTAGAAATATCCACTGCCCTGGTTCAGATGCCATCGGTGTGCCCAAATCTGCGTGACTGGTTTAGATCCTATCACCCAGGTCTTGGCAGGAACCGTATGTCCGTTAACATCTCTGGTTGAAAGGTTTTTATTAGGAGGCTATAGGACAATTCATGTCATTAAAATGCAAGCAGTCCAGCCAGGCATTAGGGGACCTTGGGGATGACCAGGTAGCTACTCTCTGCCTTCGTTAGTCTTAGATGCTACAGAGTTCCTGTCTCTCCTCTCTAAGTCTCTGCTCTCTCATTCCTACAAGCTGCCTGGGGATTTCTACGACATTCTCTGACTCCATGCTTTTGAGTACCCCACAGCTACCTGACTGGGGCGTTCAGTGTCATTTAATTCAAATTCCCAGGGGGGAGGCAGGGACCAACTGGCCCAATTCAGTTCAGTTACTGTGTTTCCCCGAAAATAAGACCTACCCATAAAATAAGCCCTAGCAGGATTTCTAAGCATTTGCGCAATATAAGCCCTACCCCGAAAATAAGACCTGGTGATGGGCGTGGCTGCGCAGCGCATCTGCACAACCCATGCATTTTGTCGAGGAGCGGTAAAGAAGACGAGCAGCCCTTCTCATCTGCCCCATGAGAGCTCTCTTGCTCGAGATGAGAGATTGGGGCCAATGGTTCTAAAGGAAATAGAGTTGCAGGAAATTCAAGATGGCATTTGGGGTTTGGAGAGTTATGATGATGTTCCAGAAGAAGACGACTTAACTATATTTGAATAAATGTAGACTGTTGTACCGTACTTAAAAAAAATAACACATCCCCTGAAATTAAGCCCTAGGGTGTCTTCTTGAAGAAAAATAAATATAGGACCCTGTCTTATTTTCATGGAAACACGGTATTTTCCCTGCTAAACCATCGGCCGTGGCCAAGAAAACAGTGTTGCTCCGGGCAGACATGCCGGAGCCCCCCCTCAGGACAGGCTAAGAGGAGGCAAATTGTCTTAGAAGGATGTGGGGTGGGAGGTAAGGATTGGCTTTTACATAACTCCCTCCCAGATTTTTTTTTCAAGTAAATTACTGTCAACTCCACTGAAAAACAGAGAACAAAAACCTGTCAAATCCCTTCCCTTGATATTTAATATATATCCTGTGTGTTCTTTGAGAAATGAGGCCTTGAAGCTAAGTGATTAAAGATGAGAAAGAGAGAGACATTAGCATATGACACAGTGCCGTGTCAAGCCAATGGAGACCCAAGCTAAAAGGAAAAATATGTCCCCATATATAGATACATACATATCTATATATATAGTTTTGATGTATTTTAGTGAGTTTTTTCTAGAAAATTTAAGTCATGTAAAATTTTTTGAAAAGTTAAAATGTAGGTTTATTAACACACAGATGTTATTTTAAGTTTAAATATTTTATTTATACCAAAACAGAATTTATTATATGTATTCTTCATTTTACCTTAATCAAAAATTATTTAAGATCACCATCACTCATGAGGAAATTGTCAAACTTGTTTATTCTCTCAATTAAAAATGAAATCAGCAGAAAAGTAGATTTGAAAATATTATTGAGTTTGCTTCCATTAAAAATTCCAGACACATTTTGTTTTTCTTTTTTCCTCAGTCTCCAATGTGCCTTGGGCATGGTACTGGTCTTTATTTAAATTTTTGATATTTTGTTCAGTATGGATTTTTTTTTTTTGCATTGACTTTGAATTTTTGTTCTAAGATTACATTTAAGATTATTTATCTTGATTACTGAGTTTTTGTTACTCATTAAATTTTGCACCCAAATCAGTGCTTCACTCACCTCTCTCAGCCTGGCCATGGCTCTTTCTTCATATCCTGGCTCCATCCCAAGCCCAGATGCAACTACCTTCTTCTCACCGTGAGCTTCCACAGCTACTGAATCAACAAACTGATGGTTTAGGGGCTTGTGACTATAGATATGCTGTGGTTGCCACTGAGTTCATTTTATTTTAATTTTTAATTAGTTTATGATCAAACTAACGATCGTATTACCCATGACATGGTGATTTTAGAGAGAGTAAGCCTTGGCTTTTGACATGCTTTAAAGTCAAAGGATAAGGACAAGTCAGTCCCACCTGCGGGGGAGCGTGCCTTTTCCGTTCTGCCGCAGTTACCGCAATGCCCGTTATCTGACACAGGCTTCGTTTGCACATGCTGGATACATTCCTGGCTGGAGGTAAGCACTTGAGTTTGCAAAGCCAACATCCAACCCAGTGTACTTTTTCTACTGCTGAAGTTCATCCCCCCTTGAATCCTCTTGCTTTTTTAATTCCTCAGCAAGTTCCAGCCTTGATTTGGTGATATCTTCATCCACAGGTTCTCTTTAGAGTTCTGGGTTGACTTCATTTGGACCAAGAGGCTCAGTGCTGTTTTGAACAACCAGGTGTTCTCTCTTAGTGTATTAAATAAGTTAAGGTTTAAGCCCCGCCCCTTCCTTTGTGGAAGAGCAGGCAGCAGTGAGCGGGCATTTCTAGTCACCCCCTCCCTTATAGCTCAGCATTTGGGAAAAGTAAAAAGCAACTTTTACTTCCCAAAAGTTGGAGGCCCTTGATCTGTATTCAAATACCTCAGCTTTCCACGGTCTTGAAAAGAAGGAAACACAAAACAAATAAGATGATTTTTCTGCAGTCATCTATGTACCATTAAACACAGTAGGGTGGAAACTGTTCTTGTTTAAAGCTAATTTTTCCTACTTCGAGGTAGTCAGATTGGGAAAATAATTCTTTATTCCCTTTTTCACACTTTTCCTGCTACTCTTCTCTCATTTTCCTCAGGGAAAACATGGATAATATAATTCTCTCTCCTCCTAGGTCTAGAGGGTATTTCATTAATGGGGAAATCGGGATCTTGTAAAAGGACTCCAAGTAATCTAATAAGTAATTTACATTGTTATGGCAAGACATGTCAAAGCTTTTTTGTGGGTGACCAATAGCCTGTTGAATTTTTGAGTTTTATCTATAAAAATTAAAGTGTGATATGACTTACCAAGAGGCATTCCCTATACACACACACAAAGATTCAAAATTGTGAACATGTCAGAAGGTAGGGAGAAAAATTCACAAGGTGAAATAGTTGTTTTCTGGGGACATGCTCTTTGGAAGAATGAATGAATGGATAAAGACCATCCCCAGACACAGTGCTATATGAACGAACTAGTGATTGTATGATCCATGACAATGGTGATTTTAGAAAGACTATACTTCAGCTTTTGATGTGTTTCTAGTCAAAGGATACGGACAAGTCAGTCCCATGAGGGTTGAAGTTATTAGATTTTTCCTTTTAATTTTAAAGGGAAAAACTCATTTGAGCAGATGACTCTAATCCCTGTGTATGATTTATATTATTTAATGGAATTTTCACTTAGCGTATGCAAAAATAAGAAGAGATTCATGTTATATGGAAACTACCTTAGTGAAACTTCATTAGTATGAGAAATTCCGTTGACCCTATCCAAAGACTGCTTTATACTGAATTCCATTCAGACACATAGCAAAATTTAATATAATTATTATAATTTCATAATATTATAGTTTTACTGCCAATAAGATTTGCAATTATTATAAGTATTTAGTAGTACAATATTATAAGTATTTAGTAGCATTTCTACTAAAACAGTTTAAGTTCTGGGTAACATACATTTCTTTCAGTTAATTCCAGAGATCTTAAAACCATGAACAGTAAAAAAGTATCACAATTAAAATGACTGTGTTGAAATAACAACAAAACAAAATTTTATTAAACAAAAGCAGAGTAAGAAAATCTGTCTTTTTATGCAGGGTTGGGATTTCTTAACCTGCTAGATTAAGGATGTGCTTTGGAGTATCCATGTAGCCCTGAAGTTTATGCAGAAATGTATATATCTATGAATTTATGCATTTTCCCTAAGAGAAGGATCAATAGCTTTTTATCAGATGCTAAGGGATCTATGACCCAGAGAGAACTTTTTATATATGGATTTTTTTAAGTATTCAATTAAAGGCCTGAAGGAAAAAAATTAAATTATGACTTTTATGAGGCCAACAGCCTGCATGACATCAGCTGTTATGAAAATTATGACTGGCCAAGAACACCAAATGGTACCACTTAAATCTTTACTAGGCAATATTTCTAAGTTCATACAGTTCTCTTTAATTCATTCCCCATCTTTTTACTAATGTCCCATAATACTTCTGGCCGTGCATCTTAAAATTGTCACCACCCCCAAAAAATCTCTATTCCGAAAGGTGAAAAGGATAAGGGAGAAAAACTGCTTCAGAGTTCTGCTCCCTCCTGTTGATTTTGATGCTTGTCACCTTTTTTGACATGTGCAGTCAGGCATTTCAAGGTTGTAAGAGATGGCTACGAAAACATTTAATGGGCCATCTTCTCTCTTCCTCTGCAGACAACCCCTCCACCATGTTTAGCCTCTTGGGTTATATTAATATATAGCCTTGGAGTTCTTAAACCTTCCATTTCCCCCTTCAGTTTCTTTCTCCTTTACCTAAGACTTACTGCCAACTGTCGTTCTAAACAGCCAGGGTGCATTCTGACTATTATCAGTGGCTGGTTTTATTTTCACTTTATTTTCACACATGTGTACCTCTATTTGCACTGCTAGGCTATTTTGAAGTTCGATTTAGTATTAAGTTTTAGTATATTATGTAGTTAAATAAGGAGTGGAAAGGAAACAAAATACCCTTTCCACTTAGTTGTTTTTAGTTTGATGAATATTTAGATCCATAGTCAGAAAAAAAAGTGAGGCAAACTGATTTATATTTGGGGGGGTATTTTTGGCAGGGAGGAGGGAGTAGGGAGAAGTAGGCTACAAGATTTTTCTAGTGAAGGACAAACTAATTCTGCTGGCCAGTAGACAATCTAATATCCTTTCACTGTCTCGAGTACAAAAAACTAACACTTCCGAGGAAAGAATTTTGTTATGCCTGCACTCTCGATCCCCTACCCAAAATTATGTTGCGGTGCTGTGTGAAAACTGGTCTTGTTTCCAAAACACACTGACCGGACTCATTTTCTTCATGTTTTCATGCTTTTTCTGTACCGTGTGGTTGGCACCTAATCCATCTGAACGTATTTCTTAGAGCGCTTGCAAGTAAAACCGATGCTTTGCCTTCTCCGCCACATTGCAAAAAGAGATGTTTTTATTAATTGGATAATTTATATCTCGTCTTCTTATTTTTTCCTCAAACTCAGCCTGGAAATCAGAACTTAACTGCCAGTGTGTTGGAGGTAAATGCTTCCCAGACACACAGACAAACCACCCCAGACGCCTCTCCTCCGTGCCCTTCTTCTGTGGTGCCTTTGAACCGCGCCACTGTTTCACCAGGCAGCGGCTCCAGCCCGGCACCACGTAGCCTTGCACCATCTGATGGTTTGGGGTCTTCACGGCTGCACAGGCCCCAGAGCCTTTCACGTTGTTTCTATAAACACCCCCTCCCAGCTCCTGAAAGCCTCACCCACAGCCACGACGCAGGCTCTCTCACTGCAGACTCCTCCCTGGGCGAGCACACCTCGCGTTCCGAGAGCGGGTCCTCCACGGCCGTGCTAGCCGAGCTGCAGATTGGTGACTCTGACACCACTGACCATTCTGAGACACCCTCCCCCACCTGGGGTCAGAGGTCTGCTGTGACAGATGGCACCACCTTAACCACCCCTGCGGCCACTCATGTAATTATCCTGCTTTCCTTTGCCTCCACCTTTTTCTTAAAAGGACTGATTTCTTGAGTGCCATCTCATTTTGCAGCTGAGCATTTTTATCCACATAGGTGTTGATTAGTCCACCGATTCTACACCAGCTGTCAGGGAAATCCACCACCGTCACCCTCATCAGCCTACTTAGGGCTGAAAAGGTCACTTATATTCTCTGCATTCATTTGAGAGTTACTTATGCTTACTCTAAAATGGTTTATTGTGTTACTGTAGCTAATGAGTTGTATAGTGATTTGCCTTGATAAAAAGTTGTCTCCGAAATTTAGATAAGTGTACGGCATCCTATTGTTATGATTAGATTATAGAGAAAGTCTAAAATGTTTCCAAAATTTTAACCCAGTATTAATACCTGGTAGATAACAGTTTTCCTTACTTATATTAATGTGTTCTGTGTAAATAGTTTCCATTCCTTGTTTCTCACATAAGTGATTACTGACTGCATGATCCTAATTCTTCTTGCTCCTCTGTCTCTAAAAGTTACATCTTTTGAACTTCTCTGTTGTACAGGAGTGAATGATGTAAACAAACTAAATGTGCATTACAGAGATTTAGCCCTTATGATTTGGGGGGAGGTATTTTTCCTGAGCCATTCCAGTATAGAAATATACAATACATTTTTTATTTTATATATAAATAGGCCGGGCGCGGTGGCTCACGCCTGTAATCCTAGCACTCTGGGAGGCCGAGGTGGGTGGATAGCTCAAGGTCAGGAGTTCGAAACCAGCCTGACCAAGAGCGAGACCCCGTCTCTAAAAAAAAAAAATAAAATAAATAATTTATCTTCCATTTATAGCAACATATAAGTATGTTGCATACATATTATATCATTTAAATGTGTCTGTATGATAAACAGTCCCTAATAAATGGTTTATGAATGACAAAAATGCTTCCAAATTTTAGGGCACAGATTCCCAATTGCATATAATGTATAGATAATGGTTTCCATTTGAAAGGCACATAGCTTCAGGCAAAAAATAGGAATTTTTTTCTAAAACTGATATTATAATGAAGTTCCAAATAAGCAACTGTCATAGACAAAATTCTGTGCTACATAAAAACTGTGTTCTCTCAAGCTCCTGTATCTGCAAATTTCATGTACAGAGAAATGTTATAATAAGCCATGTGTTTATTAAGACACTGCAATTACAGAAAACAAAAGATATGTTTTGGGGGATGGGATTTAGCATTCATGCAGTGGCTGGCTATGACATTGTGCATTGCAATGCTCCATTCAGAGACTGGCTGGAGAAGGAGCGGCAGGGGCTCACCACCAACAGCCCCTCCCTGGCCGCAGGAGACCAGCCACTGGGCTGGGAGCTCCGCAGGAGTGGGGCCTCCATGTGCTACTGTGTTCTAACTGGTTCATAACTTTTTTAAAAAGTTTAAGGAGTGTTATCAGGATCTTTAGCCAAAAATACAAGGCAGTGAGAGTACATCAATTTAGGTACTAACCTGTTCAATTTTCTGTTTTTAAGACTCTTCAGGGGTCTAAGAGTTATACATATTATCTTGTGGGTACAATCAGAGCTACCTGTAGCCAAGATTAATTTCAATTATTAATTTAAAATTGTACATAGGTTCTCCATGAGATGTTTTTCCCAATAATTAATTCACTATAACAATGAAGTATCTTCTAAACTCTAATGGTATTCTTAGTAAAATCCTAAGAGTTGATAAAAGAGTAAATCTACTTTCAGAGGTTTTTTTCGTTTTAGCCTCTGGTCAATATTATAGAAACCATCAAAATAGGATTCAGAGCAAGTTTCCTATGTTTAGTAACATAGATAACTGATGGCTTTTAATAAGGATTCTCCTGCTTTTAACATTAATTATAATGCATTATAACAACAGTATTAAGATGGTAATTACAAATATCCACCCAACTTGATTTGGGCAAGGAGGCAAAAATATTCTCAAATCATTCACCAGATGTACATAAAGGCTCTGAAGATTTGGGCAGGCCTGTGCCTCAGGTTTTTTGAATGTTGATTTCTCTTTAGGTAGAAGATCTCCAAGATATGGTGGGTTATGATATGAGAGTGACTTTTCCAACAGCTTAGAGAAGTACTAAATCAATAAGCACAATCCTTGTAATGAACTGTTTATTTATTTTAGAACATATGTGGTATGGTTCTACGTAATGAAATTTGGTTTATTCCAGGTCATTTGACAACATATCTGCTTTCAAGTGAAATCAGAAATAAGCGATTATTGGTCATTTATGTTTCAAGCTTGTGTAAAAGGTGTTTGGTTTAAAATAAGTAGGAAAAGTTCACAAATGATGGTTCTTTGCATACGTGCACGTGTGTTTGTGTGTATTTAGCTATAAGGTAATCTTAACTAAATGATCTTACTAACGTTTTGCCCCATTTGCATGATGCTAGTGCTGTGCAGTGGATAGTCAGTCATGCTCACAGCCCTGAGCTCAACCTCTGAACTAAGCTGATTCCTTTCAATCAGAATAGGTATCTACTGCACGTCTACTATGTCATTAGTGCCAGGTTGCGTGTTGTAAAAAATATAAAAGAAACATGTATATAACCATCTCCAAGAAGTCTGAGATACCACTGGGGATATAAAATACTCAAATATAAAACAGTCAAAGCCGTACATTGTTAAGAAACCAAACAAAGGCCCATGAAGTGCTGAATGCGGTTGAAGCAGGGAGAAGCCAGTGATTTAACAATTCTTTCTGGTGCTATACCAGGTATTTGATCCTTCTAGAATAGCCTGCTTCATGATCTGTATATCCAAACCGCTGTACTCATTGTGTTAGTCACCTGGCTCTGGAAACATCCATTCACATCCTAGAAGAGATCCCTGAGTAGGTCTGAGAACCAAGCCCTCTGCTCGTGCCCAAGAGCATCATTTCGAATCCTGCATGCAGAGCAGCGTGACATGTTCTGGCTACTTGAGTCATGGTGGTAGGAGGAGGGTTGCGCCCCATGTTTACTTGGCACTGACTCCTGCTGCTACCGTGTGGCACATCTGATGGCAGAGCAGCATGCCGCTGGTCAGCTGCTTCCTTTCCTCCTAACCCCCCCACCCCCGCCCTTGCATAGATAAGAGTGTGATTTTCAGAAATGAAGGAAGAGAGAGAAGACTGAAAGAATGTACCCTGCCCTCTGACATCAGTTTTGAAAATAAATAAAAACTTGGCAGCTACATTACTGTCATATGATTGGAAGTCTTTTATTATCACCCAAAGGAATGATGTTTACAGGGCACTGTGTGCTTTAACGGGATGCCTGTGCACTTTCCTCAGAGCCAGATAACAGTGAATGGAAACTCTGGAGGTGCCGTGAGTCCCATGAGTTACTACCAAAGGCCGTTTTCCCCCTCAGCATACTCTCTCCCAGCCTCACTCAACTCGAGCATTATCATGCAGCATGGCAGATCCCTCGGTAAGTAGTCTGATCACCACGATTCTCATGACGAGTTCCATGTGGCAAGTACAAAGCACACGAGAAGCGTAGAAGGCATCCGAGTGAGGCAGGAGCGCTGAGCACTCCACTGTTTGATGGGAGGGATTGGGGCAGAGGATTCCCCCAATAGGCTCCCAGCTATTCCACAATAATGGCTCCAGCTGTATCAGAGCCTGGAATAGGCTATTGGGTATTTGAGGTGGCGGTAGAAAGAAAAAGAAGGTGACCAGTTACCTTGCACAATAAAAGAGTAAACGAACATAGTGCTTTTCCACTGAGGCAGCTTGTTTCTCTGTGGAAGAGCTTTCACAGTGGAATATTCTTTTGGTGTATATATAAGGAAGATTGTTTAACAGTTAAAACAGTGTAATAGGGAGACAGGCTGCCTCATGAAATATTAAAGCAGTAATCCACCAGCTCACGAAGTAGGAAACTACCATTCAAACTGAGGCTACAAGGCCTTCAGTCAGGGATGTGGTCGTAGAAGCCACACAAGAGAAACTTAAGAGTTCCCTGAAATGATGATTCCATAATTTTACAGAATGATCATACTTAACCTTTTGGGGATTAAGAATTCGGTGAAAGACAGGGCTCTCTTCCAGAAAACAAATGAACATAGGAACATTCATAACAACATTTAAGCATGTGATTTCACGGAGCTTATGAACTTTTTTGTAGCCTCCTGGGAGAGAAGTTCTGCTATATAATGATAGAAATCTTCTTACCTGGTGAAATATATTATAGCTTAGAAAATAATGTAATAAATATTTCTTAGTTTTCAAAAATGTAATTTACAAAGCCCAAAATATCAAAAAGCATACCAAATTGAACCATCATAGGAATTCAGGCTGAAAAAGTTTCCATGATGTTGAGCCACTAGAAAGCTTCCAGGACAGCAGGAAGCAGAGGGGCATTCTGAGGACTGGAGGGCCACCCCACACCTCCCAGAACAGGGGAAGCTGGGTCCTCTGGCCACAAATGAACAATAGAGGGAAAGAAACTAGAATCCAGAACTTGAACTGCTATTTCCTCTTTGACAGCAGGCAGCACACCCCCCTGCCCCAGCACTGACACATGTATTGAAAGAGCATGATGCTATTCCTTTACCAAGGATCATTTTACGTCAGCATCTAGCATGTGCGTTGTAGAACTCGGCTTCTGTGGGCAACAAGACCTCTATAACTATAGGACGTTAAATGTAGCTGTGGGACTCATTAAAGAAAAGTCTAAATATATCTGTGCTTTCTCTAATGCTACTCCTGGGGATCATCTGTGAATCTTATAACCATGTCTTTTTAGAGTATAAGAAAGTAGAACTTCCTTGTGCTAAAATTTTGCCCTTTAACAGTCAGTCCATGGTATAGTATAATAATGGGAGTCCACTATACCCATATTTTTGTAAATGGAACTATGTATTATCGCACATATAACGTCAAACTCTATAAGTTATTCTAGCCATAGCATTTCCATGAATAATTGTTATCAAAGTCTACTCTGTCTCATTGCCTGTCTTAGTAAGCACAGGTTTTTCCCCATCCCCTATCCCCACCCTACTGAACAAAAAATATAAAGACTCAAGTACAGACAAGCTTTGATTCTAGAACATATCAATGAGTATATTTTACATATAAACTATACATGGAAAGAAATTCCCTATATAAACATTGAACAATTCCAATTGGCCAGGGCTGTGATATGTCCTGAAGAGAATATACAAATCTACCTTGCCCTAAATGCACTTTTATTTAGTTGAAGACAAAATATTACAAAGATGAGAATTAGTGGATCATATAAGAGAATAATAAAGGGATGCCTTCTACTGCATAAGCTATAGATTCATAGAATCTTATGACCCAGATATGATGACAGAGTCGATAGTGCTTGCTTAGCCTAGGACTTTGCAAGTGCTAGGTGCTCATAAAACATTTGTTGCTTATAAAAATACTAGCATCATGGGTGCCCACTCAAATTCTTTTGGGAATTAAACAGAAAGTCAATTTGAGCCAAATACCACATTGTGTCTTAATTTGGAATAGCCTGGAAAATATGTTACTTTTACATTTAATGGCACATAAAGCATTTTATTCCTCGCCTTATCCAATCTTCATCAAACATGTATTGAAAATGCCTTCTGATCCAAACTAAATTGAAAGTAGCTGTAATGATAGTAATAGCAGTTATAAATGTTACAGTGGATTTTATCTTAGAGACATCTTAACTTTAACTATCCTTATAATGTTGAGTTAAATTTCTTAAAGAGCTTACTTATGTTGTTTTATACAAATTTGTCATGAAAAACATATTTATAAGATATATCATACACACACACACAGATGATACCAATGAACCCCACTCTGAAACATACGGACTCTTCCATTTGCACATAAAAGAATTTTCTGAGTGGCAGTCCTGACAGACCATGGCTTAGACAGTATATACAAAGTGTCATTCCTGGTCACCAACATTTTGAGATTAACTGCAGAAAAATAGGAAGTCATATTATTAATCATACCAGGTGAATAGTAATAATGTTGATTTTCAAAAATAACTGTGAACTAAGAGTAAATGAAATATATAGTGCATATATGCACCTGTTGCTTCTGAGAGTATCCTGAAAGTTAATAAAAATAATGTGGGCCAGGCATGGTGGCTCACACTTGTAATCCCAGCACTTTGGAAGGCTGAGACAGGAGGGTGGCTTGTGCCCAGGAGTTCAAGACTATAGGGAGCTATGATCGAGCCACTGTACTCCAGCCTGGGTGACGGAAGTGAGACCCTGTCTCTAAAAATAAATAAATAAATAAATAAATAAATAAATAAATAAAAGTGACATGAAGTTAGAAACTTGAAAAGGCCCATCTAATTTATATCCTTACAGCAGTTTTTATCCTTAAAGGGTAAAAAGTCATGGCTTTTGGTATTTTAAAGTAAAACCAAATATATTAGGATCATCATGGCTATTTAAATAAAAATTAATTAATACTAATAGCTTAAAAGCATTTATTTGTTCATAAGCCTTCACATCCAAGTACACTATATGTTTGGATGTGAAGTTTTTTTTTAATTTTCTATGATTATGGGTCCGTAATACTTGTATCTCTTTATAGGCTATATGTGATGTTTTGATACTGACATACAATGTGTATTAGTCAAATCAGGGTAATTGGGGTATCCATCACCTCAGGCATTTAACATTTCTTTGTGTTATGGATGTGAAGATTTTTTAAAGTGACTTTCGTTTTTTGCTTTGTTTTAATGAAATCACTGTCACTAACTCCACAGTCCTATCCTTCATCTAAAAATACATTTCAGTACTTATAAATAATAGTAGTTAGCAATATCACTGGAATAATATTCATGGAAATTGTGGCCTGAGGGAAATTATTACTACTAAACTTGTCTTAGCTCCTGCCCCCTCATTTATAAAACTGATTCTTGCTCCCCAACCACCTGCCGGCCAGCTCCCCCAAGATGACTGGAAGGATAAGATGAGGGGATGCCAGTGAAGCGCTCACTTAGCACGGTGGCGGCTACACGGTCATTTAACACAGGTTATCCTCCCGCCTCATCCTTCTTCATAAGGTGGGACGGCCCCTGTTGCCATAGATCTGCGCCCTCCCCACCTCCACAGTACCACAGCGAGTGGCTCACAGGGAAGGTAAATGAGTTCAAAGAGACAGTGATGGGAATATGGACTGGATGTTGCATTTGGCATAAACACACAAGGAGAGGCACCATCGGTTTATGATTCCTTGTGCATCAAATTGTATTCTCCTTCTTCACATTTCCTGCACAGATTCCACAGAGACGTACCCCCAGCACGCACAGTCTCTGGACGGCACGGCGGGCCCACTGTACAGATCCTCAGAGGAAGAGAAGAGAGTGACAGTCATCAAAGCCCCGCATTACCCGGGCATCGGGCCGGTGGATGAATCCGGAATCCCCACAGCAATTAGAACGGTAGGAAATGCCAGCGTGTGCGTCTCTCCCGGGCTGGGCACAGGCTCCACAAAGGGCGGATTGTCCAGGGCTTTGTGCATTCCTAGGGTCTTATGTAATGAGGATTGCCCTCCGCGCCGTCTGAGCGCTCGTGAATGCTACGCTGTGTGCGGCAGAGAGAGAAAACTGTCGACTGATGAGAATCACGCAATCTGTTTTTCCATTCATTGAATGAAAGATCATGAAAACTGTGATTTTGTTAAACGATAAAACTATGCTTTGTTTTGTTTTACCTTTTACCAAGGAGGGTTAGGGCAACAAAAAAGAGAAGGAACAGGAAAACGGGAGTCCTTTGGCAGCATAGAATCCAATCCCCACGTGCATTGCAAATAAACCAGTGATTTATTTGTTTCTAGAAACGGATGTGTGTTAACACCAGGAGGTTGGGAGCTGCGAATTGGGAGTTGGGAGGTGAGGTGATTGGAGTGAAGGGAGTTAATGTCATGGAAAGGAAAAGCTGTCTGAAGAAAAATACACATTTTCATGTCCCTCTTCAGCTGTGCCTGCCGAGAGAGAGCTCTCCTGGGATGATAAGTGAAAGTGTTTGGATTTTCTTTTTTTTTTTTTTTTTTAAACTCTGCCAAAGCATTGCTGAGTGTGTCAGGGCAGCCCCTTCTGGCAAAGCGCTGCACAGCAGAAGCAGCTCCTGAGAGCCTGGCAGGCAGCTGCTTGCTGGTCAAGCCCACTTGAAGAGAAGGTTTGCTCTGGCCGGGAGAAGGAAGCGGGGAGAGCAGGATGAGAGCCACGACACCTCTGCAGGTGAACCTGGGGGAGGGGAGGGGAGAGCTCCAGCTGCATCCACTTGGCCTGCAATGCCCAGACAAAGGGCTGGGGTGTTGCTAAGAGCTGCCTCCCTGGAATGCAGACCTGGGGGGCCAAGACAATCATGGATGGAGGAAAAGAATGGGAAAGATGTCAGGAAAAAAGCAGGGTAAGAATGAAAATAGTCACAGAGAACTAACGATGAAGTGTGGGGGCTTTCTTCTCTACCTGAACTTGCATTTATTATATGGGGATGACGTGTTTCATATACAGAGAAAAGAGTTAGAAAAGGTTTATTCTAAGCATCTGTGTTACAAATTGGAAGCCAAAAAGTAAATCTGTACCTCAGTGGCTGGGGTTTTAGACTTTGTTAAACTGTGGTAATGTTGAATGTGACGAATGATGAAGTCCTAACAATCTGCCTTGGAACAGATGATTGTCATATTTAAGTGACCAAAACAGTTCAGAGATTGTGACTAATGTTCTTCATTTTATGACGATTACATGTTTCTGGATATGGTGTTTTGCTGTTCATTTCCCTTTTAAGACTTCTGATTCAAAATGGTAAAAGTTGAAATTTTTTCCTAATAATGTAGGGATACAGTGTCTGACAGGTATGGTATCATTGGTTTTGTCTAATGGATCCTTCAGGCATAGTATATACACAAATTAAGAGATCCCTGGTTCTGAGTAGTTATAGATTCTGTCTCAATGGATTTTATCTGAGATCTCTGGGCATATTTTTAAGTCAATAAATGATAAAAAATGATAAAATGGACTGCCAAACCTGGTCTATTTTTTAACCTATAAGACATAATTTTCTTAACTGGCATGGCCTTGCTTTGTTAGTTTAAAAAAAAAAACTAAGATGTTGGAGATTGTTAATTAACATTTTTATATTGTTATTTCTTACCAAATCAAAAACGTGCTTAGGTATGCATAAACAAACACATGAAACATTGAATGCTAGTTTTCCTTTTATAAAATAGAAAAAAAAAATAGAAGCAACTCAGAAGTTCCTTATAAGGAACCATATTTTCATGTATAACGTGTCCTCTTACTCAGGACCTTTAAAACTTTACAAAGAAGGTAGAGGTCTGTGAAGACTCCTTTCTTCTTCACATTTACTATTTTACAGCCCCACAGAGCACATCCCCAAGTATAGCTGTGTTTATAAATGTTGAGTCAGGCCATCTCTGAGCCACAGCAGGCCAATAATCTCCAAGGTTGTTTTTCTTCTCATCCGTGTAGAAAGTAATGACTATCAGACTCTAATTGTTTCGCGTTAGCTTTCTGCTCAGTGCACATGCCCAAGGCAGTGCTGTCTTGAGGTACCATGTTATAGAATTATTTTAAACAACCAACATACAGCAAGAATTCTCATAAAGTAATCCAGAAACTCTAGAAAGCCAAGAGCCAGCAACCAGTACTTTGGAGTCACTGTAATGAGGAGAAGCAGCTCCGCAGACCGCCCTCCCTCCTGTAACCTGGGATGTCTGTGTTAGCCTTTCTCTGCCACTCTTAAAAACAACAACAGCAATCACTAGGGTCCGGATCCCGTGAGATTGTGTAATTAAGGCCAGCTATTTAAGTGAAATACAAGATTCTACTTCAAATAAAACACTCGCTTGAGCATTTTCAAAGCTGAAAAAGAGCAAAAATAGAACAGAATCACTGTATACCGGTTATGTCAAAAATATGTCTTCTTTTCTTTTTGGAAATCTCTGCATGTTAAATCCATGTAGAGCTCTGATGTTTTATAAACTGCAGGAATGTAAAAATGCAGATCTATTCACTCAAAGTTATAGAAAACAACTGCATAGGGAATTACTAGTAGCTATTTTCCATGCAAAATGATTTTGAAGGACACATTCCTCAAATTTGAGTAGACTTCTATTTTCTGAATCTCAGTATTAGGAAGCAATATAACAGTCCCCACAAAGGCATTTATAAAAGGGACTTTAAATGCTTAGAGTACTTCTTTTAGAAAGGGACATAGAGTTTTAGCATTCCCGTCTTACTAGTTTCATATTCTCTTTTGCCAACCCACTGGGTATTTCCTGGCACCTCTGTGCTCACCATATAAAGCTAGCAGATGGCATAACTGTGAAATCCTACCTGATATAGGCCCTCCAGCAAGTGAAGAAAACAATCCTGTCTGTCAAGACACATTGCCATATACAGTGATGGAACGTACTTACTGGGCTTCCTTGTTGCCATTAGTTGTGTCCAGGTATGGTTAGAAAACAGTTTTACTCACAGTTATATCTTAATTTCTGTTGCTTTACTACTGTAAAATAAATGAAGGTTAATGAAAAAAATCAGTCTTTTATTAAAAATAAACATCCCTTAAAGATACATGTTCAACTACTTTGAACCAGCAAATAAGAGTTAGGCTCCTACCTCATCCCTGCACCCCCTCCCGCCAACCCTCACCATGTGATTATATATTCAATCAATAATCTCCTCAATGTTTCCATTGTAGAAAGAGCCTAGAATAAAGAAGTGATTTGCAACAAAGTCAAAATAGCCCTTAATGTTCATCTATATTTGGGGTGATTGGCAGAAGCTTATTTTCTTAGAGATCAAAATAAAATTATAGTACAGAACCTTCTGCATCAAGATGAAAAATGCAATGAGCACATATCTGGAAAAAATAATCAGGATATAAAATCCAAACCAAAGCTCAATGTAACAAGTACAAGAATATTTTTGTAGCAGTCCTGATAGAATTTTTTAAATCAAGAGAACTATCCTGGAAATTTTGGTGTATCTAGTTACTATACATAGAATGGTCAAGTTTGTCATCCAAGTATCTCTGAAAGAGTTGGGGTAAAGATATTGCCAAGCAAAGCCTTTAATTATGATTATAAAGGTGTGCATGTCTACTTTCACAGGTATACAGCAAAGTATAGTTCCATCCAATAAGCTAGATTCATATATTATTTCGTTCTACAAATATTTGAAGTTCCCTATTGTTGCTATTTATTGAGCATTTATTATATTCCAGGCATGGTTCTAGGCCTTTTTGTATACATTGTCTCATTTACTTTCCCTAGCAATCCTATAACTTAGATATTATACAGTTTTGTTATTTTAGAGAGGAAAAAACTGAGGCTCAAAAAGGTTATATAACTTTCTCAAAATCATATTGCTATAAAGTATCAAACAGTAATTAAAGAAACCAAGATCTGAATCTTGGTTCAAGATTTAACACCAACTTCCTGTTTCCACTGCAGCCTACTTTTTCTATCATGTCTACTTGCCTTACAATTTAGCAAGGCAAGCATGTGTACACTCTGTTATAATGTTAAAAATTTTGTGAAACCATACATTTTTAGATTTGCTCTAGGACTCTGAATTGTCTACTACATTCAGTATTTTGGTAATTTAGACTAGCAAATACCAAATTTATTTCTCTAGGCTGATCCTAATATAGTTTGGGTCAAAAATATTCCCTATTCAATTCTAAAAATAATGCCTTGATAGAACACTCAATAAAAAGTGTTTAAAGTTAACAATTATCGCCAAAAAGAGTTAGGAAAACTATTACAACAATAACTTTTATTCAGTGAATTTTATATAAATATATTTGTGTAAGCATCAACTACCTAGTACTGAGCACTAGGTAGTTTATGAAAAAATAAAACCATAGCATCTAATGTTCCAATTCAGCTTAACTCTAACATGAGGTAACATATTTACAAACTTGCAAACACAACTGAATAAATTGCTGAAATTGTCATCACGTAATAGGAAAGAGTCCGAAAATTTTAACACAGAATAGAAATCTGCTGTTAAGAAGATAAACTATAGAAATGAAAACATTGAAGAGCAACACGGATTTGAAACCAGTTTTGTAACTATTGGACACTCTGTTTATTATAGACAGTGGACCGCCCCAAGGACTGGTACAAGACAATGTTTAAGCAAATTCACATGGTGCACAAGCCGGGTATGTATGTTGTCCTGCTTTCTGATCAGGTCCTTGTGGGTTGCAGGATATATATTCCTCTTTTGTATAGGTTTTGTTCACACAAAATATCAAGACCCCAGTTCACTCCATGCTGCTTTCCTTTTGGCATTCCTCCTGTTCTCCTTTTCCTGCTCAAATCACAGATCCCTCTGCCTCCGCCCCACCCCTGGGCTGCCCGCAACAGAAGCCCCTGGGAGGTTGGCCCGTGCTCTGGCCTCCTCCCTCCAGCCTTCCTCTCCTCGGTCTAAACCGGGCTGTCGTCTCTGTAAACAGACACCTTGAACCTCTGTCCACCCCGTCTGCTCTTCATCAAGAGCGTGAGTCTAGGCAGGTCTCCTGAGCCTGCTGTCCGGGCCAGGGAAGGCTTCCCTTCGCCCTCTGACGGGTTCGCTAAAAATCACTGACAAGAGGCAAGTAACAGGAGAAAGGCATATAAAATTTATTTGATCAAAATTTTACATGACATGGGGACTTCAGAATGAGGACCTAAAAATATAGGGGAGATTGTCCATTTTTATGCTTAGGTTCAACAAAGTCTGGGCAGCCATGTAGCAATGTGATTGGACAAAGAGGGGATGATCTAATGCTAACAGGCTGAATGGGGAAACCCAGCAAGGCCTGTCCGTCCAGATTTTTCTTGGCCTCTCTGAGCAGCATCCTTCCTTCTGGGTGTCGGGGGCATGGTCCTCTCTGGAATGGGGGTCTTATGACAAACAGGGTGGGTCAGAGAATTTCTTTATGGTCAGTTTTTAAACAGAAAGGTGGGGGAAGGTTAGAGCAATATTTTCAGGTTTTATGGCTGGCTTTGGAGAAAAGAGGTGTTGGTTTCTATGACCCACCTTGGGAAAGAGGGATTCTAGTGTCTGTGGCTAGCCTCGGGGGAGAATCAGGCAAGAGAGACAGGAGGGCAGAAGGAGGACACAGAAACACTTTTACTTCTGAGGCCTTCATTTGGGGTATTGTTTTCTTAGCCCCAACACTGCTCAGCATAGCTGACAAGCAATCTCTGAAGCACTTCATGATCCAGAGGAAACAGTGGCCTTGGGAAGTGAGGACAAGGGACTGACTTTGTACACTACGAAGAGGCTGGCAATGCTAATATGTTACAGACCAGAAAGGGTGGTCAGGGGGCCCGGCAAAGAGTGATATTTGAAACTAAAAAGTGATATTATGAACTAGGAAAAATATGTTGCTTTTCTAACAAACTTCTGTTGTTTCTCTGAAGTTCTGCTGTCTTGTTATGCCATGGTACCAAATCTGTACAACTATAATATTTATGTTTCATTTTCTAGATGATGACACTGACATGTATAATACTCCTTATACATATAATGCAGGTAGGATGGGTTTCCTTGCTTGCAATGAATATTTTATGCTCCGCAATGTTTGGAAGAACTACACAGCCACTTTTTTTTACCTTTCTGTTTGAGCACATGTTTGCAGTTCATATCACTAGGAGGATGCTTTTTTCCTTTTTTCAGAGCATGCATAACAAAAGGATCGATCTTTTCTCATGGAAATGAGAATTAACACTGTTTTATCTCATTCATTCCCACTGTTAGTTTATTCTCAGCTTCAGGAATGTTTAACCAAAGTATAAAGGACAGCCAGAAAGAACACACTGTAACCCAGGGTACAAAACAAGATAGAGATCTTCTTTTATCAGCAGAGAGTGATTACAATTGTGTAAGATCATTCAGATACGCTTCACAAAAAAACAAGTCAAGCAAAGTATTTTGTGACCTTGTCCCTGCTTTTGCTCCAAAATGCAGCCATTCATTGAAAGATTTCAAAAATCCCACTTGGCTGGGCCACTTTTCTGACTCAGAGTTGCCAGTGGTCATAATAGAATGACTTCAGTTCCAGGCATCTCCACTTGGATAGAGGGCATTGGTACCTCGTGAAGGGGTCTTCAGCCTGGAGAGGGGAACCCTCCCCCCAAAATGTTTCCCTTTATCACTTTCTCTTGAATGTTGCATCAGAGGTTCTACCCAGGCCTCCTCTCCCTGCCCAGCCACAGCTCGGAACTGTCGCTGTCCCCTTTCTTTAGAGGAGGCTCTGAGGCTCAGACTGCTCCCCTCCCCTTCTGCAGCAGCGACCTCACTTAGGGGTCCCCTGGCCAGCCTGGCCCAGGAACTGCATGAGGCCCTCCCCTCCCGCACACCTGGAGACCAGCGCTCAGCCCTTTAGCTGTTAGGGATGTCACTACTAGTGACTAACAAACAGAGGGAAAATGAGTGAAACAGGCCCAGCAAGCTGTAAGACCTCTGGTTTTAGGTCCTGGCTCCCTCAGATGACAGCAAGAGGCCTACTAAGATGTCCCCCTCAATTTTAATTCCCAGTCCCGGGTACACCAAACTCATTTCCTTTATTTAACTTGAAAGTTGAAGTCTGACTGTGGAATCTAGGCAGAACTGTAAGTGCAGATGTTATCTCTCATCGTTTGCCGAGTAAATTGGCACCGACTCTCAGGAGAGGCAGATGAGTGCAAATAGACTTCGCCCAAAAGATTGTAGTTGTGAGAAATTCAGAATTTTCATAATTTTTTAATATCCAAGTTTGTGTCACATTATTAACTAGTAAATGGAACAGCAGTTACATGTAGAACCCTACAAGTTTTATCATTTAATCCGTAGACAAAGCCACTGCAACTACCGTGTTTCTCTGAAAATAAGACCTACCCATAAAATAAGCTCTAGCAGGATTTCTAAGCATTTGCACAATATAAGCCCTACCCCAAAAATAAGACCTAGTGATGGGCGTGGCTACGCAGCGTATCTGCACAACCCATGCATTTCGTCGCAGAGCGGTAAAGAAGACGAGCAACCCTTCTCATCTGCCCCATCGTGACAGCTACTATCCCAGAGGTGACCGGAAAGGTGCAGGCAGCCCCACCAACAAGGTCGGCTCCCCCTGTCAGGTCCCGGCCATCCTGTGCATGCTGCAAGCTGAGGCTTTGAGGGGAAAGTAACACATCCCCTGAAAATAAGCCCTAGACTGTCTTCTTGAGGAAAAAGAAATATAAGACCCTGTCTTATTTTCAGGGAAACATGGTAGTCCCTTCCCTTTGTACTAACCCTACATCTCACGGCTTTCTGTCTTGTACTTTTCTGCTTTTATTTTTCTATACCATCCCTGAATAATCCTTCAGGGCTAACTCTAGCAGCATGGGTTCTATAATATCTTCTCTGACCAATCCACCACCTTCTGACATCCTTTAATTCTTAATATATGTTTTCTTCATTTGATCTTTATTATATGCTACCAATTAATTTCAACCATATTTCTATTCATCTCATCTCCCCAGTTGTACTGTAAGCTTATTGAGGGTTTCTGTGTCCTTGTGCCTTGCATAGCACTTTATATATACAATTTGGTCAATTGTCATATGTAAATCAGAGCGTTTTTTTAAAAAGTGTTAGGAGATATTTGGAAACAGTTCTAAGTAATTTTAATTTCCCCTGGAAACCTTGACTATATTATTAGTTTATATGATTCAAAGAGAAAATTTGCTAAGTACCTGTAATTTACTCCTAGTATCAGTCTGAATTATTACTAACTCCAAAATAATTGACAAAGATTTATTACAGTCAGGGCTTGTGTATAGAATAAATTAATTAATGAAGATTAGTAAATTAACAATATTAATAAACTAATAAAGAACGACCATCTGATGTATGCGTTATGAATATGCTTATCGATAGCATTTTTACAGTCAGTGGATATGTAGAGGGGAATGAATAATTTAATGCACTTCTAACATATTATTTGCTTCTGTGTGTGGGGTTTTTCCCGACAGGTCTGTACAACCCACCCTACAGCGCGCAGTCACACCCTGCCGCGAAGACCCAGACCTACAGACCTCTTTCCAAGAGCCACTCTGACAACGGCACCAACGCCTTTAAGGACACGTCCTCGCCAGTGCCTCCCCCACATGTTCCACCGCCAGTCCCACCGCTGCGACCAAGAGATCGGTCTTCCACAGAAAAGTAAGATGTTTTCCCCAAAAGTGGCCAATGTTTAGTTTAGGATTAAAAGAAGGCCATGGGACATCCAGTGGAGGAATCAGTGCACACCTTAACGGGGAGAATAAATGTGTAATCTCGTGAGTCCCTATGTATACCATACTGACCTCCTCCACTGAGACTGTAGCACACGCATTCACGGTCTTGGTTCATGATATCATAGCACCCTAAATTAGACTCGAATTCACTTTTGTTGATCAATTGACTTTTTGGTCAATAAATGCATGTCATTGACATATACGTGCTTTGGTATACCAGGTTAAAGACTATGCAATTAGTTTTCAGTTTCCTCAGATTTAAAATGTTAGATCTATCAATAAAATATCTTTTTGAAAGCAGGGAAAGTTATTCATAAATCATAAATAAGGCATTACTTAGTAAGTATCTATCTGTGACATATTTCCACCAGTTTTTTCAAGCTGATGCTAGTTTTCATTTCTCCACTGAAGTATTTTTATAGAAACTATCCACACTAAAATAAAAATTTATAAACATACTTTTATCATGTTCTTTTTATTAGAATTATGACTAATATTTCTACTTATAGGTAACCTTTATTGAGAGCTCACCATAGCCCAGCAGTAGGCTAAGCACTTTTGCTGTATCATATCATTTGATTCTGAGAACAACCCAGTGAGATAGGTTCTATTTTAAAGAGAAAGAAACTGTGATTCAGAAAATTGAAGTCACTTGCTCAGCTCATACAGCTAGTGTGTCTAAGCCAGGATCCAAATTCAACTCTGATTAAATCCAAAGCCTGTGCTATACTGGTAACTAATAAATAAGAATATAAAAATTATTCTGTATTAATACCAGTTATTAAGCATCATCTGTCATACCTGTCCCAGAAAAATTATATTCGACACCTCATTGTACCCTTAAGAGTAACTGATGATGACATAGGGTACAAAATACTATGAAAATAGACACACATCACATGTGAAGGGGGCCTCATAGTGAATTATGTGATGCCTTAAAATTGAAAAACAATGATCTAGACACAAAATGGTATGTTTGCCATCAAAAATGAACCAAAATTAACATTTAGATCTAAATGTATTATTTGTCCTATATGTTTAGTTAAAATAAAAATCTCATTAAGAGATATGATGATCCCTTTAAAAATTCCAGATGGCTTTCATATATATTGTCTCATGCAATGCTCAAAACTCCTTTGCAAGGAAAAAGAACGCAATTTTGCTACCTGTATTTAACACAGATGCAAAATCTAAGACTGCAAAGTTTAAGAGGTCTGCTGAATATCACTCATCAATTTAGTAAAAAGCTAGGACTTGCCCCTAGTTCTATCTCTTAGAGCACTTTGATTTCCAACATGCCCGTGAAGTCAGAATTTCATCCCATTCCATGGAATCAGAATCACTCCAATCTATAGTCAGAAAATCCATCCTCCTAAAAATGATGGACCCAAAGGGAGGCTTCTTCTTTAGTTCCAACTGCCTAGAAAAGCCTTACTTTGTAAGTCCTTCTTTGACAGCCTCTTAAAGGATATTAATTCAGGAAAAAGCGCTGATTCCCATGAGCTAGATGTTTGACTCTGGTGTTTCAAAGCTAACACCAAAAGATGATCTCCCATGCCACACAGCTTGCTCCCAACTCAAGTGATACTATTATACTTTTCCCAGACAAACTATGGTGCCACTTGCAAGAAACAAGATCAAACACAGTGTGTGCATTACTCCTTGTCACTTTGGATCAAGGATGCCAAGTCACAGAGTGGTGGGTTAAATGCACAGAGCTCAACGGAGCATGCTGCCACTTACTTTAAACACAAACATACGCAGCTACCATTAGTGACCCAGAGGCTTACTGAGAGGTCACTGTCTGCATGTCTACAAACCTCTCATGTGAGTTTTTGAGCCAGCAGGAGGATAGTTCTATGAAGAAAAAAAAAAAAGAGGAAAATATAATATGAAATAAAAGAAATGGCTTTCTTTAAATCATTAATGTAAAACAAAAACATAAATATGGCATTTTTTGCAGATTAACCTTTTATCCTAGAGATTTTTTAATCTATATTAAAATTAATTTTGACAACAGATAACAAGTGGTTTTATAAAATTGTTTTAAGCACACAGAATTATTTTAACATATGATTTGTTGTTTACTTCCAAGGCATGACTGGGATCCTCCAGACAGAAAAGTGGACACAAGAAAATTCCGGTCTGAGCCAAGGAGTATTTTTGAATACGAACCTGGCAAGTCATCAATTCTGCAGCATGAAAGACCAGTAAGCACTTGTCATTAAACAGAATGCCAGCTCTCTAGGCTTCTAGGGTTTCCAAATAAACCTGAATTTCGTATGGTTTAGCAATTTTTATCACAAAGGTAATTTATTTATTTATTTGGCATTATTTGGAAATCATGAGTATTTTGTATCATGATTTGTACATCCTTTCTCAGGATTAAAAGATGCACTCACTATTATATTGTCTCTACTCACCAAATATATATATCTATATATATATATATAAAAGTAAGACTCATTTGCATGTAACTATAGTTGTGCCCAATCATGAACCTGAGTTTAATTTTTGTAAAAGCACCATTCATAAATGCAACACTGAATTGCTATGATAGATTGCTAATGAGAAAAGTAGTTAATTAATTAATTAATCTCCCCCATACACATGGAACCATGGAAGTTTCATCCTTTGGTTTTCATTATTAGTTTTATAATATTTCTTTGGCTTAAGGGGAAATTTTCCAAATACCCTTCTTATAACAAGTTGTTTTAATTGATTCTTATTAAATCCCTCTCAGGTTACCAAGCCTCAAGCTTCCTGATTGATTGTCATTCTAATGGATCAAGATTATATTTCACTTTGCAGTATTTTTTCCAATTATTTACTTTAATTGTATGCAAACAAAAAGATAGAAAAATCACTTCCCTCCTCAAAGTGCAAATTACCAAAGATGTTCTCCCCTAGCCTTCTTGGTTTCTGGTTTCCCCAGCCCTCCTTTCTGTGTCCTTTGCTTCCCCCCTAGAACTCAGTGCCCTCAGGATATCTTTGAAACTCTACTCTTCCTCTGCATCTCCATTCAAACCTGCTTCTAGGAAAGCATTTGATGCCAATTGCAACTTACTCTCATTTTTGCTTTAAAAGAATTTTAGGTGTCAGTGAACAGGAAAAAGAGGGTTTTTCTTTGTTAGCTCCTTCCAGAGTCTCCAAGAAATCACATTATTATATATAGTGCAAGGCTGTCCCTGAAATGTAATTGGAAACCCTTGCCTCACCACACCCAACCTGAGTGTCCTTAATTTAGTTTTTGAAACCCCATATTTGTGGTTGTGTTGTTGAAAAACATGTTTGAAAACTTATAATCACATAATTCATACATGATATTTATCTAAGCTGTCTTTGCCTTTCTTCAAACAACTCATATCTTTTAGAGTAACAGGACTTCAATATAAAAACAAAGAAAAAAGAGAACATCACTGATTTGCAGGCTCCATTGCAAACTTATAACTCATTTACTAGGTTATATGATTGAATATCATGACACTGAAATTTCCAGAGTGAGAATTGGGCGATCCACAATGTCACCATTGCATAAAATTGGAAATAGCAAAATAATAAGTCTCAAATTCAAGTGTAGAAAACAAAACTTTCATAATCATTCCAACAATTTATGGGACTCTTAGGATAATGAACACTATAACTGTATTGTAATGCTTTTGTAGCTGCGGTGTCAGGAAACAGGACTGGTTTTAGAAGATTTCCCATCAGGATATTTCTATTATTTACTCATTCAACAAAATTGATTGAGCACCAACTCTGTGTCAGACCTGATATTAGGTGCTAGGGACACAATGGTGAACAAGACAGAGTCTCTACCTCGAGGAACTTGAAGTCTATCATTTAACGTACATGCATGATAAGATCTGCTTTTGTGCAAACTAAACAACCTCTTAGGGTTAAAACGGAGGCACACCTAACGAATCGCCGCTCTGCCCGCTCTCTCATTTGGAGCCCTGTCATTGTGCCTGAAATTCCCACATTATTCGTGTCTTTGGATTAAAGCTTTTAAGGCTCCTAGTTTTAAAATAGCAATAAGAAAAAAAAGAACAGCAATAACAACAGCTGCAAATTTTCACTGAGCATTTACTATGTGCTTAGTAATTCTGTGATTAGTAATTTATGCCATATCTCATGTAATAATGTTTCCAACCACCCTAAGAAGTAGATGCATGGTATTCCCATTTTATGGATGAAGAGACGGAAGCACACATTGACCAGCTTTGTCCCAGGTCCCAGAGCTGGTGGGAGCTGGCAGTAGGCGTAGAGCCCGCGCATACTTATGCCTGGTGGGCTCGATCACCACTATAGTGATGAGTAGGAAGCACATGTAGCTAGTAATCATTACTTTAATTAGAATATTTGATTATTTTGTAATATAAATTATTTTTTATTTATTGGCTAATTTATAATCACTATATTTGATTTACCTTACCAGAAACCGAGGCCCTTACCACAGACAAGTAGAAGGAACATAGAAACTGGGACAAATGAGAACAGATATCTTATGGAGAAATGGAAAGCACCAAAATTTTATGCCTCCTAAACAATTTTGTGGAGGACTAGCCTTAACCAAAATGGTTCGAGCTAGCCATATGTATCATTTTGGCCAGCCTTTTTATTATAGGACTAGTCTATGACATTTTTTTAAATTATCTTTTTTAAAAAAAAATTCAATCCTGAATTCATTCTAATTTATAGAATCAGAAAAAAAAACAAAGGGCCAAGGGACAGTGGCACTGTGGACAGTGCCTATGTATTGACATAGAGAGGAGGAAGCTTTGCTGAATGAGAGTGATGAAACAGCAAAGGGACGACTCAGGGGGAGGTCGAGGCCTTATGCATGCATCCTCATGGACTTGGACTCCAGGATGATGTGGGAGCATTCCTTTGCTCTTTTCATAATTAATTCTTGAAAAATGTACACAACAGCTAAGCTATTCTGTGCTGCCCCATTGACTTCCTAGATGATGCCACCTCCATCTGCTTTCCTAAGTGTCATCTTGGATTCCCCTCCCCTAGGAAACTCAAAGTCCTGCCATCAGGAGAGATGCCACTGCCACTTCTCTCTCTGGCCTGCCGTGATCCAGAGACTGGGCTGCAGCCACGGCCACCACCCGACTCAGTCCCCTGATTCTCCAATCTCATCTCCACACCACAGCGAGGTTGATCTTTAGAAATTCTTTATAAAACCTCTAGCTCAAAACTTCCTCCGGGCTCTTCACAGTCCGTAGAGCAAAATCCAAATCCCTTAACATGATTTATAAAAGCTCTTGGGATTTGGCCCCAGCTGAACTCTCCAACCTCATCTCTCTTCTCGCCCTCCCTGCCACACTAGGTTCCAGCTACACAGAGAACTTTCAACTCCTTCCTTGCTGGGCGTTTACACAGCCTGTTCCCTCTACGAGGAAAGCTCTCCCTACCACTCTTCCTTCACGCAGAAAGTTCTAGCCCACCCTTCAGGTCTCAGGGTAGTCACACCCCTCCCAGGGAACTGTCCCCGACTCCTCAACACTAGCCTTAAAGCTCCCCCCCCACTGTGGGCCCAGGGCCTTCACACACTGAACAGTAAAGGCTGTTTCCTTGTGGGTGTCCCTCAGGAGACCTTAAGCTCCTTGAAGGCAGGGACCACATCTGAGACACCACTTGTATTCCAAATACCTAGCCCAATGCCTGGCACATAGTCGGTGCTCAGCAAATATTCATTCATTAAATTACTAAGTGAATGAATGAACATAGGTTTTTTTTTTACCTTTGCAGTGAATGGGTAACATTGGTGACAAACTGAATCTTTATTTTGTGGCTTATCTATGAAGCTTATATATTTCTACTGACAAAGGCCAGTGGGTCTCTATCAAAACCCTCAGGAGGGATTTGACACCCTGCTGTTAGTAACTGTGACTCACCGATTCCATGCTTCCCTGGGATACAGAGGAGGCAAGAGGACTGGTACTGTCTGAACAGAAGTCCTCCCCAGACCCTGGCTAAAAGGGTCTTCCTTAGGAATCAGCAGTACATGCATTTATGTTCTCTAACAGGAAAGTAAAAGTGAATGCACTTTTTTGAAACTCATATTCATTCGACTATAAATTTAGAAATGTTGACTAAATGGGCTTAATGTTTGATCTGGAAAATTACTTTGCTTCATCTGACAGTTGAAAAGTTTTATGTGACAGTTTGAACCATAAAGAATTATCCTAACTAACAATGTAGAAAGGATTTATTGTGGATCCACAGTAAATATGAAACATGGTAGCCAATACCATTAAAGCTTAAAATCTAATGAGTGTAATTTTCAAGAATAAAATAGGTTGGCACTTCTTTTTTTTTTTTTGGAACAACATATAGAAACCATATGCCTCAATAAAATACTGAGAACAATGGAATTTCTATAACCACAAAAGCAACTAAATGCTTTTAAATTGTAGAAAATATAAAAACTTTAAAAATTGTTCACCCTTGGTAGCTTTTAAATAAGGATCACATGTGATTTATAGTTTTAGCTTTTCTTAAGCACATTCTTTTGCACTGATGACATGATGTTAGTTTTAAGCAGAGGTTTGCTGAGGTTTTCTTAAATAAATAGAACAACAACAAAAAAACAAGGTTAAAATGAGTGTTAATATTAGTTCTGTACTCAAAGGAACTTCCATGTTACACGTGGAAAGTGCTGAATTAGTGAGGTTGCTAGTGTATATATGCATCTGTTGGCTGACCACATCTGTGCGTGTGTCACTGACTATTGTAAGGTTTCTGTGTACCTTAGCAGTGGCTCTGGGTCACTACAATACACTTAATTATTGCATGACTAAAGGCATTCAGTAGATCTGCATAGCAAAGAGGAGATTCTAGTTCTGGCACTTACACTTTCTTTAATGTAAAGCCTTCGCTCAAGTGTGTGCCTTTCTTTACATTTCAAAGTTATAGATAATTACCAGCTATAATTATTTGGGGTATTTTCTCTGCTAATTTCTGTTGGCTTGCATTCTAGATAGTTGCCCATTATGACTATAAATTGAATTTATAATCAACAAAATAATTAATGGAAAATTACCATTGTAAGGTATGTAGCAAGATGATTGATATTCTGCTCCTTTTTCCATATTCTATCATAGTAATATATTTCTATAAGTCAGGACTTAGTATATCCATTTGTTATATATTTTCTTAAGGTGGAAGTCAAAGTAAAGTTATGTTAGAGCTGATAAATATACTTGTTTAGTAAATTTGCTGCCCTCTGCTGTTCATGTTTCTTAAATGGATTTGTTTCCTCTAGAAGTTTCTAACTCCCCTTAGCAAAATAAAACACTGTACGTGAAAGCAGAGGTTATAAAATCAAGAATTAATAATATGTTTGTAACATTAGAAATTATATGTTTAAAAGAGCCAGGGGTTAGTTTTCCTCTAGAAGAAATAGTATGCCTCTATAAACAGAACAAAAATTACTGTAAAATTCTATCTACTGTTAATTACCCTAAAAATCAGCTCCAGCAAAACCTTCCATGGCCTAATTATATGCTGCATCTATAATGATCTAAATAATAATTGTAGAAAAACATTCTAGCAGTATCAAAACCTCAATACTCTTACAACTATTGAATGGAATGTAAACTGAATCAAATTTTTAAATTAAACAGAAAATAGTTTTGAAATTAGTTATTAGAATATTTTTCTTTCTACCGATGTCACTGTTACTTCTGAGATGTAAACCAAAAATAATATTGGCACAAAGAAGGGAAAATATCTCAAGATTCTTATAACCTATACCTATACCTAATAGTAGATGTTCTCTCTGACTTTTATTTATTGCAAAAATAACATCATAACAATAAATCAAAATAATATTATAACAAAGTAAAAACAAACAGTCTCAATGCCAGAACACCTTTGTAGTCTTTTGTGTATATGTACATTTCTTTCCTGTGCTCACTCAGGTGCAAGCTTTGTGATACCATCGTCACTACTGTACAAGCGCACGGTTAAATTCTGTTTTCATTGCTTAGCATCCCAACATAAACATTTCTTCCATAGTTACAATTACCGCATATTTTGGATAACTTAGGCCCTTGCACTATTTTGTCATGATGCCTCGAACTTTTCTATCATTGTCTGTAATTACTATTATAATCTTTTACTATGAAATATTGAGAGAAAACCACATCACTAAAAACACTTTGGGTATAACTTACTATTAAATATAGACTGTGTATCATTAACAAAATCATTGTAAATGCAACGAGTCAATAAAACACTAGAACAAGCTCACGTCAAAATAGTGGCTTTTGTTGGAATATGGAATATTTCAAAGCTCCCAAAGGTTATAGAGCATTTCTTTCAGACCCGAGATGTAGCTACTCAGTGGAAGCCCCTGAGTTCCTTTAAGCATTGCAAGGAAATGATACGGACTTGCTTTGAAGCAGTGGCAGCTTGATAGCCCTCCTGGAATATGTCTCCAGCGTCTCAGCTCCTCTCTTGGCCAGGGGAATGGCTTTTAGGGAACCAAATAATTTTTCTTAGAATTTTTTTTCCTGACTTCAAATAGTGTACTGTTGGATTGTACCATATTTAATTAGTGTGATCGTTTCAAAGAAGTAATAACTCACATGTAGAACTTAAGCATCCAGTTTTAATATAAAATCAACTCTAGTCAGGCATGTATTATTTGAAAACATTAAGAGTATGGCTGGGTAAAGTAAATGCTCTGTGTCTGTTTTTCCATTACTAAAGTAATTGTATTTTCTCAAACTGTTTATAGTAACACTCCCAGTTTGTCCATCTTAAATGCAACATTCAGAAACCACTGGAGGGGAACAAGTCAATTACAAAAATTGGCTTTTTCTCTAAATTAGAATGTCAAGGAAACCAAGGTGGGATTTGATTTTTTTCCTCACACTCCCTGCCCTGCCCCTGTCACCCACAGTACCGTGATAACCTAACCCCACCTAAATCCCTTTCTCAGCTCAAAGTAGGCAGGTGGAAGGTGGATCTTGAGGTAGCTCCTTAAATGTGACCTTTCTTCACATTCTGAGAGATGCCTGATCAGCAGATCTTCGCAGTGGTTCAGAATGTTCCTAAGATATTTGGGTCACACCCCCACCCCCACCCCAAGGTCATTTCTCCTCCCACCTGGCTTGACGCAGGGCACAGACCACTGCCAGCTGGTGTCCTCTGGGTTCCATCAAGCGCCTCCATCTAATGAATCAGTTTCTCCTTCACCCCTCTGTCTTCCAGCCCCCTCTCCCAACATCTCCGACACCCGTCCCAAGGGAACCCGGCCGGAAGCCTCTTTCAATTCCCCGACTCGGAGCGGCCCCCAGCAGCCCCTGCCCTCCGCCCCGGAGCGGCGCCCCCACGCCAGGCCGGTGCGCCCCGGCTGTCTCTCCCGTCTGGGTGAGCTCCCTCCTTCTGCAACTTTTCTGACGTCAGGAAGCTCAGCGCAGCCCTCGCCCTCCCGAGGCTAGGAAGGCATGCTCAGAGGCTGGCGACCCCTACTCCCCCAGCGCCTCTTCCTGTCCCCATCGGGGCCCAGGGCCCCAGTGCCCACAAACCCTAACATCCCTCCACCTCCCATCCCTTCCCACCTCCCCCCAGCCCCGCCCCAGGCTCGCCACGTGCCTGCACCCAAGAGGATCGTCAGCACACTGTAGCCACCCAGACTGGGATGTTGGTCACCAGTGAGGGCAGGGACAATGCGGTGACTCACCTGGGCGCTGGACTTGGAGACTGTGCCCACCCTGTCCTAATGCTCGGGAGCACTGTCAGGGCCAGTCCTGGCTGCCAGGGAGAGCTGTCCCTAGTTTATGCATTGAGCTAAGGAGAAATTTAGAAGTGGTGGACAGAGGAACTAACTAAGCGATGCCATCGAAGCTCACCTTCATATCCTAATGTGACTCGTTTTACTTTACTTCCTCCGTTCTCTCCTGGCGAGGTTGGTTGGATGCGTTGCTGCACGTTTGCGTGTGAATGCGCGCGAGTTTGTCATACCACACGGCATTTCC
The DNA here is from genome assembly GCA_008086735.1 of Cheirogaleus medius. Taxonomy (NCBI): domain Eukaryota; kingdom Metazoa; phylum Chordata; class Mammalia; order Primates; family Cheirogaleidae; genus Cheirogaleus; species Cheirogaleus medius. The sequence goes on from VBSM01000483.1 coordinate 30,221,523, forward strand.
CTCACTTCGCTCAGTGTGCCTTTTCCTTCCCTTTTCCTTCACATCTGCTCTAGACTGATCGCATAAATCCAGATGACATAGATTTAGAAAATGAGCCCTGGTATAAATTCTTTTCAGAACTGGAGTTTGGACGCCCGGTAAGTGAGGCTAGACTATTAATATAAGAAAAATAGGAGAATGTTGTTTGATTTGTAAAACATACCATTATCAGAAGAGATGGGTGTCATTTAGAGAACAAAAGCTGAATGCATAATGTAGACACAGCTTTGGTACAGCTTAGTCTGCATTTATTTCTGTACCAAATGGTTTAATGTGCTCAGACACCTCCTATATGCTTTTTAAAGCCATGCATTAAGATTACTTTGTATCTAATTAATTGCAAATTCAAAACGTTGAGGGAATTTCTGTCCTGGAATATCCAGATAATTATTACAGCTTTAAAGATTTGTATTTGTTTACAGTCCATTTTGGTTTAGTTCAAACAGAGCCCCTTGACATGAATAACCAAAATCATTACTATTACTATACCTCCCATCGCCTGGAGAGAGCTGGCTTCTGTACTCGTTATCTCTGAGAGTCTTCTTGATACTTCTCCAATCAGAAGAAAACATGGACCAGAAGGGTTAAGAAATTTGCCTGGAATAGTAAATGCCAGAGTCAGAAGTTAAACTCAAGCCTGTCAAAGAAAAAAACTCTGGCCAGTTCTCACTATAACATACTGCCAGAATATTCCCACTGTAAAATAGAGTCAAGTCATGTGTTGCTTAACGATGTGGACACCTTCTGAGAAATGCATTTTAGGTTAGTTTGTCATTGTGCAAACACCATAGGGTGCACTTACACAAACCTAAATGGCACAGCCTACCACACACCTGGGCTATATGGTATGGCCTATTGCTCCTAGGCTACAGACCCTTACAGCATGTGACTGTACTGAGTACTTTAAGCAATTGTAACTTTGTAAGTATTTGTTTATCTAAACATATATAAACATAGAAAAGGTACAGTAAAAATAGAGTGTTATAATCTTATGGGACCATCATCCTATAAGGAATCCATCTTTAACCAAAACATCATTATGCAACACATGACTGTACCTAGTTTACTATTAGGGATGAAAAGAAAGAAAAGAAATTAGGAAAGCCTGTGGACTTTTATTTCCAGACTTGCTAGTGAAAGCCACCACTTCTCTAATCCCCACACTCCCACCAGAGGAAGCCCCCCAGGCCAGGCACAATATGCTTAGTCTTGTTTGGGATAGTCAACTCCATCTTTAAGTAGCAACTTGATTAACTCAAATTTTATTTGGGAACAGCATCTATCAACAGCAATGCCTTTGATGTGTGTCAGTTACATATGTTTTATGAATGATAGACTCAAATAACACATCCAATACACTACAAAGCAATTTTTATTAGAAATCAGAGTAGTCTTCCTTTTGCTACATCATATGTTGTTTATATACTCGTATTGTGATCACAGATGGCTTGCTGGTTGGTGATGGTAGTCCCTTTTGTCCATTAAAAGGAGACTTGATTAGATTTATTATCTTTTATGGAACTGAATCAAAAGTGACTGTAAATGAATATAAACCAAAGAATTTTTCCTACAATTTCTATTACCTAATAGGAGGAATGTTTTCTTTCATTTTTTTCCTCTCGTTTGTATCTTAGTATTAACATAAATGCATTTTATTTCAAAGGAAAAACATTCTCTAGCTTTATTTTGTATATATTGTTATTGTCAGTTAGGAGGTTTCTAGGGACTGTACCAATTTCTGTACTGAGCCTAAATAAATTATCAGCATTTCCTATAATCATTTTCAGCCACACTTGGAAACTCACCAGCATGCTATCCACTTGCTCCTTTAATGTTTCTTTAATATACTTTGCATTCCTCTGTGGCCGGAGACTAGGAGTGCTAATTTTGATTTGATGAAATGAATTTATAAGTATACTAATTGAACACCCGCAATTTTGCCCAGTGCTTGAGAATATTTGCAAACATTCACTCTTCCTCCAGGCGACCCCATGTTGTTCCATTCATGTCACTCTGTATGTGTATCCAGTGCTGTCGGCACTCCGTCTAACTGTTGTCACCTTCTCCACATGTTCATTCCTTGCTGCCATTGATTCTCCTCATTCCATCTCTACACTTCTGCTTATGTGGTGCATCTACACCCAGCCTCCTAAAAAGGCTCTGGACTATGTTCAAGATCATTCTTCTGGTGTTTCCAATGAGGTAAAAACAAGTTGTTTCTCTCTTTTTTCAGATTTCTCCCTTACAGACTGTGACTATGATTCTGAACATCTGTGTTTTACATTTCACTATAGTGTCTAAGCTATTTATGAAAAATCTATCTTTGCATCATTGTGTTGTATCTATTATCATTGCCTAGACATTAATTATACCAAAGATGTTGGCTGTTTCTGAACTCTAGGTGAACTAACCATTTATAGTTAAACTATTCAGTGCAGTTCTGGTATTCAGCAGCGTGAAAATCAAAAATCAAAAGTACTAGTCTTGGTGAATTTATTAATCATCTGTTTTTATTAGGTTGAGTAAGTAAAATACTATTAGAAGCCTTCTTAGTGCCATTTTATCATCGTGCTTAGAGGTGTAGATTAAGAGTTTCGATTCTTAGATAATCAGATGCCTATGTCCTACATATTCCCCAAATTTATTTTTATTCTTTCATTTTTCTAAATACTTAGGACTTGTGGATTTTATCATCAATCAAGAACAGGGCTGGCAAGTACCTAGGAGTTGTGTGTCACAATTTCCCAGGTCTACAACCTCGACAGACATTACTAATCCTTCCCAACACTATAATCCAGGCAGCCACTCTAACAGATAACCATTGGAATATGAGATGAAATGTATTTGCAACCTCTGTTTAAGAATGCTTAGGACAATCAGCTAGGTGAAAAAATTTTGCCAGGAAGTATAAATTTTTATCTGAATTAGACAAAGAGAGTATGAAAAAGGCAGAAATAATCCAGAGTCAAAAGCTTTTACCTTGATCTCTGCAAAGAAAAATGGAAAATTATTTTGGAAAACAGATACAGGATTCACTAGAAGACAAAAGCAAAAATGGCACTGTTTTGCTAACCATCTGCTATATAAAAGCCTCCTTTTAAGAACTCTTAAAAGCAACTAGCATGGAAGCAAAGCGAATAAAATGATTTTCACACAATGGTTACCTTGTGGTCTTAATTGAATACAATAACACAATAAATATCTTATTTTCATTGAAAAGTGTTAAATACGTGCCACTAAAAAAAAAAAACAAAAAAAACAGAACACTTATGCTATTGGGGGTACTACTGACCCGTGGTGGTGACCACTGGAATTGCAAGCATAGAGTCTTGGGAGAAATACCCAAATCTTTAGAGCTGCAACTTGCAATTCCAAATTATTCCCCCTGTGGTAAGCATCAGAGTGTGTGTTAAAACAAGGAAGTGATCAAAATATTTATATATTAATAAAATAAGATAATCAAGAACATTCTGGGTTATTTGATTCAGTCATTTCTAAAGGGTTATAGTTTGTAACCATGCAGCTAGTCCTATAATCTGAAGAAAATAAGATAAAACAAGCAATTCTATTCTGCATGTTATGTTGCTTTCATATCTGAAGAAAGGGAATAATTTCAACATATGAACAACCCAAGAATTTATTTTTAAATTCAATGTGGTGAGATATTTTTCTCAGATATTTTTGTCAGATATTTGTAGGATATGTTTAAGGTAATTGGTTCATTAAAACCCTGAAATGCAATTGAGAGAGTATCATATCCAATTCACTCATTTTTTAATTAAGAAAAAGATAGTGCAACAATTTTAAGAAGTCCAAAAATTGCATGGTAAGATCGTGGTGAAAAAAATAAAACACAGCTCTCTCAACCTTCACTTCAGTGCTATGCTATTTCCTTTGCATCATGTATTTTAGCACTTCCAAGGGATGTATTTAGAGATTAAGTCTTTTAGAAACAAGTTATTTATGTACTATTATTCCTTGCTAACTAATGAATTTCTGTGAAATAAATTCCAATAATTAACATTACACAATAATACTTGGGCATAAAATAATGGGAACATAATTCTATGCATTCTATAATTTGATGGTAGTGGCAAAAAAATCACATAAAAAAGCACTTTGTGGTAGTTAAAACTATTTGTCATTATCTCTTTGGGATTGAGAGGGAATGTTGTATGATGATTCTAATAGCATATTAACTATGTGATTAATTTCATATCATGGAAGAGTGTAGGAAAACATACTCTCATAACATGTCTGGATTCTGTCTTTAATAACCTTTTGTTAAACATTTCTGGTAAAAATTGTAATTGGTTAGGCATTACCCCTTAGCTACCATTTATCAAGTGCCTAGTATATTTCATGAATAACATATTCTTTTAATCCATAAATATAACTGAAAAACTGACATTAATAAAGAATAGTTAAGGACTTTTTTACTATTTACATTTGAAACATGAGGCACAAAGTTAAGTACGTTGAAGCAAAGTTTAATCACATGATTTACTTAGCAAAAAGAGTGATTTAATGTTTGTACTTCATTAAAATGACGTTCTAGGTGTGTTAAAATAACAGTAATATGTAAATACTCAGTAAATCATAATAGATAAATGGGTTACCTTTTTTCTAGAGACAATTTCCAACTCATGATGAGTACCCTTCTTATAATTAGTGTACCAGTTTTTCTCTTAATCATCAATCTAGACTTTTTACTCTTACCTTATAATTTATACTGAACTTTCCTTCATTGGTATACAAAAAAATCACAAAACTGATTTTAGTTTATTTTGGATGTGGAAACCAGCACAAGGTGGAATAATTGTAGTTTCTTAGCCTAACTCTAAAGCACAATTAATTCATCAGTTCTTATGCTATGTTTTATTTCATGTTACAATGTCATTTAGGCTCTTCATAAGCTGACAAATTGAAAAATCTCTGATCACTCTAGTGGTGTTCTAGAGTATTCTGAACTTTGACACTTTTTGATGGCCAGCAATTTTGACCATTTTTGGATCTCCCATGAAAGCCATGATCTACACAAATGGCAATGCTCCTCTGCAAATATGTAGACTTAATATTTCTAAATTATAATATAACTATCTGTTTTTTTGTTTTTGTTTTTTTTTTTTACTTGTCTGCTTTCTTTCTTATTTAGTACCTATTTTTCTACCTTTCCCATGTCCGGTTCAGAATTCAGCAAATTAAAATAATCATGTAATCTTACCAGACTAGCAAACTGAAATTTTTTTCTGATTTATATTTGTTGAGAACATAAGAACTTAAATATTTTCTAGGAACTAAAAACAATAGAATATGCTTTTCCTGTCTAAAAGGAGGGTTGGGAATATTCTTGTGCAGAGAAATGTTTTTGTTTGTTTCTGGGCAAGATTCCATTCTCATTCAGTAAGATAGAATTAAGTTAAAATATTAGTTAACATAAGCAATTTTAGAGTTCTGCATGGGAGCTTGGCAGACTAATATACATAAAGAATTGTAAAATTATATACTAATGTTTTAATTGGTTAATTGGTGCTAGTTTACCAATTAATAGAAAATAGAGTTATAGAAATAGTTTGTAAAATGAGATTTAATTTCCACTAGTAGGTTTTTAATATGCTTGTAAAACGTTTCTGTGTGATAGAAACTTAAGATAAAATTTATCAAATCTTGCCTTTCTGGCTGACATTTTTAAACTTTCATATAGATGAGTAACTTAAGATAAAATTTATCAAATCTTGCCTTTCTGGCTGACATTTTCAAACTTTCATATAGATGAGTACTTTTAAACTAGAATTTCAGTTGTTCATCAAACCAAAGTTCATCCATGATGATGAATTGATCATCAAATATGACCAAAGCTAAAACTGTATATAGTTGGTATATATTTCCCTACACTTTTTAGATATCAAACCACAACCACTTTCATCTTGCATTGTCACCTCAAATTTTAGGTAGCTCAATACTAATCCTCTCTTGCTTTTTAGATATTTCAACAATTATCCCAATAGGTGGACATGGAAAATGAAAAATTCATATCTATCATTTTTGCTTAGTATCAATATCAGTGTCCAGTTCAGAATGAAAGGAAATGTTTAAAGTCCCCTTTTTTAAAAAAAAAGATTATATTTTAATTTGTTAGGTCATTTATTTTAAGCTAACCCTGAACTTACCTAATTAGAAAGATATAAATCTGTACCTGATTGAAGTATCAGGTATATCAGTTTATTCAAATCAAATTCTGTGGGTTTATTAAAATGTCATGTCTATGCTTACAGATGAAAGATGTCTCAAGTTCTGTTTATATTTTATATTTTAAAGATACGGCCTGGCAACAATAAAAAATTATAAAGATTTATGTTTTATAAAGATTGAATGATGACTGCATATATTTTTTCAACATCAAACCATTCCTGTATGTAGGAAATTTCTATTTACAGTCAATGGACAAGATTCTGAAGTTAATGTTGTATAATAACTTTAGCTCTTATTTCAGTAGTACTGTGGAAATATTGATTTTCCCTCCATGCAGTGCTTGAGTTATGGATAATTTGAGTTACAGAGAGAAATGCAATATGGAATATCAGAAGAGAAAGTAGATAGGAACAAAGAATAAATCAAGTTGCATGATTTCTCTTTGGGAAGACATTTTTATAATCATCACAAATGGTTCCTTCAACCTCAATTTTTATAATATTCTTTTTAGAATACCTAATTTAATGTTAACGGGTGAATGAAATTTTGCCATGATAAAAATTTTCATGAAACTATTATTCTATTTTAACAGGCCTCCTTGTATCAGTCCTCTATTGACAGAAGCCTGGAAAGACCCAGTAGGTAAGAATCTCATTAATATCACGCAAGTAGAATATTCTATACCAGTGGTTTCATTTTCAATTGTAATATTATTCAGTGAAATAGTAATGAGGATTGTGTATCATTCATTTTTATGTTAAGAACCATGCCTCATGAACTTGTTTTATTTTGTCTCTACATCATTTTATATGATCACATTCAAGAATATAAAAAATATAAGTGAAATAAATCTGGATTCCTGCACAGATTGAGAAATTCTTCTCTTCCCTATCTCTGCTATACTGTTTTCTTTTCTTTAGATGGGGATTATAAATAATTAATTTTTCAATGTTGTGGCCTTTATGATAATATATTTGAAAAAAATATGTAGATTAAAAAGTGTTATATACATATTTGTTAATTATACTCAGATCACTCAAACCAGAAATGCTTTTACTACCAATAAATAAGGCTTACTATCTATGAGGCATGCTAAGAACATAAACATATTCAATCCTAAGACAACACTATAGGTTAAATAGTATTGTCCCCACTTTATCTCTGAGAAAAATTAGGCTCAGTCACTTTACGAAGTTTACACAATCAGCAAGAAAAGAGACAAGATGGAATTGAACAAGATGGCTTGTAACCACTAGGCTAACTGCCCTCAGAGTCTGCCCAAAGTTAGTCTTGTTAGTAAGCTTTAAATATCACACTTACTTTAAAATAGTACAAAATCCAGACATAGCTCAATACTAATATTGAATAACACACACTCCAGCCATATTGTAGCATCAACAACAAATATTTACATAATAGCATTAAGTTACCCTTCTATACATTTCTATCAACATGAGCGGAAACTTTGTGAATTGAGTCCTTTATAAATTAAATTGATGAGTGCCATCCAACTACGGTACTATCACTAAGAAAAACTACCCGAGCCCCTCCTTTTTTATCTTATGCATCTATATGTGCACCTAAAATGTTTGAATTTTAGAGTTTTAATTTGCCATAAGATGGGCTGTAAAGGTACACAGATGCTCACTTAACAATTTATGTTCACACAAAAACCTGCACATGAGTGTTTACAGTAGCATTATTCATAATTGCCAGAACTTGGAAACAACCAAGATGTCCTTCAATAGGTGAATGGATGAATAAACTATGGTACGTCCATATAATAGAATATTATTCAGCAGTAAAAAGAAAGGAGCTATCAAGTGACAAAAAGGCATGTAGAAACTTTAAAAGCAATTACTAAGTGAAAAAAGCCGATCTGAAAAGCTACATTCTGTGTAATGCCAACTATGACATGCTAGGAAAGGCAAAACCATAGAGACAGTGAAGAGATCAGTGGCTGCCAGGGGCCACAGGGAGGAATGGAGGGATGAAATGGGGTAGCACAGGGAATTTTTACAGCAGTAAAATGATTTTATATGACACATTAATGATGGACACATGTCATTATACATTGTCCAAGACCCATAGCATGTTTAACACAAAGCACAAACACTAAGGTAAATTATGGACTTAGGGTAATGGTGTGTCATCATTGTGACATGGTTCATCATTTGTGACAACATACCACATGAACAGAAGCTGTAACTCGTAGGGGAATCTATGTTGAAGAGGAAGGGAGTATAAAGGAATTCTCTATACTTTCCAATCAACTTTTCTGTAAGCCTAAAACTGCCCTTAAAAAAATAAAATCTATTAATTGTTTTAAAAGATAATTCTAAGGAAAGCATGTTTAATGTCAAGGAATGAGTTCCTAACGATGCGGCTTTGGAGTTGGGGTTTACCCGTTACAACATGTCACTAGCACTTTCCACTGGTCCTTCTGGTGCACATGTGAGCCTCCTCTAGTACCAATCAAACTGACGTGACTCCTTCTTTCAGTTCTGCAAGCATGGCTAGTGACTTCAGGAAACGGAGGAAGAGCGAGCCTGCAGTGGGTCCCCCAAGGGGCTTGGGAGATCAAAGCGCAAGCAGGACGAGCCCAGGCCAGGCGGACCTCCCAGGATCAAGCGCCACCCTTACAAAGCCTTTCATTAGTTCTTCTCCTTCTTCCCCCTCAAGAGCAAAAGGTGAGCAACAATAAGCAGACATGCAGACAATGTACTCATGTAAGTATTAGCCTAGAGAACCACGTGAGAGCTGGTCCAGGGATACTGACGTGTGCCAGCTTTCACCTACAATGTCTTGAATAAAATCTAGTTTCCCAACAAGAGCTTTCTTCCTACCCAGGCTGACTCAAGCTGGCAAGCCACTGGAGTTGCTTAAGAGATTCTGATTAGCATCTGTTAATGTGTTTTTTCCCAAAAATCATTTTTTAAACAAATTCAAAGTATCAACTAATTTATTGCCAGGCTATTAAAAGATGACATTTATAAATATTTACATAGAGTCAAAATTTTCTAACAACTAGCAAATTAATCAAATTTAGTATAAGAATCACATGCAGCAACGGAAGAAATTGTTGCCTAAAATATAATTGGTTTTGAGGAGTTTTTTAAAATTATTTAATTCTAGATTTTAAAAATTGTCTAGCCTATGAAAGTCATGGGCTCTGTATTTTGTTCAAACATCATAGAGCATCCATGTTCTGCCATGTAACACAATGGCCAATTCACTCAGTCCACAGTAAGAACTAGCTGGTTTCAACCCATAATTACAAAATGTAGAAATCACCAAGACATTTTTCTGGATGGCCTGTATCCTCCCTGGAAATTTAGTGAGCTCAGTGTTGAGAGGGAGAAGGTCACTCCTGCAAGTATGTGGAAGACCCTTTAGAGTATTACTGCCTTGGGGACAGGGCTATTTCTGAGATGGAGAGTGAGGATTGAACTGAGTCCCCAGGGACCTAGGGCTAAATTTGGGGTCCCACAGTCTCCTCTAGCCTCTTGGGATTGAAACAGAAGAGAGAAGGATTTTGAAATGTGTGAAGAAAATGAGCTCTAATGGAAGTTTCCATAAAACAGGACAGATTCAGCCACACTTTATCAACTACAGACCCTAAAAGTATTGTCACATGATAGTTGAAGCTAAGCAGTAGGTGATTTGTGTGCAAAAGAGAGACTGGTCGTGAGGATTAGACTCTGAGTGGGTGGAAGGCCTAACCTTTCTAAGGCCGAGTACAGCTGTGACTATTAACTGATGGTTCTAGGGAGTGAGCCCAATTCATTATACCTTTCCTCCTATTACCAAAGATGCTTTTACAAGCTTATACTCGTTTATGCAAACAATTATCTTAAGGTAACAAGGAGGTCATGAAATACCATTGATTCGTTATTCTTGGATACATCCCAAACGTTAAAAGGATTCTGATGAATTTAGATTTTTTTTAATCATAGGGAGTGTTAAATCAACTTCCTTTCCCAAACACCACTTATCTACTTAATGTGCTTATCTGCTTTTGAAGAATTTGTGGAAGATTGTGAGGCATGAGATGTCAATAGAGATATTTTTCCTCCACTAGGTTTTATTTCTAAAAAGAAAGAAAGTGTCCCATTAGATGTAATTTGGCTGCTCATTTGTTAGTTAACTCAGCAAAGCAAAAGAAAAGAACATTTCTTTACATATTCCAAATTGAGGTCAAGTTTAGCTCTCTATTATCAAACTACAAGTGATTTAAAATGATAAAAACCCTCCCCAGAATAAAAATAAGTATTTACCTCTGATGAAAGTTTTACATGATACCCAGTTATCCTATGGGAAAAAATGTGCCTAATAAGGGATTAAAGGTAAAGCAATTAGAGAGGTAAATTAGTTCATTGAAAGAAGCCCTTGCTATTTTTTTCTTGGAAAAATATAAGCATGAATAGTTTGCAGCATTGTGGTTTTGCGATTTTTGAAAATACTTTGTCTTTTAGCTTTTTCTAACCGATGCCCATAAAAAATTATTGGATATATTGGGCAATATACATATGTAATATTTGTACCCTCATAATATGCTGAAATAAAAAAAAACAATTATTTTATACAGTTTAAATCATAGAAAAAAAATTATTGGATATAGTTATGGGAATATTAATGAAATGTAAATTTATAAATTCTTCTCTACCTATATATTATTATAAATCAAATGACACTCAAATCCTGACCCTGTTAAGTCTATAATGCTTCTGGCACTAACGGTTAAACCTTTAAATTACTACCAGGTCATGCTATTAGCTGAAGAAGTACTATTGTGTTTTTGGCAAACCATACTGGCAGGAAAATGTATGAACTATGTAATAGAAATAGACGCATTAGCTATACCAATTACTTCTTATACATCGTTTTGTTAACTCTGTCTGCAAAGCTGTGTTCACTGAAAAAGTATTATCTTGCCTTAGAATTAGACTTTTTTTTCTCTGAAGTGGAGGCTACCTGTGTTAACAATCCGTGTTTAGATTAAAACACACTAACTGCTTTCTCTTTGCTGTGCTGTCTGATGCTTACTGACAATGCTTTCCTCTGTCTGTGAACCTTTTAACTTCTCCAAATGTCTCTCTTCTACCACGCTGCTCTGGATTAAAAGGTGGGGATGATAGCAAAATGTGTCCATCCCTTTGCAGTTACTCAGGGCTCAACGGCAACCCCTCCAGTGAGTTAGATTACTGTAGCAATTACAGACAGCACTTGGACGTCCCGCGGGACTCGCAAAGGGCCATCACTTTCAAGAATGGCTGGCAAATGGCCCGGCAAAATGCAGAAATCTGGAGCAGCACGGAAGAAACCGTGTCCCCCAAAATCAAATCCCGCAGCTGTGACGATCTCCTGAACGACGACTGCGATAGCTTCCCCGACCCGAAAGCCAAGTCGGAGAGCATGGGCTCCCTGCTGTGCGAGGAGGACCCCAAAGAGAGCTGCCCCGTGCCGTGGGCTTCCCCCTACATCCAGGAGGTTCGCAGCAGCGGCAGGTCGAGGCTCAGACGCAGGCCCGCCCACAACGCCCCGGGCTTCCTGAAAATGTACAAGAAGATGCACCGCATCAACCGCAAGGACCTGATGACCTCGGAGGTGATCTGCTCGGTGAAGTCGAGAATCCTGCAGTACGAGGGGGAGCGGCAGCGCGCGGGCCTGCTGCACAGCTGGAGCCAGTCCTCCACCGAGGAGGTGCCCCGGGACATGGTCCCCACCCGCATTTCCGAGTTCGAAAAGTTGATCCAAAAGTCGAAGTCCATGCCAAATTTAGGGGATGAAATGCTATCCCCTGTCACCCTAGAACCGCAACAAAATGGGTTATGTCCCAAGAGGCGCTTTTCCATTGAGTCCTTGCTGGAGGAAGAGAATCCAAGCAGACACCCTTCTCAGGTACCGCGCGGCTACGCGTCCAAAGCCCTGGTGCCCATCCACATCGAGGTCACCAGCGACGAGCAGCCGAGAGCGCACGTGGAATTTTCCGACAGCGACCAAGACGGGGTCGTGTCTGACCACAGTGACTACATTCACGTGGAAGGGTCGTCCTTCTGCAGTGAGAACGACTTCGATCACTTCTCCTTCACCTCCTCCGAAAGCTTTTACGGATCCAGCCACCACCATCACCATCACCACCACCACCACCACCACCACCGGCACCTGTTCAGCTCCTGCAAAGGCAGGTGCCCGGCCTCCTACACCCGCTTCACCACCATGCTGAAACACGAACGGGCCAGGCACGAAAGCTCCGACGAGCCCAGAAGACCCGAGGTGGACCCTGGCCTCTCCAAACTTGCTTTTCTAGTCAGTCCCGTGCCTTTCCGGAGGAAAAAAAATTCGACTCCGAAAAAACAGACTGAAAAGGCAAAATGCAAAGCGTCTGTGTTTGAGGCTCTGGACTCTGCCCTTAAAGACATCTGTGACCAAATTAAAGCGGAAAAGAGAAGGGGGAGCTTGCCGGACAACAGCATACTGCACCGTCTCATCAGTGAACTGCTGCCAGACATTCCCGAGAGGAATTCGTCCCTGCGGGCGCTGCGGAGGAGCCCCCTGCACCAGCCCCCGCACCCGCTGCCCCCCGATGGTGCTACCCACTGCTCCCCGTACCAGAGCGAGTGTGGGAGAATGCCTCACAGTGCCTCTTTCCAGGACGGGGACACGACCCACAACTACCACCACCACCAGGACCGCGAGGGTGCGCTCCAAGGTGGATACGCTTTCCTTTCTTTTCCTTTGGGGCTCAGAGACCCACCCTCTGGCTCCTTCATGTTCCATTCCACCATCTCATCATTCCCCAGCGGGGAGACCACTTGGCATCGTTCTGTGTTGTGAAGCAAGTGCTTGTTGTCTTACTGAATAGTTCTCATTTGCCCGTGTGATGCTTGGACTTGATGTGTGGCTTAAAGCGATCATCAGTTCACAAAAATTTACCCATTCAAAAGCGAGAGGAAAACCCCTTTCGTAGCTTAACCTTAGGGTGGAAACGACTGTTCCACTGAGGCAATAAAATAAATGATTTGCTAAATTAAAAAGAATTATTTCAAGACGGGAACTATAATTGAATGTCGGTATCCTTAAGAGGTCTTTTTTTCATTGTAAAATGAATCAAACTAATAGTTTAACAAATAGCCTTTTCTTTGATTATATTAACTTTGAAACTTTATACTCATTCCCTCAATGAATAATTTGCTCACATTCTATATACAAGACAGTATATAAAAACATTCAGGAAGCAGCACTGAAACATGTGATTAGTAACTGATGGACAATTAAAGAAATTAGGACTTCTTTAATACTTTCTCCATTTAAAGGACACAATTGTGAAAAAAAATTTTGTGAATGTACCTTTAAGCTGTAAATATAAAAGTGCCATTGCCACCATTCAGTGTATTCATTTTCTGTCATTTTCCATTACTTAATGTATTTACTTTCTATTTCTGCTAAAACAATCCTATATTGAAATTTAAATTAGACTATTTAAAAGTGACTCTTAACTCCATTTTCATAGATAACTTTGAAATGGCAACACAAGGACTAACGGCAATTCAATGCAGAGGACCTTTTTTTGAGATTTACATAACTTAAAAGCTCAAGGTGTTTTAATATTTTTATCTGATTCTTTTCATTAATTCTTAAAGTGCATCTGTTTGCTATATAAATTGAAGACACTGGATTGAACATTCCAGGCTGAAACTTGGTCAACAGAGAAGCTTCTATGTACCAGACACTACAAAGTGCTTTACATACAATATCTAATTAAAACTGTCATAAACATAAGGGATGGGTATTATTGTGAGCACTCTTTTCAATTTAGGAAACTGGGGCTCAGAGTAGACAAGAAATTTGACCAAAGTCACACACACAGCAGGTGACAGAAAGGAGATTCAAACCCCTAATAATTCAGAATTTCTAGTATAAAATATAATCTCTATAGACAAAAAGAGATGTAGTTCAAATTTCATATTACTGTAACATAGATGACTCAATTATTAATTATTATTACACAAATTTACTTGTTAGTATTTCTCTTTGCTTTCATTTATACTATGCATCATGCTTCTAAAAGTAATTCCGTAAATTAAAATGTTTAAAATCAATTTCTACAATTGGAAATTTTCTCTGATTAAAACGGCAGAATCTAATTTTTTAATAAATTAGCTACCTTCTTCAGTTTTTCCATATCCTGATACAATCATCTTCCAATTTTATGTGCAGATAGAGTATATCATTGAAACATATTTTGAGAGAGCTTTGAAGAGCATTAAAGAGTATTTTGTTTTTTAATAAAATATTTACTTTCCAATTTTGTTTAGCCCAAGTAAAAAAATAGTTTACATTCCATGGATTAGTAAAAGTAATTTAAAATTTATAATCATTATGAGAGCCCTATAATCATAAAAGTATATTAATAGAATGAAAAATATACTGCACACAATCTTCTAGCATGCATGGAAAAAACTGGCCAAGTTTTACCTGAAACATTTGCTCATATACCCTTCCTAGACCTAAAGACTTTGGAGTTTGCAACTCACAGAGAGTTAGCATTTATCTTTATATGTCACACAACTGATATCCACTTGTTGTAAGCAGTCAATTCTTTTATATAGTCAAAGTACTTAAAACCTTTAAACAACATTTTCTTATAATAGTTCATTTTAAATTCCTTCACAGGTGGATAAATTCAATTCTATTTTTAATGCTTCTTATTATTCAGGATAACCAAATTTATTAAGGTATAAAATAAAGAATTGACAAATTTTGACCCAATTACATTGCTAAAATTCTATAACACGTACTACTTGAATACATTTGCCCTTCAGTTACATTTCTGCATTATAAGTCACGTAAAGCATAAGGTATAAGATACTATTAAGAACTACTTGCAATCATAAGTTTGTAATGTAATGATTTGTATTTTGCTTTAAGATGAACAAAAAGAATTCAATATGTTATAAGCAATTTGGCAACTGATATGATGCTTTATATTTATCCCTCTGTTTTTGGAATAAATATTTATGTTCTGATAAGATAGTTTATCAGTTAGGCATAGGGAAGGCCATAGATAAAAGTATGATATCTCATGACTCCATAAGTATTTAAAGGGAGGGAGAGAGAGAGAGAGAGAATGAGAATGGACGTGACCATGCTCCTGTCATCCACATATTTTCTTTGGTTTTATCTCTTTCTTTTTCATTACTGCATTGTTAAATTGTTCCACAAAATGTTTCTGTTTCTACAGTTTGATGCTATTTTCAAATTCTCTATCTTTTATAGGCCTTATAACAGTAATTATAAAATGTAGGCAAAAAGAATAAAAATAGAAAGTTTTAAAAGTCTTTTGAGATGAAAACTCCCTGTAACCATAAATTGTCTATATCAGATGTGGGAGTATAATTAATCAGCAATGTAACAATTACATTGATGTATGTAGTTATAGTACTTCTGCAACCTGGGATATTTTTCCTTTTGAAATGATCTTGTTTTTGTGTCTTATATCACAATCACCTGTGAGTCTTATATCCATGTCTTTAATAGTAGTGTCTCTCTCCAAATTTGGAAGAAAAAATAATTGCCGCCAGGGAAAATGGCTGGGCAAGGCTCTTGTATAAGTGGATACTCACCCTGACCCGCCCTGTTCTTTCCAATAGACCGTGAGTCCCCGAGAAGTTACTCATCCACCTTGCCCGACTTGGGGAGAAGTGCGCCAAGGGAAAGAAGAGGAACTCCAGAAAAAGAGGTAGGTAGTTTAGTAGTGTTGGAGTCTTTTACCACTACATATTTATAGCACTTGCCAGCGAAGCTGACACCCCCAGCCAGTAAAAACCCCAGACTGAAAACGTGAAAATAATAACCACTGAGGAACTAGAAACAGTTTTCCTGGCCTGAACATAGGACCCGAAGAGGTTTGCTCTCTGACCCTGGCTCCAGGTCTTCCCCAGTTGTAGTCCAGTTTTGGCAAAGAGGCCTTTCCAAGTCTTGACCTGATGCTTGTGCATTAACAGGTGTGGTCTACAAGAGTCCTGAATTGGCCTGCCTCGTGGAGGGAGCAGGTTTCCTCTGTGCAATTTCCTGGCCCACTGGTCTAGGAGAATGCCCTGTGTCAATCGTGTTGCAAATCAATACAAATCACACATAAAAAATTTTTGCTGGCTTACTTTTATAAGAGGAGTTTCCTGAAAAAAAGAAAAAAAAACCCTTTAAATCAGCTCAGTTCTCAGGGACACTGGCCCTGGGAACCATGTGCCACCTGACTCTTTTGGTGCTTTTATTATGATTCAGAAGTTGTGTCCATCTGCAGAATGTACAGCAAAGCAATTGACCCACCACAATTATTCTAGGCAAAGCCTTTGTAACAGTCAAAATGACACCCAGGACAGAATCCTCTGCAGGCATTTTATTCTCCCATTATGGCATTAATCCACCTGAGTTCCTAAAAGGTGAAATATAACAGCGAATAGGCCTTTTATATTCCTGCTATAACTTAAATGTCTAAATGCAGAACTAATTGATTTATTTGTAAGTTCAATATAGGATTTATAGTACATATGTTTAATCATTCCTTGAGGTTTCTTGCATGCTTGTGAAATTGCTTCCTTGAAGGAAATCCAAATTTTAAGTTAGTGCTAATTATTTATCTTCCTTTTCAGAAATTGCCTGCAAAAGCTGTTTATGATTTTAAGGCTCAGACATCTAAGTAAGTAAGATAAGTATTAATCATATGATTCAAGTGACTTTAAATATGTTAGTAATGCTTTAAGAGATCACTATTGCAATGGGATGTGTTACAAATAAGGCCTAATTCCCAATGCGGCGATCTACTCTAATTAAATGGCTCCTTCAGAATTAACTGGGATAGGGTAATTTTATTTTCATTCTGAGTTTAGCTAAGAAACACTGAGTTTCAAATTACATTAAACATATTAGATAGAACACAATGCATTCAAAAGGATAGATTAAAAAAAAGAAATTAAGAATATTTGTTTGTAGAATGAATTTAAAATGAAGTATTTGGGGTAATAAACCCTAGTTGAGGGAATTTGATAACATTTATTTATCCAACTATATCAAGGATAGTTTGTGGGGTTGATGGCTAGAACTGAGTACAAAGATTCATATAGTAAAACCTCCATCTCTCAACCTTCAAAGTTTAGAGATTCTGAGCAAAGTTCTCTCGGGTGCTCTTTTGGTGTTGGCGTTTTCCGGCTCCTGTGTTGCAATATTTCTTTTGCCTTTTTTCTTTAGGAACTTGTTCATCAGATAGGCATGTGGTTGAGGAAGCTAGTATGAAGCACATGAGTAGACATAAATAGGAGGAACCTGTTCAGATCTTTTGTGGCCCATGTGCGCACACCTTACTTAAGAAACTTTGGTCTCTAGTAGAATTCAAGATAGATGTAGAATTCATTGTAAACTGCCATTAAATTATACTGTGTTATATATATATATATACAAACTGAATATATATATAATAATAAAAATATTTTATTCATAAAAATGCATATAATATTAATTAATAGTTCCAGAAACTGTGTCTGCCAAAAGACATATAAAAAATAAAATCACTCAGAATTTGATAATGCTGCTGCGATAGGGGATGAACTAAATAAGAAACATGCTATTTAGAAATTAAATCCTATGGTTTAAATCCTATGTAAAAAATACAATCCTAAAGAAAAGCTTACGTCTTTTTTTTAGATTAAATAAGTAAGATTTGCTTTGTTTCTCTTGCACTCTGGTCCTAATTACTGTTCTTTGGAGACAGTGTGACAATTTGCACAATGCATGTCAGTTTTATAAAATGATAATGTAGAGCACATACATTTCATTTCTTCTTTATGGCAATAATGAAAGCTTCCTTAAATATATAAAACCCTGAGGAATGGCAGGGGATACAAAATAGCAAGGGGATATAACATCCACCCAGGGCTCACGGGTGCTTTGAGAAGTCTTAAAAAACAATCTTTGGCAGGAAGATTAACATGCAGCACGGAAGACAGGTGCTATGTTGTGGACTGTGTCACTGGATTTTGAGGACCAAGCCCCTCACCTCCTCCATGGGCCACGTCCTGATCAAGGGTTTCTGGGAAACTCACTCTCCCAAGCGCTGCCTTTGCCAAGGGTTGTCTGTTCCACCTCCACCTTTCACCAAGGTCGTAACTAGGTCTTTCTAAACCAACAAAATGGAATTGTATAAGCCTCCAGAGAAGTAGACTAAATAACCACCATGGAAGCCATTTCATAATCTCAATAAAGAAAAACGTATGTCTATCATATCATAAATAAATTGGTCTTACTGAAGCTTAATCACATTCCTCTTGTTCTTTTCTCGGGAGATGTGAAGACCAGTCGTTCATCATAACCAGTGTAGTTTACATATTTGACAAACATCAAAGTGATGGGCGCCGTGTGGAGCTTTAAAAGGCTCACATACTCGGACAACACTGAAAGTGATGGAAGGACTAGCCACATTTTTAAGTCACTTCAGTTAATAGTTAGATGTGAGTGCTTTTTGTGCCTACCATCTTATGAACGAACAAGAGACAGATATATCTGTTTTAAATAAACATCTGTTTAAAAGCTATTTTTCTTAACCTAATTCAAGAAAGTCTAATAAAAAATAAGTTTCAAAATACAGATAACTCATGCACCAAGTGTAATGTTTCAATTTTTAAATAGGATAAAGAGACAACACACCGGTTCCGAAGGTTGTCAATGGCTACTATTCGAAAGTTGAGGGAGGGAGAACAAACTTATGAAAGTGGGACTCTTAAAGATTCTAGGTCTGAGATGAGAGGGACACAGTTTTGAAAACTAGAGAGTAAGACAATTTCTTTTTTCTAGATGACTTCAAAATTTTAAATGACTATACAAATACGAAAGAGTTCTTTTCATATTTAAAAGAAAAAAACTGTTGTCTCTAATTCACATGTATATGTAAAAAAAAAAAAAAAAAAAAGGTAGTCTCATTTCCAGAAACAAAACATAACTGGGACAAATAAAACTATTGGGTTGTAAACATTCAATATCATGTTTTGTTTTGTTTTGTCTTGTGTTTTTTACATCAGGCATTTGCAAGAGGGAAGTACTGCATCTGAACGAAAGCTCGGAATTGTCTTTGTTTTTAGAGTTAATGAAAATTTAATGTACTTTCAATTGTGAAGATTTTAGCACTTTTAAATGTGTAATAATTATTTTCATATGAAACTTTTTAAAAATTAATTCTTTTAATCAATGAGAATATTCTACATCTGATTAAACCTCTCTCCATCATATAGTCTGCACTAATAAATGACACAACTTAAAATTCTGAACTAAACAATGCAGATAGATGATTCAGGAGTGGGATGGCAGATGTGTGGGAAAGTGGGACTCTTGGGAAGAGATACAAATTAATTACCCTCCATCAAAGTATAATTATGGAGGCAAAATAATGAAACAACATAATTACCGGGGTGATAAAGCCAGGAAAAACTGATGTAGTGAGAGTGATAAATGTAGGCATGAATTATTCAAAATGAATAGTGTCTTCATAACTTAAAGTTATAAATACTGAAATGTATCTACTATCTTCTTAGAAACAGCCAAAATGGAAAAATAGTTATTGTCATAAAAATATATTTTTAAAAAACTAAAAATATAAAGAAAACAACAAACCTTGGTGTATGTCTTTGCACTTAAAATATATTTATCTTTGTGCCCCATTGAAAAATAAAAGTATAACAGAAATAAATTCTTTTTCAAGATATTCTATTTAAATACCTGACAACCAACTTCAAAGATCCACAAATGTTTCCAGTGTTGACACTTCTGTTCTGAGGCTACATGATATTTATTTTCCTTGTTGTAAGCTTTAACACATCATAGGGGCTTGGGGAGTGGTAACTAATTAGCTAACTAGCTTCAGAACAAAAAATTCAGTGCAAAGCTAATCCATCATTTTGCCAAGCTCCAGAGAGCCTCTACTATAAATTAATGATTAGATAGCAATGGTCCGTCCCCTTCTTTAAATTATTTGATTTATATCTGATACAATGTTTATACTTGTTCTTTTTGAAATCATTTCCAAAGTTATAATGTTATAAGTGAATTCTGAGAATTTGCAAGGAAAATTCTTATCTAACTGGGCTCAATAGATTTTTTAATATTGGAAATATATTTCCCAGACAAACACAGATCTAGTGAGGGTGTCAATCTTAAGAATAATTGCTGTACATCAAGAAAAAGACTATTTAAACATGTCTCTTCCAGGGAGTTGTCATTTAAGAAAGGAGATACTGTCTACATCCTCAGGAAAATTGATCAAAATTGGTACGAGGGAGAGCACCACGGAAGAGTGGGCATTTTTCCAATCTCATATGTAGAGGTGAGTCCTTCCCCCTTCTCTCTTGCATGGTGATTGTTTCAAAGTCTCCACAGGTTCAAGTATCTGTTTTCCTTCATAGAAACTCATACCGCCTGAAAAAGCCCAGCCTGCAAGACCACCTCCTCCAGCCCAGCCTGGAGAAATCGGAGAAGCTATAGCCAAATATAACTTCAACGCAGACACAAACGTGGAGCTGTCACTGAGAAAGGTAACCAGGCTGTTTTCCTCATGGGTGCATTTGAAAAGACTGTATATTTTCTAAACTAAAATAGGTTATCTTCTTCCTTAGACATTTTTGCGTTTTCTGCATTTTCTACAAAGCATTCATTCCTTAAGGCTGCCCAGAGTCACTGTTCCCTGCTGCCCCTGTGTCCTTTCAGATGAGGCCCTCAGGGGGGTGCCTAGCTTCTCAGAGACACTCCTTCTGTGACCCCTGGAAGCAGGGCCCCAAGTCCCCTCCACCAGGTGCCTCAGGCTGAATACCGAGGAGACATACATGTAGGAACATCAAAATAAAAACGCGCTTTGATGCACTTCAAAATACTGTTGTTCTGCCACCTTATTCTTCAGTCTTTTAACAATGAGATGGTCACATTTCTCTATCTTGGAATCAAGGATTGGTCCCGTAGCAATGAAGCTGTGAGTATCTGCGCATGGTGTTTCCCTGACCGTCCTTCCTTGGACCTCCTGACGGACCCCAAATTTCTCTAGCAACCTATCCAATTCTAGCATCTCTTCTTAACAATATCAAAAATGACTCTTGTAACTTGCTGCTTTGCATAGCTGAGGATGATAAATGAACTATTTTTATTGCTTGCTAAACAATGACATATATTTGTTTGAGGGAGCTGCTTCTCTGCACCTAACACCGACTAACTAATAATATTCAGGGTGGTTCTGCGACCTCCCCTGCCTACCGGTGAAATCCTTCCCCAGGTGCAGTGAAAGGAAATACCACAGTTCTGGTCCTGACAGGACCTAATCGCAGTCTCTCCTTTCAGTCCCAATTCTGCATCATCAACTGAGTTTCTTCCCCTCTCCAGGCTGCGCCACCCGGCACGAAGAAGCACACTCAGCATTGCATGAACTCTGTCACCTTCTGTTTTGTGCTTTAAAGAAAGGCTTTTCCAGTGCATTTCATGGCTCAAGCCACAGCCTGTTCTTGGGGAATTAGAAAATCAGTGCAATTTTACGATTTGGGAAGATTCACTTTTCTTTAGTATGTTTTGCTCAGAGGTAGTGAAACATGCTAAATAAACCATCTAGCCCATCTAGTGTTTTGACAAAAAAGAGAACTTTCACCTTTAGTGGTACCTGAAGAAAGGCTCCTTATTGGACTAAAGTGATTGCCTGTGTGGTGCCTCCACCCACTATCGAGTGCAGTTGCCCAAATTTCTGTGTCGCCTGCTAAGTGCAGCCGCAGCTTTTGCTGTTTAGCAATAACTTGCCTACTTATTTCTGGGCCATATGTGGTTTTGAGTTAAAATTTAAACTGGATTCTGTGGCATTGGCTTGGTCACAGTAGGTAGCAGAAATAGTGATTGTAGAAAGTTCTATTATTACAAAAGCCAAGAATTCTATTTGAATATTTAGTGAGGGGTAAGGCGTGGCCCCCACCTAATCGAAATGGATGCTGGTGTTACCCTGTCCCCATGCACATCAGGTGGATGTCAGCCCAGGCCACCGCTATGGATATTCTAGGATGCTGTCTTTGTGCCCGTCCCTTTAGTTCACTCTTTGTCACTAGTTAGCACATGTAGATTAAAGAGGAAAGACAGTGTGCCATTCAACATCATCCCTTCTACAGGTGGATTCCACAGCCCATTTCAGACGCATCCTCACAGCAAGCTGTGGTGCATTTTCAGTGGCTCTTCCTACAGAGGCCCGAAGCATTGAGTCTGCTGAAGATAGGATGATACCACTGTCACTGAGATGTTACCTGTTATACTAAGCTGCTTTTTGAAATAACTTACACATATCATTTCACAGAGAACCAGTATGAACATGTATAAGCCCATTCACATTAACCAAGCATCCTTGGGGAAGATTCTGAGGTTATGAATGGATAATTTAATTGCACATATGTTGACACTCTATATTTTTCTAGTAAACACTAGGACTTTACTTGCATTCCCCTGATTAAACAAAACCTGGAGATATAAAATATTCCCAGATGTAAAACTATTGTTTATTGGAAAACACTGACAAGTTATATTGTTTCATGTTATTGTGTCTCTATGTTTAATGCCTTTTCCTTATATTCATTACAGGGAGATAGAGTTATTCTTCTTAAAAGAGTTGATCAAAATTGGTATGAAGGTAAAATCCCAGGAACCAACAGACAAGGCATCTTCCCAGTTTCCTATGTGGAGGTCGTCAAGAAGAACACGAAAGGTGCTGAGGACTACCCTGACCCTCCCATACCACACAGCTATTCTAGTGACAGAATTCACAGCCTAAGTTCAAACAAGGTAAGAAGATATTCTATCATGTTAATGTAATATGGGGAGCTGAGAGTAAGATAATCAGTATGTGATTGTAGAATATTAGAGAGATTAGATTAGAATATTACATCTATTGCAAAGAAAGGGATTTACATATTATCTTTCTACATGTGTGAGTACCATGTCAGTAAATATAACTTACATTTTCTCAAACAGGTGCTGGCATAAAAATTTAATGCTTGATTTTGGCGATTTCATTTTCAAGTTAAAATATTGAAGGAGAAAGAGAAAACATTAGTATCATAAAAATTTATATGATATATACCTGTATATCTATATGTTTTCTGAAGCTTGATTTTATATATGTAAATTTTATTCATATAATATGGTTATATATAAATAAATAGAATTATATATACATATGTGCATATAAAATCATAATTTATATGTACAAACATATATAAATACATACAATACAAAATACTATATATATCCCAAAATAATACCTCTCAAGAACACATGGTTATTAGATTTACAAAATTCAATAAAGGTCTCAGAGTTTTTTTTAATTTGGAAAGAGCGAGAGTAAAATTTTTTGATTAAGGTCTATAAGTCAGTTGTTTATTAGTCTGAATGAAAATGTTATAGGTTATTGGAAATCTTCAAATTTATTTCATTAGTTTTAGAACAGTTCTATTGTTTCATTTGAACTAGTAGCTAAAGATGATTATCTTTCTCAATATGTAATTTGACAGTGACTTTGCTTCCTGAATTGGTTAATTAGGAAAGGCTATTCTACTTTCTGTACTCACAGTGTGAATTTTTTCTCATTTTTCTGTTGAATTATATTATTTTTTATGGATGATATTTAGGGGTTTTATTATTATTATTATTAACTTCAAAGTATACAACTTGTAAGTTGCCAAGGAATTACTTCCAAAATAGTGTTAAGTACTTCCCAACATTTAAAAAATGTATTAAGTTGCACAGTTTATTAATTGTTTTAATTGAGATCAAGGCTGGGACATGGAAAAATAAACCATCTAGAGCTAGTAAAATAAAATCAATATTTCAGACATTACTGAAGTATGAAGTCAGGTCATGTTACACCCAGTGCAAGACAAGACCATCTCAAGATAGTGTCCCCAGGGACCTAAACTACTCCTTGAAAATGAGTCTTAAAAGAATTTTACATAAGTTAATGACCTAAGAATCTACTATCTTAAGAGGGGAATTTCCTTTTAAAAGGGATAAGGTGAGGCATTTTATTTATTTTCATCCTCCTTAAAGACCTTGTTTCAGTTGTGAGTTAATTACCCTCCATCCTGTATCACTGGATAAATGGAACAGTGTGTTACTATCCAATTGTGTTTGATTTATTATAAAGTTTTCCAGAATCTTCTTAAGTATTATTTATTTCACCACCAGAGCTTAGCATTTAGAGATCAACATCCTCCCTTCAGTAGTTTATACTTATAAAAACAAAAGAAAAGAATCTTCATCCATATCTTTGTCTTACCCACCATTCAGTTATCTTAGAAGAAGTACCAGAGAAATTTCAAAGCAACTATACCTTCAAATGAAATGTTATAAGGAAGAAAAGCATGTATGTGCAAAGGCTTATTTAAATACATTTAAGAAATTCTTCCATATGCCCTAATTATCAATTGCAATGTACTATTTTAGAACACAATGTTTTCATCTTCACTGTGTATACAATTTAAATGTAATTAAAGGTATCTTCATCTTTTTCTTATAATACCAGATTTAAAATAGAGGAATGTACACATTTCACCAATAACTAATTAGCATTTTGTTCTCACTACTGGGAAAAAAAATATATTGAAAAGCTATGCTCATAACTTGAAAGAAATACTTAATGGTTTTATCCCAATTCATAATCCATGCTATGATGGCATTGGCTTAATAAAGGAAACTCCTCAGTAGTGTTGCACTAAATCATTTTCAGAAAGAGAACTATTATGTAATTCTAAGTGATGATATACAAAACATACTAAATATTACATATCCTGTTTTCTGATTTTACAAATAGAGAAAAGAACTCATTAATGACTTAGGAATCACTCTTTGACACATTCAAATTACATTTCTTGACAGATTATTTCTATTTTAGGGGAGACTGAAATGTAAGTTGATGTTATATCTGATATTTCGGCATTTAGTGCAATAGAATCCAATTCTAATGCTTTTGGAAGACAAGATGATTGTATGATTTTTGTGATATATGGATACCAGGATACTTAATTTGACTTTCAGTATAAGTCAAGATAAGTATGAGTCCATTGTAAAGCTAAGCACTTTCAATCCGCTGACATGTATATTGGTGACTATGGTGGTAATGGCACTAGAGTTGTAACAGCAGATAGCAACAGTGATGGTGTAGTAATAATGATAATAGAATTTAAAGCTCTTTCTTTCTAATCCACGCAGTATTCCTCCCCATGAGAGAAAGTGAAAGTGAAAAGTAATGATCTTGAATTATTAGATATTTCACAGACATTCAAAATCTATTAAAAACTTTTGTGCTGTATAGTAAAGGGCATAAAATAGAACTCTAGACAATAAAGGAACTTCTGTAGACTCTCAAATGAGACTTAGGTAGTTTATATCTTATTAAAAACTCAACATTTACAGAACTTAATGGGAGTGGCTATCCACCCAGGCACAAACCACATGTTCAGTTTCACTTTATATCAGGAGCTAAGCAGCCTTGAGTCCTGATCTTGTATTAAGATGTTCACATGAGTTTTGTGACACATTTATGCCACTCCATGTGAGATGGCTTAAAAAAAAAAGGCTATATAAATTAAACTAATGCCCTATTCCTATTGTAGGACACAGAAGTCAAAAGTTAAGTGGGGAATGCATTGTGTCCTTATCCATACAAAGGCCCCAGAACCAAGAGAGCTGGCTCCATGAGTAAAGCATTGTCCTAAACAGTCAGCTAGAAAGTGCATCTCCAGAATCTTTTTGAAGATTTTTTTTCTTTCCAAACCAAAGTCATCTACCTAGAAAGAACTAAAGTGAAAGGTTGTCCACCAACCTTTCTCAAGGCCTTTATACCTATAGCATGTAGCATTTTTTCCAGTCCAGCAAAGATAGATAAATGTATTAGAATGTTAGTAGGTGGCACTTCTAGAACTACCTGTAATGAATTGCATAAAAATTTAGATTTACTGTTTTATTTAATATACTCAAAATGTATGGATAATATTAAGATATACAGAAGTATACTTCTACTTTAGGAGATTAAGCGTCACAAATTATAAGCTTTCGAGAGAGAATGGGAGTCTTAGCAGAAGTTTACTCTTCCATTAGCATCACATGTGCCTTTTCATTGTAAACATTTACTTTGGGTTTTTTTTAAACCTTGAAACAGTAGTTACGTAAGTTAAGTTTCCATTCTGATCGTGGCATTCTGTTCTTGAAAAATATTTTGCAGAACGTATTCACCTAGAAGTGTGTTAATTTATAATGGCCTAAAATATGTTATACCCTATACTCTAGTCACCTTGCAAACCTAAGCGAGAAAATTGTAAAAGCTGAAATGACTGGGCACTACTGCAGGAAGAAAGAATGCTAAACACATTCAGGAAATAAAAAAGACTTAACTGTTGGTTTTCATTCTACATTAACATTTCTTCAGAGTCATTTATATTACTAAATCAATATCTGGGAACCTACAATATCTTTTAAGCATAGTTTCAAAGGGAAACTATTAAGTCAAGTCTCTTAAGGTGTCCATCCTCATAATCTCTATGACAGCTCTGTCTTGTTTGACATTTAAGACGCCTTCCAAACTAGTATCATAGTTTTATTTTTGAAATAACTGTTCTACTTAACATAAATGATTTCATGTGATTAAATTCCAGCAAAATATCTTCAGATCTAGAGGTCTTGAAAATATCTTCAAATCTGATCTGTGTCTGTTGTAACATAAAATTACTTTTATGTTCACTACCACATCTTTCCTGCATTTCTCCATCTCTGTGTTTCACTGCGTTATTATTATTTTCTTTTTTTTTTTTTTTAACTTCATAATCACTGCTCATTTCTAAGTTGGCTTCCAGTGAACCAGCCCCTCCTCCCATGCACCAAGTGTCACCTGGCTCAGGAACAGGAGCTCTCCAGGGACTTGCCCAGGGCTGGCTGTCCCTGACAGTTGCGCACCCACCAGCAAACCCTTTGGCCCCAACACCATCTTCTCTTTTTCTGGACAACTTCCTGGATGAACTGGAGAAGCTTAGTGCTTTCACCTTATTGGCTGACGAAGCCAAACCAAATATCCTAGAGGAGACTGTCCTCGAAATTAAGGAGGAGCCCTCTGTCCTCCTCCCACTGCCGCCAGCATCTGTACCTGCCAAATCGCCTCAATCCCTGTTACCTGTCCCCCTCTCGGCTGCAGCCTGGCCTGACGCTGCAAAGCCACTTCAGGACTCCAGAAAAACAACTCAAAACAAATGTGCAGATTTGAAAAAAATGCAAAGGAGCTTTTCAGACCCCAAAAAGATACCTGAAGTGCTAGGTGATAAGTTTGTGGCCTCCACATGCACCAGTGTGGGTTCTCTGCCCATACCCCTCCCTGCCATTGGAGAGGAAGAGGAGGAAATCTGTGAGGGAGTTATGTCAGGCCTCCTGAGAGGGCGGCTAGAATCTCAAGAACCAGATACCTTGTGGTATGGCCACGATGGCACAGAGGTGACACCAAGCCTGCACATCGAAGAGGAAGAAGAGGAGGAGAAACCCGACTGCTTAAAATATCCAGTAGTCACCCCCACACATCCTAGAGTCCCTAAGGAGGACAGCAATGCAGCAAAAACCAGTAATGAGGTATTTTAACTTTGCCTAATTACTGAAGAACTAACCAGTCTTACAATGATTAGCTAGTACGATTAATCATATTAATAAGCATCTACTTTGACGCTGCTTTAACAAGTTTTCTTGCCAAAAAGAAACAAGCATTGTATAAACCAGGGATGGAAGGCTATATGAAAACACATTATATTTCAATTAAATGCTGTAAATATATGATATAATACCATTATCCCATTTATCCCATTATTTCTTTATGAAATATCTAAATTCATATTTTAAGTCTTTATAATTTATATAGTCTTTCTAATTTTAATATGTTAATAATGATAGCTATAGCCGAGCTCTTTCTAAGTGTTGACACCATTCTAAGAACTCTACATCTTTAATTTTCCAGACCCAGTGAGGTGTGTGATATTATCTCCACTGTAGAAATGATGAAATTCATGCACAGAGATTAGTCCAGTTCCAGGATGAGAACACTATACACCATACCTTTGATGCAATGGCACTTTGTAAAATAATAGTGCTAATTAAGGAAAAAAACAAAAAAGAAAAATAGCCCTGCAGTCCCCTTGTGACATTTCTGGCGAGGTCATTCTCTTCCAGCTGGTAACTGCTTAAGAACCGGGTCTTGCATCTTCATCTCACAGAGAACCTCAAACAATGGTTTTAATCAACAAAGGGAGAAAATACGCTGAAACTTTTTCTTGTGAACTTCTCTCTTTAAAAAAAAAAAAAAACAACTCTCAAATATGTGTCCTGAGAATTAAAAAGCAAGTGTATTTACTGGCAAATATTGAAATTATGAAATAATTGAATGGTTCACATTATGCCACTCGACAAGTCATTTCTCCCACAGTTCCTCTATTTTAAAATAACCCAGCCAAGCCTGCATTTGTGCAAAACAAACACATTATTTAATAACAGAGATCATTCACCGCAGTAAGGCAAACATGTCTCTAAGTCAACTATTTCAATAACTAATTTTCCTTCAATTTAATCCCATTCAAAGGCATTTCGGTTCTATGCCTGTCATCCTTCAGTCCTACTAAAGTTCTCTTCAGTCCCATCAAATACCAGACAGTATATGGCCAGATCTTGTCCACTATTGGAAAGAAAATAAAACATACTCACACACAAGAAAGTGAGCTTATTTACTGTCGTGTTAAAGATTTTACTTTGAAAGAATACAAAACAATCAAGCCTGTAGTTAGGGCAATATTCGGTATTTAATTATGTTTCACCACTTCCCCCCCCCCCAAAGACTTATTTTCTTCTTATGTGTTTTGTTAGAAAATTTTGCTTCCAACAAATGGTTGACACTTTCCATGAAACTTGATAGATATTGAGCCCAATTTCCCTCTCCTGCACCTTGCATCTCTTTAATAAGCACAAAGAAACAGGTCAGGAATTAAGATGCCTGGAACCCAATTGTTAAGCATTCTATGATAAGGGTGTGTTCTTAGGTGTGTTCTTAGCCATCTCTATTGCATTCCAGCATCTTTTCTATGCTAACTTCCCTCTACAAATCTTTCTCTGCTATGCTCGTGAGTCCCCTGTGAACGTACCAACTGGTGCCTGCTGTGTGCAAGCTGTACAGCAGCCAGAGGAGCTGTGTGCAGACTGTAACCCTTCCCGCCCCGCTGTGATTCGGAGTTTGGCATGTTGCGTGTGCATGGAAAAAACAAAACAGGAAAACTCCTCCTGAAGGCTGTGTGATGAAGACGAGAACTAATCAACTTCTTATGCCTTTTCCAGGCTGACTTAAAAAGCGAGATATTTGTCCTGGGTAAGCCTCCTCGTAGCCCAGTGATGTCTAGGAGGTCCTGCGGCTCGCCTGTCAGAGGGCTCAGCGGTCCCCACAGGGTAGGGTCGGCACGCCCCCGCCTTGTGGCACATGTCCTGGCCAACCCCTCCCACGCCCTGTTCAGTGGGCCGGCTCTTTGTTAGTTGTCTTTGCTGTGAACTGGTCATAAGTAGGGCTGGAGGTATCCTTGAGGCAAAGTGACCATCATTTCATGATGAGCTATGAAATCAAAACACGAAACTCCTATCCTAAGTCTTTGGGTAATGTGCTTCCCTTTTATGTGCGTGTGAGGTTTCCAAAATCCAGGAAGACATGATCAAATTCTCCACTATACAAATAAGGGGGTAGCATGTGTTGTTTTCTATGTCTGCCTCCTGTTTCTATGCTAAATCACTGCTTTCTAGTCACTGATTTTAGTGCAGAGAGCAAAACCATTGCCAATCATATACAGTACTGAACTCACATACTTCCAGTATTGTTTGATTCTGTGTTGTTCAGTTTATTTATAAATAGGGTCTTGCTCTGTCCCCCAGGCTGTAGTGCAGTGGCATGATCATAGCTTACTGCAGCCTCAAACTCCTGGGCTCAAGCAATCCTCCTGCCTCAGCCTCCCTAGCAGCTAGGACTATAGATGTGCGCCACCAGACCCGGCTAATTTTTTTTTTTTTTTTATTTTAGAGACAAGGTCTTGCTATGTTGCCCAGGCTGGTTTCAAACTCCTGGCCTCAAGCAATCCTCCCATCTCAGCCTCCCAAAGTTCTGAGATTACAGGAATGGGCCATTGCGCTGGGCCTATTCGGATTATTTTTAATCCATGATCCGTATTTAAAAGTCTTTTGCTGCTCTGTGCTACGTTCATTCGATACCCCTTTTGTCCCCAGTACTGCTTTCCGGACTCTATGTACTCCCAATTTTTTGACAGCTGTGATTAAATTTAAAGGTCAAATTACTTTCCCTTGAACTACTTAATTCCATAACATCCACAGCACTTTAAAGCAAGTGGACTCTAAATGGTACTATTGATTCTGAGGAATACTGCCAAGGAGTTTGGAAGTTTTCATTTGTGCATATAAGTCAGGATTCCTGTCACCATTTCTGTTTTAATGCACCCTGGTTTAACCTTAGCTGATCTATCACACAGCTATGGTTCTTCATTGCAAGTTCTCAAGGGCTTGATTTAAAAGACATTTTCCTTTTCCATTTTTTAAAATGTAGTATTGTTCTGTGTTTATGCCATTTTTGTGCTTTTTGCTTTGCATAGTAAGACCTCATTTTGTTGCTGAGGCAGAGATTCGTGTTGCCGTAGAGAGAGGGGAACGTCAGTTTGCAGAGAGTCTTAGACCACTGCACTGCCTTCCAGAGTCAAAACAGAAAGAAAGCTTTTTCTGCAATGCATAGGGCCCATCTATAAATTTCCCACAAGTCAGTAAGATGGTATGCTTCAGGTCACTGTAAGTTTTTCCTTTGCCAGGTTTTACTTTATGTATTTGTATCTTAGACTACATGTGTTTTTGTGGACCATAAATATTTTATGTTTTTAAATTTATGCAAAGTTGTATTACACCTTCATGATTTATGAAGGAAACATAATCCTATAACATAAACATGGTATTTCTATTAAGAGAATTCCATTTAATTCTGGTTGAAAAGTACTAAAACTAGCATTTTATGAAAAAAAGATTTTAGAACTGCTTATAATGCTTTCAAAGATTTTTCCTCATTACTATTTAAAGTAACAGCCAATCCTCATGTGAGAATTACCTAATACTAGATATAGCTAATCCTCCAGAGATACCTCTGCAGACGCATAGATAAATAGATGGCTTTCAGACAGACTGTATCTCACTATCTGAGAGGGGGAGTATCTATTTCACTTACGTCAGAGATTCTAGAATATTTCAAACTAGCTTCCTTAATAACAGTGGCTTGTGATTGGTTCTGACTTTTGAAATTAGCATGTGTTTAAAACCTGTCTCTTTTAGGTCAATTTTCAACAACATTGAAGAATAGCTACACTAAACCAGAAAGAAATGATTGTCACATTGCCAAGAAAAAAGTTAGATATTTAGGATAGCATGAAAACAGCAGGATATTTCGTTGAATTTTCTCATTTTTATTGTACTCTTAAGACTCATCAAGGAAATATAAAGCATATTGTAATTCTTGTTCAAAATTTCCAGCACGGTGATTGTAATGTGTTAACTTGAAGACCATATTCCTAAGATCACAGTTCATGTAAGCCTCTCTGAATGTCACAAATGTATTTTGTTCTATATTTATCTTAAACCTGCTAAGACGTTATGAGTAATAGAAATGCCTGAGCAGATAGTTAAAATAGAAATGAGCACAGACCAATAAATACTGGTGGCTTACAGGTGATTCCATCTCAAGGATTTAAAACGTGGGAAGGGAATAATGTGGTCAGAAAAACAGGTGAATATCTATTCCACATCACTCTGAGGTCTTTAAAATGTTCTTCCAAAATTAATCAGGCTGAAGGAACTTGGAGCTAACCACAAAGAAAAACAACTCTTAGCTTGTTGCTGCCACAGCTCACCAGTAGGTGGCAACAGAGTGCAGATACGCTACAAGTCTGCTTCAGGTGCGCGCACATTGAGTAACAACGCCAGCAGACATGGCAAAAGCCAGTCTTCTGAAATAAGTCGCTTGAATACCCATACAGAACATACACACTACCTGAGGGTCAAAATGACATGCTGATTTGAACCAGTTAGGCCATATAATCATCATAGTAATCTCTCATGCAATAAAAAGTGTGAGTCAAAATTATTATTCTGTTTCTTTTTTTTCATATTTGTCATTTTCAGAAATTATCCAATATCTTTGATTTTGGCTTACTAATTTGCAAAATGAAGTTGAATTATTCCATTATGGTTTTTGCATGACTGAGACACGTGAAAATTAACTGACCGTTAGTTGTCACAGCTCTCTGACAACTGCACGTGTAAGGCTGGTGATGGGCACCTTTGCATGTCAGAGGAAACATCTGTGAACATGTGGATTCCTTCATGGGAACGCTGAGGGGGTCAGATTGTCATCTTGTCCAACTCACTGATTTTGGAGTTAGGGAAGCTGAGGTGCAGCCCCAAGATAATATAGTAATCAATGCCAAAAACAGAAAGACACAAATATGCCCTCATAAAAAACTATTAATGCTATTTATTCCTCTATTGGTCAAATACTTTTAAAAATAAATTAATTCAAATATAGTAATTGGTCAACTTTCCTTAAAACTGGCTCCTAGTTATCCACATTAACAAGGAGGTGATTCCTGTTGAAGATAAGCTTAGAAAAGTTCTAAGACTCACCATAATGAGAGATATACAGCTTCTCTGCAAATAAAAGCTGTGATCAATTCTGGCCTGAGGATGTGAACAGTATAGAAAATGGATGATTGGGGAAAAAGAGGGGCAAGGTTTAAAGGATATTGAGGGAAGGAAAAAGACATATTGGGAGTAACAAGTAAAAGCAAGGACATTGCTAGCTGCCACACCCAGGAACAGGAGACCTGTGCAATTCAGGGAGCCACACACTTGCAGCAATAGCCCAATTTGCATAATTGTCAAGGGGACAGTTCATTTGCATGATTTATGAGGTAAGTTTAATTGAAGGAATTAAACCCATAGAATTATAATGATGATAACTGAATGAGGATATATAGACTTTGAATGTAGACTGTTTTATATTAATGAACAATTTGATTTTTAAAGTAGTATTCACATTTTAACATAAGTGAGCAATGAAATGAGACCAACCAGTTTTACCAAGTACTGGAGGCCATGATGTAGAAGTTAAAACTTTTACTCAAATTAAAAATATTAGAATGGTTACATGTGTCAAAACAGGCACACCATTTTTAGAGTGTAATAAAATATATTTTATGAAAGATTTTCACTTAAGACAAGAACAAATCATATTTTATTATTCATAACTGTTAGACATTGCAAATGATGCTGTGATTGTTTTTGTGAAAGAACAGTAGCTATCTTGGTATGGGATATGAATATGGTATATTAGACACTTTTAAAGTTACTTTTGTGTACACAGTATTTTTTAATGACTAACATGAACATTTTCAAAATCACGTGGCTTTAATGCATACTCTTGGGCCAGAAATTCTACTCCTGGAAATATATTCTAAGGAATAGTTTAAAAGAAGAAAATAGCTCTTTGTATAAAAATGTTTATATCATTGTTCTTTATGATAGTAAAAAAAATTAGACAAATCTTAACTTCACAAAAAAAGAGAGAACTTGTTAAGAAAACTATGACATATGGACACATATGTGAGGGAACATTATTCTTCAGTAATTTAAAATGAAAAAGAAGACTGAGAAAAGACTGGGAAATTATTACAAAATAGTATTAATGGCAATTAATAGACACAAATGTTACTTCTGCAAAAAGTTTAATGCATGTATAAACTTTTGTTGGAGTGGAAGAGAGCTTGAATAAATGTAATAGGATATAGGCTTATGAATAACTTATACTTCTATATATTTAAATTGATTTAATAATATCTTGAATTAAATGACCTTTAAAATGACTGGGAAATGATTTAGTCTTAATCATTCTTAAAATAATATATATTTTATATTTAAATATATATCTAATATGTATATTTTATAATTTTAATAATAGATACATTGTTAGTAGTTTTATATTGATTTATAGAAGTAAACTATTTTAAGTCACACATGTCCAGTAATTCTTACCCACTTTTTAGTTCTAAGTATTCTCTGCACAGACTGTTGAATGAAATTTCTAAGAATACTGTTAGTAAATACCTCTGATTAATATATTCAGAGCTTAAAGTTTTAGTAATGTGAGTGCCTAGTCTTATGCTAGATAGACAGCGTGGACAGAAAGGGGGTGGGTAAAGAATTCAGGAAGGGAGCAGATCATAGACTCATAGACTGAAAAGAAACCCAGAGTCCCCATCCAAGCTGGGACCAGTGTGGTTTCTATGGACAATTTGCAGGAAAAAAAATTTCCGGCCTGTCAGTAATCCACACATAACTATGCAAATCCAAGAACCAGTCCTGATGTCTAAGGACATGGATCTAATAACTAATTCGGTCGTCTCCAAAAAGTCACTCATATAATTGCCATGCAAATTCTGATTTTGTTATTTAACCATGTGGCTACCATTTAGAAGAGAGAATGCTTTTAAAATGTATTATGAATGAATTGTATGCATTTTTCCCTAAAAGATACCATGTAGGTAGTCAATATAAATTACACTGAGTGTATGTATTCAACAAACATGTTAACTTTCATTCATTGAAATTTTAATGTGGATATGTGGGATGCTAAGGCTTGTCATTTCCAATATTATAAGTATCTATTACAGATACTGGTCTTGATGCTTAGTTTAAAAAGAAAGGAAACTCTTTTGAGAGTTCAGTGCACTGGGAATTTCTACCAATATTTCTCTTCTAAGGTAAAATGTTACATGTTACCTGCATATTGTTTGTTGCATTCTAAAAGTTCTCTGTTTTCTCTTTTTAAAAAATGCATGTGTTTTCCCCACATTGAGAACAGAGAATGTTAATTCAAATGTAGCATGGGATGTCTGCCTATTGATATTTCCATGTGTACTGTATGTGAAAATGTCGTCTGTGAAGGAAAAATTTAAAGAATGAATGTGGGTACTTTGCTGTTAAACTAAATGTGGTTTATTTTCTGCTTGTTTGAGAAAACGCTGGAGAATAAGGCTGTATGCAGGTGTCTATACTCCCTATTCTAGTGGTTTGCTGTCCATGTTCTTGCCGTATTCCTGGCCTTTGAAAAATCAATGGGACAAAAGCCCAACTTTTCTTTAAAGCTTGAGCAGACTAGATTATAGATGTGTTCAAAACATTTGAACCTTGGTTATTGTGATTTACTCAAAAGCACCCTTCAAAATATTTTAATTATGAATCCTGCAGAAAACCCTTTATTTGGTTTTTTCCTTCCTCTTGGTTTTTTACAACAGGAAATATTAAATGTCAAGAAAAGTACCATGCCATTATCCAAATTATCTTTTAATTAGTACCAGTTTAAACATTGATTACATTGAAAATCATTTCATTTCAGCCACAGCGTCCTGTGTTTACTCATGAAAACATTCAAGGTGGGGGGGAACCGTAAGTATTCTTCTTATCTTCTAAATTCAAGACTAACCTTGAGCCACAAAATGGAAAACTTACGTACCAAAATGTAAGATGGTACAACTTGGCAAGTGAAAGAGATCAAAGTCACTAACATGAGACCTCCTAAATTAAGAGAAATTGCCATAGTCCCCATCCTTTATGACAGGATCAGAAACTAACTTTAAAAAGAAACCCATGGTTTTACAAGAAGGTTTTAATTTATGCACTAGGAAAACCTTCCAATGCTGCAGTGATTTCTAAGATTTACACCTGACTCTGCTGCTCTGCCAGCCATGTAACTAGTAACTACAGCTTTAAAGACACACAGAAATATTCTAACATTGTTTTTGTACCTATTTGGAGATTGTAACGGTAGGTCTAAATGTAAACACAGACCTAAAGTGATGTTAGTAACATAATTCCAAAGTGACATGCTTAGAAGGACCTTTTGAAAATGACAGTATTAAAACACTCCCTGTCACTCAGTTGCATGCAGTTCCTTCCACAGCACCAGGACAATGCCTTTTCCAACTTTCTTTTCAAATTCTCTCTCCTTTCTGATAGGTAAGTTAAATCAACCCGAAGGTGCACACATTGTCTTTGAGATTCTCTTTTTGTGTGTGTCTTTTTGGGCCCCGTTTTGCCCATGAAAGATGTTCAGGGGTTGTGCACTTCTACTGGCTACTGCCTGTCCTGTCAGTCAGGAGCTAGACCCCCGGCAAGGTGCACTCATGGACCTAAACCGCTCCAGGCGTGCCTGAGCACACACGCGGAGTCCCGGCCCACTGCCACACTCTGCTCAGCTGGACTCTTCCTCGTGGCAGGTCCTGGTGAGTGGCGGGTCCCTCCTCAGTCCTCACAGGCCTGAAATGTAGCGACTCTCGCTGAGCAGAGTTCAGCCAGAAAGGTGTTCTTGTTAAGGGAAAGTCTCTGTAGTAGAAAGAACAGGTTAGAAGTGATAATGATTTAAAATGTCACTTAATTGGAAAACTTTAAATACGACCTCTAATTCTAAAGCCTTTGTTCTCTTATAAACACAAGTGATGATAGGATCATATCACAAAAAATAAATTCCAGGACTCCTTAGGTTTATTGCATTACCAACACCTTATATTATTTTTTTTTATTTTTTTTTTGAGACAGAGTCTCACTTTGTTGTCCAGGCTAGAAGTGAGTGCCGTGGCGTCAGCCTAGCTCACAGCAACCTCAATCTCCTGGGCTCAAGCGATCCTACTGCCTCAGCCTCCTGAGTAGCTGGGACTACAGGCATGCGCCACCATGCCCGGCTAATTTTTTGTGTATATATATTTTTAGTTGGTCAATTAATTTCTTTCTATTTTTAATAGAGACAGGGTCTCGCTCTTGCTCAGGCTGGTCTCGAACTCCTGACCTTGATCCGCCTGCCTTGGCCTCCCAGAGTGCTAGGATTACAGGCGTGAGCCACCACGCCCGGCCCCAACACCTTATATTAAACAGCTCTGAAGGAGTTTACGAATGAAAGCGTGTGTTCTGTTACACAGTTTTGTGTGATGTGGAGTTAATACATCCAGCCGTGGTCATTTGGTTGTTAAGAAACCACAGAGGCCACAGGTGGGAGGGAGACACAGTTTCAAAGTCCTGCTTTGGACATTACAAAACATTCCTTGTTAAATTTCTATTTGATTACAGCCTGACTTAGTGGGATTACAGGGTGTTGCTTAATCTCTTTCATTTAAAAAATATAATAGGTTTTGAGCGAAAGTAGGAACATAATCTTATGACACTACCATTCAGAGTTTTGTTGAAATCAGTTCTGGAAAAAGGTGCAAGTTATAGACAGGGTTTCCAGTTTGGCTTCGCATTTCCTACTCAAAAGACAGATTTCTTTTTGAGGCATCCTGACCCCACCACCATCATTCATCTCACCACCACATCTTTCAAAACTGCATTTTTAATTGCAATTCGACTACATTTCCTGTCGTGCAACACTGATTTTGAAAGCCAGCAGAGGTAGGAGGATTTCCGGAGGGTTTATGTTTCCATAAAACTCCTTTTTGGTTTTTGTTAGGTTTTTTGTTTTCTTTTTTTTTTTTTTGGTGGTCTAATTAAATCAGAATGGTAAGTAAATTTTGACAAACATGCTGGCTTTCGTCATACAAAAGTGCAGTGTGAGTCCTTGCCAATTTTGGTTTCTCAACTCTTGAGACCTTCAGAGTCTTCAAGCAGCTGGGGTTTGTGGTCTTAAGGAGGCCCTGTCCCCACAAGTGGCTGGAGAGGTGCCCGGGAGAAAGGTGATTGATGGCTGAAGCCTGAGAAACTCGATCAGAGAATCAGTTGTCCCAAAGTGAGAGGTGCTGTGTATATCCATCGAAATAACAGCCCAGGAATGACCAGCTCTCTCAAAGGTGAAATTGGAAAAGGACCATGTAGGAAGTTGTATCCCAGCTTTCCTCCAGGATATACAAAAATATCATCCCTCCACCCAGGCAGCTCCACAATCAAGTCCTTAATACAAACCACAGGATAATGTGCCTACTCCTATTAAGGCTGGTCCCACGCGAACATCCCATCAGGTAATGTTCGTGTGCAACACCTCCCTGTCTCTTTCCCCACTGCCGTGGGACTCCGCCACCCTCCTCCACCCGTCCCTGAGATCAGAATCCTCTCTCTCTACAAAAGCCCTCAGAAAGCCCATTCTCAAAAGAAGATAAGTGGCTAAAAAGGCTTACTAGAAGGACAAAGTATTCACAGGGGCAGAATCTCTACTGTGGGAATTTCAGGCTTTGGCACAGGCCAGGGAAGACAATGTTTTCTAAGAAAGGATATAAGGCACCCCATCTTATTAACATTGTTCCAGACTCCCCCAAAGTCAACTTTATCCAAGTCCATTAATCTCAAAAAGTTCACAGAGAGGGAAGCCAGTGGATCAGTGTTTCTTATTTATGACATGATATTTGAGTACAAGCAATAGAAGAGTTTTAGTCTACCAAAATATGATATTATGACTCAATAAAGTAATTAGAAATAAATCAGTCTTGTTCCAGAGCAGCATTTAATATTATCAACTTTTTTAAAGTTGACATTAAAAAATCTAAAGCTCCCTAGAATGTGGTTCTTATTTTCTTACTTTAGCAGAATCACATAACTATTATGAAAAGCAGCAGAAATAAATTCACCCATTTTTAAAAAAATCCCCTCTCACAATACTAGTATTGTTTCAGTCATATAATGAAGAGGTTTTCATGTTAAGTGCATGTCAAATTTTTCCTGACCTTCTCAGCTGCTGTAATTTCTGTTTTCACTTTCCTAGATGCCAGTCTGTTCATTCAAGTATAAGCTATTTTATTACGACAGATCCAATGTCTGAATTCATTACTGATCAGTGTCACCATAATATATGTTCTCAGAGAATTCGGGCAGGGAGAGTAAAGTGGTAGCATTCTATCAGTAATTAATTCTTTTTTATATAAAATTATTTCGAGAACGAGTTTTAAAATCAAACACATGTCCCCAGGACCCATTTTAAAAAGGAACTTATGTCTATAATCTACGTTTGAGATCAACTCAATGTGTGTTGATAACTGTGTGTGGAATTCATCCACTCAACAACTTCATAGGTGAATTGCATCAAATTTTCAAATTCTAAATCCTCAGGAAACACTAATTCAAACGGCTTTAAAGAATTCATCTTGGTGAAAAAATAATCTTCTCTTTTATTGTGATTCCCATATAGTGATGTAGAACACATGCCTGAGACGTTGTATATCTCAAGTTAAAACCATTTGAAATTTCAATTTTCGAGCCTCAATTATTTGCTTCCGATGATGGCTAGCTAAAACTGTAATTCTTTCTTGTTTTTATATAACTGAATAATGCAAGTATCACTTATTTTATATTTCTGTACTATCATGTAATGTCTGGATGATGGACATTATATTGGACAATTACAATGCAGGTCTGACTTATAAATGCTAAAATACCATAATCTGATTCATGAATGTTACAAGTTTTCATGAATATTCCTCACTGTGAGTTTCAAAATGGTATTGCAGTGGTCTAATTCCTATGAAAGTCTAAATATTGCTTATTTATTTTTCATGCTTACCAGACTTTCACTACCCAATATCATCAGTTGATAAAAATAGAAACGTTAAGGGTGAAATGAATATTGTGCTTTCTTGTATAGTTTCACAAAGATGTAAAGATTGTTTTAAAACATGCTCGTTTGTCCCGTTTAAGGTTTCAGGCTCTGTATAACTATACTCCTAGGAACGAAGATGAGCTGGAGCTCCGAGAAAGTGACGTCATAGACGTGATGGAAAAGTGCGATGATGGGTGGTTTGTGGGTATGTGTACATCTTTTCAGACACATTTCGCTGTTTTATAATTTGCTGAGTTTGTTCACTTGCATGGTTTGCTGTGATAGTCAAGCTTTCTTTTGAATTCATAAGGCCTTTGACCTTTCATACATCCGTATGCGCAATGCGATCCGAAGGCTACTGCATTTTTAATATAGTTTAGTATTTACTTCTTTGGATATATGTGATTTTCTGCTAGTTTTATTTCCAACTCAACGAAGAGAAGAAAATTTCTTTAAATAGCACCAACCAGAAAAGACTGAGATCTAAGAACAGCAACAAGAAAATTATCCCCAGATGAGAAATATCGATGCTCCGTTCCATGGAAAATGTTAGCTATCAGCAGTGAGGATCTAACCTGGGAGGGAGCAAGATTACGTGAAAAACTCACTCATTTACTAGGTCTGATGTAGGTACCCCAAAAGTCCAGTGAC
This sequence comes from Cheirogaleus medius, assembly GCA_008086735.1. NCBI lineage: Eukaryota > Metazoa > Chordata > Mammalia > Primates > Cheirogaleidae > Cheirogaleus > Cheirogaleus medius. Next base: position 30,262,135 of record VBSM01000483.1, read on the forward strand.
TCACCTTAGCTTTAACTTGTGATAGAAGTGGAGAGACGTTTCATTCTTTCCACTTAAAAGGAAATCCCATTCTTACCATCTTAAAAGAAGACAAGGGGTTTTCTGAGAAAAGTTAGCATACACCGGGACAAAGAGGAAAGACATAAAAGAAAAAAAAAATACAGGCACAGGAAGACGTGGGAGAGCAAAAGATGAGGAAATGTGGTCTTTCTCCAGATATATCCATTAGTGGCAAAATAATGAAAGAACAGAGGCCACATTGCAGACACAAGCCCCTGGTTCTACTTCCATGAATTCCCATCTATCAGCAAAGTAAACTGGCTTGCCTACCCAGGGAGCAAGGGGAACAGTCATCAAACCAAGACAGTAAGTTTCAGAGTATAAAGGAGAGAGGAAACTTTAGAGGCCCTCTTCACTTTATTTGTGCTGGAAATCCTAAAGAAAAATTTAGTGCACCAACTTTTACAAAAAGTTTCCAAGGGATAATGTTATTTGCAACGAAAGAGAATTATAAGGATGGTCATTTGTGCATTGGGTTTAAGACTCCACATTAGAAATCCTGCCCAGTGATAGAACCCCACCAGCAAATAGTAGTCAAGCTTCTTTTTTTTCATTAGTGACTTTGCAAATTGCTCAAAATTTCTCTATTTTATGAGGGGCTCTGGCCTCATAAAATAGCGCTATTTTTTTCCACTTACAGAATTAGGAAAGCCCAGTGCTATTTTTAAATGAGTGATGTAGCATTGAGCGTGATATTCAATGAGATAATGAAACTCTTTTGACAGTGACAATGTCCCTGATAATGCCTTAATGTCACCCCCGTGTCAAGGGAGCCTCTGGCCCCTGGGCAGCCCTTTCCTTAGGATTTTCTGCTCCTCCTATCACCCTGCCAGCCTCCCACCTTGTTCCTCATTGGCACTCCTGTTCAGCAGCTGGGGGCTGAGTTCTACCACCCACCTCCTCCGGAGGAGCCTCCTTCCCCTTAGTTTGCCAGGCCGAGGCTGAGTGTGGTTTAGCCTGACGTGAGGGGAGCACATCACTTGGGCAGCAAACACTGCTTCTTCTGTCTTCCTGTCTTGACGCGACTTGTCTTCCTTCTGCTCCCAAACCCCTCCAGGGCTGCTCTCTTAGTGAAGCCTTGTAAATGGGAAATGATCAAGCCCACATATATGAACTGATCCTTCATCCTTGTTACCCCGCTTTCATTTACTGCTTCTATTTTCAGGAACCTCAAGAAGAACCAAATTCTTTGGTACTTTTCCCGGAAACTATGTCAAGAGGCTGTGAATCACTCTCCCTCCTTATTTATGCTGCATTTCAGCAACGCATCTTCATACGCTCGCCTGACACATGCCGCAGGCCTCCCGTTGTCATGCCTTATGGTTTCCAACGTGCTGTCACCATCGTCACCTGCCACCAAACCACCAGCAGAGTACCTGCCACTGCGGGCCTGGGGGAGATGCACACATTGGCCTCCACGTGAAAGCACGTAGGGCTGCTCTCTGCTCCAAATTTTGAAAAGTCAAAATGTGGGATCAGAAAAAAAAATCATTATACTTAGATATTTAAGGATTTAAAGCAAAAAAAAAAAAAAAAGAGGCTCTCCAATCTCATGTCATATTTCAACATCTCTGGAAGATGTTCTCCCCTCAGGCAACCAGAAGATTGTGTATTAGGAAATGCTGTGGTTTGCGTTTTCACATTCTTAGCTTGGCAGTGTATTTTCCTTTCACGAGTTTGCCTAGTGTCCTGGTTTACACGATATGACAACTGTACTTCAGCTATTGTTTGCCTGCACTTATATGTTGTAATATGCACAGTGATTACAACCTCTAAAACAAGAGTAGGAAAGTTAATTTGGATGAGTGTGATTTTGTTGATTGAATGTGAGTTTTCAAATAGGAGTCTTTTCCTGCAATTTTTTTTTTTGTACTTTTTAGAACTGCAAACAGTCAGTGAATAAAAGCCTTTGGTAATAATCGTGAGAATACAAGAGGTTTAGCTAGACTACAGGGAGGAAAAAAAGCTATTGTGTTGTAAAGTTGCATTGCTATTTTATATTAAAATGTAATAATTAGCATCATGAACAATGAACTCTTAGTGTTTTATTTATCTGATAAAATTTAAGTAAAAGCAGTGTTAGTGAGAGGTGCAAAGAATTATTCTAACATAGACACTTGAAAGTATCAGTAAGCAATACTAGTAGGTAAGATTTCACTGTGTGTACACATACACATTTGAGATTGTATGAAAACATATAATCCATACGATATGTTGTACATTTTATGGAAATGTGAAAGAGTCCTGCACATTATTTTATAGAAATAGAGTACAGAAACATCACAGGTATTAAGGTTGGCTTTAGCAAGGATTATGATCAATACAATTATTTTTACTATGATAATTATTTTTCTTCTATGGAACTCAGAATCCTGGCTACATTTGAAGACAGGAATATGTTGAGCCTGATTTTCCTGGTGTGTGTAAAATATTTCCTAGGAATAAATTAGGCACTTTTTAGAGACGATGTTAAATCATTCAGGTTATATTTTCTGCCCTAAAAAGCAGAAATTTACAAAATGATATTGGGATCTGAAAGATTTAATATGGTTAACAGTGCCTGAATTACACATACTCCAAGAACTAGCTTTGTATTTCTTATGACTTTGCATAAGAACTATTCATCTTTGGATCTTGAGCACCTTATAGACAAAACTTTTTATGGCATTTCTTCTGTGGACAGTGATTGATCTTTTCACAGTGTACGTAGACTTTAGAATTTTGTACATACGTTTGCTCTTTTTTTGTACAGACTATTTAGTTGTTGAGAAAACAGGGGAATTTCCTAATTTGGTCTTTATCCTGCATTTAAACTAAGCTCAGAAACACTTTCAACAGATTATCCTTTACATATCTCACAGATCACAAGCACCTTTTGATGGTGCGATTCTGTCAGATAGCAATTATGCAAAAGTTTATGAATTTAAGAGATCTTAGAAGCCAAACTGAAATATACATACATACTGATTACAGAGGAATTTCATTAGGAAGAAGGTAAAGAAACATCTTTGAGTAGCCTGCCTCGATCACTGTCAAGTTCACAACCAGCTTTATATTTTAAAGGCTTTGGGTTTGAAATTAAGTCAACTGCATGCAGCTTTGCCGATATATGAATAATTCTCTCTGATGCCATTTATGAGAAAAGACTTCAATATCTGTTGCCTGTCATATTTAAGAAAAATTACTGTTTCTACTCTCTGTATCTGATTTTAAAAGGAAAAATATTCATACCTGGCTTTCAGGTAATTGACTTTGAATTCTTACAAGCAAAAGTCATTGTGTTTTTCTTGAATAGACATCTAATAAATTTTACTTGGAAGTATACTTCAGTTTTTCTTCTTGACATTTATCTGTACACAAGTTGTGTATTTCATTGCAATTTGTTAGTTAAACTAAGAGAAAATGCATTTGCTCTGTGTTCTGTTAACACATAAATGGAGAAAAAAAAATGTATCAGCATCAACTTAAGAGGAGAAATATTTTTAAACCCACCATCAAAGCTTATTTGCTAAACACTCTCTGGCTAAACATTGCTCCTCAGCTAAAATAATACATTTGAAAATATTTCTGCCTCAAAAACATCTATTTTTCCAAAGAGGAGTTAATTAAAAGAAGTCTTAAGCACTTCCCCAATTCAACTATATTAAATTTTAAAGTCTTTGTCCTGAGCAGCTGCAGCACCACTGGCACGGCAGTCTCCACGCATGCCCACGAGCTTTCGGGGAAGTTCAGACTTCAGGCAATTTCAGGTAACAGGTTACAGTGGGGACCCCCTTCCGTCACACAATGGAAAGAGCAAGAGTGCCTACCTGGATCCTTTCTCATATCCCAGTCCCTTCTAGCTCTGTGTTTCAACCCGTTTCTACTCCTCTCTCTCAAATCCTCTCTGGTCCCCTGTGTTCCATTGGATAATTTCCACTCCATGAGTGTTCCACTAAATGCATTCCCTTTGTATGAAGAATATACCCCATAATATTCTTTTGGTCCTATTTGCATCCAAGCACTTAAGGGTAATACAACTAGATCAATCTGAATCTAGCCATCCAGCGTGGTGGATGAGCAAAAGGAAGGCACACTTTGATACTAAATTGCCAAATTGCAATGCCTCCGTTAGCCACACCAGCAGTCCCCAACCTTTTGGCACCAGGGACTATTTTCATGGAAGACAATTTTTCCACAGACTGGGGACCAGGGAGGAGGGGATGTTTCAGGATGATTCAAATGCATTACATTTATTACACTTTATTTCTATTATTATTATGTTATAAGATATATAATGAAAGAATTATACAACTCACCATAAGTTGGAGACCCCTGAGCTACACTATCACTAAAAACAAGCATGTCCATTTCTTACTTGATCAAAAGCAGAAAGAACCTGTTTGAGTAACTGTTTTCATAATCATTCACTGCTTGATCTCCCTTCATAGGTGGTCAGTTTATGTGGCCTGATAATTTATTCCCACTGTTTTCCAAATTTCAGCCACCAATGTAGATATTCTTTAAAGAATCATTTGATCAAGTAAGACTAAGCACTCTGTCAGGTTCCAAGTGCCTGTTTATTTAAAGATTTACTTATTTCATCCCTCTCTCCAGACGGCTGAGGGATTTCATCCCTCTCTCCAGACAGTTGTTTCTGTATCGGTTAGGATTTCAAATTATTTACTCATTGTCAATGATTAGAGTCAGAGCACAAGCAGAAATTAGCATTATTAATACACAGACCGCAGCAGGGACTGGCAAACTATGGCCTGTGGACCTGCAAGTTAAGAATGGTTTGTGCAGATGAACATTGGCAATCAGTTTGATGATAAGGAACACTAACTTCGAACTCCAATTAAGTGAAATATTATCTCCCTAGAAAAAGAATTTCTTTCTTTCCATTAGTAGATCTACATCAAACTATATTATTATGGTTATAGTCTTAATACGTAAAAATTGATGGAAATGTGTTTTCTGTTTGTTATGTAAATATATACATCGTAGCCTTAATTTTGCCTCCTGGCCCACAAAACCTAAAATATTTACTATCTGGGCCTTTACAAAAAAAGTCTGTGACCCCTTGGGCTATGCTAATTGTCAGCAACAAACCTGGAAACGGACCAGAGGGAAAAGAACAGTGAACATCTGTATATACCAGGTTGTTACTTACCTGTGTCTTTATCCTCACAACAAATCTAAGAGGAAATCTGCTTTGTGCCCATTTTATAGATGAGAAGCTGAGGCTCTGAAAGATTACATAATTTTTCCATAGGTATAAGGTATTATACATAATATGTGATGGAAATAGGATTTAGAATCTGGTTTTTCTATCTTCCAAGCCTGTAATCTTTCTTCTAGACCACCCAAGCTTGGTGCTAAACACACTGTTGATGAAACTGTGCACTCAGTTAAACAGCTGCATCCAGCCACTTCTCTCCCTCTCCACCATTCTCACAAATGCAGCCACCCCTCATTACAGAATCTTACTGAACATAGGGTGACGAGAAAGAGGTATATGCCCAATTCGGCACAATCATGTTTCCCTGGGGAAAGCTAATTCTGGTTCCTAAAAGTGCACAGTGACCAGTGAGAATACAACTCAATTCTTGATATGTTTTAACTGAGCATGAGCCTATCCAGGAGCTGTGATCCACCAAGACACTAGAGGCTGCTGCCAGCGCAGCAGCTGGCGGTGCTCTGGGGAAGTGCTTGGCGTTGTTAAGCGCCAGGGAGGTAGCAAGCCCCGCGTGCTCTAGGAACACTGTGTGCTCACCGGCCATCTTTTAAATACACAAAGCCCCAGGATACACCAGCCCTTCTCTGCTGGATGACTCAATAAGTGACCCAGAGCCTTAGCTCACTGCTAAATTCAGCCCCTCGGCAGCTCAGCAAAGTTCCATCTGAGCTCATACACATGCATGTATCCTGACCCAAAAAACTTTCAGTACAAGACAGAAATCTGCCAAGCAAATCTTCACCTGTTCATTTGGGGTTTCTTGTTTCATTCTTTTCCCTAAAATATGATGGGTGACTCAGTTGGCCCTGGGTCTTCCAAAAATAAATGTCATTTCAAATACGACTCTTGTTACCATTAACAGCACCAGTGGCCCAGTGGTGCCAAATCTCGCATTGATACTGCAGAAAACTTCAGAATCACTTTTTAAGCGTTTTTTTTTTTCTCTTTTAATCCCACAATTGATAGATGCTTATTGTTGGAAAAATTAGAAAGCTATATATGAGCAAAAAGAAGAAACAGATTTACTCAGAGTCCCATTCAGGGTAAGGATTACACTTTGGAACATACCCCTCCTGAGTATTTTTCTGCACATGTGTGTATTGGTGTGTTTGTGTGTGAGTTTGATATGTAGGTAAAACATGGGATTATAGTGAACATACTGTTTTACTACCTGTACTTACTCCTGAGCAGGACTCTGAAATAAAGTAAATTAATCATGTTTTTAAGCCTATTTGACATTAGCGAATTGGTCTACAAAAAGGTCTATGAAAAGAGTGAGGAAAAGTCAAAGTCAATCCTCAAGATTCGTGAAAACACAGTTAATTCAAAACCCTGAGGCAAGAATTACAGAATTACCATCAAGTTAGAAAATCTAATGTTATCTGAGGAATTGGTAGAGGAAGGAAAGAAAGGATGGAGAGAGAAAAGAAAAGAATATTTATTATCTTCCTACCATAAGCCATCACATGCATTAGGCATTTTTGCAGCTAAGAGGTGGCTAAGGAAGGCAGATGAAACTGAGAAATGTGTGAACTGCAGAGCAGTTGGATGTCACATCCAAACCATCCCAGGGGTGAGCAAAGTGCACAAGTTTTGAATCAAACTGACAAAGCAGATAATCATTTATTTTAAAATCAGATGTATTCCAGAAAAGTTAGATCTAAAATATTTTTTATAATGCACTAGCACAGTGCTTCTCACCCTGGGTGGGAGGGGGGCTTATCACTCCCCCAGGGGACGTTTGGCAATGTGTGGAGACATCTGTGGTTGTCACAACTGGGAGGTGCTATTGGCGTCCCGCGTGTAGAGGCCAGGGGTGCTGCTGATGTTCCACAGCACAGAGGACAGCTAAGGATTATCCAGCCGAGTTATCTATAGTGTTGAGACTCAGAAGCCTTGCCCTGGACTAACTCATGCTACTTAGGAGAATCAGAGTATAAATCATTTTAGGAAAGATATATTTTTTTTAATCTAGAATTAAAGAGCTGGGAGCCATAGCCCTAATGGTCTCCTCGTCTGCCCTAGGACTAGCCCATCCAGATCCTCTGGTAGAAAGTAATTGCTCCTCCCAAATTCTGGAGGTAAGGCCGGAGTCTGACTCCTCAGAAGGAGTCAGATAATCAGCGTGGCGTGATGAGGTGCAAGCTGAATGCGTGCTTATAGATAAACGAGAATCTTGGGAAATGTCTCTGGACAAAATGGCCACGGTAAAAGCATCTCGGTCTAGTGCTCAAGCCGGCCCTGGGCAGAGAGGCCATTCCCTCCCATGGGGATCTCAGAGACGATGTCGTACATCTCAACACAGGTGTTTGAAGTCAGATGAGCTCACCTATTAGTGAGCCGGTTGCAGGTCATACAAATGGGGAAGGAAGATTCCACTTCCTTCCAGAAGACGTGCAGACTCTAGGGCCCCAGGAGGGGGCCAGCCTGGGCTCTGAGTGAGACCTCGAGGACGCCACCTGGCCAGGCTGCACTTGGGCATCCACTTTGCCCCTCTGAACTCTCACCCCATCTACAATGTGAGACTCGTGACTGTGTCCTTAGTGAATAAAAGAGTGGGAATGTTCTCATCTCCAGTCAACATTCAGATACAAAACCAGGAGCTCAGGCCTTGTTAGGGGCTGAATTGTGTCCCCATGTCCCCAAATTCATGCCTTGAAGTTGTAAACCCCAGTACCTCACAATGTATTTGGAGACAGTGCATTTAAAAGAGGCAATTAAAATAAAATGATGTCGCCTGGGCGGGCCTTACTCCAACATGACTGGAGTCCTTTGAAGAGGAAGAGATTAGGACACAGACATGCACTGAGGGAAGAACAGGTGGAGACACAGGAGAAGGTGGCCGCCTGCAAGCCAAGGAGAGAGGCCTCCAGAAGGAACCAGCCCTGCTGACACCTTCATCTCCAACTTCCAGCCTCCAGCACTGTGAGAAAATAAATGTCCATTGTCTCAGCCACCCAGTCTGTGGTACTTTGCTGTGGCAGCCCTAGAAGACTAACACGAGCCTTCTCTCAGGGCCAACCACTTCCACCTAATCCTTCTCTGCCCCCCCAGTTCCCATTGGTTGACAAATGCAGGAGATCTATCTTGTTCCAGAGAGTGACAACAACTGAAATCCCCCTTCCTCCCTACCCCATCCTTAACTTGGGATTTGCATACGAAAACAAGATATAACAGGCGATAACTGTTGAGCAGTTCAGTTTATAGCTCCATGGAGAGAAGATACCCCCACCTCTCCCCACAGAAATAGAGCACCCCAACCCAAACAACCAGCGGTATATTCAGTAATGCAGGAAAAAAATTCTAGATTCCCAGGGGATAAAAATTTAGCAAGGTCTTCTCACTCATTGTTAATTATGTACAAACTTGCACAGACTAGGAATCCACCTTCAATGTAGAAGCTCTGTCTGAGCCTGAAGATAGCAGTGTCCTTCCACAGGGAGACAAATCTCTATCTCTGATCTCAACTTTCACTATTGTGTTTCCTCCATATATTATCAGAGCCAAGTGAGTACCTCCAGTGGGTTTAGAATAGTGTTCCACGATAAAATACTTCATGGAGTCTTAAGTCATTGAACAACATTCTGCTGAATCTTTAGAGTGTCAGAATAGGTACTGAAGCACCATCTCCTTTTGACAAATTCCCTGAACTCAACTTGGTGGCTGAATCTCTCTGTATGGGGTCCGTCATGAAGCTATCCACAACCTATTTCTGGATTATTCTCTTGTCAACTCTTCAGAACTCTTGGTCCCCAAGTGCCTTCATCCATTCAGGCTGCTCTGACAAACTACCACAAATTGGATGGCTTATAAACAACAGAAATTTATCTCTCATAGTTCTGGAGGCTGGGAAGTCAAGATGAAGGTCCAGTGAAGGCCTGTTTCTTCATAGACAGATTTTTTCTTTTTTTTTCTTTTTTTTTTTTTTTGAGACAGAGTCTCACTCTGTTGCCCAGGCTAGAGTGCCGTGGCGTCAGCCTAGCTCACAGCAACCTCAAACTCCTGGGCTCAAGTGATCCTCCTGCCTCAGCCTCCCAAGTAGCTGGGACTACAGGCATGCACCATCATGCCTGGCTAATTTTTTCTATATATTTCTAGTTGGCCAATTAATTTCTTTCTATTTTTAGTAGAGACAGGGTCTCGCTCTTGCTCAGGCTGGTCTCGAACTTCTGAGCTCAAGCGATCCTCTCGCCTCCACCTCCCAGAGTGCTAGGATTACAGGCGTGAGCCACCATGCCCGGCCGACAGATTTTTTTCTTGCTGTGTCTTTACACGGTAGAAAGAGAAGGGAGTTCTCTGGGATCTGCGTTATAAGGGCACTAATCCCATTCATGAGGGCTCTGCCCTCATGACATAACTACCTCCCAAAGACCCACCTCCAAACACCATCACACTGGGGGTGAGGATTTGACATATGAATTTGAGGAGAGACACAAACATTCAGTCTACAACACCAAGGTTCACAAGGGCTACTTCCACGACAGCAACACCCTCCATGAGAGGCACAGCACATTTCCAAATTAGAACTGCACAACTTAGAAAGGGTGAGCTGAGGAGGCAAGAAAAAAACAAGATGGATACCTGGAGCTCTCAGAAGACGTCTCAGGCAACCAGACTCTTTGGAGATCTCCAGTTAGCATCTAGTTCCGGGACCAGACTATTCCGTCTGCTATGTTTCACCATATGTTCTCAATTATTTGCTTAACCACTTCGGTACCAGCGTTGACTATAGTCGTCAGCCACAGATGAACGCGAGCGTCGACTTTAGCCGACAGCCGTGATATGAAGGTGCACAGCTTAGCGTCGACTTTAGTCGACAGCCAAAAGCTTTTGCTTTTACAGCTTTTATCTCTGCAGTTGCAGTGTGTACATTCAGCTAATAAGTTACTACAAATCTGTGACCTTTTAACAAGTCCTTAGTAGGAGTTATTATAGTTATTTTCCTAAAGCTCCCTGTAAAGTAAAACAAGCTTTCAATGCTTTAAAGCTTTCCTCATCACACAAGAGCAAAACGGATCCGTCGTCAATGCACAGCACAAAGTATCGTGCGGACTATGAGTGCCGGCTGTGGGCAAGGCTTCGCAGCCGGTGAGCGCCGTACCGAAGTGGTTAAAGAAGCAATCTCAAATGCACACTCAGAAGAATCTTCAAAGGAAGTGTCAATAGTCTGCTAGTTTCCCTTCCACAGGGGACAGAGGATGGCATTGAAACATTCAATCAACTGTGTTTGCCTCTGAGTATAAATATTCATATATATTTTATGAGAAGTATTAAAATATTAAAAGAAAATGAGTTAGTAATATCACAAGTTGTTAGTTGGATAATGATGAATGCCAATGTTCTTCACCAGGTACAAGTATAGATGAGGCCATAGTGAGGTATAAGCATAAGAATTCATAGATGATATTTATGGCCGGGCGCGGTGGCTCACGCCTGTAATCCTAGCACTCTGGGAG
>VBSM01000483.1:30272968-30308505 GCA_008086735.1 Cheirogaleus medius
AAAAAAAAAGAATTCATAGATGATATTTATCCCAGAAAAATCCCATTGAACAAAATGGCAAAGAATTGGTGTAACTTTTCTGATGACTCACTGACTATTCTTTAATAACATGAAGTAAAATTTATCTCAATATTGGATTGGCATAAATATTCATTTTATTGGGTCTATAATGCAATACTGGCCAGTAGCACTTTTATACTGTCATTACTCAGACATTAGCCCGTATTTGAACCACTGCCACTATTTGTTTACGGATGAATTTTGATACAAGGAATAGAATATCAAGACCAAAATTCCACTCAAGCTTGGCATTCAAGGCATTCAGGCTTGACAATTTCTGACTGAATGCCACCAACATCTCAACTAAGTGCCCCTGGGGGCCGAGACTCAGAGCTGTCGACGCAGCAAGACACGACTCTTTGATAATTTCACTGAGCTCATCTTGATGACTCAATATCAATAGAGTGTGTTTAATTCAAAACAAAGAAAACACACACACAGACATCAAACTATTCAGAACCTGATATGTCACTATAGACCAGATTTGGAGCATGAGATCTGCTTACTTTTTTAATAAGAACGCCCACTTCAAAGGCTGCTCCTGCACAAACTCACCAGGTATTGGACAGCTTATCAGAGTCGCTGGTAGCACAAGCTTCTCCCTAGAATTACTGGCATTTTCCCCCAGCCCTTCAGCAAAGAAAGCTCCTTCAAGGTAGACAGAAATAAGCTGAAATTAGCAAGCTTGTCTTTGGCCTGTTCCCTAGGAAAAACACCAGTACTACTTGTTCAAAGTATATATAATGAGGGCTCTGAAATATCATCTTCCCTCTCTCTCCCTCACTCTCTGTCTCTCATCTCCCTGCTAATGAAGAAATCTCAAAATGTTTATGAAATCTGAGCTCAGTGCTATCTAGACCTCCCACCCACCCCAACATCCCTCAACACACACACACTGATGCCTTTGGTCAGCTGTCCGATGACATGACAAAAAGCTTAGCAGACATCTGCTCAGGGATTCCAGGGTATGGTATTGCTTTCACCATCAAAGATAAATTGCTAGACAACTGCATTGAAAACCACAGCATACTTCTCAACGCTGATGATGCATAGACGAGACGACCAATTTTCTAAATGGGATCACGAATAATCTTCCCACTTTAGGAGCCATTTTCTCCCAGCAAGAAAAAATTTAAAGCAATAACAAGGACCACTGTGTAAACTTCAAATCCAAAAGCATCTAAGCCTCCTTTTTGACTACACGTGGGTGCTGAAAATGACATGTTTTTTGAGGATTGTTCTGGAATTCAGAGCTTACAAAAAAAGAAACAAAGTATAAGAGAGCGAATGCCTTGCTTTGCCAATACAACTCCTGTAAACAGTATGAGAAGCATATTTTTCAAATTCAGACTCACTTGGATTTCTAAAGAAGTGCCCATGAACTGGCAACGGCTTTAGTTAGCTTGTAAAAAGGGTATAAATAAAAGAATATCACATAATGTTTATCTGAGAAGTAAATAAGATAAAATATACAATCTAACACATAGTTGGCACAGAAAGCCTAGTTCCCTGCCCTTCTTTTCCTTTTGAAGTTACTATTAAGCTGATTCTAATTAGCATCAAACATTCGAATATAGTTGTTAGATCTTCTTGGCCACACTGCAAAGTTTTATCAGTCTAGGTGTTTGAAAAAGACAATCAGAATGTGGCATTTACGGAGTAGCTAAAAAATTTGAACACACAGAGAGTGGAAAAGGAGATAACAGAGATGGGGAAAGGTAAGCGGGGGGGAGAGAGGACAAAGAGAAGTAGGTTAAAGGGCACAAACACAGTCAAATAGAAGGAATAAATTCAGTATTTGATAGCAGAATAGGATGACTGTACTTAACAAAAATGTATTGTACTATGGTGATGGACACCCTGCATACCCTGATGTGATCACTACGCATTATATACATGTAACAAAATTTCTCATGTACCCCATAAATTTGCACAAATAAAGTTAATATGTAAATAAATAAAAATTCATTTTAAATCAATAAGGATTTTTAAGACAGATATTGTATAAAACAGGTATCAGAATTTTTCACAGTATACTGATCAGTTCTTGAGAATGAAGTGACATAATAATTGAGTAAGAAGTCAGACAGAAAAGGAACAGAGAAGAAAAATTGGGTAAAGCACTACCAGCCAGTATCTGTGTCCGTGGTTCCCCCAGAGACCCAGAGGGCCTGGGCCTCGGCAGCCTGGGCTCTGCCCTCCTGTGGTCTGTGACAATGAGAAAGTTCCCAACATGGCCAGGTATCAACATCCTCCTTGGTTAAATGAAGAAAACCAACTAAACCATCAAAATCCTTCCATTTCTAAACTGTCTTTGAAATTTTCACAGAAAAATATATTGGAAAAATATCAGATTGGCAAATTGGAATGGATCTCAAAGAAACAGAAAATTCATACAAACTGGCTCTGAGGCTAGAACCCTGCATTAGGATTAGCAAGAAGAGCCCAGACTGTGAGCTCAGCCTTCCACACCGGAAGGTTCAGTCGAGAGACTGCACAACAAAGCACATGAAGAGACAATTCCTTAAAAAAGATAAAGACAAAGGAAATATAAAAGTACTAAGTATACAAATAATTATCCAATCCCAGGAACCAAAAATGTTACAGTTTCTCTCCCAGTAAATTGGCAACTATGCAAAGATTCGTCTCCATATCATGTTCGTGGGAATGTAAATTGATAAATTTGGGAGATAACAATTTGACAATTCATAACAAAAGCATTAAATACTGTATATCCTTTGATCCAATAATGTCATCTCTATATATTTATTCCAAGGAAATCATTCTGAATGTTTAGCTATACATAGTATTACCACGTTATTTCTGATATTAAGTAATTATTTTTAAAATCCTACATAGCAATAAATATTTAGATATTTATCTAGTAGATATTTTGATGTTATTTATCTAATAAATTATAGCAGTTTTTACTGTGAAATAACATGTAATTGTTTTAAAATGGCCTCATAGAAAAATATTAAATGATGTATAAAGATGTCCACAACACATTGTTAAATGAAAAAATGTTACAAAACAATGCAATCTAATATTTGTAAGGAAGAACGTGTATTTTTACATATGTGCATCTACACCTAGAACATAGTTATGTGTATGTGTACATGTTTCCATGGGTTTATGTGCACCTAGACCAAATGTATTAGGTTGACCCTATAAAATCTCTAACTTCATAAGTCAAAAACAGTAAAATGCCAATAATTTCATAAGATCCAACCTAATAAATAAATACATATACATTGAAATAAGACTTGAAAAAAATTGACAAAAATGATGACTGTGGCCATATCCTCAGTGATTATGGATACTTTTAATTTTCAAACTTTTTACAATTTAGATGTATTTCTTTTAGTATAAGAAAAAAGTTGAAGTGAGGTCCAATATTTAATTTACACACAAAGAAGCCTAAAATATGTAATTTCTTATATATGAGAAATATATGTATACACACACATAGACTATATATAACAAAACTTATATATACTGATAAAATTATCCAAATGTCTAATGTTGTTTAGTGTAATCCATTCCATTAAAATACTTATTTTAAGAAATAATCACTCATCAGGATAAAAATGCTTGATCTTTCAGAATAGCCTCCCCTCCTTCCTTCCTTCCCAAGACATTCTCGGGGAATGAATGGTAAGAAGGAGAGTTTAACATCTCATGGTGGTAGGAAAACCTGGGCTCTTGGACACAATGTCCTCTACCTCTTCTGCTCTCCAGGTCTCTGTCTTTTGTCCCCTGGGTGTCTGCTGGCCTTCAAGGCTGAAATCTGAAGATGGTGTAACCAGTAATCTGATCTCTTTTGATTTGGTCAGGATTATCACTTCCTGCTGACTCAGCCTCATGTTAGCTCCTGCAGGCTGCAGACGCCTGAGTACCTGCCATGCCCTTCCTTAGCCTCTGGCCCAGCAGCCCACCCAGGCTCTGCTGTGCGGTCACCTTGTGCCTACCCTGTGCATGCTGCAGATCCTTCCCTTCTCAATTCTGCATCCCTACCCTATAAAGAATGAGGGCACTCTTGGAAGCTGAGCCTCAGGTCCACACTTCCACCTGACCAAACTCTCTACCCAGCTCTTGTTGAGCCTGAAGTCCAGACTGCCCTTGACGTAATTCACTTAGACTACACGCCATGAGAGGGGAAGTCGAGAGACGCCTGACTCTCTGCATCCTCTCTCTCCTTCTTTCTGCCAACCCCGGCCAGGCTTTTCCTTTGCTTCCAACTCTGCCCTAACCTCCTTCTCCTCCCTCCTCCAGCCAGGTGTGCAGCAGCTCTTCTCAGCATTACAAAAAACAGTCTCTGAACAGAGCCCTTGAAGCTCAGTTATTAATTTGATACGGGGATAGAGGAATCCTTTCTCAAGACACTAGCTTACATGGTTCTTATTTTTGAATCACAGAATATTAATATTGAATAATACCTTGGTCTCCCTTTGGAATTTCTCTTATAAAAATTATACCCAGATAACTGCCAAGGGCATAAGAAACTAAGGTTTTTGACTAAAAAAAGCAAAAAAAAAAAAAAATTTAAAACCTTATCTCCATTATAAAGTTATTTAAGAAAAAGAGGTACACGATTAGTTTAGGTATAACTAAAACAGGGAAATGCCAGGAGAGGGAAAAGAAGGCTGTGAACTGAGACTTGGAGGATGCTGAAAACTAATGAAAAGAATTCAGAGAAACTAGTGCAAAATATCAAGAAAATTCAAGAGGTAAAACATAAAAGTCTTGTGTATTTTTATAAGTAATACTTGACATTTCTCAAAGTACTCAAGTTGCTTCAGAGAGAGGCCATTATGTACACAAGCTTTCTGTCATGGTCATGGAACTTATGAAGACAAAGATGAATGATCAAGACACCAGCAGGCACAGTGGCTCATACCCATCATCCTACCATTTGGGGAGGTTGAGGCAGGAGGATCACTTGAGCCCAGAAGTTTGAGGCTGCAGTGAGCTGTGACCACACCACTACACTCCGGCCTGGACAATAGAGCAAGACCCTATCTCTTAAAAAATAAAAATAAAAATGGAGACTCCAAGATCCATAGTCCATTTTTATGCCATCCTGTTCCAGAGAGGACTTCAGGCAGCTGACAGAGACAACTCTCACTCTACAGGAAAAGTAAGTGATAAATGATCAAAAAACTTCAAAAAAAAGAGAATGATTCTTCTAAAATGTCATTTAAAAATTATAAACACCCTAGCTGACAAAGGAAAGATAGAATTAGAAAAGAAATAAATGTTAGAAGCGATATAGCTGCATAAAGAAAATAAACTTAGGTGCAAAAGAAAACAATGGTTTAATCACAGTTCGATGTTGTGAGAGAGTGTCTGGGAGGAGACCCAGACAGCAGGAGTCTTTGGGAAGATGATTCTACAGGGTTCCAGAGGAGCACGGTGTCCAGATCAGGGAGTGACAGTCGGCATCAGGACAGCAGTGGTGGGAGCACATGTGCAAGGGGTTACAGAAATAACAAGTGAGACGTGGCCACTGGTTCGCTGTAAGGATTGAAGAAAACAGTGGAGTCCATGACGCTTTCAGCCGGCCAACCGCAGGAAGGACACAGAAACAGCAAAAAAAGCGACCCACTTTTCATCTCGCTCTTAAGACAGAATGATGGTAATATATTTTCCGCATACAAGTTTTCTGTTATAACTGTGTTAATTGACCTAAAAGTAAAGAAAGAAAACTTTAAATTCAAAAATTTGCACTGATTCGGTATATTCAGTGGCAGTAACAAGTGTCAGAAAAAGGGTTTAGCGAGGACGAGGACGAAAGAGAAAAAGGAGAGCGAGAGAGGGCCCGAACAAGGACAAACTTTATTGAAGAAGTCTGGGAAGGGGCTCTGCTGGGAGCGGCAAGAGGGAGTCCACCTGAGCGGTGGGCGGAGGTTTTTAAGGGGCGGCAGGCGGAAAAGGGCGGTCTTGCTTATGCAAAGCTAGGTGTCCAAAAGGAACCAATCAGAGCCCAGGCTCATCATGCAGATTAGGGATTCAGAATCGGCCAGCCAGAGCCTGGGGCCCTTTATGTAAATGAAGGATTCAGATATAACCAATCAGGGCTGGGGAAGCCTGTCCGGGCTTCAGTAGGAGTGTTTTTAGGGCTAGGGGGCGGAGATTTCTTTGGCAGGCGTCTGGAGGGGTGGGGGCGTGTCTGGCGGGCCTTTTGCGCCCGGGAAAAGAAGCAAACTAGCCGTTGTCCTTTTTGTCCTTCCAGAAGTACAATGTGTATGTTTTTAACGAGCACTCTGATTTAGAAAACAAAGTTTATCATTTCTTATCTGAAAAGCATGAAAGAAAGCAACATGGGCTGTAAAATACCAACCTAACCCAAAGTCTTTGTATTTACGCATGTCATCGCACATTGAGTTTATATGCCGTGTGCATTGCTTTACTTTTGTGTAGTTATCTGAGTACCTTTTTGCTTCAAGTGGTAATAGAGTAGCATTCTGGTTACCAGTTGAGTTTTTTCTGAAGTTTATTATTTTAGTAGACATAATGTAAAACTATATATAGACTATTACCCAACATGGTACAAGATTAGGATTTTTAGAAAAATCAATGTTTGATTAACAATTATCAGATAGAGTGGACTTTACTCATACTGGTACTCATATGTGTGAAGAAAATCATAGCTGTAAGAACGGCCTTGCAAAAATAACAGGAAAATATCTAATCCCACAATTTCCCTAGTAATGGTTAAAGATCAGTCCTGTGAGTTCTCTCACCAACAGGCATCCTGCAGAAGTTCTGTTTTGCACAACTTCGGTAAAGAGCTGAATGAACAGAAAAGAAATATAAATCTCTCTCTGAAACTTTTTTTTTTTTTTTTTTGAGAATCTGCTTTTACAGAGTGCCTGAGTAAACATCAGGAGAATGAGCTACAACCTCAGCCATATCTCCAGGACAGATTATCTCCTGTATAACCCCTTCTCCAAGGAAAGGCAGGAACCCAACTCCTGGAATTTGACATCCTTGCAGTTTTTGTTATCTACCTGCTGCCGCTTTTGTTATAACTGACAGCCATTGCTATTTTTTTTTTCTCTTCCTCCCCCTTAAAATCAGTGAGCCACTTGGCCTGGCTGCTGGCATCTCCCTTCTCTTTCTTTGGGATGCCACATTGTCTCTATGCTCTCTTCTCCCTCCCTCCCCCTGCCAAGAAGATAAAATAAACTTTGTTTTACTTTTGTATGTTAATTTCTGCGTGAGAAATCTTTCTCCACCACAGTGGTGAGCACCTACTAGCCTTTCTACCCTAACAATAGCTTCCATATTTTCTTCAACCCATCTAATCTTTTTTATATTTTTTATTGAGATATAATTCACAGATCACATCCCTTTAAAGTGTACAATTGAGTGGTTTTTGATATATTCACAAAGCTGCATAGCCATCATCATTATATAATTCTACAACATTTTTATCACTCCATAAAGAAACCTTGTACCCATTAGCAGTCACTCAGTCCCTCTACCCCTTCCTCCTAGCCCCTGGCAGCCACTAATCTACTTCCTGTCTCTGTGGATTTGCCTACTTTAGATATTTCATACCAATGAAATCATGCTCTATGTAATCCACTAAATTGCTCTATGAACTCCCACCCAGTTGGGTGGCAGTAAAAATTTACTTGAGCTCCGATTTAGCAAACACTATTATCTCAGACCTTTCTAGTTTAAGACAATTTAATTTTGGCAAACAGTCAATAAGCTTCAAGTACACTCAGTAACAGATGGTTTCTCCCTGTCCTCCTTCCTTCCCAAGCTGATCTGGCTCCAAGGGAAACCTGAGGAGTCCTCCTGGCAGTGGGGGGCTGGGGGGTGGGCTGTCTTCTCTGCTGGCCCCTGCAGAGTGGTGGCCTGAACACTATGGTCTCTGGGTCAGTGCCCCTCAGGGATGACAGGTCCTGAATGGACTCTTAGCAGATGATGCGTCTCCTGCTGTTTACCTCCAGCCATCAAGATCACTGCCCCGGTCAGTCTCCTCTTGCCCCTCAAGCCTGCCAGCTCCTGGTCCTCTCCACACCTCCATGTCTACTCTGGAGGTGGCCTGGGTCTTTTTTTCCTCCACTGTACACCCTGCACAAGTTGCTAGCATATAACATGCATCCAACACTATTTTTGCAATGAGTGAATGAATCCTTCAAAATTCAGCTAAAATATTATCTCCTCTCTGCCCACTCTTACGCCCTGCTCTTCTTCTGTGTTCTCATAAGAAGATAATCTTGCTGCTAAATGGAGCATTTGTGTCCCTGTATGAGTGTCATCTCACATACGTTACGAGCCCACCTCTCCCTCACTGCCCAGATGAGGAACTTCCTGAGGCTGCCCTCAGATCCTGGCCACATAAATGATATGCTCAACAAATATTAAAATTAGTTAAAGTTTTGTGATTCTGATTAACTAGATTTCTGTTTTAAAATAATAGTATGTGCATTTTATAAAATAATCATATGGCACAAGTGTATATAAAATGAAATGTAAGTCTCCACTCAGCCCCAAACAGTGTTAAGTCTCCTATTCATGAATAGGAGTGAATAGTCTCCTATTCATGAAAATGTATGTGTTTTCCATTATTTTGCTCTTCCAGTGTGATTTTTGAATAAGTGTGTAAAGTATTATGTGAAAGTCTGAGTTAGTAAAAGAGAAAATTTACACTAGAAATTTCTAGGGGAAGAAGGGCAGGAAGGAATTACCAACAGAGAGAATTACATTTGCAAAATCACCTGTCAGAGGCTAAAAAGGCAAGTAGGAGCCCTGCCAAGCAGCAGTATGAATTTCATTTTGAAAGCAGTGACAACCCCGGCTTCATCAGTTTTCTACTGACATGTGTGTATCTCAGCTCTCCAACGGAACTGAAACCTGTCCAACAGGAGCTCAAATATTTCTGTTCTGATGACTGGTGGTCGCCTTCCCTGCCATCATTTGACTATGGATGGTTTCTGACATAGAACCCAGACTAAATAACCGATCCAGGCACTTCGGGGTTCAAAAAGGAAATCTGGAGTGGTGGTGCTGAACTGCAAAGTCCAGATGTTGTATTGTGTGCTATGTTGAAAAGAACTGACATTAAATCTTTCAGTCTTCTTTTCACATCAAAGTTCCATGTGTTTCCTCCAAAATCATTCCAGGATTCTACATGCAAAGATGACATTTCTCAGAGAAGACTTAGAGGAAAAAAAAAGGGGAGGCAAGATATCTTCCCCTACTAAGTCAGGGAAAAACCTTTCCAGGATAGGCAGTCCCTCAGAGCCACACATGCTGTTGATAAGAAATGGAGAACAAAGTCTCAGGCTTTGAAAACCACGGGTATCCCAAGAGAGGCAGCATGGTGCTGTGCTTAGAGTGCCAGTTCCAACCCATGCTGCCTGGGTGCAGACCATAGCCCTGCCACTTCCTGTGTATTTGGGGCAAGTTACTGACGCCTTCTGTTTCCTCTACCTGCTGGTGCTGTGCTGAGTACTGGATGACTTGATATATGTGAAAAGGGCTTGTAGAAGTGAGCCTGGAGCCAGTCAGCTGTCTGCGTGTCATCCACAGTCATCATCACGGAGTCACCACTGCTATTCTGATCTTGTGCCGTGATCCATGCCTGAAGGCAAGTTGCTCATGTCGTCGCCACTAGGCCTCCTTTTCAATAAGCATCATTTCTGAGCCTTCTATTTTATCCCAGGTAACCATTTCTTTTAGACTGAAATACGAAATGAAGAACCCAAATACCCATGTATATGTTGGTGTTAGAAAGAAAGACACCAGTATTTTCTCTTTTCTTTGCATAATGCTTTTCTAAAACTCCAGCCGGATCATCCTCATCCTGCCCCAGGGCAACACCACCAGGTTGGTGGGAATCCTCCCAAACCAAGGGGCAAGAAAGGTGAGCACGAATGAACCTACCCCTGGCTTCCCCTTCTTGGTTTGCAACATTCCAGCCTCTGACCCAAAAGTCAAAGAATCCTGTTATGAAAATGGACACAAACCACGCTACATCTCGGCCCCCATTAAGCAAAAGTTTTGTAATCCGAAAAAAGACTATGTCACTTTACAATCCTATCAAGTTATACAACCCCGGCTGATTTCTGGAAATAAAATTGTCATTGAAAGCATGAGGCAAACACCTTTTTGGATGATTTCAAGCAATCTGTGGCCGCACGATGCCAGCCCGCGCTCTCAAAGGCCTCATTGTGAGCGTCTGTGCCCGGAGGCTGTGGAGCCCTGGCCTCCTTCCAGCCTCCTGCAAACACAGCACCATATTTGTCTTTCAGCTGTCACTATTTGTTAGGAGCTTATAAACAGAGAAGATTCTTAGCAACCACTGTGAAAAGTAAAGCCACACACCCTCCCCCACCCGCCTCCCAAAAAAATAGCCTGAAATGCAGAAAGAAAGAAAAATGAACGTCTCAAAGTTACTTGTGAAAGTCAAAATGACAATCCAATATGCAAAGTTTCAAAACTGCTGGCTACCCTTGGCTTGGGGAAAAAAGAAAAAACGCTAAAGAAGCTTCCAGAAGGCAGCTGCCAACAGATGAAAAGGCAACTAGAAATGATCTCACCACCATTTGCAGACGTCCAGTCACACGGGTATCTGCGAGATAACCAAGAATACTCCAGTTACGTGACTCGATTTGATTTCCTTGGAGAATGCTTCAAGCTTCATCTTGCTATTTTTAGTCCTCAGCGTCAAACGCCATGGGTAGCGTCGCCAAGGCAGAGCAAAGAGTACACGTTCACCTAGAGCAGGT
Organism: Cheirogaleus medius; assembly: GCA_008086735.1. Lineage (NCBI taxonomy): Eukaryota > Metazoa > Chordata > Mammalia > Primates > Cheirogaleidae > Cheirogaleus > Cheirogaleus medius. The sequence continues at coordinate 30,283,780 of VBSM01000483.1, forward strand.
GAAAGTTCTGGAAACCAGCATCACTGAGGAAGTAGCCGGAGAGCAAAGCATCAGAAGGAACCTGAGGAAAAAGGGCCTTTTTGTTGGCAGTGCAGAGTAGCTTGGGATGGATGTTACCTTTCAGATCGACAATTACTGAAAAAATCATCAGATATGTAAAGAAAGCATGAACCTTGACCTTAACAAAGAACACTGCAGAGGATGTGTGGGAACACTCATGGCCATTTAATCTTTCAGGAAGTTTAAAATGTTTCTGGAATGAAGTCAGCTCACTCCTGCCAGCCCCGAGAACAGCCAGTTTGGAAAACAGGCCTCGTAGGCATGGAAACACCAGGCACCCTGGTAACGAAACTCGGAACAAGGTTTACTGGAGAAAAACCGTGGAGAGTCCGCAGGGGGGAAGGGCAGGTTTGGTGCCATGCTGCGAGGCCAGGTAGAACTACATCTAAAACGAAGATCGAAGATCACCGAAATACGCCAAGCTGTCGTCATGAATTGGAAAACATTAAACTTTCGTGAGCTGTGATCTTTCTTCTTCAAGTGCTTCCTGTCTACAAGCATCAGGGTTGCTAATAATCAAAACAATGGAAGTAAAAGACACGCAGAAGAATGTTTTTAAGTCCTGTGTTCCCATTATGCCCTCGAAGGGATTGTTCAAACTTGACTCTCGTGGATAGTGTTTCAAAACTGGAAAATGTGAAATGTCGTGAACACAAACTTCTGTCCGCCCTACTCTCACATTGTCTCATCCTGATCTTCACAGCAGCCCTTTGATGAGGGCATTGTCCCTGCTGCATTACAGAGAAGGAAACTGAGGCCCAGAGGAGTTGAGGTCGACAGGCAGCAGAGCCAGGCTCTGGGCACATTCACCCCTTCACCCAGCCGCACCCCACAGGCGCTGGGGTTAGGTGAGGATGCACTTGCCATAGATCCTATGGTGCTGGCACTGCCCCACCCCCACCCCCACAAAAATGTCATTGCAATAGTGTGCAGAGGTTATTAGTATGTTTTATTTTTAATATAAAAATGGGAAACTGCTGTGTATCATTTTTGTATTTTCAGAAAGGTCTTTTCCTTGGTCATAAAAGTTTTCCTTCTGTTTTCTTTTCCCCTCTCTCTCTTCCTCTCTTCTTCTCTCTCCACTTTTGCACATTTGCCTTACAAGGGAGCCCCACGCATCCTTAAACTCCAGCTTGCACCGAACTCAAGACCTGCTGGTGTATTCGCTATGCCCCGACATACCTCAGCGACCACCCACCCTCGGCTTCCTGCTCTCCCGGGACTTCCGCCCCACCCTGCTACACCAGCCGCCTTGCTTGCTGATAACGTCATGGTGCAGGCAGTAGTGGGCAGCAAAACAGAGTCTCAAGGCGAACTGGACAGTTGGTCATGGCTGCCACCCACTTCTCTGGACCCCTGGTCTCCTAGAAGACCCTGTTAAAATGGCCGGAGTAACAGTGGTGAATGGAAAACTGGAGAAAGCCTCCTAGAGGTTAGCCAGGGTGGTGTGGCTCAGCTCGGCCGCCGCCTGTGAAGTCTGTAAGTGGAGCTGGTGTTTGAGGACAGCGAGGCAGCCGTACGTAATTACTGTGGAAATCGCCATATTCCAACACAGCCCCACCCCATACAATTTTTAATCACTTTTTTCCTTCTTCATTCCTCTCCAGTTGTAATTTTGATATTTAAGAAATAAAATGTTCTCTGTCAAGATACTAAAAAGGTGTATTTTGTTAACCATAGCTACAATGGGTTCAAGGGTCCCCTAGTGACTTGAAGAATACGAGTTTTCTTTCCTAAGTGTCCAATGTAATAGAACATGAGAAGAAAAGGAAGGAAAAGATTCAAACACTTCTTCAGTCACTAAAAAAAAAAATCTCTAGGAATTTTTATGTATTGTACTCAATTATATACATTTGCAAAACATTAATTTACAAGAATGTACACTTTAAGAAAATGTGCTATCTACTGACAATGCCAACTGTTGGGGAGGATGTGGAACAGCTCTCATACACTGCTGGTAGGGATGTTAGTCCACTCTTAGGAATTCACCCAAAAGAAATGAAAATATAAGTTCACAGAAAGACTTGTATGTGAATGTTGACAGTGGCATTATTTATAATAACTAAAAACTGGAAACAACTGAAATATTCACCAGCAGGTATTGATAAACAAACTGTGGCATATTCATATAATAGAATATTACTTAGCCAATAAAAAACAAACTAAAGGCCATAGGGGGTGGGCGAAGGGCAATGTGGACCACTGATACATGCAACCGCATGGGTAAATCTTAAAATCATCACATTGAATGAAAGAAGCCAGACACAAAACAGTCTATACTGCATGATACTATTTGTATAAAACTCTAGAAAATACAAACTAAGACCACAGTGATGAAAAGCAGATCAGTGTTTGCCTGAGGCCAGGGACAGAGGCAGAGAAGAACTTCAAAGGGACAAAAGGAAACTTTCAGGGTTAATGCAAATATTCTGTATCTTAATTGTGGCAGTGATTTCACTGGTATGCACAACTGTCAAAACTCAATTTTACACTTTAAATAAATTGAATTCCATTGTTGAAACGGGTGCCTTTTACTGTGTGTAAATTACACCTCAGTGTAATTGATTCATAAAGTATCAGTTAATAAATTAGGAGTGAGTGGATTTGATTAATATTCTTTTTTATTATGAAAGGATTCCCCATAGAATCTCTTTATAACTCTAGAACATTTTATATATGATTTTATTTGCAAAAGCAAAACAAAAGATTTCAGCATAGGTTTTCACAGCAGTGGTTTCTGTGTACCAGGGGAGGCCAGGGTTAGCCTTCTGTTACGGTGTGTTTTGAGACTCCACACGGCACCAGGTGATGTATTTCTATCACCAATGCCCCTTGTCTCTGTATCCATAACTGAGTAGGCTCCATTCCCCCTGAAATGCTCTTCCTTAAGTAGCTAACATAAACCCCACCAAGCATCACCTAAAGCTTTAGGAAGCTTATGCTGTACTGTCAAAGGTGCTGATAGGCTAATACTATTTTATTCTTGCTAAATATTGTTTTCCTTCCTAAAGCTGTCTGGCAACTTTCTGGGTAAGCTCCTCTCTGGCATGGGGTGATGGTAGTTTTCCAGCCACTCATCTCCAAGCCCCAGGAGCAGGCCCTGGCAGACACTCCCTGCAAACGCAGCGAGTGGTTCCCTATGAAGGCTCAGAACCAGAAGGAGTTCTGCTCGGAAGCACAGGACAGAAACATTGAAGAAAATGCTTTTAAGGCCTGATAACCTGAGTTTTGTTCTCAAAGCAGCAGGCCCATGTCTAAGGAGATGATGAGTGAATATGCCAGGAAGAAACGTCACTTCAACATCAAGGTATCACCCCGGAATTAAGAGAGAGATAGAACCCAACTCTAGTGGTAGTGCTTTGGAGAGACCCCTCTAGCATCACACCACTTGATAAACAAAGCCTTGTGGCAGCTGCAAAAGTTTTCAAGGCATAAAGAAAAATAAATGGCATTCAATCACCAACAGATGGAACGAACTCAAATCCCTTCGTCATCCTTTCATAATGTAGGGCAAGGCAAGAGTTTGAGTCCTGGACGTCACTGGCGGAGGAGGTAGATGTCACTCTCCATTTCAGCCCTCGAAATTTCTGGATGCTGCCCTTCTCTCATGGGTCATTTTGCAAACATGAGTTTACAAAGAGGCAGAGGACCTAGAAGAAAAAGGATCAGGAGGCTGACCCTTTCTGTTGGAGGGCCCAAAGATATCAAAATATGCCTGGTGAACTAGCATAAGCCTATATGAGACTCCAAAACAAAAAAGGACAATGGGGACAGTCACCACAACGGTGGGGCAGGAGAGTCTGGAGGACGATCCAGACACAACAGCAGCCTCAGTAGAGCAGGAAGTAGCCAGTCCCGGGGCACGTGCACAGCTGATGCTGACATCTCACTGCCACAGCCACTCTGCTGCAGCGTTATGTGCCAAAAGGAAAATGGCTATGCATAGGAATGGACAGGATGTGTCACCAAGAGCTGTGACACTGACAGATGTGTCACCAAGGCTTGTGGCTCAAGGAGTTTTGTTGTGGGATGTTTGTGGCTGAACATGAGCATGAGGGAACACCAGGAGTAGAAAGTCCATTCAGTCCCCTTGGCCACCGCAAGGAGGCAGAGACGCTGGCGAGAGGGGACCTGGAAGTGCAGGGTCCAACCTCACAGGGCCTGAAGGGCTGGCATCTGCGCACAGTCTTCATCTTCCAGAGAACCCTGAGAGCCTGCGTGTTATGCAAATGCCATCCCCTAAGCACCAGCGTGACCCAGACGGAAACAGAAACAGGTGTTCCCTCAACCTTGTATCTGGGCTGCCCTTGCATTAAAGGGAAGAGACTGAGAAACAGAAAGTTGGATAGACTTTATTGAGAATGAATACCTGAGGAACAAGGAGACCCAGACACTTTGTGGAAATAATGACATTAGAAAGCTTTGAGCGTGTCCTTCCCCAGGCCCCGTCTCCAATGACACAGGCCTGAGGGTCCCCCATCCAGCAGGAAAGGGCGTGCAGCAAAGAGACCCAGACCAGGGAAGACAGGCAGAGTCGTGTCTGCACTGAGCATCAGTGCTGCCTGCCCATGGAATCTTTTCTACGGGAAAACTCAAACATGTCAATTAGTTTTCAGCATTGCATACTCAAAATTTATGATTTTATTCTTGACTTACTTGAAAGAACAGTGTGTGCTTAGCTGGCCAAGCAGAGGGGAAAAAAAGTTTGGAAAGGAATGTGCGCTTTGTGCACATTAGTCTTACTTATCAAGTTTGCTCAATACTAAGCTTTTTGCTCAGGAACCATAAAAAAGGGTTTAAATAAAGGAAAAAGGAAATTGGATTCCATCAATCAATGCACTAAAACACAAGCAAAATTAGATGTCATAGGTTATACCATTTCATCACTTTTAATTAATATTGTCTGTGCATGCCCCTTCTGAGAAAATATTTATATAACCTTCCATTTCCTATGAAGAAATTCATCTTCTGGCTTCCCCACAAATTGAAAAATTACATAGTGAGTTAGGGGAAAAGAAAAAACGCTTGTAGTCCCATTGCTTAATTTTAAGGTGAAATTTATTATAGAAAAATATTCTTCCCTCTGGATAGAAGATGAAGTGATTTTGAAGCTTTGTCTACTTTTCTTAAAGAAAAAATTCTGACTTTAGAGTACTATCGCTTTAGACCATGAAATCATTTTTTTGCTCAAACCAAAAGTCAGTACTGATATTTAAATCAGGAACAATGAAAAGAAAATGCCTGTAGTGTGCATTTTTTTCTTTTTTTTTGGCTAGAAATGCTCATTTCTCAGATCAGGAGAAAGTTTTTCTTCTGTTTCCTTCCCCAAGATATGGTATCCTAGGATACCATAGAGATAGCTAGTGAGGCTCTAGCCTGCAGAGTACTGATAACACGCCTCCTGTTCTTCCTCCAGACAAGCCAACGACAAGCCACCATGGAAGCCTCATAAGATTCCCTAATGATGTTGCTCTTATTTCTCCAAGAAGGACCTGAGTCAGACAGTCATGAGCATAAATGTTTGCTGGCTGTGTGACCTCGTGCATTAATGACCTCGAGGTCATTAGTGACTTCTATGAGTTGCAGTTTTCTCAGCTGCAAAATGGAGCTATAGCACAACTTGCTCCATAGGGTTGCCATATAGGAACCCAGTACACGGTGGTGGGTGGCGGTGACGGTGGCGGTGGTGGCGGGGGTGGCGGTGGTTCTGCACTGAGGGCAACTGCCGTGTCTTATACCTCCATAGCGTAACAACAGGTAAGCAAATAAGCAGATTCTGGGCAGGAGTCAGGTGAGTATGTTACTTCGTCAATTCATAGACTAATTTAAATGGATGTCCGTACTAATGGAGGAGTTCCCGTGATAAAATTGTCTCTTTTCTCTTTTGACAAATAATTACTCACAAGAATTTATGAGCAAGTTAGAAGTCCTTGGAGTAACATACTAGGAATGGATTTGCTCAAGCCACGTGGCAATCCTATTCATGGAACTCTCTGAATGGGCCAGAGCATCACCAGCAAGAAAGTTCTAGAAGATTCAATACCACATGTAAACAATGTGGGATCAATCTATAAAATAGTGGTTAATATAAGAACATGGACTTCAGAGTCACATCCACCTGGATTCAAACTTTGCCTCTGCCATTTATTTGCTGGTCTTCTCTGAGAAAGAACTTAACTTCTTTGTGTCTTGGTTTCCTCATAAATCAAGTGAGGATATTAATGGTATCTTCCTCGTGGTGTTATGAAGAGTATTAAGTGAGTTACTATACATCTCTACAGCTTAGAACGTTTGTAAGTTGAACCAAAGTTTACTGAGTTTCTACTATACATCAGGTGCTGTGCTGAGCATTGAGTGCAAATACAAAAAGCAAGAAAAAAAGAAAAAAATTAATGTTTATTGAGTTTCTATGAACCACTCATTATGACAGGTCCTTTACATACATTACCTTAATTAGTAAGCTCATTAGGTAAATATTATTTGCCCTATTTTATAAATGAAGAACATGAGTAAAGAGAGACTAACCATGATACTTAAGGTCACAGAGCAAGGAAGTGGCAGACCAGGGATTCAGAGCCAAAGCTAAGCTCATCCCTGCATTGGCTGTTAATAAGACATAGTCCCTGTCCTTGAAGAATAAATAATCTTGGATGAAAGATGCACACGTAAATAACTAAATATAAGAAGATATAAGTGGTAAAGTAAAGCCATTCACAAAGTAGAAATACTTACCTAAAGGGGTGAGGACTTCCTTGGGGTATTAGAAAAGTGACACTTGAAGAAGGAAGATTTCTCCAGGAGAACAAGGGCATTCGGGGGTAGAGGGGAAGGAGGGAAAAATACTCAGAGATTCGCAGGCACAAAAAATTCCGAAGATAAGAGAGAACTCACAAGGAAAATGAGCAAGAATGCCGTCTCTGTGACTGGCAACGTGGGTGAGAGTCCAGCAGTCCTTTCCCACAAAGTGCGTTGCTATTTGCAGTGATGCCAGGGACTCGCCTCTACTTACAGTGTCAGCAGTTTCTAATTGTAAATGCCAAGCTGTTCTATGGTCACTGCCTTTTCCCAGCAGACCAGACCTAGGTCCACCGCACACCTAAGCCTTGTTGCATCTTAAAGTATTTCTGCTGTCCTCATGTTCATTGGCACCTACTGCAGCTTACGTTACAGCATTTACTCTGTTCTCATGGTGTCTGGGTTTTTCCACAATAGCTTTTTACAAGCCTGTCTCATCAGTTCCATGTGCTTAGGAACATGTATTTTCTCTAAGATTTTTCAGCCCTGCCCCCATTCCAGGCAAAATGAATCCTTCTGCTTAAATTGGATGAATCTTTGTAACCAGGCTAGTTTCTAGAGACCTCTTTTAGAACCATTATTACATTGTAATAGATTGTGTATGTGCCTCTCTTCCCTAGTGGGAATTCTTTAGTACAAGGAATGGTCTTGTTCATCCTCAATGTCTAGTCTAGTGACTAACACATTCACATTTGATAATTAAATGAACAAATGAATGATGAATGATAGCCTAAAGGCCCTGGCCAGACATTTAAGAGCCTTCGTCAAATGGATCCACCCAATCTATTCAACGCTTCCTGCCAATAACTGTAACAAGCTGGTCTTCTCATGACTTAGCCTTCCTCCTACCACTCCAACCATTGCCTGAGCTCCCACCGCCTATTCCTTCACTGTAAGTCCACACGAGATGCTTTCTTCTACATGCAGAGCTTTGCTAATGTTCACCAGCCTGCAAACTAAATCCTCTCTTCTCTGCCCACTGAGTGAACACTTTCCTCATGATGTGCAGAGCAACTGAGTTCCCTTCTCTGACTCTTCCCCACCTCTACACCTTTTGTTTTTTCAGAATTATCTTTAATATTTGGAACCTTTAACACTCAATTTACCCTTTCATTACCTTCTAGTGACTATATAAAGCATAGCTTGTCTTCTCAAAGTCAGGGGATGTCATTTCTTGTTCCATTTTTATCTGCCATTACTCAATGCTAGACATATAGAAGTTTATTAGACAATCAAATACACAAAAAGCTGATGGATTCACAATGACTATGTAATGACTGATTTAATACAATATTATTCAAAATATTTCTAGCAGTAATGATAAATCACTATCACTATTACCATTAAGTATGATATGTGGACAAGGGAGTTTTATGAGGAACCAGGCCATCCCTGACCTTTGCCATGTGTAAATATTTCCAGAGGACATGATGCAAATTATTAAAGACTATACAATTGTTGCAAGATTGGGTTTTGCTCTCTTGAGATCCCAACATCTGATCCTTTGGCACCCAGGCTCCCGAGTGTTTAGATCTTGCCTGCAGCCCCCGGGGCCAGATCACAGGCTAGGAGCACTGCCGCCTGCACTCTGAGCCCCGCGGCCCTGGCAGACGAGCACACTGACTCAACCCAAACCGTCTCCTCTGGAATGAACAGATCCATCGTCTTTGCCAAAAGAGGCTTTAGCCCTAAACCAAATTGGGCAGGTGTTTGCCAAACTCAGAGGTGATGTTTGATTCTAACCATCAACATGGAGCTGAGCCACTGAGGAGTAATTATGGAATGGAAAGTCATGATGCCCAATTTCCAGATGAACAGCCGTCATGTATTTTTTAAGGACCTATCTGTAAGAGTTGACTCTAGCTTGTAGGGCCTCAATAAAACTCATCCTCATTTATGCTCTTTTTACATTTGTGAAAAGTATGTCAACGAAATATTTACTTTTATAAAAGCCTCTTTTAATATAAAATTAAGTTGAAAATCTCAAAATTAGGGAGATTTTGAACATGTTTAAGGTGAATAAAAGAAAGATCAAAAGAACAGAAAGGAAAGGAATGCTTCACAAGTCTCTCTCGAATTATTCATTGATTCCCTCCAAATACCTAAAACCTCAAAACATCAAAATTTAAGCTGAATATCTGGCCCAAACTGGCCAAATCTCATTTTCAGGTTGTTCTCACCTGGGATAAAAAGAGAGTCACAATTAAAGGCAGAAAACTACAACACTGGCTCCACCCCAATTCTATAGGAATGCCACATTCCCTTGAATTCTTTCCTAATTCTCCTTTATCTCCGCAGGAGTACCTCACAGGTGTTCCACAGTGCCTCCTGTCGTGGGCCAGCTCCTACAACTCTTCACACCAACAGTGGCCATTTATGTCAATGAGTCTAGATGAAATACGTGTTATTCAGAGCTCTCCAAAGAAATAGAACCAACCTAGAAATACATATCTGTGAATTTATCTATCTATTGATAGATAGATGAAGAGATTTATAAGCTATTGGCTCATATAATCATGAGGTCTAAGAAATCTCACAATCTGCTGTCTATAAGCCAGAGACCCACGAAAGCCAAAGGTGTAGTTTGATGGCCTGAGAATCAGGAGAGCAAGGGCAGAAGAAGATCAGTCTCCCAGCTCAAGCAGCCAGGCAGAGTTCACTCAACCTTCCTCCACCTTTCTGTTCTACTGAGGCCCTCAGTGGATGGGATGATGTCTACCCACACTGGGGAGGATCATCTGCTTTCCTCAGTCCTCCAATTCAAATGCTACTGTCTCCTGGACACACCCTCACAGACACATTCAGAAATAATATTTAGCCAGCTATCTGGGCAGCCCATGACTCAGTCAAGTTAACCCATAAAATTAACCATCACAGGGCCGGGCGCGGTGGCTCACGCCTGTAATCCTAGCACTCTGGGAGGCCGAGGCGGGTGGATCGCTCGAAGGTCAGAAGATCGAGACCAGCAATGAGACCAGCATGAGCGAGACCCCGTCTCTACTAAAAGGAAAAAAAAAATTAATTGGCCACCTTAAAACAGAAAAAATAAATAAATAAATAAATAAAAATTAACCATCACAGAGTCCAAACCACCAATGCCCAGAGAAGCTGCCATCACTCCTGCCTATGCCCACTGTCTTAGTTTGTGTCCTGCTGTTATAATAGAATACTACAAACTGGGTAATTCACAAAAATAGAAGTTTTGGGCTCATGGGAAGACACTCACTTCACTGGCATCTGGTAAGGGCCTTCTTGCTGCACTATCACATGCAGAGGGGCAGAAGGTGAAATTGAACACAACAGACAGAGAGAAAAAGGGGGTCTAACTCCTGTAATAACTAACTCACTCCCAAAATAATGGCATTAATCCATTCATGAGGGTGAAACCCTCATGGCCAAGTCACCTCACAAAGGCTCCACCTCTTAATATTGTTATAGTGGCAATTAAATTTCAACATGAGTTTTGGCGAGGACATTCAAACCATGGAAACTGCTGAAGTGACAGATCCTGACAACAGTTCCCAAGATAGTGGACGACAAGGCGAAGCCAGGTCGATGGTGTGCTCACTCCCAGAGGCAATGATATTGCTGCTAAAGTCTAGTGCCTGCTTATGTCACAAAGCCACCAGTACCCAACAACTATTCGTGCCATTTTGAGGATGCTATTGGCTAAGGAAGTTGTTCTCTGAAACTACGAGTTTCCTGGCAGTACATGTGCTCAAATCTCATAGATATTTTCATGAAATCACTCTTTCTCGTCCTTTTTTTAATTATAACTTCTTTCCTTAGGATTCAAAAATGCTTTGACAGGGCTGATCTGAAATGACAGCTACTAGCTACAATTAAAATAACCCCTCCTCTCTTAAACCAATTCCCAGACTTGCACCAACTTTGAGTATTTATCCCACCTTTTGTTCTCTTGTCCCTGAGGATCATTTTCTTCAGAAGGGGTTACTCATGTAAATAATCTTTATTTAAATACCCATTTAGTACCCAGTGGACTCACAAGTCTTCTACACATGCCCAGACAATCTTGAACTCCAGGGCATGCATGTCGCAAATATGTATTTTCTTTCATTGAGAGTATTTACTTCAAAGAGAGACCACATATGGAAAACAATGAGAAATGGTCTTATCTTTATTCATGCTAAGTGGTAGAAAAACTTAGAGGTTCAAAACTTGAGTTGCAAAAAGCATAGGCAATCAGCTTTGACTCACTTTGTTATTTGGGGGTTTTATTGTTTGTGTCCCCACAAGTAACATCATAACCTTCTTTAAATCAATTGAAATCCATGTGCTAATCCCAAGAAAAGCCATCAAATAGGGTTTTCTATCAATAGAAGACTGTAAAGAAACTTAATGCTATCAATAAGAGATGTTCTAAGTTCCTGACAATTCATTTAAAACTGAAATAATCAATTAAATTTGGCTGGGTGTGGTGACTCATGCCTGTTATCCAGTCGCTCAGGAGGCTGAGGAGGGAGAATCACTTGAGGCCAGGAGTTTGAGACTAGCCTGGGCAACACAGCAGATCCCATCTCTAATAAAAAGAAATAAGAAAAATTAGCCAGGCATGATGGCACACACCTGTAGTGCCAGAAACTCAGAAGGGTGACACAGGAGGACCATTTGAGTCCAGCAGTTCAAGGCTGCAGTGTGCTGTGACCATACCTATGAATAGCCACTGCACGCCAGCCTGAGCGACAGAGCAAGACCCTGTCTCTAAGGAAAAAAAAGAAAAAGAAAATTTGAATTTCATGACTCAGTATAACAATGTTAAGGGTCTTAGGACTCTCTTATACAATTTTTCAGTAGAGATATTGTTTCTATTTGAGGGCCCCAGTGGAAGACCAGTAAGAAGACTTTATACTAAGGACTCTAAATGTCCCTGTTGCCACTGCTCTGCCCCCCCCCCACGCATCACAACTGGATGACCAGGCAATATTAAAGCTCCTGGACAGACTAATTCTGTGTCTTCTATTTTAAACTGCTTTGTAAAATGAAATTGGATATGCCTGCAATTCTAGGAATGCCTGCTAAGCCTCCCACCAACCTCTCAAGTCAATCACCATCTTATCCACCTTCAAAACAATTGTTAGCTAAGAGACGTCTTGATTCCAATGAAGCCCTGTATCATTCAGTACATTGTAAGTTACAGGGCTAAATTTAACCCATGAGAGGGAGACAATACAACATTCCCCTAGAACAAAGAAGCATATCTCCACTGAATAGATTGCCCCTGGCACATGAATGGCAGGCAGTCATTACTTCTCCAGGACACCCATGGATGCAAATTTCTCTTTTCAATCTTGGCTTCTTTAAAATAACATGCTGTCAGGGAAATGTGCAATTCATTATTTATATTTCACCTGCAGACTAGCATAATCTTCAAACTATTTTGCTTATCCTTTTAGGCAGCACATTCTCTTAAGAAACACATCATCAACTAACATTTTTCAAAATGTTTGACATCTAAAAATAGCTTTTAAATCTTTTTATGGTTTAGTTTTCAGGACATTTGTCGTCTGTGGCAAGTCAGTTTGCTAGTTGGAGAGTGGAAATTAAAGAAATGCAAATTAAAGAATTCCACTGCCATATTCACAAGCTAGGTTCAACCCGTTTTACATCCTCAGACCACAACCAAGAGCCAGCCCAGCCAACTACCAGAATCGTTTGGTCCCTGGTTACAGGAAAACTGGATGAGAATGTGTACACAGAGCAGCAAAAACTTATATATTGGTTTAAAAAAAAAACCCAAAGCCCATAACCTCTTGATAGATGGTCATTTTTTTTAAAACCCAGAACATCTCACAAAATAGCTAAATATACCTCCATAAAGACAGAAGGTAAAATAATGCTAGTTCTGTGAATTCTTCTTCTCATGGAAATCTATAAACTGCCACCAAGAAACAGAAATGAACCCAATGAGAAGACCGTTTTTGCACCTAAAGAAATATATAATTTATGCCTACTTTTGCCAATTTTCTGAGACTCTAGGTGACCCCAAGAACATTGCTACCTTTCACTATCCCAAGGATTGAAAACACACACCAACTTGATGTGCCCCATTGACTTTCAGACAATCAACTCCACGGCATTGCTCCATGACTTTGGGAAATCAGAAAACCGTCAAAGAAGACTACAAACTCCAGTTGAATATCACAGTCACGAGTTTAATAAAAACATGAAAGAACTTGCCTCGATGGGCATCTTCTGTAAGGTGAATAACCACATGTGATTTATGGATCCAATCTCTTCCACAAGCCAAGTTAACTTTTGATAGTAATTTAGGAAGATTTGGAGGCTTTCTTATGTTCTCTGACTCTTTTATAAAGAAAGGTGAGGCAGGAACACTGTATTTCCTGTTGGAGCTGCATGTTCAACAAACATTTATTGAACACCTACTGTGTCAGGCTTTGCATCGCATATTGAAGACGGAAAGAGATGAAGATTGGCCTTATCCTTTGAGCCCCTGCATTGCAACAGTGTGAAATATGATGTGTCTGCGGAGTACAGTGGTTTTGTCTCTACCAGAGAGGACACGTAAGAAGGGATTTCAATATGGTTTGGTATGCGCTAAGCTAAGGGGATGAATATGGTCCTATAGGAAAACAGAGGAGAGGCACATAAACCCTACTAGAGAGTGGGGAGGATTGGAGAATGCTTCCCAGAGACGGTAACACTGGAGCTGAGACTTGAAGGCTTTGTGGAGTAGGCTGAGCAAGCCATGAAGACGGAAGTCAAAATATCACCTTCCTTATGATGAAGCTGATTGGAAAAACATATTTAGTTTGTAGTCAAGTGAACTTGCTAATCCTCTCTGCCCTCCCCCCTCACCCACTGCAGTCCCCACGGGCACTGACAGTGGTCCAGGCCGGAAGTCTGGGTGTGCAGAACCGGGTTATGATCTCACACGGGGCCTGAAAGCAGAGGCAAGAAAAGGGACAGAGGCCCATCCTTAGAGCCTATTAATCAGTAGCTCCACCCAGTTAGAAACATGGACCTGTGGCCCTCTCTTGCCACTCAAACAATAGGAAGAGTGAGGGTGGTGTGAGAAGGCAAGAATGCTATGCCAGAAAAGTCTCTCCACATGAAAATAAGAAGGTAAAGACTGAGTCCCCTCTCGCACACACCCTAGTTCAAACCCCTGTTGTCTCTCACTTGGCTGACCACACCAGTCTCCTACTAGTCTCCCTGCTTTCACTGTGGTCATGCTCCCCACAGTAGCCAGATTAATTTTTTTTAATTGTGATAAAATGCGTACAATTGGCTTCCCCAAAATTCGTGTATCGAAGCTCTAATCCCTGATGCGATTGTATATGGGGTAAAAAAGTGATTAAAGGTAAATGAGGTCATAAGTGTGGGGCCCTGATGTGATGGGATTAATATCATATGAGGAGACACCAGAGAGCTTGCTGTCTCTGTCTTTCCCTGTCCCCATGCACACACACTGAGGAAAGACCATCTGAGCACACAGCAAGAAGGTGGCCATCCGCAGTCCAAGGAGAGAGCCCTCTCTAGACATCAGTCCTGCTGGCACCTTGATTTTGAACTTCTCAGCCTCCAGAACTGTGAGAAAATAAATTCCTGTTATTTAAGCCACCCAGTCTGGCGTATTTCATTATGACAGCTCAAGCTGACTCGTGCACACAACTTAAAATTTACCATTTTCACCATTTTAAAGGGTACAATTCAGTGACACTAAGCAAATTCACAACCTCGTTCCAGAACATTTTCATCCCCCCAAAAGGAAACCTTGCTCCCATTAGGTAGTCACTCCCCATTTCCCACATCTTCTAGCCCCTGGCAACTAACTACTGATATGTTTTCTATCGCTATGGATTTGCCTGTTCCGGATAGTCACATACATGGAATCATACAATACGTGGCCTTTTGTGCCTGTCCTCTTTCACATAGCATAACGTTTTCGCGGTTCATCCATGCTGCAGTAGGCATAAATATTTCGTTCATTTTTATGGCTGAATGACATTCCAGTATATGGATATACCACATTTTGTTTATTCATTCATTGGCTGATGGACGTTTGGGTTGTTTCCACCTTTGGGCTATTATAAACAGTGCTGCTATGAACATTCCTGTGCAAGTTTTTGTTTGAACACCTGTTCTTGATTATGCGGGGCACATGCCTAGGACTGAATTGCTGGATTGTGTGGTAACTCTGTGAGGTAACTTGCTGAGGAACTGCCAAACTGGTTTCCACAGTGGCTGCACCATTTTACATTCCCGCCAGAAATATACATCTTCCAGTTTCTCCACATCCTGCCAACACTTGCCATTTTAGAGCAATCTTTTTAAAATAGAAATCTGATCCTATCACTCCCCTGTTTAAATTAAAAATTCTACTCTTGGCCATGGCCCACAAGGTCTCACGTGACTTGGCCAGCCTGCCTCTTCCTCCTCATCTTTGCACACACTCTCCCTCATCTCTTCACTGCAGCCACACTGGTCTTCAACATGCCCCTTGAACATGCTTTGAGTGTCCTCGACTCAGGGCCTCCATACCTGCTGCCCCTCCAGACCTCACGGCCCTTATTCCCTCCCAGCCAAGATCTCTGTTAAAATAGCTCTTCCCAGAGAACCCTGCAGATTCACATCTACCTTTTGGTACTTGCTACTTCATTACCCTGGTTCATTGCCTTCACAACTTTCAGAACTATCTGAAATTCATTATCTACTTGTCTACTGTCTTCGTCTACTAGAACGTGAGTTTCACAAGAGCAGGACCCTTGTCATCTTCCTGTTCACTGCGGTACCCACAATCGTTGGAAGAGTGTGTGGTACAGAATACACACTCCACACACATTTGTTGAATAAATGACTTAATAAATGAATGAATAAATAAATTCCAGGCCAGTGAAGCATCATGGTCAAAGACTTAGCAACACTACACAGTTCAGTGAGTTCTGGGAACCACAGTTTCAGATGGCTGGAGAAATGGTGTCTGTTCAGGGACTGGGGTAAGTTGAGTCTAGAGACCCAGTTTGAGGCAGAGCTTCAAGACCTGCAGGAGAAACCACAGAGTTTGATATTTACCCCGAATGCCACTGGGGATCCGCAGAGGAATTTCAAACAGGTAAAGTCCATGGTTACACTTGCCTTTTAGAAACAATCGCTGCAGCAGCAGTGTGCACAGTGAACTGAAGGGGTGAAACCAAAGGTAAGGAAGAAAATGAGGAGAACTTTCTAGTCACCCCAAGAAGAGTCCATGAAAGCCAAAAGTAAAAGAGTAGACACAGGGACAAGGGTTTGGATACGAGAGATGGTTATGCACCAGTGTGATCCGTGAGACTTGGTGGCTCGTCATATATTTGGGGTACTTGCGGGGAGGTGTGGAAGACTAATGCTCAGGTCTGGATGTCGAGTGACTATTGTGGTGGGGCTCTTCACCAGGTCAAAGGGGAGAAGAAGAGAAAGAAGCAAATGATTTGCATTTTAGATAAGTTGAGTCTAGGTTCCCCTGCGAGAAAATGTTGAATAGAAGCTTCAATATATGGATCTTGCATGCAGCAAAAAAAAGGGGGGGGTATAGATTTGATTGGGGGAGGCAGGCTTTAATTTTTAAGTAGAAAAGGGTGTGGGTTTTAGTGAAACCACCAGTGAGATTCCAAAACAAGAGATGAGTCTCAGGATCATTGACATGTAAGAGACTATTAGAGAGCGGGACCTTTCCCAGGAACCATAAAGCATCCAGATGTCAGAGAAAATCCCGACGATCCTGGTACAACAGAATCCAAGGGATAGACAATTTTAACAGCATATGTAAGCCCAGAGCCTTCACTGAGTTTGTTTTTAACTTGTATCGTGAACATCCAATCAATGTCTACAACAGTGATTTCATTATTCCAGGAGAGTTTCAGCAAGCATGCTTTCCTTGCAGGTGGCTCTCCTGCAGAGAAGACTTTCCCTTCAACCACGGCTACCTGGCCAGGCCTTAAAACTTAAAATGTTCATTTCCTGCCCAATGTCACTAGAAAACCAAACATAAATAAATAAATAACAGGGCAAAAATATTAATTTTCCTCCACTCTGGAATGTGTCTCTTTTTTAAGAGGAATCTGAGCCCATTATACTAGAATATAAATAACATTTCCTTATTATTTCAATATGGACCATATAAAGTAATTCGTTTTTAACTCCATTTTTCACCTTTAGTTAAAGAATTTTTTGAAAAAAGAAAAAAACTAAACATCTCTAGCATGACTATATATGGAGCCCAGTTCTCTCTTGGCTTGACTGACACGTCTAGTGCAGAACACACACATTTTATTTGTTAGGAGACCAGCCCTGGCTCCCAGCGGTGAAGCAGGTGGAAATGCTCAGGGAGGAGGCGTCTGTGATAGATTAAACACTAGAGCGAGTGCTTCACTTCAAACCTCGGGAGCCACTAAACCAAGGCCAGGCATCCAGCCATCCAAGCAGAGAACTCCCCGTACAGTTCCCCTGGGGTTCCATCTGCTCCATTCTCATCTGAAATGTTTTTATAGTGATGATAACTGACTCCAAACAGAAAAGCCCCAAAAATACATGTTCTCTGTTACTGGAGAATGGGTCAGATGTGTTTCTATCATAAATATGCGTCTTGGCTCTTTCGATTGCTCTCCGGCGTCGTTAAAGACATGGGAAGGCACATTGGAAGAGAATATGAGGCCAGTTAACCCTAGCAAGTGAAATACCATTTGACTGAGGGCCAGGTCTTGCTGATTTCCTGAGACACATTCAGGAAGGAATTTCTAGGATTCTGAGGACGGCATTATCAGGCTGCGATGAGGGAGATGGACTTCAACTTTTAGAGGAGTCCTTCTCCACAGCGCTTTGTGACTGCTCCAGCCCTCGAGAAGAAGAGAGCTGAATAGAAACAGTTAACAGAGGTTGAGAGGGGGACCCTAGAGTCAATAACCCTGAGCAAACTTGCACTTTTAAAAGGCAACATGAAATAGTAGAAGAATCTGGAAGTGGCAGAAAGAGGCAGAGCCAGGTCTGAATCTAGCTCTGCCACTTACCGTATTATCTCTCACCTTCTCCCAGTCCTGTATCCTAAGATAATTCTATCCATTTTGCAGGTTTGTTTTAAGAATTAGAAGTAATTAGCATGTTAAATCCCTAGCACAATGCCTGCCACTTCATGGCAGCTCTTCTAGTGGAGCTCACTGTCATGAAACCAGAACCAGATCCTTAGTCCACAAAGAAAGAAGCATCTTTGTCCACCTGCCGGTGGCAGGAAGCAACCTGCCCTCATTCAGCTTGAGATCCAACCAGAAGACAATCCGGCAAGGAGGGACACGCCCCAGGTAAGCTGCTCAAATGGGAAAACATGAAAATCTCCCCACCCTGACTAACACACACATGCACACGCACACACGTGCACGTGCACACACACAAGCACCCCCTTTCTTCCCAACTCTGCAGTCAGCGAGAGCACGAGTACTCCCACGGCAGCGGCAACAGCAACAGCAACAGGAGCTGGTGCCCAGAAGAGGCCCCAATGTGCTGCTCACCCACAGTGTCTCAGTTCATGTTTTCTTGCATACTAATGAGTCCCTTGATTGTTATTAGTTAATTCGAAACAAACAGTGGGGAAACTCCGTGACATTTCAGAGGGGAATACCAAATGAACTTGAGCTGAACCATCACATTGGCCTGAGGAGTGTGACGACGTGGGAATGAAACAATATAGGCTCCTGCCAGCACTGAGGGCAGACACAGAGCATGGAATTCAGTGTGGCTAATTCCCCAGAAGAGATTTCACAAGGGCCCAAATCCTCCAAAGCATGAAAATCGCGTGGGCTCTTACCAAAGCGGAAGTCACACACAATGCGTGGAAGGGCTTGGGAGCATTGGCCGCCTGCCCGGGACCTTAGATAAGTTGCTTTGTGCAGCCAGACCAGCAAGTACATGCAAATATACCGATAGCAAGGTGAACTTGAAGGAGATGAAACTGCAAACAATGGGCATGATGGCAATTGCCCAGAAAGGTGCTTCGTGGGAGTACTACTGTTGAAGGAAAAATTGAGAGGGAAGAGTCGGCTTCCCCAATCCAACAAATCTCAGGACCAAACCTGCTTCTCCCTGTCAGTACCTACTGACCACCTCCTCAGTGCCCAGCATGGGGCTGGCAGTTGTGGTAGATTCCAAAGAAATACAACCTTTGCCCTGGAGGAGCCTATTGTCTGATTGGGAATGAAAAAGTTGCCCTCATGAAAATGTCATCCTTGTAAGATCACGTGCCTCCCTAAGTTCAGATCCATTCCCTGTTCCTTTGCTTACCCCAGCTCCTATCATTGCTAGGTGTTCAGCTAGATTGGAAGATGGCAAAGCACAAAATTGTGGTATATTGCCCAGATCTAAGAATTAAGTAAGGAAAAAGTCTGAGGTCCATACAGAGGTCAATCTTCCCAGGAAATGTGGAAAAGATGTGGGATCTGATAGAAAAAAAAGAGAACGTTCCAGAAAGAAGGAACAGCACATCTAAAGACATAGTATAAGACATTATAATCCTATGTGTTGGTTGAAATTACTCTTTCTTAATGTGTGGTCCACAGACCACCCACAGTGGGTTTTGGCCTCAGCAACTGAATTCAAATCTCCTGAGGGTGGAGCCCAGGAATCTGCATTTCTAGTAAGCACTTAAGCTCTTTGAAGACAGGAACTTATTGAGCTGGCTAAGGAAATCTAAGATTTAAACAAATACATACTCCTCCCTTAAGAATAAAGAAAAGGAGGTAGAGAGGGAAGGAGAAAGGAAAAGAAGGAAGAAAGGAAGAAAAAGAAAGTGAAAAAGAAGTTAAAGCATAGAAAACTTGGGAAGAAGAGTGAGAGCCCCTGGCCAGTCTCTGTGATGACCGTGGTGTGATGTGGAGACAAATCTGAACAGCATCCCTGGCACGTGTGGGACGGTGAAAGTCCCTCCAAGCCATTGGTTAGCAGCGTGTTGCTCTATCCCGGGGGCAGCGAAGTGTGCTGACCTATGGTCCTGACCCGCACGGTGAGGAGCCTCAACGTGGCAGGCGTCTGTGAGGTGCAAACACGGGAGCGATGGTTGGCAGGGAAGCGATCACGGAACACTTGCCACCATCCAGGGACGTCCCTAACGGCCTGTCGCATGCAGGGAATTTAAAATGAACTAGAGAACTAGATCATCTATTATCATGGTGTTAACACACCTCAGTTTATGGGAACTCCAGCGGTTCTCAGAAGGAAGGGTCTGACCTGGTGACACTGGTACTCCTGCCGCCACCAATCCCTGGCCTTGATCCACCCGTGTCTCTGCTCTGTCTTCTCAGCATCTTCTTTTCTCTGACTTCAGCAACAGTCACAAAGCCCCTCCCATCAGAAAGAAAAAAAAAAAAGACCTGAGTCCCTTTCAGCAGAAGATCCTAGCTCTCACCTCCCCTTTTATTAACAAATTCCTTGGAAGGATTTTCCTTATTCACCTCCCTCTGTGACCCCGCGCAGGCTGCCTCTGTCCAGCCCATTCTGGTGACAATGCCCCGAGACTCCAATAACTTCAGAACCACCAGATCCGACAGGCGCTCATCAGCACAACTTGACCTTCACCTCCCTCTCTTAGTCGCCTTCTTTCCTTGAACTTTTCTCCTCACTTGTCCTCCATGCCACTGCTCTCATGGTTTTCTCTGAGCTTTTTTATAAGAGGAAAAACATATTCTTCTCTGGTCCTCCTTTTCTCCCACCCCTTAAATGCTGCTGTTCCTACCATTCCTTGGGGTTCAATCATCGAGCAGATGCTCTTCTCGCCTTGCATACCTGATTTTCCCGGGCAATTTCATCCTATATCTGGTACTCTCACTCTGTAACAAATTATCCTCAAAGTCAGAAGCTTCAAACAGCCATTTCATTATACTCACAGATGCTACGGGTCAAGACTCTAGAGAGGGTAAGTGGGGATGACTCCTCTCCACCCCACAATGTCCGCAGCCTGAGCTGAGGGGACCCAGAGGCTGGGGGTGACTTAAGAGCTGCAGACTGTGTTATGGACAGAATGTGCCCCCCAAAAATTCATAGGTTGAAACCCTAACCCCCAGTGTGATGGTATCAGGATGTAGGACCTTTGGGAGGTGATTAGGTTTAGAGGAGGTCATGAGGGTGGAGCCCCCAGGGTGAGATTAGTGTCCCTATAAAAAGAGGAAGACTAGTGCTTTCTCTCAAAGACACAGCAAGAAGGCCGCCGTCTGCAAACCAGGAAGAGGGCCCTCACCAGATACTAAATCTACCAGCACCTTGATCTTGGACCTCTCAGGCTCCAGACTGTAAGAAATAAAGTTTTTTGTTTAAGCCACCCCATCTATGGTGTTTTGTGATAGCAGCCCAAAATGACTAGGACACACTGAAAAGAAAGATCTTTACTCACATATCTGGTGCCTGGTCTGGGAGTACCAATAGTGGTACCAACATGTGACCTCTCCGTGTAGCCTGGGCTGCCCCAGAGCTCTGAGCTGGCGACTGAGGGCGCCAGGCACAAGTGTTATGATCAACGAGGCAGCAGCTACATCACCTTTTCTGACCCAGCCTCGGAAGTCTGTGTCACTCTCACCTCATTTCATGGTAACATAAGAGTCACACATCTATGCAAGTTCCAGAGGAGGAAACATGTATTCTACGTCTTGAAATGAAGGATGTCAAAGAGTTTGCAATCACTTTTTTAAAAACGTGTAACTTATAACCACAGATTCAACTATAACTCTAAAATATTCATCTCAAGCCCAGATTCTGCATTTATATATCCAATTGCTCTCTATACTACACCCACTACTAACAATAACAGCAAATGATTATATGCACATATAGCATGTGCCAGGCACACTTCTAAGTATCTTATTAATTCATGTAAACCTCACAGTAACTCTAGGAGGCAAATACTATCATTACCACTATTTTAACAAAGATGTTCAATCACTTGCCTTCAGATCACATGGCAAGTACAGTGGAGCCGGCATATCACCTAGGTAGTCTGGCTCCAAATCTTCGTCTTAGTACACCACATGGCACAGATACTGTACAGGCATTTCAGAATCAGCACAACTAAAACAGTGCTCTAATCCACCACTCCCTAATTAAAACAAAAATATCTCGTATTTTCTACACATTTTCTCCTTGTTAATAAAACCCAATGCAGAAGTCTGGGAGCCATCGAAATCTCCTAACCTCTCCCTGATCCCATGTGAGATGTGTCCCCAGATTGTGCCAGTTTACCTCTTAGTGGTTCCCATGGCTGCCCACTCCCCACCCCCACTGCCCCAGTCCACATCTTCTCCTGGATCATTGCAGTTTTAACTGGATCCCCTGCTTTCTATCTCCTTCAATTGTCAGTCATCCTCCCACCTCCCAGAATGATGCTTGTAAATGCAAATCCGACCATTGTACATGTTCCTTGAAACTCTTCAAATGCTGCCTGTAGGATAAAGCCAAAACCTTAGTGTAACATACAAAATCCCCTCTACTGATATGGCCCCTGACTACTATGGACCTTGTCTCCTGTCTCTATCCGACATGCTAGGTTCTACCCATACCAAATTACTGCTATTTCCTGATTGGCCATCTGTTCCTTGTCACCCTGCCACTGCACATCCTATATAGTTCTTTCTGCCTTAAATGTCCTCCCTCCTATGCCCCTCCCAATTCCAGCCACCTGGAAAACACTTACCCTTCAAGATCCAGCTCTAACATCCCTTCCTCTGAAAGCTTTCCTTGACACTTTTCCCAGGGACAGTTGATTCTTATTCCATTCGTGGTATAAAACACTGTCCCACTGTTTTGTTTGAAAAGGGAAAAAGAAAACAAATGAAAGAGTCATGTAAGAAGAACTATCCCTTAGAACAACACTCAAACTAAAAGCAGGACTCTAGAAGTAACTAGGATTGGGCCAGTGCTTCTTCCTTAGAATACTCTCTCGTAGCTGTTCTCACCTCTACCTTGACAGTCACCTTGGACACTTTCTGCTGGTCTCAGTGAACAGTAGGATATAGAAAAACTGATGTCTCATGTCCTTGCTTTCCCCACTCTCTGCAAAGCCTTAGGAACTCATCAGGTATTATGCTGCTGCTATAGAGATGTTGCCTACATCTAAATGATGCCAAAAGGACCAGTAAAAAGGCAAAGAAAAAAATCTTTTATAAATGTGTTCATGAGGTAAGGTATAAACAATTACTACAATCACACAACACCAAATAACTTGTCTCATTTTTTCTGTGAATTGACCTCTGCATGTGTGCATGTGTGTGTATGTTTGTACCATACAGACACAGCCAGTGACAGACAGGAGAAAAGTGCTCTGCAGTAATACAGCCAGCGAAATCAGCAAGAGCATATGATGCTTACGTGCCTGATAACAGCATAGGTGGGGCATGGGGAAATGTCTGGAACTATAAAGCACCTGTTCCCTGGGACTTTTACATAATCCATGGCAGTGTCAAAGTATTACCCATCCTGGTTTTGGGATTTAAACTTTCCCAGGCTGGTTCACTTTGCTTGCAGCTTCCTGTGTCTTCTTCCTCTTTTCTCAATCAGTCTTAAAACTGCTTCCAAACAAACTGCTCTCTTAAAGGTATGGTACGGCTCTACTCTCCTGGACTGATATGGCCCTGTCATATTGGGCATTATGCCCAAGAGCTTTGCTCTTGGGTTTTAAAAGCACTTCATGCTTCTCTTTCCTTGTCCTCCCCGCTCTCTTTGGGAATCCGAGCATCCTGCTGCATACCACTGGGAAGACTGGATTCCACACAGAGACTACAGCGGGACCCACCTATGCCCTCTTGATCATTATTCCCATACCAGGCAGACATTGGAGTCAGGCAGACCTGGGTTTTCTATTTCAGTTTTACCATTTATTAGCTGTGTGACCTTAGGCAAGTTACTTAACTTCTAAGAGATTATCGCCTCCCCTTTAAAAAAAAATGATTGGGACTAATAATAGTAATCCGATGAACTCATGAGGATGAACCAAGATCACACGTGTGGAGCAATTGCTTCACACCTGGACCATAAAGATGCTCAGTGAATATTCAGCCTTTCCTTTCTCCTCTGGGCAGTTTCAGCGCGAGTCGAGGTCCCCTTGATTCACCTTACTCACACTCCACCGGGCACCCTCACCCTGGCCGAAGCTTCCTTCCCACAGGGCAGCCTCAACTCCTAGGTAACAGTTACACTCCGCTCTCATGTATCCAAAACATAGTCTAGAGAGACCAAAGTTGAGGGAGGTGACAATTGCTCCACTCAAAATTCTTTGTATTTATATTTTGAGTATATTGATTCATCATCCATTCATATGAACTTCTATAACAGATGATTCATTGGATAGGGTATATGTTTGCACATTTTCACTTTTAGATTTCTTCATTTATAAAAATGTTTAAATATATTTATAAATGTATTAAAGTTTATTATATACCCATAAATATATGTAAATATGTACATATATTTTTAATTGTAGAAATGCTGAATATTTATTGAGAATTTTAGTATGCAGAAGTGCTCATTACATTCTCACAGTAACCCTACAAGGTAGGTACAGCTATTACTCCTACTTGACAGGTGGGGAAACTGAGGTTTAAAAACGTTAAGTGACTTAGCCAAAGTCGCAGATCTAGTAAGTAAATATTACCGCACTCAAAATTGTTAAATAACTTGCTGTATTGATGATGATGCTTGTTTTTTATTTTAATCGAAAGCATGAAGGCTGTGGTCTGACTGCTTTTAACTTCCCCCCAAGTGCACTGCTGAGCCGCAAGCAGGAGATAAACAGGAGGACAGGTGCTCCTTTAAGAGTGATGGGAGCTGTAACCCGAAGCCTCCTCCAGCGCGCGCCAGAGGGTCCGGGAGGCTGCGCCCAGCGGTGCG
>VBSM01000483.1:30308605-30340227 GCA_008086735.1 Cheirogaleus medius
CTGGGCTGCGGCTCCCAGCTCCAGGGCGGCGGCGACTCTGTGGCAAGTTGAAGTTCGGAGGATGCGGAGCGGCTTGGAGAGCTACCGAGTCAGCTCAAAAGCTCTCCGCACCCTCTCGGTGCCCAGCAACTTTCCGAGGAGAGGTCAAGTGACGGCGTGATTTCCCCGGGCTCAGGGAAGGCGAGGCTGCGAGGCTGGGGTGCCTTCTCGCCCCCCGCACCCTGTCTCCCTTCAGTCGCGAACAGGTGGGGCCCGGGCAGGAGGTACGCAGGACTGGCACCGCGGTCAGACGCCGCCGCGGTTATTTCTTGGAGCTAGACGCGCATCCCAGACTTCTCCTTGTCTGGATGAAAACGTCAGCAGCAGCGCTGATCGCAGGGCACAACCTGGGTCGGCCAAATCCGAACGGCTCGTACCAGCCCAGACAGAGAAAATATTCCTAATGCGTATTCCTGAGTTTCCAAGGCATGTTGAATAAATACTTTCCAAAGCTGAGAACTTGGCTTAGGAATCATCACCTGTAACTCAAATTACAAAGAAAACTTGTTAGATAGTTTAGTTTACCAGGTGGGAAGTAACCACTCAGGCTAGTAACTCTGAAACTAATACTTTAATATCAAAGTCAGGCTTTCTTAGTGTTCTCAAGAGTATTGTCTAATTGCGAAAAATAAAAAAGTAAAACCTCAGGGTTTCTCTCCTGTCAGTAAATTTCTACAATTGATTCTAAAGCATTATTTGGTCTAGTTGATTTTTTTTTCTAACGTGTTTTTCTTAATATAAAATTAATATTATTCTTTTAGTTATCACATATAAAGTATTTGAAACCTATTTAAAGGCATAAGCTTTCCTAATATTATACTTTTGTTTTCAGAATATTATACTTTGTTTTCTTCTTCTCCTTGCTGCTTATACTGTATTTTATAAATGTATACTTTGTAATCTGATTGCTCATATAGATTTTGAACAAGGTAATACCTTTTAAATTCTGTTCTATTTGTAGATGTCTATGAGATTTGGGAACCAACTTCATTTTTAAAATTTCTCAAAGCATGTATCATATAGAAGTGTACAATGAAACATTTCAAGCTTTGTTTTACATTTTTCAAAAACATATAAACACATCTGACATGTGTTTTTATATGAGACATGAAGACTGTTTAACCCACCCCAAAAAATGTTCCTAAGTAAATTAAGCAGAAAATGCTTCAGTGATCTGGGCCAAGCAATTCCTTTTATAGATTTACCAAAGAAAACAGTTTCCATTATCTCTACTAAGAAATATTTTCAGTTTCTGAAGTATAGTTTTCATTTGTTTATATTAAATGAAATAAGCTTTTGAATTCTAACAAAGAATAAATCATATTTATATTAAATCACAAATAAATAATTTTGTTATATTAAATTGAATTGATTTTGTTGGCAAAAAAAAAAACAAATAAATAATTTTGTCACAAAAATCATTTAAAAGATTTAAAAAGAAATATTTTGCTGACAATGTGTAATGTGTCAATATAATTTAATCATATGTTTTTAAATTTGAAGTTGTTAATATAAATATTTATTTTAAAGCAGTACTTACATTCTGGAGTTGGACAATAGGAACTATTGGAAATGTATTTGATATAATGACAATTATTAACTGGGAAGCCAATTCTGTCTGGAATTTCTAACTCACAACTAATTTATGTCTCTCATTTTGACACTTGGTTCAGTAACAGTGCATGACCAGGTATGATTATTTCACTTGACTATGCCTTTTCTCTTTAATTAATTTAACTCCAGGAGAACAGGTTAAGGTAAACTGTTTTGTATCCCAAGTGTCCCCAAAGCTATGGACATAGTAGATTCTTACTGAATAAATGAATGCAATATGCACTTGAACTTTTATGCTTTAGTGAACCCCTAATTGAAAATATTTTCACTGAAATTTTAAGAATACTGAAAATCATTTGGAAAAAGACTAAAAAGTATTACACAAAAATAACTGTCAGTGTTATTAGATAGTAGAATTATTTTATTACTTTTATAATTTTTATATTATTTTAAAAAGTAGTGAATAAGGTTGTATGTACCCTCAATACCACAAAAAGTCCCATAAATGAGATGTATTTCCTCAAGTCCATTAAATCAACTTTTTCCTCCTGCAAACTATACCCTTCCCTCCCTGCCTCACACTATACAAGTACAGACTATAGCAATACTCCTAGACGATGGAGCTCCAGCCAGAGTTTGTGGAAGGGTGACAGATAGAACTCTCTCCATCAATTAAAACTACAGTTCACAAAATTAGGACAAAGGACTCCACCCCATAATTGTTTACAATCCAGTTAATCATCCAGATTAGTCTTTGTATCATAAAAAAATCAAAAGTAAGGTAAATCAAACACCAGACATTCTCAAAACAAATTTAGCAATTGCTTGTGATACACACAGTTTGTAGGAAAGCATGTTCTGGGCCATAAGTGTGCTATACTTTGTGCAATATAAAATTTAAGTTTTAGATGTTCAGTTTAGGTGGGGAGGAGTTGTTATGTCAAACACCATGTATAACTGGCCTAAGCATTTCACAGAGTAAATTTTAAGGTTCACCTCTCTGAGTGAGCATCTGTTCTCTTTCTTGCAAGAAAGTTCAAAGGAGTCTCTCTCTTAAGTTTTTGGACCATCTGGAAGGTGGATCTACTCTCACAGACAGTTACAAATTTTCTTTCACAAAATTCCTGTGGAGTATGATAGTGCCCCTTACCCCTCACCCGAGAGGGATACATTCCAAGACCCCGCCAGTGGATGTCTGAAACTGAGACTCATACCAAACCCTGTATATCCTGGGTTTTTTCCTACACGTATATACCTGTGATAAAGTTTAATTTATAAATTAGGCACACTCCTCTTGCACTTTGAGGCCATTATTAAGTAAAATAAGGGTTACTTGAACACAAGCACCACAATACTATGACAGTGCATCTGCTGAGACAGCTACTAAGTGACTCAGGGGCAGGTAGCATCTATAGTATGGATATGCTGGACAACGGGACAATTCAAGACCTGGGAGGGATGGAACAGGATGGCTGTGAGGTTTCACTCCACCACTCAGAACAGCACACAATTTAAAACTTATGAATTGTTTATTTCTGGAATTTTTTGTTTAATATTTTTAGACAGAGGTTGAGCACAGGTAACTGAAGCTTCAGAAAGCGAGTGGCAGATAAGGGAAGACTAGTGTAGAGGACAAGCTTCTTTTGTGTACGTGACATAAAACGATTGTATACATCTGATGCCAGTTTGTCTCTCTCACAATCCCCCTCTCCCTTCTCCACACCTCCCTCCTTCCTGTCTAGAGCACACCCAGGATCGAGACTGTTGTAACTGAGAATGCTATATGGACTTGGGTACCAACACAGAAAATGTTAGTGTATTCCTAAGTTTTGCAGTCTTTAACATAGAAAAGTGTATGACTTTATCATAAACTGGATTTGAAATTTAAACTTTTAGAAAGGACTGTTTGCAGTTGAATGCAATTCTTTTCCAGACCAAAACAAATGTAGAGGAAAGGTTAATGTGAATAAAAACCTATTTAATTTGTTCTAACAAAGACTATGTATGTCTACACATGAAAGCACTAGTTTTCATGTGTTCATAACATTCGTACATCCCACAAATATCTATTACATGCAGAATGTCTTGTATGTGAAAGGCACTGTGAGGGCACAGTTATAGTTTAGCTGGGTTTCCATCTCCTTAGAAGCTCATGCATAAGTAGAAGAGAAGGGACATGTACATAACTTGGCCATGATACAAACCTGTCCAGGATTCTACCAGAAAAGTATGGCCAAAGAGATAGGAGAAGTCGGGGGAAAGACCCTAAGCAAGCTTCTTATACTTTCTGAGCATCAGTTTTTTCATCTTAATATAGAAATAACTATTTTGTACAATTATCTTAAGAATTAAGCAAGATATTAGTTCTCAATAATAATACAATAATAGTTCTCAGCTCTGGCAGCATATTAAATGGAACCACCCAGAAAACTTTTGAAAATACCCAGGCCCAGGTGCATGCAGACATTCTCATATAGCTGGCATCAGATATGGTTCTAGAAATGTCATTTGTAGCCAGGTGCTGCAGGGCTTTAGATTCTAGGGAGGCGTATGGAGTTTATTTGGTAGGTATGGAGAACAACTGAATGATGGGGTTTCTCATGATTTCCATCCATGCAGCGCTTCAGTATATACTTGTCTTGTGCCATAACCGTTTCAATCATTTTTATTCTTAACATAACAATCATACCAGCTCCATATCTTCAACTTCCCTTATGTATCCCACATCAATAGAAAATTATAGATGCTTTATAAATTAATTTTTTCCCCAGATGGGCCCAAATAATAGGTTAACGTGAATAATAGAAATCATCTGAGGCACTCGTTAAAAACACAAATTCCCTGGCTCCTCTCCTAGAGATTCTGATTCCTGATCCCAGGCATCTGGAGTAGAATTAGAGCCTTTATGTTCAACAAGGGCCCCAGGTGACCCTTATAATCAGACAAGCTTGAAAACATGGTGCTAAGTGATTGATTGCAGTACTATGTCCAATTCTCTCTCTAATACTTTTGATATTTGAGACCCCAATTAACCTAAATAATAAATAATCCATTGAAAAACTCCATGCCTCATTTTAGCTCTCTCTTCTCTTAATTTGGGAAAACATAGTAATAATAAACTATGAGTAATAATATAATAAGGTAAGAATATTATAAGAAAGTAGTAATCTAAAGTAATGCTGGGAAATAATAGATTGTTATGATTAAACATAGTTTAACTCACTAAATCCAGGTCAATTTAGCAGTCATTTTCTGATCACTAGATGAGCACAACTTGAAAACTAGGAAGAAGTAAAGACATCATGTTTTATTCTCTCTCATCCCTCTCTCTATGTGATTTTTTCTTCTTCATCAACTTCCTCCTTGTTGGTCCCAGGACAGCATGACCAGGTTAAATACAAAGTCAGAAGTGGGTTCTGGCCATCACTGTTAAACACCTTTCCTAGCTGACTTCTGAAAGAGCTGGTGACATAGCTGTATAACTGCTCCCAACTTAGCAGGAAGCCACAGGTTACTTAGACACCTCCTCTCCTCTGAAAAACAGAGGCAGTCTTCTTTGTCCACCAGTCTTAGAGAGTTATTCTAACAGTCAAAGGTGTGAGAAGGAACTTTGCAAATATAACATTTTGCATAAGTATAAGATGGTATTATTACCTTTAGTATTAATATTGGTAATACATTTTAGTAATATTCAATATCTAAGATCTCCTAAGTTAGATATTCAATAGCTATTCTATGTCTAAGTTCAGATGTCTCTGTTTAAAATTGCTATAGACACATATACACACAACCCTACCTTCCACCCATCCTAACTCAAGCTAAAAAAAAGTTAGGCTTTTCCAAATCAAGATTGAGTGTTACATAACTTAAATCTACTTAAGTATTTTATAAAAGCTAAATCAGGCTTTAAAAGCAAACACATTGACACATAATTTATCATGTTTTAACTCAAAGAAAAGCATTCTGGTCTTAGAAGTTTAAAAATAGAAAATACTGATTTTGACAAACTATACATGAGAAAATTAAAAGTTTAAGATTATTTTTATCCCTACAACTCACATTGGGGATGGGAACTTTTGTTCTTCTAACAGTTGTGGGTCTGGGAGAATTTCTAAATGGAAAACATGTATGAAATGCCACCCAAAGGCTAAGATGTAAAAATCCCCAGTGTCTTCACTCAGCTTCTATTAACTGTTCCTATTGGAAAATCATCGTGATCACTATAGTAAGATGATCACAGAAATAAAGTAAGTACAATAAACATTTTAGTGATGAGGCATAAGATCTAGGACAGATGAAAATTTATTATTTTAGTAATTTTATTTATTTAGATGAACATGAATCTCTGTTAGAACCACAAAGTTAAATAGATAGCTAGAATAAGCAAATAAAGAAAAATCAAATAAATTAATGACTAATCTTCAAGTAAAGCATTAGGAACAATCTAGTTTATTCCTAGAGCAGTTTGAGATTTAAGTCAAGTTCTATTATTCTGCTCTAACTAGTGGGAACATAACACTGATAGGTTGACATTAATAGCCATACCTTTGGGTATATGGGGACTAACACTTTTTTCTACAAGCTATGATTTAAATGGCCTTTTAATTCATCCTTCAATTAATTATTCATTAATTCTAAACACTAGGGTATATACTGTGAAGTATTAGAAATATACATAATATTATACATGTCCTGAAGTGCTTCTAGTCTAGTTGGGAGAACAGGCAACATACAGGTAAATAAACCAACATAAAGGTATAAATAGTTTTCATGAAAGAAATGAACAAGCTGTACTGGTGAAGAATGATGGGGGAGGAACTGGAGAAGCTACTTCACATGTTAGGGGAAGTCTTTCTGAGAAGGTAGCCTTTGAGCCTAGACCTAACGTCTGAGCAAGAGCAACCAGGTGAAGTGTGGGGGAAGCATTTCAGGCAGAAACAACAGTGCATATAAAGCCCCAAAGAGAGTACATGTGTGGCCTATTTGAGGAACTGAAAGGAAATCAGGAGGGTTACAGCACCATGGATAAGGTGGAGCAGGAATGATGTAAAATGATATGACAGAATTAGGCAGGGTAAGATTCATGTGAGCCTAGGAAGAGGTATATAGTTGGGATTTACCCAGATAAATTGGGAGTAGGTATAGCAGTCAAAAAAATCATTGCCTTTAACTGAATACTCAACATAGTAATAATTTCAAATTTTCTATTTTTAAACATTTAAAAGTATGGAAAGCCATATTTTCCCATATCCCATATCCTTAAGTATTCCTTTCATTCCTACCCACCCCCTGCCCCAAATGTGGCTTTCTTGTAGACAGCATAGAATTGGATCTTGCTTTTTTACCTGGTTTGACAATCTCTGTTTTTTTAGTTGGTGTGTTTAGACCATTTACACGTAATGATATGTAACTGATATGGTTTAATTAAAATCTACCATCTTGTTAGTTGTGTTCCAATTATTTTATCTGTTCTTTATTCATGGAGAAGAAACTTTGAGCGAATACAAACTTCCCTTGTATCTGCAGTTCTCAGGGGTTCTATATACTCATGCTAACTCAGACTCAATCTTTAGCAATTTGTTAATGATTTTAGCTGAACTCTTCTTAACAACTAGTATGGTGGCCACATCTTCCTCTGTGTTCTGCTACAGCTGAGCCCATGCTCATGTCTTATCTTTTCTTGGAGGTACCTCTCTTTCCTTAGATTTCAGGCTAATTGCCCTGCGACTTCAGCTCTCCGAAGAGTTCAAGAAAAGCTATAGTTTTGTATATTATCTGGCATCTTCTTGTTAGTGCAAGAGGGATTCTTTCTTTGGATTTCTACACCCTAGGTGTCCTGTCTTAGTTCAGGCTGTTATAACAAAGTTCAATAAACTGGGTAGCTTATAAACAACAGAAATTTATTTCTCAGAATGCCAAAGGTTGGAAGTCTCAGGTCAGGGTACTAGCATGGTTGGGTTCTGGTGAGGAACCTCTTCTAGGTTGCAGACAGCTTTGTTGCTTCCTCACATGGTGGAAAGAGAGCAAAGAGAGCTCTCTGAGGTCTCTTTTGTAAGTGCACCAATCCCACTTCTGAGCCAATTAGCTCCCAAAGGTTCCACCTCCAAATACCATCACATCGTGGGTTAGGATTTCACCATATGAATTTTGGGAGGACACAAACATTCAGCCCATTGCATGCCTCTTATATGAATTTTAAAGATGATAAATTACAGGGATGTTAAAGCAGTTTCAATTTTAATATAAAAGTTGACTAAATTTAGTAAAACTCTATTCTCAAATAGAGACTTATGGGTAACTAAAAGCTAAAAAACAAATTATTTTTAAATGAAGAAAACATGATTCCAGACAGTTGTGCAAGATGTTTTAAAAGAGAATAACAGATGCAATGATAGACAAAGTGTGGTTAGTAAGAAACAAAATTATTTAACATGATGTAAAAATAGAGCTAACACAATTGACCAATTAAGAGTTATTGTAAATTAGATTTAAGATTTTCTGCCCAGTGAAACATTATAAATGTTACCAGGCTGAAATTAAAATGTCAGGCACAAAATTCAAGAAATTGCTGGATGCTGGTTTTTAAATGGTGCCCTGATTTCTTCCAGATTACTCCAGGAAGCAAGGCGGCAGCTGCCAACCTGTGTCCTGGAGATGTCATCCTGGCCATTGACGGCTTTGGTACAGAGTCCATGACTCATGCTGATGCACAGGACAGGATTAAAGCAGCAGCACACCAGCTGTGTCTCAAAATTGACAGGTGCTCCTTAATTCATGGTGCTAAAATCTGATCTGTTTTGCAGGAGAACCTGAACCAGAACTATAAATGGTTTCATCTTCCCAGTAAGAAGGAGTGTCCCAGGGCCTAGAATTTTGACTGGCTTTTTTATATATCGACCACTATCATCTACTCTTCACTAAAATCAGTTAAGCTAGTAGCTGTTGGCAAATCATTTCTAAAAAGAATTCTCTGGAATGTCAGAATAATGAAAGAGGCTGTGAGAATTTTTTTGCTGTACTAACCCAGTTAATTGACTCTGAAAATAGAACCACTGGCCACATAAACACTGAACAGCGGGACCAGTTGTACTGCTATTCTCAAGGTGGTAGAGAATGAAATGAACTTTAGAGATTTTCCTAAAAGAATCTCTTGACTTTCCAAAAGGTGATCATGTTCAAAATTGGTTGCTAATATTCTGTATGCCTTTGACTGTTTTGTAGAGAATTCAGCCCAGAAGGTATAAGAGTGCATGTGCAACATGAGTGTGTTAGATACTGGGACATTTCTGACCAAAAAAAATTAAGAAATTGAACCTGATCTCTTGCCATCAAATCCCTGATCACAAACTGAACCATGAATATCATGGTTTGTTATCATAGTGGATCTTTGTGTTTATCCAGTTACTATCATATTCACAATCTACCCTGCTGTGGCATGGAAGGGTCAATCGATCCACCAATCTGTCCTTTCATGGAGTGGAATAGATTCTTTCCCAATCTGTGCATAACCTGTGTTCCTGCCTAGCACATAGTCCCTTAGGAGCCACGGAGTCCCAGGTAGATGCATGAGAAGGGTCATACAAAGCACATTTCCTTGATGCCAGTAGCAAATCCACGTGGCAGGTCACTCACTGTCTCCTTGGGTGGCCTGGGTAAGACAGGAGGGAAGAAGAGGAGACCCAGGGAGTTTGCCTCCTGGCATCTGCAGGACAGAGCCTCCCTCTCCTGTGCTGTTGCCCACAGGCATTGGAGGTCTACTTACTCCAGAAACTGCACAGTGGGCTCCAGGCAGTTTTGATCTAGTCTAGATTTCCCCAAAAGGACACTAAAAATGTAAAAACTAATTGGATGTGAAAATACGGGATAATGAGCAAAAAATATTGCTTTTGTTTAAATTAATAACGGTTGCTAGCATTTTCACAAACACAATGGGAAATTAAAGTATACTAAAACTGGAAATAGCATGAGAATTTGGAGTTTACAAACTTTATTTTATTTACAGAGCAGAAACTCGCTTATGGTCTCCACAGGTGGCTGAAGATGGGAAAGCTCACCCTTTCAAAATCAACTTGGAATCAGAACCCCAGGTATGAACTTTAGAGTAAATGATAGGACATTGTATTTTCTTTTAAATGATGGGGATGCCTTCCAAGAGAAGAGGAGGCAAATGTAAAAATTGGAACAAGTTTCACCTGGTGAAGCAGTTGTCTGTCATTATTCCCTGAGATGAATTTATATTATCCATGTTTTCTTACATCAAGGAAAAGGGGAAGTGTATGTAGGTGAACATCGTGTTAAAAGTCAAACATGTTCTGATCAGGAAGAATTTGGCTAAATCTACATAGAGTCCACTTATTTTTTTTTTCATTTCTTATGTTGGACTTCTGCCAAATGACCATGAGGTAATCTAAGAAGTTTAAGTTGTTAAAACAAAGCAAACCAAAAATAAGACCTACCATTCGAAACAGGTGTCTCTAATCTAACAGTCATAGTGAACTTCAATCCTTTGTGGTCTCGCCAGATCTTATTTTACATCCTTCTTTAATCCTTAATTCTGGGGTTCTATAATTGAGTTATTCTGTGAAAAGTGCTGTGCTTTATGTTATCATGGTGATATTCTGCCAGTGTATCTGAATTACAAACAATAAAGGATTTTCTCTGGAGGCAACTCTAATAAGCTAAATTAAACTAATTCATATGATGCTTATCTGACTATGTCTACTTGCAAAAGATCCAAACGACTGAAATTAAATCAAACCTCAATTGTGATGTACTAAAAAACATAATTAAGTAAAGAGTTTTAGAACCTCTACTTAGAAGCTCCTGAGGTTTAGAGATAGGTTTAATATCCCTTTCGAAACAAGTATTCATACTAGACTGATTGGATATTCCCAATGTGTTGTTTTTCTATAAGTCTAATGAATATGAACTGAAAACATATGTATAATTTATGCCTTAACAGGGTTTCTCCTGTCAGGATCATGAACTCCTGAATTTGTTTTTTTGTTTTCCACTTGTCTCCATAAGCCTCTGTTTTCTTCTGCATAAAACAGACATAGAATAATATAAGTACATGTACCTCCTAGGGATTCTCAAAATTTTAAATAAAATAATACAAGCAAAGAGCTTGGCACATTGGGTTGCTCATAGAGATACTCAAGTAAGTGGTAGGTCCTGTTACTATTAGTGTGGTACTCCCGTCCCAGGCTGCAATCAGAAAGTCTCCTGGCCTTTTCTTGCTGGTGAGATAGGAAGCTGCCTACGTGATAGGGCTTCCTAGGAGCCAGGAATGCCTTCCTCACTACTGTTACAAGAGTCATTAAAAATTACGTGGGGCCAAAGCTTTATTTTCACTTAAAATACAATCCCTCCAGGAAAAGAAGCATCCTGAGTAATATAATCTTTAGAGGAAATGGGTTTATTAGATGCTTGTCCTAGACTTTTGACTAACAGGAAGGTAGCGTCTCAGCCTAAAATCACTAAAAGCAAGAAGAGAAAACAGGCTCCAAACGGAGTGAGCAGGATACAGAATATTTATGAAGGCAGGAACCATGAGGCTGTTCTCTTCACTTGGAGTCCCCCAGGCATAGCCTGCAGCTCAATGAATAGCTGACATGGACGACACGAACTGGAGGCCCAAAGATGGACCATGCATTTTCCAACATTGCCAGGGCCAGTACCGGGAACCAAGACTCAGAATGGTGTCTGCACCACGCCCAGCTGTCGCACTGTAAAAGGGATCTTCAAAGTTGAGTGGGACATTTAGATCAGATAAGAATTTCTGCTTTTGAGGGTAAGTGAGCAAAAGGTAAAATGGACAGGACAGATAACAAACATAAAGAGAAGGGATCTGACTGCGGATGCTGGCCCACCCCGGCATACTAGGTGGACCGGTGAATAGTAACACTTCAATCAACATTTTCTGGATAGAAGAAAAACTTGCTCAAGGCAGAGCTGTCACTTTTCTGTAGTCCTTTGCAGTAATGTCCAAGCCTTCCTGCTTTCTGTCACCTTCATCAGTTTATCACTTGGAGGCCACACATGAGACAAGGAGACTATGGTGGAAAGAAAGAGAGAGGGAGGGAGGGAGGAAGGAAATAGGAAGGAAGGAAGGAAGGAAGGAGAGAGAAGAAAGAGAAAGAAAGACAGAGAGAAAGAAGGAGAGAAAGAAAGAAAAGGAAGGAAGGAAGGAAGAAAGGAGAGAGAAGAAAGAGAAAGAAAGCAGAGAGAAAGGAGAGAAAGAAAGAAAAGGAAGGAAGGAAGGAAGGAAGGAAGGAAGGAAGGAAGGAAGGAAGGAAGGAAGGAAGGAAGGAAGGAAGGAAGGGAGGAAGAATTTAAGGGGGAATATGTGCATTTACTGACCACCCAACCTCTTACCATCACCTGGACAAACTGGATGGAATTCTGCATTTCCTTTTCCATATAGGGCACACATCCCAAATTGCACTGTGCCCTTTTGCAAGGTATTTTTCCATTTAGAATTTCTCCTAATTTTTTAGACCCAGTTACATCAGTATGAGATGTATGGTATGAGGCCACTCAGGCAAATTTGACCAAAGCACCTAATCCCTAGTGATCCTAGTCCCAGTTGCACCTCACACCCTGGCAGGTCATGCAGAGGCAGGAACCTGTGGCCTTGGGACCACATGTGGCCTGCTGGATGCAGCGTTTTGACTGAATTCAAATTTTACAGAACAAATGCTCTTAATAAAGTGATTTGTTCTGTGAAGTTTGGATTCAGCCGAGGGGCTGCACTTGGGGATCTGGAGGGCCACACGTGGCCTGAGGCCACAGGTTCCCCACCCACAGCCGGTGTTTTGCCATCAACTCTCCAGAATTAGAGTTTAAGGGTAATTCTCTGAGTTGTAGCTCTAAAACAGGCCTCTTTTGCAAGTTTATAAGTATTAATTTATGACAATGGTTATTCTAAAAGTTGTATTTTAAAATATAATCCTAATTTTAAATACTCTGGCTTTTGTCAGTCATTTCTTAGCCCATGTGTCCTGCATTTTGGAGTTAGGAAACAGGGATATGTATGATACTACAAATGGGAAGAATGAAATAGATTGGCTTAAAAAAAAACGGCTTTTTTTTTCTTTCACGACCTTGACATCTTTGAAGAATACAGTCTAGTTCGTACAATGCCCCTCAGTTTGGGTTTGTCTGATGTTTCTTTATGATTAGATTCAGATTATGCATTTTTGGCAATAATATCATAAAAGTGATGTGTCCTTTTCTAGACATTACATCAGGGGTTCCATGATACTGATTTGACCCATTTCTGATGATGTTAATTTTGACCACTTAGCGAAGGTAGTGGCTGCCAATTTCTCCACTGTAAAGTTACTGTTTTTCCCTTTGCAGTTAATCAATTATGTGTTGGGAAATACTTTGAGACTATATAAATATCCTATTCCTCATTAAACTTTCACCCACTAGTTTAGCATTCATTGCCTGAACCAACCATTACTAAGATTATTATAAACTAATGTTTTAAAATTTGTTATTATTTCTTCTTCATTTATTGGCTGGCATTAAATGAAGAAGAAATAATAACAAATTTTAAAAGAGTTTTCCCTTCTCTCACAGTTATTTATATAAACAAGGACACATGGATTCTTATTTTAGTCAATGGATTATAATGCATTACTATCATTATTTATTTTGATGCTCAAATTGCCCCAGATTTCGCCGGAGCGAGTCCCTTCAAGACGGCTCCTGTGTCCTCCTGACATATCTTCAACATTCTTTGAGCACTCGCTTACTTTCTGGAACATAAGGATATTCCAGATTCTGTTTATACTTTTTCTGCCCCAGCTCTGGAATTAATCAATGCTTCAAGGAGCCTTGGTTCCTTTTGGTGGAGAATGGTATTGAGAAACCGAGATGTGGGTGCTTATTGCTACTGAAATGGCTTCTAGGCCCTCCAGACAAAACGATCTCTGTCCTCTATATGTAGGGGACACTCGGTCCACTCTCTAGTTCAACAGACCTGCCCAAGAATTTTCTTGTTCTTTAGGGGAATGTACCTTTATTTGATCTGTTACTCACTACTGAATAGTGCCAAGACTCTATGAAGTTACATACTAACATGTAGATTTTGTCAGGGAAAAAAAAAAACCACAAAAACTAAAATAAAAACCAAAAACCAAACAAATCAATAATTAAAAAAAAAAAGTGAAGATTGGGTTAAGGGCTGTAGCAGCTAGTCAGACGGAGCCTTTGAACATTCCATTAATTTGAGTCCTGACTCATTCCCACTGGCATCCTCTCTCTCTGAGAGGCCAGTGTTTGAAAGGCTCAGAGATAAGAACAGTTTCGGCTCTTCTCCTAATGGGCCACAGCCTTTCTACTCCCTCTCCTCACGAGACTCTCAGGCCGGAATCCTGCATGACCAGTTCACAGAACTTGGTACTTCAGGACAGACATGCAAAATAGCTACGTTGCAATTCATCATCCACTATTTGAAAATCCTGTAGCACACACATACACCACAACAAAATGTGGTGATAGAAATCAGACGGTGAATTTAACTTGGACTGAGATTGGAGAAAAGCTTAGCTATGGTTATAGGGTTTTTGGGGTTTTTTTTGTTTTTTTTTCAAAATGACAACTCCAGAGCAATCTTCTAGACAACAAAGGTGTGTGAGTCAGAGAAACACTTGCTATTAATATATCGTGCTTTAAGACGTCATCGTAGATGAACGGCAAAATGCCATTGAGCAATACAAAATTTGAATTCTTATTTCTCAACCCAAGTCAAATTTTAAGTTATGTGATTTTTGCTATTGAAATAAAATACTCTTTTTCATTTTAAAAGTAATATCTATTCATTAAAAAAAAAACTACATCCTACTATCCAAGCCCAGCCATAAATAATAAAATGCTAGTATGCTTATTTCTGGTCTTTTTCCATATGCATAGGGTTAGGCTGAGGGAAATTTTTCTTACACAGTTATAGTAACAGTTGATACAAAATTTTACTCTTTAGATTTTTTTCATTTCTCCATGCTATCAATAAATAAATTCTATTTTCATGAATTTAGACTTGAATCTTAGGCTTAAAAGAGTCCTTAGACATTGTTTAGATCAACTCCCAGCAATTGAGTAAACTCCTTCCATATAAATCTAGACATGATCTATGAGCCAGCATATGCATTTTTCTGTACAAGGCATTCCTCTAGATTAAAGGAGCTCTTGGTCCTTCTTCAAAGCTTACATCCTCAAATAAACCATTACCCTTATCTTTGTTTACTGTTAGTTAAACAGCTCAAAGGTATAATGTGCCTATCACAATACAGGAAAGATGCTTTTCAGAAGCAAAAATGGTTCCAAACAAGAAGAAAACTGTCTCCATTTCCGTATACAGGATTTCATCCTTGCTGTAGAAGATTTGATAATAAAGATGAACTTACATGCACAGTCAAGAAGTGTGTGGGTTGAAGTCATCTATATTTTCAGAAAATTAACTTTAAACTACAATGCTTTGATAACTGGATGGCAACCTACACAAAACAAACTTTCATTATTACCATTTCCCCAAACTCTTCCCCAGTGATACATGGGAAACACTTGAAACATATCACCGGAGAGAAAATGACTTTATTTTTCATTTGAAGGATGAGTGTAGGAGGGGGTGATTGTTCATAAACTTCCAACATGATGAAATATAATCATTTCCTGATTGTGGTTTGATCAAATATACGATCACTTCATATAGTTTGCTTTTCTTATTTCCCCACCATTTTCTCATATATATATACGATTTGACTCCCATTATGTTTATCTATATATGGAACTCAAACATGCTGCTTCTGTTGGAGATGGCTCTGAATTATAAAGATTGCCTGAATCTTTATCTGTGAACAATTTCTCCATGTAAGAAGCTGAAAGGTGAACTGCCTTTGACTGCCATCATTGCCAAAGTCATTCCAAGGACTTGGGAGACTTCTGACAAGAGCTGCATTCTCCCAACCTCAGCAGAGTCTGTCAAGTTGCTTCTCTTTCCTTGGGGAAGCTCTAGCATTTCATTAATTCAAAATATTATTTCTTAACATAAGCTTCTAACATTTAAAAATAATATTTAAAAATATATTAATTAATGGGAATGATTGCTTATTGAATTCCTAAGAGATAAGAATTATTTATAGTTTTTTTCTAGATAAACACAAGAGCTGGACTATATTAAGTATACATTTTATACTGTTATTTTCTGTTACTCATAATTTTTCCAGGAAAAATAAAAGGGAATTAAAGTGGAACAGCCAACTTCTAATTGGTTTTGTCATTTGATTCAGTTTGGCCATCAACAATGATGTAAGACTTGGACAGAATGTTGCCTCTCAGTGCCCTATTTAAATTTCTTGTTTACCTTTGGTATATACACTTCATTGTGCTTTTTGGAATGACTCGTGAAGCCCATAAACTAATGCTTTGCAAAGCCTAAATAAAAATGTTTGCAGCCTGTATTAGAAACATTTCCTTTTATGATCTGAGTAGAAAATAGAAAAAAAAATTTTTTTTAACAAATTACTCATTTGTGACCTTGCAATATATATAACCAAAACTAGACATGGCAAAGAAAAGGCTTGGAGCTGATTAACTGATGTGCTGCTACTTGGAGGTACTACTAGAGATTATTAATGCACAAATACTTATAAAGGAGTTGCCTCATGTACAGGACAATCACCATCCATGTTTATTTATCATGTTAAGGCTAGGAAGAAATAAGAACAGACGTTGCCCCCCCCCAAAGCCATTATCATATGTTAACTAGTTTTTGCAAATTCTGTTTACCAAAATCTTTAAGGTAGGCCATATTTTGTTTAGGAAAAATAAAAAGCTAAACTCTACAAAGCTTGAGTCATTCAGTACTGCCTAATTCACGCCTTAATTAGCCTGAGAGATTTATAATCCACCAAAACTAAATTAGGCAATTAGGCAATTAGCCTTCTGTCTTCTTTCATATCAAAAAGACTTGAATCGTGGCCATTGTCAAAATTTATAATTATTTCCAGGTCACTTTTTTCATGTCATAATAATGGCTAATCATAATGGTTAATCATAAAATGCAACCAATCCAAATTCATTACTAAATCCGTTAAAACAATCAGATTATACCGCTATATAAATGTTTGGCTGCACACATTTTCACAGGTTCTAGGATTCAGCATTTTTCTAAAGCTACATTTGGTTGTTTCAGTCATTCTGCTACCTAATAGCAGCAACAATAATGTCACCCAACAACTCCCCAGCAGTGAGCTGTTATTATGAAGAAAAAAGGTTAAATGAACAAGCTACCAATCTGTTCAATCACACTATAGAAGCATAGGCTAAATTGTATTCACCTCAGACCTGCTTCTCAGGTTTAGGAGACTGCTAAAATATGCTGCCCAGGTTGGTGAGAGAACAGCAGCTCTTAACCCCATCACAGACTCCCAGGCACCATGAGATTTGGGGCAGCCCGAGTCAAAGACTTGGTGGGCTAGGATTTGAAGCTGCACCCCATTTGATCTGCCGTAACTAATTTTTTTTCAAAGTAGGCTTTGCCCACAGGCCTAGATAGGGGAAGAGAAAGTATGTGTGAAGACTCCCTGCTCAAAAGAACCAAAAGAAAGCATTGTGCAGGTGGGGCCCCTACAGGAAATTGTTTATATTCTCAGGCACAAGAATCTCTATGAAAAACTCTGGCTCTGCCTCTGAAAAAGAGAAACAGTCCCTTTTATGCTTTCTTTCTTTTTCTTTCTTTCCTTCCTCCTCCTCCTTTTCTTCTTCTTCCTTTCTTTCTTTTGTTTTTTGAGACAGGGTGCCACTTTGTTGCCTGGGCTGGAGTGCAGTGGCATCATCATAGCTCACTGCAGCCTCAAACTCTGGGGCTCAACTGATCCTCCTGCCTCAGCCTGCCCAGTAGCTGGGACTACAGGTGCATGCCACCATGCCTGGCTAATTTTTTTTATTTTTTGTAGAGACGGGGTCTCACTATATTGCACAGGCTGGTATTGAATTCTTGGCCTCAAGCAATCCTCCCAAAGTGGTGGGATTACAGGCATGAGCCACCGCACCTGGCCAGATAGTCTCTTTTTTAACAGAGAAGCACCATCCTACAACTCACTCATCTGTAATGACAAGAACGAAAACATGATATGAACATGAATCTTACAGGATCTTTTAATTTTTTAATGAAAATTATCTCTTTCCAGTAACATCACAATAATAATACATGTGTGTGCTATTCAACATCTGTGTGAAATACTGGTGGCAAATTCACAAAAGTAAATGAAGTTGATGTGAATGCATAAGTGAAAACATTGCTATGAAGATTTATCTTGCTAATTCTGCCAATTAGAAAGGTTAGGAAAGAGAATTAGCTCATGTGTACTTTAGCATTCTCTTGTGGTTTTCTTCTATTGCTTTGAAGAAAAAAATTGTAATAGCTTCACAAAATAAGTCTATACAAAAACTGTAAAATATTATGCCTACATTAAAAACTAATAATATAGGGTTTCAGATCATTCAGGCATATTTCAAACTCAGATTTTAGGACTCTGATGTTTGGTCCTTTCCCCCGAGCAATAAAGTAAAAATTCTTTTGTGAATCATATATATTAGCTATCTCTGAATTACTGACTTTAGTCTTTTGAGGCCTAGAGTAAACATGAAGAGTCCTTTAGACACACAACATGAAATCATCACAGTAAAAACGGGGGGTGGGTCTACAATACATATGTTATTCCTGCTGTCAGAAAGAGTCTTTTAATTCTTAGCATTTCTCTAAAATGAATATTATAGCTTAATCCAAATTACAAATTTGTTTTTTTTGTTTTTTATTTTTAAAAAACAGAATTATTACTTGGATCAGTTACAATGATGTGATATAGTTATTCATAAACACTCGTTCCCTTTCTGTTTTACTCTCTCACTTCTTAAAGTAGGGGGAAATTTATCAAGATTAATAGAAGAGAAAGCATATGGAAGTTCTACTTGCAAAAAGGTTAAGTGTAATAATTTTTTCTAAGCCCTAAATCTCATTTCTGACACAAAATTTCCATATTCAAATGGGTCCTTAGAATTTCTTAAAGCTCCAGATGAAGAAGTCGGTAGGGGGATGACAAGAGATACAATACAATGTTTGCATCATTTTATGATATTTTAAATAAGGTCCCTTCCTTTGCACCTTAACGTTTGTGAGGTGAATATAGCACATGTAAATTTCAGAGAAAAATCATAGAAAGGTTTATAGCTAACTCTTCCTCTAACCTTCCCATTAATCTTGCAGTGAGTGAAGAAGCCTTTATTAACAGTAGCGATGCTGTTCGTTCTGCTCATTAACGGCTGTTGTACACTCTGTGGCTCTGTGTATTTTGTCTGCCATTGTACAGGAATTCAAACCCATTGGTACCGCGCACAACAGAAGGGCCCAGCCTTTTGTTGCAGCAGCAAACATTGATGACAAAAGACAGGTAGTGAGTGCTTCCTATAACTCACCAATTGGGCTCTATTCAACTAGCAATATTCAAGATGCGCTTCACGGACAGCTGCGGGGTCTCATTCCTAGTTCACCTCAAAAGTAAGTATTGGAATCTCCGTTCTGGCCACGGTGTGCTTAACAATGATGGTACGGTTTCTTTTCCTTTCAAAAGTCCAGCTCTTGCTGTTTTGTTTTTACTTTCCTGAAGGCACTCTCAAATTTTTTATTTTAAAGGCAGGCATCTAGAACACGGCCCTAATTGTTCTAAAGCCCAATCGGCCAGTTCCCGAACA
This sequence comes from Cheirogaleus medius, assembly GCA_008086735.1. NCBI lineage: Eukaryota > Metazoa > Chordata > Mammalia > Primates > Cheirogaleidae > Cheirogaleus > Cheirogaleus medius. The sequence goes on from VBSM01000483.1 coordinate 30,327,959, forward strand.
TTTAGCGACCAGACAGTTGAAAAGAAGAAATCATTCTGGTTCCATCATCACCTTGTTAGTTATGGCAATATTTGGTGGCAGATAATCCTCTCTATACAGTTATTGTTCATTTAATTTTATTTTAAAAAGTTCATCTTCCACTGAGGGACGTTTTTAACCCTTTGTTTTTACAGGATGTGAACTACTTTGAACACAAGCACAATATTCGGCCCAAACCTTTCATAATCCCAGGCCGAAGCAGGTTATAAACTCTGAGATTGTGAAGTTTGGAGTGCATGCTGCTTTTTTTTTTTTTTCATTTTTTTATAATAGTTTGTATATATTCATGGGGTGCAAGTGCAGTGTTGCTACACTGACTTATTGCACCGCGGTGGAGTCGGGGCCTTCAGTGCGCCCGTCACTGGAGCTCCGCACACTGTACCCACCGAGCAAGCTCCGCCATTCCCCCGCATGCTTCCTTCATCGAGTCTCACTAACCACCCAGCAAAGCAACTTCTAGATGTGTGGAGTGGCTTTCCATTGTGAAGCTTATTTCAAAAGCAAAACAGAACAAACTCACTTAAGCAGAGAACAGTAGCCAAAGAACCTCCATTTCCAAGAGTAAATATTGACAAGATTACAGAGCTGTGAAATTCTATGCAATCATCACGTATATTTATAGCTAACACACCTGTCACTCTGGGGATTCCGTTGAGAACACAGTGACCTTTGAGGCAGGCAAAGGTACTCTATCCCAGGTCAGGAAGGCCCTGCCAGCGGGAACGAAAATGGAACCCCCCTCACACCTCCCCATCCCCCAGGCACACGGGTGAAAGCGGGTGTCACCTTGTAGGTCTGAAAGACTCAGGTCAGCCCACCTCAGTGCCTGCTTCTCATGCACCTTCAGATTCCACGAATTCTAGCTCTTGCATAAATATAAATTTGCTTTCTTATGGATCCTAACAAAGGAAGAGAGGACACTTGAAGAGGTACTTTCCCACCTGGGTGAAGATAGGTAGAAAGTGAGAGTTGGGAGGGAGGGAAGTATCTCGGTTCCACATGGACAGCACTGAAGGACTCTGCTAATAATGAATGAACTCTTCATTCTTGCCTGTCAGGCAGAGAAGCTGGTCATCTTCAGATGATCCTTTTCAAATATCTTCTCTAGAAATTGCACTCCAACCTAAGCAGAAAGAAATTAATGCCCTGTGTTGCCACTTCAGGACATAGTGACTGCAGGAAACCTCAAATCCATCCCTCTGACCTCAGCTCAGTCAGCCAGGGGAAGTCGGCAGTTAAGCTGGATTGATCCTGATGGGACATTGAATAATGGTTTACATCAGACATCCCACGCTGGTGGCCCATAGGTGGATTCAATTCATAGACATGTTTTATTGAACCCTCCTGTTGTTTTTTAAAAAATTGAATGTAAGTACCCTTAGATGGGACAGCTACTCATCAGATTGCCCAAATGCCCATCTCTCCTATGTGTGAGATGGACATTCATACATGTGTGACCCTCCTGTCCCCTGCAGACACCTGAGCTTATGGCTCCTGCAGTGGATGGTCAATCATCACTTGATATTAATAGATGATTTGCATGTTAAGACTTTTCAATAAACCAGAGGCAGTGCCAGATAATTGTCTTAAAATAAACCAGGCAATTTTTGTGATATCCGACACAGCAAGGAGCCCTGGCATGGAAGAGAGGGAAAAGAAGCTAAGAAGGCAATCACAGACAAATACACCTTCCCCGCTAGCATGTGAGCTCAGGACCTGCAGGGTCTGACATTCAGCATTATATCCCCAGCACCCAGAAATCAGACAAAATAAACACTCAATAAATGAGCATTTATAAATAGACAAAGTTAATGCTCAATAAAAGCCCATTGTATAAAGGAATAAAATCCTAAAAGTGCCCAATAATATTACCTGGGTGAGTAGCAAGAAGAATCTGGAGCTATCATCCCTCCCTCTGGCTTGCAATTCTGCACAGTTCCTTTCTACTTCTCTTCGTTCCCTTGTTCCTGTTCTGTTTTCCTCTCCATCTTTTCCCTGTTTCTCCACTTTTAATAGCTTTTCCACTCCATCGCATGCCCAATAACATAACAACACTGGGTTAAAAGTTAAAATGTTATTTTATTGGTGAATAAATATATATATATATAAATACTTCCCAAAGAAGCATAGTAAAATTAATTATGAATACTTGCATTCTTTTGAGGTTAGTATGACTAAGTCCACTAACTCAAGCTTTGGACTTCAAGAGGCTTGAATAAAATGGCACAGTAGAGTAGCACAAATCCTGCCTTTGCTAAACACCTGTAATGCATTGAATGTTATAAAAAGTCAGGGAAAGTCAGACCCAGATATCTAATCTCTTTCTTGTATATATTCATTTTAATTTAAAAATGCCAAGCCACTACTAATTTTGTCATTTGAGGGTACCTTTTAATGTAGCTGAATTTGGAGAAGGGGAGGGGAGGAACAAGAATGACAAGGTTGCTTAAAAAACAAGTGTCAGTGCATTAATCTTAACTCCGAAAGTGCCTCCACCATCCCTCCTTTCCTCTGTGCCACCTCACTGTTTGCTTTGGCTTCTGAATTTCTTGTTCCCACCAAACGATTCTTCATCTAGATGGAATTTTCAGTGGTTACATATAAAGCTATAACTACACTATTTTTAAAATATTTAAATTTATATGGGAAAGTAATAGTGGTACTTATTTGCAGGGTACCTGTGACATTTTGATACAAGCATACAATGTATAATGATCAAATCAGGGTAACTGAGATATCCATCACCTCAAACCTTTATCATTTATTTTTGTTGGGACCATTCCAAATCTACTCCTCTAGGTTTTTTGAAATATACAATTAAGTATTGTTAATTCTAGTCATCCTATAACTATACTATTCACAACTTCTTTAATCAGAAGTTAAGTTGGACATGCTAAATTTTTAACCTATTAATCTCCCTAGGGTTTTGCTACTAGTTCTTTTCATTATTTCATCATAATTGAAACATTTTAAAAGACTGGTGTTTTTATATGCAAATATATACAAATTTTAAGGCTAACGTTATAATTAAAAATATATACAAGGTATTTTAGATCCAAATGATAAATACAATTCTGTGAGTGGTTTTTGAACAAATCTCTCCCAGAAACATGCCCCCCAAAAGTCTGTACACACCCCAGGGAAATTAATTCTCTGTCACATGACCTATCTGGGCATGAAATAATTGAGCACATCATCAACCTTATGGGTGGCCTCACCAAGTAAGCCAACCTCAGGAAGCCTCATTAGCAGCACCTGCCCTTCCAGTTTATCAGGAACATGTCAAGGGGATCTGTCATAATATCCACAGGGACTAAAGTTCAAGAGACTTTTAAAATTGTTCCAAAAATTTATGAAAAAGGTCATTCTTGTTTGCATTGGATTTAATCCATAACTGTTTAATAGACATGGGCCCTTAAATGAAATGATAAAGGAACTAGGAAACAGAAGACACAATCTTTGCAAGCTTAACTAAAATTATGTACACAAACACGCATATATACAAGAACACTAACAATGGAAAAAGAATAGTAATTGCAACATAAGATAAGGCATATCTGTAAGTTCCAAATTGGTGATAGTTTATCCGGTATCCAAAACTATGCCTGGCACACAGAGGAGTCATACATGCTTGTTGGGTAGGTTCATTATTTTAAGCCCAAAGTCTCCTAAGATTTAACTCAGTGTGGTAAATCCCTAAACTATAATTTCATACACTTCATTAAACCCAGGTCAAATCAATATGATCCTGTCTAAAGTGCACTACAACTGAGAATTTGCTTCTATTCTTTTACCAGCTGAAGTCAATTTCAAGAGGTAGGGTAGCATTGAGCCTACAAAAATGGTGAATAGGCCTCTCGACATTTTGGTATGCAATCTAACCAATGCACAGATTGAGTTCTAAACAGGCACTCAACAGCCAGGAAGTGAGGGAGCAAGCCCATTTTTACCTGCCTGGTCCAGGCTGTGTAGGTAGTTACACCAGGTAACATGAGACAAAAAATATTTTTCAATCCATTTAGTGACATGTGTTGTTGAGACTAATCAGGCTGCAATACTGATGAAGTCAAAAAAAATCACTGCCCAATATCCTTTTGGCTTTGGGGACTGAGGTTAGCATTAGTAACTCTAGAGAATAAATGCAAATATGGGGCCATCCTCAGACCTGAGAGAAACATACCATATAAATCCATTCTAACTGGACTCTAACTGGCAGGCATGATGCATGTTTATGTTAATACTAATACTTCATTTTGCTTTGTCTTAAGTGACTACACTTTTTAAAAAATATCCTAGTATATTCCAATTTCTCATAAAAATGCATCTCTCATGTTGCAGTTAAAATGCACATAGAAAAATGACTTTTTAGTCACTGGCATGTCAGTTGTAACTGACCTCTTCTCTAGAGTCATATAGAATATAAAATCTCCCTAGTTCTTAAACTTGCATGACTGACCTTTCTGATATTTTAACAATAAGTCCCTGCAACTTGTCTTTAAAAGGAAATGAGAACTATGCATGGAAATACATGTGTGCTTCTGAAATTTTACATGAAATGTCTATGTATACAAAATATATCTTAGCCCTAGATAGCATCCAGAGAGTCCAAGACCAACTTATTTGCCCTCTAATCATTAATTTCAAGGTGACACGCATTTATTGGCTGGTTTTAGGGCCTCTATTAAACCACTGAACAGTTCTTTAAAGTGTATTCTTTACAAAATGAAAGAAAAAAATAGAAAATATTGAAATAGTAACAGTAAATTATATACAAAATAGCCTTCAAATGCAATCTTTACCATATAACCTACAAGTTGCCAATTACCATTCAGTTAAAGTTCAATTGCATTACTGAGACATGCTTCTGATTTTGAAATGTGCAACCTAAGTATTTGATTGGCTCTTCATGCTGCATATTCTGTTACTATTTATGAAGAATCATTAATACTTTAATTTCACATATTGTACTTCAGAAATGTAAAAATATGTCCGGCCAATGTAATTTCCCTCCATCATTTATTTGTCTGTGATAGTGCCAAGTTTTATATCATTTGGCCTATTTTTAAAAAGTGAGGATGGCCACATCTTTTCTGCTTCTGTTATATGCAAGGTTTTCTACATGTGACCCTCAACTTACATATAGACGGGTAGAACAGAGCCAAAAAATGCAGTATCACCTGTACCCTTTTTTAATGTTATTAAACTTTTTTCAATCATGAATTTTTCAACATCTTCTCTTTTTAAAATAAACTCTAGCCAGAAATAAACATTGCATTTTAGTTTGATATAATTCACTTCTTACTGTTTGTGTTCTATTCCTTTTAACCTCTCTGCACTTGTTCTCTATGTTCTTCTGTCTGGATTTTCTGTGCCACCTCTGTGTGACGCGGTCATTAACACAGTGGATGCAACACTCCCTCCGGTATTGACTGCGGCAGTGGGCGCAGCACGCCTTCTTCTGTCAGTACTGTTAGTACCATTTGCCCAGGTGACTTGAAAGTTGCTGCTAAGATGGCCCCTAACATTCCTTTGGAAATGGAACTTCCCGGTGTGAAGATTGTCCATGCTCAGTTTAATACACCTATGCAGTTGTACTCAGATGACAATATTATGGAAACACTTCAGGGTCAGGTTTCAACAGCTCTAGGGGAAACACCCGTAATGAGGTAATATGAGTCTTTTTGAACCATGGGCATGTTAACTAAACACGTGGGCAATGTCAGCTTTACTGGTGTCTTTTAACATCGTCTTAATTGAAAGAAAGCTATGTGAAAAGCTTTTTAAAAATACAAAAGATTTATTGCAATGATCTAGGCCTGATGATAAAAGTGATTTAAGAAATTATCTAAGTGGAACTTTATGTGACAGAGATCAATAAAATGAGACCATGTAAGGACGAAATGTATGTGTCTCTTGAAAGCTGCAGTGTATTTTACAAATATCTGTTTTAATACTTCTCAAAATTGATTTATAATCTAGTAGACTCTGTCTTATAGTATAGTCTGTCCTTGGGGAGCCAAAAATTAGGAAGGGGGTGGGAGGTTTAGAGGATTTTATAAGAGATGATAGCTATTATCTATTCTGATGACAGCTTGTGAAGAGGTAATTATTTTTTCCATTTAAAATGTTTATCATGCATAAAGGTTTATAAGTGAATACCCTCAGGCTATTAATGTAGATACTTAATTTTCATTGGGCTCATTTTGACTAATTTTCTCTTTATGACTATTTGTTCAAAGTATTTTTGCCATCAAGCTTTTTTGACTAAAAAGACTAACTATAGGATAAAATCTTATTACTTTTTTCACTATTACAGAATCACTTTTTATAAATTATAGTATTATAATGCTTAATAGTGCTATGTAATAATATCCCAAACATGTCTCTTGGGATGAATACATTGAGCTATTAATAATAATAGCATAACATATTTCAGAACCATTTTGTGAAGAATTTTAAATAAGATGATCATTTTCAAGTATGATGAAGGTAATAAATATATGTATAGATAGCAACTATCTTTTCTAAACAATGCAATTAAATGACATAAATAATAAAGTATTTAGTCTCTGACGTAGTATAATTTTTATTGTTCATCATGAATGTATTTGTAGAAAGCATATTAAAATAAAGCTGCTATCATTATTGTAAATGGATTTTAATGTGGCTATTTTAAAAATACAGTGTAGTTAATATAACAGATGTAAAAATGAAAGTTTCTACATTATGGGTTTTCAAACATTGAGAAGTTGAGTTTCTTCTATTTACAAGTAAAATGATATCTTTGTTATTTCCAAAGGTTAATGAGATAAATTAACCTTAAAAATAAAATCAAACCATATATTTTTAGTTTACTATCAAAAGTGAATCTGAATCTTATTGACAACTTTATGACTGAGGATCATCAAACTGGGCTCACTCCTGCACTTTCTATCCTGCATATTTTGTCTTTTTTTCTTAGAAAAGTTAATTTTGTTCACATCTATAATTCTATACCCATTAGACACAAGTCTTGTTTTTTAAAATTACTATTTTCTAACTATCATCTTTTAGTCTCCCTCCAAAGAATTTTGCCAAATGGAGAAGTGCGGATGTGACTCCCAGGTTTACTGCTCAATGACATGTTTTAAGGCAACCCGTGTGAATTCACACTGTATTTTTAATTATAATAGAGACTCACTTGAAAGTACCAGCTCTCCTTTCGGGAATTGCTGGACCTAGAGTGATGCTGTGATTGCTGCTTACCAGTGTCCGTGGCATCCCAGCGCCCTGACCGTGCTTTGCGGGTGGTGCTTGTGTTTCAGTGAACCCACAGCCTCGGTGCCGCCCCAGTCGGACGTGTACCGGATGCTCCACGACAATCGGGATGAGCCTTCTCAGCCGCGCCAGTCGGGCTCCTTCAGGGTGCTCCAGGAGTTGGTGAACGATGACCCTGGTGAGCAGCCGCTGCCGCCTGCTAAGACATTATTGACAGCGGCCCTTGGAAGGGGAGGGAGGAGAGGGTGACAAACACAGAGAGAACTGTTTGGTGGTTTAATACAGGCCCTAAAACCAGCCAGTAAATGCGTGTCACCTTGAAATTAATGATTAGAGGGCAAATAAGTTGGTCTTGGACTCTCTGGATGCTATCTAGGGCTAAGATATATTTTGTATACATAGACATTTCATGTAGACTGTCACCCAGATTTTCATCAGTAACAAATGAATCTTTGCTCAGAAGGATTTGGGTGGTGCCTCATTTAGGAAAGGAGCTTCCAGGACGTGTCCAAGTAGTCACCAACTGAAACCAGTCAAAAAAAGGACACCAAAGACAAATTTCATCCATGAGAGTCAAGGGTTAGCTCAGCTAATGAACCATGAGATACAATTTTAAATGAATATTGCAAAATTTCTCAGCTCCCCTCCCCCCACTTTAGGGTATCATCATCATCAAAAAAATAATAATAACGCTGTAATGAACCCTTACTACTGTTGTCAAAACCACAAGGGGTTCCAGGCTAGGACCAGTTGCTCCCCACCCAAAGATCCAATTATTGAGACAACAAGGGTCATCAAGGAAGAAAGGAATTTTTTAAAGAGGAAAGACGTCTTCTTGAGAGAACAGGAGGACCTGCCTCAAATGTTTCTCCAAGTAACGGAGAGTTCGGGATTTTGAAAGAGGGGCTGTGTGCACTGGGGCAGGTTGTGGTGTAATTAACAGGGGATAGCACATTTACAACAGGTTGTTGGGGATAGTGAGTCTTGGTGTCAGGAAGTCTGCTCAGGGGCTGTGAGAATCTCAGCTCCTTGTCTTGCAGAGATTCCATTTCTGGGAAACAACTCAGAATGGTTAAGTAGTTAGTTAAAAGTTTCAGGGTTCTGGTGATCATTCCCTACTGGCCTGAGAATCTAAAACATGAGATGGAGAGGATTGTTAAAAAACCATATAGGGTTCATTGACATCTGTTCCTAGAGCTGGTTACACTATGTCCCAAATTTTGTGCTAAGTGCTTTGCATGCAGTATCATTTAATCCTCACAGTAACTTGGTGAAGTAGGTGCTATTATTTGCCCTCGTTAACAAGTGAGTGCTGAGGCATGGCAGGGTGGCTTGCACAAGGCCACACGGCCAGAGCAGCTGAGCTGGGTCTCCAGGCCACTCCAGCCGTCTTCAGAGCTCCTGCTCTTACCTATGCTTTTCCACACCCAAAAGATACACACTGTCCTTTAAAAGTCACACAAAATGCAAAATGTCCCATTAGGATAGCAACCATCAAAAAAAATGGACAATAGCGAGTATTGGTGAAGATGTAGAGAAATGGAACCCGTGTGCATTGCCGATGGAAAGGCAAAGTGGTGAGGCCACTATAGGAAACAGCCTGGGGGCCCCCCAAAAAGTTAAACATAGAATTTACCATAGGATCCAGCAACTCCACTTCTGGATATACACCCAAAAGAACTGAAAGCAGGGGCTCAACCAGGTCCTTGTACACCCATGTTCATATTATTCACAGTAGCCCAAAGGTGAGAAAAACCTAAATGAATGGATAAACAAGTCATAGTCAATTCATACAGTGGAATATCATTCAGTCTTAAAAAGTAATGAAATTCTGATCCATGCTGCAACATGGATGAACCTTAAAAATGTTATGCTGAGTGAGAGAAACCAGACACAAAATGCCACATACTATATGATTCCACTTGTAGAAAAGATCTAGAATAGGCAAATGCATAGTGACAGAAAGTAGGAAAGAGGTTACCAGGGGCTATGAGGAGGGGGAATGGGAGTTATTGTTTGATGGGTACAGAGTTTCTGTTTGGGGTGATGAAATAGTTCTGGAAATGGATATTGATAGTGGTTGCACAACATTGTGAATCTACTTAATGTCACTGAGTTACACAAGTAAAAGTGATTAAAATGATAAGTTTTATGTTATATATATTTTACCACAGTAAGAAAAAAAAGAGAAAATGAACAATGCCCTCTGCTCCTTTGAGCATTTTATAACAGCTCCCTCCAATAGCAAAATATTTTAACTAATTCTGCTTTGTAAGGCCTTGTTTCAGAACAAAGTCTCCTTTGCTTGCTCCTTTTGGAAAGATAGTGCAGATGCAACTTAAGAATTCCTTAGGTTAAAGTGCACACTTTAAAATAGAAGCAAAGCACAAACCGTAGCCAGCTGTTCCCCTGCCATAAATGGAAACACTTTGTTTTTCAGATGACCGTCCGGCTGGAACCCGGAGTGTGAGAGCTCCGGTTACAAAAGCCCACGGAGGTGCTGGTGGCACACAGAAGTTGCCCTTCTGTGACAAATGTGGGAGTGGCATCGTGTAAGTTTCACGTGTAACCCAGGAACTCACTACAAATCTTGGTGGCAGTTCTCCATTTCTTCTACTTTAAGTCTTTATATAGAAAAGACCATCATTAAAAACTTAAATTTCTATTCATCAACTTGAAATATAAGGTCCCTAACATTTAGCACACCATGACCAGCATTCCTTAGATGTACCTCCAAATGGCCATTTAATGTAAATCAGCAATCTTGACTTATAATTTCACACATATTCTCATGAAAAAAAGTTGCCCCAAAAGTATATTAAAAAATCATTTCCAAGAATGACTTCACTTTTAAAAGCCCTGCCTCGAAGGATCGCTTGAGCCCAGAAGTTTGAGGTTGCTGTGAGCTAGGCTGACGCCACGGCACTCTAGCCGGGGCAACAGAGTGAGACTCTGTCTCAAAAAAAAAAAAAAAAAAAAAAAAAAAAAAAAAAGCCCTGCCTCTGTTAATGTGTGGTCATTGAATACTTTCCTTTCTGGATAAACCCAGGGAAACAGATACAGGGACCATAATTAAAATACATTATCTTTACCCAATTTCTTGGTTAAAGAAATAGAATTTTGAAATATAACTTCAAAAAATACAGTCAACTTTCATTGCAAGGGGCTTTATATTTAAATTGCCATCCTTGCTAGTTTAAATCTTCAAGTTAACTGAGATCATTCTAATCTCTCCACTGCATATTGTCCCATGTGGCCATGTGGCTACTTCTTCCATCCCTTATTCTATCCCCCTGCCATTAGCTCACACTCCGAGGCACCATCTCTCCTGTTACCCAGCATACATCCCACGAGGGCAGTGCAGGATAGACCTTATTCAGGCAAAGGAGGGAATGGGGGAACCAAAGGGACATAGCAAGGCAGGAAGCTTGTGAGCAGAGAGGACCTCAGTAAAATACAGTGTGCATAATGTTACCAAAAGCAATTATTGCTCCTAACTTGGAGTGAACTGTTTTGACAGTAGAAGCGAGTCCACCCACTCCATTGGAACCCCAGCTCTGCTCTTGATCTGTTTTCTCTGTGCTCCGTAGAACAGAGGCTGGACCACCCAGACAGAAAGCAATCAGGGGACTTGTAGTGGGTAGACAACAGCCTTGGGCAAAATCAGCTCTTTTGCAGAGGTGTTTGTCTTAACTGTATCACGTCTCCCTCTTTCAAAGAAAGGATGGGGGAAGATCATGCAGTGGAATCCTGCAAGATTTTCATAAACTATGTGTTTGGAAATCTGAAAAATATTCACACATCTACATCAGGGAGAAACATGACAGTTTATTATGGTTATCCTGGCTCTCTGTGACAAGTACTGTTCACAGCTGTGCACGCTTTTACAGCTGGAGGCTATTGCTTCCTGACTGCGCAACAAACAGCTCCTATCTGGAGTGTTCTCTCTCTGTGTGTCGTACTTGTGCTCTGTGGCTTTTTCACTGGAGCTCGTTTTTCCCAACAGTGGTGCTGTGGTGAAGGCGCGGGACAAGTACCGGCACCCCGAGTGCTTCGTGTGCGCTGACTGCAACCTCAACCTCAAGCAGAAGGGCTACTTCTTCGTGGAGGGGGAGCTGTACTGCGAAACCCACGCGAGAGCCCGCACGCGGCCGCCCGAGGGCTATGACACGGTCACTCTGTATCCCAAAGCTTAGGCCCCGCTGGTGAGGCCGGCTCGCACGCACCCACGCGCACTTACACGGGAAGAATTTCATGGCTTTGGGCAGAGGGTCTCGCAGACTGTCGACTCCAAATCTGAAGCCAAGGCTTTTAGACGTTTATTTCATTGTGTATCGAGGAAAAGAAATGGGAGGCAGATGCCAGCTATATGACAAAAACATACAGTTACCTATGTTTTGCAACTCTTTTTATCTTTGGGGCTAGCAATAACGACATTTAAAGCAATAACTTTTGTATGTCACACGCCACAATTTACATGTATATTATGGCATCAAACACGTCAACATCAAGATATTTGAGTGAGTCTAACTGTCCTTCCTCGACAAGTTGATTCTGCGATTGTGGTAAATACCAAATAACAATCTTGTATTCTAGCATAATCTATAGTTGTCTGTAACTGTTTTAACTATTACAGTGCATGTCGGGAGAAATTCCCTGAATTTCTTTAGTTTCGTATTTGAACAATTATGCCACTGGATGCAACAAACATAATAAACACATAAGACATTTTTAAAATATCTAACGGAGTGGCATTCAATGAATTCAGATAACATGGACATTTCAATGAGAGGGCCCAGTCATATTTTGATATGTACACTGACAACTCAAATATTTTAAGAAAAATGTGGTTTCTCCAGTTTCTATAACTCATGTACTCTTTCTTTGAACCCCAAATTTCTGCTGCTAGGAGGGACATTTAAATTTGCTAGTTAAAGGTAACTCAGTCTCTTTCAAATTGAAACAGTTTCTTC
>VBSM01000483.1:30350784-30379176 GCA_008086735.1 Cheirogaleus medius
ATATACGTAACCATAATATTTGTACTCCCATAATATGCTGAAATTAAAAAAAAAGAAAAGAAAAGACATCTGCACTCGAATGTTTATAGCAGCACAATTCACAGTTGCAAAGAAGTGGAAACAACCCAAGTGCCTATCAATACATGAGTGGATTAATAAAATGTGGTATATGGATACCATGGAGTTCTACTCAGCCACGAAAAACAGTGGTGATCTAGCACCTCTTGTATTATGCCGGATAGAGCTGGAGCCCATTCTGCTAAGTGAAATATCACAAGAATGGAAAAACAAGCACCACATGTACTCTCCGTCAAATTGGTATTAACTGATCAACACTTATGTGCACATATAGTACTAACATTCATCAGGTATGGGGCAGGTGGGAGGGGGAGGAGGGGATGGGTATATTCACAACTAATGGGTGCGGTGCGCACCGGCTGGGGGGTGGACGCACTTGAAGCTCTGACTTGGGTGGGGCAAAGGCAATATACGTAACCTAAACATTTGTACCCCCGTAATATGCTGAAATAAAAAGAAAAGAAAAAAAATAATAGACTACAAAAATAAATAAATAAAATGTAGTGGCTTTTTTCCTACATTCTCCCTTTGAGGTAATGCAATTTATTTTACAGTAGTAATTTAATAAACACATTGGTAAAAACTTTTGTAGTGCTCCAGAAAAAGTTAACCTTACCAGTATCAAAGACCAATGGAGAACAAATTCTTCAAATTATAATTTATTAAAATTGCCTACAATGCCACAAGAAAGACTGTGAAATCTCCTGTAGAGATTATTTCTATAAGAAACAAGAAATTGGAACAAGTAAAAACATTAAAACTATAATAAGGAGTTTCATTTCTATGAAAGCAAGCCATGTATTATTATTATACATTTTTATTGCATAACCCATTGTTATACCCTGGTGACTTTTTAATTTTATTTTATTTATTTGGGGAGGGAAACAACGTCTCCCTCTGTCACCCAGGCTGGAGTGCAGTGGCATCATCATAGCTCACTGCAACCTCAGACTCCTGGACCCAAGAGATCCTCCTGCCTCAGTCTCCCCAGTAGCTGGGACTACAGGTACAAGGCACTCGTCATATGACACTCGTCATATTTTTAAAATTTTTTCTAGAGACAGGGTCTCTCTATGTTGCTCAGGCTATCCTGGTGACTTTATATTCCTCATTATTGTGATTTAAAATTTGAATTTTTTTATGTGTCATGGTTGTTATTGCAAAATAAATATACTCACTTAAAACTTTCATTTAAAAGTACCATGATCAGGACCAAGTTCTGGTCAGCAGCGAGGACGCGGGAGAAAACGCCCACGCTGGACTGTCCCCGGCTTTGGGAGGACACAGCAAAGGCTACGACCTTCGTCCCACGCAGCTGTCCCAGGCGCTGCTCCCGCGGGAAAAGCGTCCCGCCGAGCCCACGCGGGATGCAGGACGCAACCCGGGACCCGCACCCCGAGCGCGCCCACCCCGCCCCAGCGCGCGCCGCCTCCGCTCGCGGCCAAGGGTGGGGGTGGGGCGCGGCGTCCCGGCCGCCCGGTTACCTGGCAACGGGATGCCCAGCGAGCAGGGACGGAGCGGAATGCGTGGGAGAAGGCGGTTTGGAGAGAGGCCTGAGCAGAAGGAATGAGCCCGGGTAAGAGCGGGCCGGCCCCGCGGGGAGTAGAGGGAGCGAGAGCGGGGCCTGGGCCCTTGCCCCGCAAGCCTGGGGACTTCCCGCGTCCGCCCGAGGGCGAGTCTCCGGGGCTCCCCGCCCCTCCCCTGCTCGGCCCCCCCACCGCCGCGGTCCCCAGCGGGGGTCGCCCGTACTCCGCCAGCGCGCCCCCCGGCGGTCGCTGCGGGGATCGGCGCCTCCCGCGGAACCGACCGCCCGCACGGCTCTCTTACAGAAAAGCAGCAGGAGGAAAAGGATGAGGTCGACTCCGTTCTCCTTTCTGCGTCCAAGATCCTAAAGTCCTCGGAGGGGTTAAAGAACAGTAGTTGCAGTGAAACAGGTAAAATCGCCAAGGCCAGGGCGCTGATGGCCGTAAAATCCTCCTTTTACTGCACACCTTGCCTAAGTACACCCAACTGGTGTGCTTCTAGTATGAAATAACTGTTATTAGGATACTAACAATAGCGAGCACGGCCCTCTTCGCGTGCTGTTCTAATGAATGCACTTAAACATTTAATCCTCACAACAGCCCTGTGAAGTAGGTACTATCATTATCCCCACTGCACAGGTGAGGAAACAGGCACAGAGAGGTCAACTGACTCCCTAAGGTCACACAGGTAGCAAAGGATAGAGCAGGCATTCAGCAGGGCGGCTCCGGAGTGCAATTCTTAACCACCACTCTACATATACTGCTTTTCTTTTCTGTTTTTTTTTAATTTTATTTTTTATTTCAGCATATTATAGGGGTACAAATATTACGGTTATGTATATTGCCCATGCCCCCCCCTGAGGCAGAGCCTCAAGCATGTCCATCCCCCATACGTTGCACATCTCACTCATTATGTTTGTATATACCATATACTGCTTTTCTGAATGCCAAGTGAGATTTGTGGATTTGTTTTGGACAGACATTAAAACAATATGCAGTCGGTCCTCTGTATCTATGGGTTCCGAATGATCAAATTCAACCAACTGCAGTTAGAAAATATTCAGGTAGGGAAAAAAAACAGTAAAAAATAACATTACAATTTTTTAAAAACAAATTTTTAAAATGCAATATAACAACCATTTACATAGCATTTACATTGGACTGGAAATTATAAGTAATCTCAAGATGATTTAAAGTATATGGGAGGATGTGAACAGGTTATATGTAATTACTACACCGTTTTCTATCAGGGACTTGAGCATCTGCAGATTTTGGTATCTGTGGAGGTCCTGGAACCAATCCCCAGAGGATACTGAGGGCTGACTGTATACTTTTTTTTAAAAGAAAACTACTTTTTACAGTAAATATTTGTGGACTGCAGGATATTGTACGGGGAGGATGTTTATGTCCACAAAACCATGAATGAGATATGTGTAAACACCCATCTAGGGGAATGTGAGAGCACTAAAGTTGGAGTCTCACTTCCTTGAGAGAAGGCCAAGCCATCCACCTCTCAGAGGGGCCTATATTCGGAGTGAGATGCCAGATGCAGGTAGGGCCGGTTCATAACCCACCTGTGGCATGTGGGTGATCCCCACACAGAAGTGCAGAGAGAAGTGCTGAGCCATCAGAGGCCTGAGGTGGGGACAGCATTTCTGCACTTTCACTAATCAAAGACCCTGTCAAGGGCCCTGAAAGAGGAGGCTAGGGACAGCCACAGCTCAGAAGAAAGATAGCTGCATCCTGGGCACCACCAGGATGAGCAACATCCCAGGGGAGGCTGGCAGGACAGTGACTGGCCAGACCCCTCTCCACCCTTCTGCCTCCCACATCCGTCCATGAGGATGTGCAGGTGTCCCTGTGCAACCAAGAGGGGCACAGGGGACCCCTGAACAGGGGAGAAAAAGTCCTCACAGAAAGTTTAGACACTGAGTCAGCTTAGTATTTACCTCAAAGAGAATGTTTAAGGTCAGAAAAGATGGAGGTAACTTAATTTAGTAAAATCACATGTTTTATAATATGTGTGAGACTTAGGGCTCTGGAGGAAAATGTCAGCATTTATAGAAAATAAAGTTACATGCAAAATAGCACATGTATTTGTTTAAGAGTTATAGACTTTCTTGCTAGAACACAATGGTGAAAGGGCAGGGTTAGCACAGGGCAGGCTCTCAATCAATGCCAGATCTCCTAAGGCAGCTGCTGCCAAGGACGGCAGGGATTTCCTGCAGGCAACTACAAGCAAGGTTAGGAGGTATGAAATTGTGCTCTCCCCTCTTTCTGTTTCCTGTATACACTTCATTGTCACCAAGTGATCCATTCCCTGAGTACTAACTGACAGAATAATGACCCAATATGCATAAACACTGCCAAGTTAGAAAGTTATGTAATATTTCCAAGGTCTCTTTGATTTCAGAAGAACTAGTGGTTAACCTAATTAACCCTTGACTTATTGGAACAGGTGTGTGAGAGATACTTTTGAACTTCAGGATGTCCGGTGTGTTGTTCCCAGCAGCCCTGTTCTGCCCAAGCCTTCACGCATTCACTCATTTATGGAACAAGTATTTCTGAGCACCTGCGAGGTATCAAGTGCTGTTCTGGTGCTGGGGATCCAAGAGGAAACAAACATACCAGATTCCTGCCTGTACGAAGCTTAACTTATAGCGGGGGGAACAAACAGAGAAAGGATGCTGTGTGTAAGAGGGGCGTGAGTCCTGTGGAGAGAAGTAAGGCCGAGAGCAGGGCAGGGGAGAGTGTGGAGAGGCAGAGGTGGAGAGTGTGCAACTTTACATAGGGTGGTAGGACAGGACCTCGCTCAGCAGGTCACATCTGAGCAAAGACCAGAAAGAGGTGGAGGAGGAATCCATGCAGATTTCTAAGAAAGAGCATTCCAGACAATAAGAGCAGCAACTGCAGCGCGCAAAAGGCGGGAGCATGGCTGGCGTGTTTGAGGAACAGCCTTGTGAATGGTGCAGAATGAGTAAGGGGAGGGGGCTCTGTAGTTCCATGGAAGGATTTGGGGTTTATACTGAGCAAAATGGAAACCCTGGAGAGTTTTAAACAGCCTGTCTCCCCTCCATCTTGACTAGATATTTTAAATTTATCAAATTATCATCGTCTCACCTCTACAGTAATGAGTTAGGAAGTATCTCTTAAGCATTTACTGTGTAGCATGCCCTGCACTAAGGGCTTTGCCTGCAAACTAGACGCCTGCCTAGAGTTACCCTCACGGCGAGTGTGTGGCAAAGCCAGGATTCAAATCAGGGCAGCCTGCCTCCATAGGTCACACGCACAAGGACTGCGGCAATGCCTCGTGCAGTGCACCATGATTCGCAAGGTTTGTAAAACGGGTACATCTAGGAATGAACTTGAACTGTCATAGCAAAGCTCAGTATTTAAACCTGAGAGTTGCAGATCAGACTGCAGAGTGCCTATCATCCTGTACAGAATCATTACCATGTAGCATTTTCAAAACTCATTTGTTCTTTTTGGTCTGTTCGCTACAGATGTGCACTTGATACTTTTTGTATACATTGACTACCATATAATTTTTTGCAGCCTTCAGAATAAATTCCCTATATCGTTACCTTAATTATCTCAAAAGTAATCCCACTGATAACTATCTTGTTTTTCACTTTTGACACTTAAAATATGAAACAGCGAGAGAATTTAAGTTGAATATGAGTAATAATCCCAATAGACTGTAATCTTCTTGAGGGGCAGGACCATATCTTCCACTTTGTCCATACACCTCCCAATAGTGTATGTGTAGCAAGGGCTTAATAAATAGTGAAGTATGATTGTGCTTTCTCCTATAGTTCATTGATAATTTCCCTTCTAAAACCACATAATTCTATATGACCGTTTTAAGTATTGCTAAATTTTAAAATCACCTTTCCTATGGGAATAAGCAGCAGCCAATGTCGCTAAAACTCATAAGGAAAACAAAAAGTTATTTTAATAGCTTTTAAAAATAGATGAATCCAACTCTCTGCCTACTCTCTGCCTGCATGGAATTTTCTGAACAGTGCTGGAGAAAAACACTTTTGAGTCATACCATGAATCTAAAATGATCACTCAATGCTACTTGGAAAACTTACTTTATTTTCCCAGCAAATTATTTTTCAAACTCTCATCAAGGTAACAATTTCATTCCTCTTATTCTCCTCAAATCTCCAACACCTCTCTCCACTGCCTCTCTACTCATTTCATGGTCTCACACCATATGACCAAAGTAGAAGCAGTCAGACCAAAACTCTATCATCTTCAACCTTCACATCTTCAACCTACCTGCCTCGGTGTCTGTATTCTCTGCCTTCCTGTTTCAGTGGAACCATTGTCCCTGCTCAATCAAAGATCAGTTCCTCCAGATTCCATCTCTTCTGGAATTCTCAAGTATTTTGCTTCTACAATTAGTCTCCCTCATTCTCCAGAATTATTCTTTTTCTCCCTTCCTACTATATGATTCCAGCCACAAACAAGCACATTAGAATGGCCCACAGATTAAAATAATCCTTCTTGACCTTCACATCTTTTCCAATATGCACTCTGGTCCCTTCCGTGGTAAAACTAGAAAGAGCTGCCTATATGTAGCACCCACAAATCTTCACTTTCCAGTCTCCCCTCAAGCCACTTCACTTGGCTTCTGTGCCTGTCACCCCACAGGCACCACCCTTCTCTAGGCCAACGGTGACATCCATTGCCCAACAAAGTGTTCGTTGCCACTCCTATGATCCTTGGACTTGTATATCCACCAGCCAATTTGACATGGGTACCTTGTTATCTAGCAGACAACTCAACTTTAACATATCCCAAAATAGCTTTTTCTCCTAAAGTATGTTCCTACCTTATTCTTTTCCATTTCAGTAAATGACATCATCATTCCTCCGTCTGCTTTCACCAAAAGCCAAGGAGTCATCCTTCATTCCTCCCTCCTGGCCCCATCTAATCCTCTAGCAATTCTGCTGGCCTTATCTCCAACATGTACCCTGAATCCACCTACTTTTCTCCATCGCCCCTCCCTCACCATTCTAGTCCAGGATGCCTTCATCTCCACTTGGATTATTGCAATAGCCCTGCATTCCCTCCTCCCCTCCCCCCACTATAATTCATTATCACGCAGTAGAGTGACCTATACACTTTTCAGTCAGGTGAAATCATTCTCACAATCGAAACCCTCCAAAGCTTCCCCTTTCACTTAAAGTAAAAGCCAAATGCTTCAGTGTGGTCTGTGAGGCCCTAAATGACCTAGCCCCTCCCTCTCCCTTCAACATCTGACCATCCTGCACCCTCATTGGCACATGAAGCTGTATTTCCTCTCTGCTCTGCAAACGCTGAACACTTGCTGTCTTCAGGGCCTGGCTGTTTCCTCCGGTCAGAAGCTTTCCTGCAGGTGCTTACCTGGCTGGCCCCTTAGGACCCGGGCCAAAGTCTCATGTGGTCAGGTAGGGCTTTTCTACCCATCCTATCCAGCATTCTTCACCTCCCCACTCGCCAGCACAGCCTAGTTTCTTTGTGTCATTTATCACTTTGCAAGTACCTTGTTTATTTCTTTGTTCGCTCCTTTTCTCTGTTTATTCCTTGAGAATGTAGGCACCCTAAGAGCAGGTGCCTTGACTGTCTTGGTCACTGCTGTATCTTTACTCCTACCATAGCACACACCCTAAAGGGCATACTCAGTATTCAAATGAATGATGTTGTTGAAGGAATGAACCACTAAAACGTGAAACAAACAAAAAAAGTCTGAATCATTAAGTTATCAGAATTATTCTAGACTTTCAGGGAGAGATTTCAGAGCAAAAGAATATCCCAGATCTCCCTCCTCCACTACCAAATGGAATTAACAACAACAACAAAAAGTGCTAGAAAATCAGCAAAAAAATTCACCACCAGAATCCAAAGAAGGAAGGGGGGGTACCCCTTCAGGACATAAAGTTGAAAAGTGGAAGCCAAAGATAAAAACAGAAGATTCTAGCAAGGCAAACCATAGCCTTGCTCCTAACTCTGCTCCTGACTTTCAGAAACAATAAAGCAAGTCAAAATCCTGAAACTACTCGTTAATGCCTCCCTCTCCATGTATGAATACAGAAAGAAAGAGGAAATACCTGTGTCTTTCTGTTGATTGGGTTTGGGGTGGGTAGAGGGAGCAGTGCTGGAACAGACAGGTAAACCTGGATATCGATTAACAGGAGCTTACTTCGAGGAAAGGGGAGGTTCTGGGTATGGCTGCCACTAGGCCATAGAGTGCCTTTGTGTGCATTAGAGAAAGGTCCACCCTCCTCTAGAAGGATGCAAACCCACTCAGGGTTCTGGGTGGCTGAATAGAGTGGAGCATGGGATGGATTTCAGCCCCCATATATGCTTTTTGGCCAGGAGCCCTTGTGCAGTGAACAACCCAAACAATCATATGTGGCAATCCTAGTTCCAGAGCTCCACACTGAATTGAAAGAATGGCCCAAATCAAGAGACTACCTTATGGTAATAGAATACACCTCCCACTATATTTACAATAAAAGTCTCAGAGAACAACACAACAACAAAGCTCACATCCTCCAACAAAGGCTTGCAACACAGTTCCAAAAGATCTCTCCTCCTCCAGACCCCTAGACCCAATTTTTAGGCTATAGAACAAATGGATAGGAAAATACCCTGGCCCTGAAACTATAGCTTAGAGGTATATATAATACTAGTGGTACTTAGGGAAAGATATCAAGAGAAATCTTCTACACTATGTCAAAGGAAATAGAAATTATTATATAAATTACTATATATTATTATATATTATATTATATATATTATTATATATAAATTATTATTATATAAATTATTATATATTATTATATAAATTACTCAGGTTAAACATGAGCCATTTGAAAAGAAGCAGCCTGGTATCACCACAATCCTGTGACCAAAAAAGGAGGAAGAGATGGAAAATGGAAAATAAATATAGAAGCCATGTATATATCCCATTGTTCTTTCTTTAAAAGCTATCATTTACTAGATCCCTTTATCAAGTCTCTATGTTTCTTTTGGTCCCATATTTCTCACTTAGTTTTAGCAAAAGGAATCCTATATTTAGCTTTGAACTTGCAAGTCCTTGTAATGAAACAAAGGAAATCTGAACAGAAAAGGGAACCTATTGCTGCAGGTACAGGAAAGATATGGAATTTTGAACAGTAACACCAATAAGAATAAAGTTGAAGGATGAAGATATTTACAAGAATGATAGCCTATCTTCATTTTAAATAAAGACCTTTGTGGGAATTATGGTTACAGAACAGAATGTAAACATCATAAAACTTCAGTGTGAAAATAATACACTAGCAAATATCATGAAAAGGGAGGATAGATGTGTAAGGATATAATGTTAATTTTCTCATCTCTCTTGGCAGGGAGTAAATCAACACTGAATACAATAGAAATGTATGTTATTAAAAAGCACAAAGATTCCAACTTCTTAATCCTTTTCATGATATATATCCTACATTAGTTTAGAGGGATCTCTTAGAAAGAATATCTCTCATATAGTGAAAAAATATGAATACTAGCAATAACTTCCACTATGTGCAGTTTTTTACTTTGTTAAATTCAAGTAAATACACATTTAATACTTTATGTAAAAGTAGCATATATAAAATGATCCCACTGTTCTAAAATCATTTCTCTTTTTTCCACATATGTTCACAGAGAGCTGATTGAAAGATGGATACCTAAAATTAACAATGGTTAGTTCTAGGTAGTGGGATTCTAGGTGTATATTCTTCTTGATTTGCACTTTGATCTATCTGAGTTTATTAGAAGAGGTTACTTTGGGGACTAAAGAACTTTGGGATGCCTTCCTATACTGGTCCTGGCCTCCTTCATTTCGTTTTTGTCTCAAGATGAACACTTCAAACTACTAGGAGTTTACCTGCCATTTTATTCCCACTAAGAGGCAAAGCTAAGCAAGATCGGGATAGACGCGCCATCCCTCCCTGCCCTCTAGCTGAAGGTGGGATTCTTCAACTGGCCGGTAGCCCCAGGCTCTGAGCCAGAGCTGCTCTTTTGGTGGTGAGGCCAGATGGCAGAGGGGGTGCCTGGACTTTGCAACCGGCAGACTGCCAATCCGATGGGGAAGATTTGCTGACCTCTTTTAAAACCTTCTCGTAGGGCAGAAATTGTCAGCCTAGGGGAACATTCAATCATAGATCTCATTTCATTTAAGACACTGAAAGTTTTTACATTCTTTAATTAAAAAATTTACACAGCAAGCAAGTAGCCTAACATTTGGACAAAGAGGGATGTATGTTGGGAAATCTGCCAACATTATTTAGTCTCTCCTCTGTTGCAGATCTATAATCTATCTAGGAAGGTATCGAGCAAGTGACATCCTGCCTGTTTATCAAGAGAAGTTCAAGTACTTCTGTCTACTGCATCCTAGCAGCAGAGTCACCAAGGAAAACACAATAGTCCAACACTAGATGGAACGATGCTTTACTCACGTAGAGACAGAGACAGATTAGTGTCACTAGTGGGTGTCGGTTCCCCATAGCCAGAGGGTCACTCCTATAGCCAATGCAGGGCCACTGGCTTGCACACACCCCTCTTGTGCTGCAGCAGAAGGACCTGTCCCCTCCCAGCAAGGAGATTGGCCCCGGGGCCATATGACACACACACTTTAGCAGAACAAACGGGTACATACTGAGTTTGAAACGGGGAAAGGTATTTCCACACAAGGTACCAAGTCCAGCACAGGCTGTGAGGACTCTTTATCTCTTGGTAAAGAAGTGTTCTAGGCCCAAGGCAAATATCATGAAAATCGGGGAGTAGATGTGGAAGATGTATGCATAATGCCGAGAGGCAATCCAAAGACTGTGTACATGAGACTGCCTTTCCCAAGGGAAGGAACACATGGATCTCTATGGTACTTTGCTTAAGAACAAGACAAAAATGATGCTATCAATCCAACTTGTTTTCCATAAGGGAAAAAAACTACCACATGGAAATTTCATAGACATTGAGTCCTATATAATACTTTGCCAAGGGTCCCCTGTAACATAAGGATTATTAGTTGGTTTCTTTTTTTTTTTTTTTTGGAGAAAAAATAAAGAATGTAGTTTGTATCCCAGAAACAAAGATATTTGAGTTTTTGAGAGTTCCAAGTTTGGTGTTGCAAATTAATGGCTTACTACAAAAGTAAAGACAATATTACAACCTCAAGTGGGTATTTTAAGTCAAGTGAGAATTATTTCCTAAACTTATTATGTGAGTAGCATAGTGGGAGTATCAAATGTTCTCATTATCTCTGTCTCACTCTCCTAGAAAGTTAGGAGACTGTTTTCTATTACAGCTGTTTAAAATTAAAATTTGAGAATGAAATCATATGGTTTTTTTTCAATTTTGCTTCTTAGAACATGGCTGCATATCAGAATCAGAAAATCAAATCCAACCACAATCGGCACTGAAAGTGAGTATATTTCATTTTATTATCTCCAAAATCCTGTGTAAAGGCTGATCTTTTTCAAAATAAATACTTCCTAAATGCTTATGGGTTCTTCCACTTTATCCTCACAAAATTCCTCATGAGAGTGTGTTGGAGAGTTACCAAAATGACTAAGGATGTGAGACACCTGACCCTCGTGGCATCCGTTCTGGTAATAGGCAACTTTAGGGGATATAAAAAACAATCGTAACAATTCAAGAATATGTTCACCTACCTAAAAGTATTCAATTCCATACTTTGTTTGATGTTGTTATAGGTCCTTCAACATCAGCTGGAATCATTTCAGGCTCTGCGAATGCAGACTTTGCAGAATGTTAGCATGGTATGTTTCTGTTCATCTCTATATATGAAATATCTAAACTGAAAGTACCATTGTATCTTCCAAGCTGATGATCACAAGCCAGTTGATTCACTGATGTAGAATTTAATATAACAGAGGCCACAACATATTCTAGGCTCAAAACTTGTTTTAAAGAAACTACATTCTTCTGTATGTTATACTTGTGTTCGATTATGAGCCAAAAAGAAATAGCACTCACTAATTTTTTAACATACACATTTAAAGTGTTACCTAGAGATAGTCTACAAATAGGGCCTCTCATTACAAGCGATATAAAATCTAATTCAAACTGGTTCAGGGGGGAAAAAATACACTTTAATAGTTCAAGTAACTGGAAGTCCTGGAGATAGCTCACTTCAGGACAGCTTAATCCCTGTGGTCAGGACTTGTGGCATCAGGAACAAGTCTCGCTCTGTCTCTTGATTCCGCTTTCCACAGTGGTGGATTCTTGGATTCCTTATGATGGCAAAAGATCTGCTTACAGCTCTGGTCCTTCATCCTTCAAGATTCAAGTCAGAAAAGAGAGTACACTTTGCTCTTAATGTTTCTATAATACCAAGGTTCCAGGCCTGATTCAGACTGCCCCAGATTGGGTCCCATGCAATACTTGAACCAATCGCTGTCCAGACAGATGCTGTTCTCTGACTGGTTAGCTCTGAGCCACACACCCCACCCTGGGAGCTAGAGGTAGAATCAATATCACCAAAGGCACATGGGCTTCATCCAGAAGAAATAAGGAGTGGTGTAAACAGAAGGCTAGGCTATGGATATCGGGGGTGTATAACACACACGTGTTCACTAAAGACCCAATAGAAACTTCATCCTGATGTTCATATACTAAAAGCACCTGAAGAGAAGTGGGAAGAGAAGGTAAACTCCTCCTGAGGGTGACAGAATAGACTCCATTCTGATAACAGGGATGAAAGGTCTCATTTATTCTACAATGTAAAAGTCAAACATCTAAAATTACTTGAATATAGTTCACAGATTTTTATTGTTTTACTAAGTTAAGTTTTTCTGATTTTATAATCATATAATAAAGGCATAATTTTCTTAAAGATTCCTTTATGATAGAGATTATAATAAATTAAGTAAATTTAATTTATATTCTATATGATGGAAAAGAATTTTTATGGGCAGAAAATTTAAAGGTATTTTTTAATTATAATATCTATTATTCCCATACACTCATAAGCTTACAAATCTGAAATCAAATTCTAACATTCTCAATTTATCTTTTAAAGGTACAATCTGAAATCAGTGAAATATTGAACAAAAGTATTATTGAAGTAGAAAACCCTCAATGTAGCTCAGACAAAAATCTAGTATTCAGCTCACGCATCGAAAAGGATTTGGTATGTTATTCTATACAAGTCATTTCTATATGTAGGTACTTTAAAATGTGACTATCACCAGTTTATCTTCACCATTACGTTCTCCCCCTCTTTACAGGAAGAATGGACCATCAGAGACGAAAATAAGGAAATTCCTGTCCTGAAAACCTTAAAAGATGTGCGTTTACCTCTGTACTTCCACAATTTCCCCATTTTTCTTAAGAGAGTCTGTGAGGGACATTTGACTTAGTCTAGATATCAAAAAATTCCCATGTAGGCCAGGCGCAGTGGCTCACACCCTGCAATCCTAGCACTCTGGGAGGCCGAGGCGGGTAGATTGCTCAAGGTCAGGAGTTCGAAACCAGCCTGAGCAAGAGCGAGACCCCGTCTCTACTGAAAATAGAAAGAAATTGATTGGCAAACTAAAATATATATATATAAAAAAATTAGCCGAGCATGGTGGCGTGTGCCTATAGTCCCAGCTACTCAGGAGGCTGAGGCAGAAGGATCGCTTGAGCCCAGGAGTTTGAGGTTGCTGTGAGCTAGGGCTGACGCTATGGCACTCTAGCCCAGGCAACAGAGTGAGACTCTGTCTAAAAAAAAAAAAAAAAAAAAATCCCAAGTAAATTCAAATACAAGGCAGTTTTTATAGCCTATCTATTCACTTAGTATTGACCTAGACCGGGGATGAATTCCCTGGAACAGCTCCAAAGCAGAGTTACCATCACTGTGTCCACACTGATTCACATTTACAGGACAGTCACAGACCTAAAATCACCCGAAACTAGGAGAGCAAGCTAAGGTTGACAGATAACCCTGCAGTGGAAACATTCATTCCTTAAACTCCCATTTGACCTATTGCTTCCATCTTCCCCACCTATCTATGGTGATCTCTTGAAGGATGCTAAATTTCTGTTTCTGAAATTGGGGGGTTGGCCTATGTATATCACCCCCTAAGGAAGTAAGTACAAATTCTAAGAAAATTGTGAAAACCAGAGTTTCTGGAGAAAAGGAATCATACTCATTGGGCTTTTTTTTTTCCCTGTAGAAATGAATAAAATGCTTGTTTTGGTTGTATAAATAAATACTCCACAAAATATTATCTTAATTTCTTGGCTATGTGGCAAATGACAGTACATTTATAGCCCTCTTTTTATTGTTACTAGCCTATAGAGAATCAAGCAGGAATCCTCTCTATGGAGAAAATGCATCATTTTGAAGATTCTAGGAC
This sequence comes from Cheirogaleus medius, assembly GCA_008086735.1. Classification (NCBI taxonomy): domain Eukaryota; kingdom Metazoa; phylum Chordata; class Mammalia; order Primates; family Cheirogaleidae; genus Cheirogaleus; species Cheirogaleus medius. The sequence goes on from VBSM01000483.1 coordinate 30,364,769, forward strand.
TCTTCATTCAGTGGAAGAAAAATTCATTAGTGATAATTTTAACAGTCTTCCTCAAAATATAAATATTCCATCCCAGACACATTTCAATGACATATTAACTCTGAGAAATTCAACAGATAATTCATCTTTAAATGTAATTGTGAACCCTTCAGAAAATTCTGAAATGTTGAAGAATTATAATAACCTTCATAATTTTCTACCTATTTCCCCTCAAAATGTGATGTCTCAAGCTGATACAGTAATTCTGGATAAATCCAAAATTACTGTGCCTTTTCTCAAGCATGGATTTTGTGAAAATTTGGATGATATTTGCTACTCTATCAAACAAATGAAGGAAGAGCTTCAAAAGTCACATGAGAGGGAACTGGTACTTACAAATGAACTTCAAGCTTTAAAAACTGATACAAATATTCAAAGGAATGGTAAATATGACCTGCCCCCTATTCATAAGGAAAAAACTAACTTTATTAAGGAAGAAAACACAGAAGGTAACTTAAATGAAGACATAAAATCAAAGAGGATTTCAGAATTAGAGGCATTAGTGAACAAATTACTTCCATTCAGGGAAACAGTATCAAAAATCCATGTGAATTTTTGTAGGAAATGTAGAAAGTTATCTAAGAGTGAAATACACAGGGGAAAGAAGAATGAGAAAAGCAATAAGGAAATTCCCATCACAGGCAAGAGTATTACAGATTTAAAATTCCATTCCAGGGTACCAAGATATACACTGTCATTCCTTGACCCAACAAAACATGACATGAAAGACCAAGAAAGGCAACCATTTATAACAAAACAAGGATCAATAATATTTGAAAATCAGAAAACATCCAAAGTCAATTCTGTTACTGAGCAGTGTGTTGCAAAAATTCAATACTTACAGAATTACCTAAAAGAATCTATGCAGATACAGGAAAAAGTAATAGAACTAGAGAATGAAAATCTAAACCTTAAGACCAAAATAAAACCTCTTGTCTTTACCACACAATCTCTGATACAGAAAATTGAAACATATGAAAAACAACTTAAGAATCTGATGGAAGAAAAGAGCATTATTCAGTCTAATTTAATTAAAACAGAAGAAGATGGCAAGGAGTGTCTTAAAGAATTAAAAAAAATAATTAGTAAATGTAATGTTCTCCAAAGTCAAAATAAAACTCTAGAGGAAAAAAATAGCCAACTCTCTTTGGAGAAGCAACAAATGATAGAAGCATTAGATCAACTAAAAAGTAAGGAACACAAAACTCAAAATGATATGGCCATTGTCAATAATGAAAATAATCGAATGAATATAGAAATGGAAGCAATGAAAACAAATATTCTGCTGATCCAAGATGAAAAACAAATGTTAGAGAAAAAAACATACCAGCTTCTAAAGGAAAAAAGCTCACATGAAAATGAACTAAAAGAAAATCAGTTAGAGATAATGCAGCTAAAAGAGAAAGAAAGACTAGCAAAAACTGAACAAGAGACACTTTTTCAAATAATAGAAACAGTTAAAAATGAAAAACTTAATCTTGAAACAACATTACAAGAATCTACTGCTGCTAGACAAATGATGGAAAGAGAAATTGAGAATATCCAAACCTACCATTCAACTGCAGAAGAGAATTTTCTGAAAGAAATAAAAAATGCAAAATCAGAAGCAAATATTTATAAGAATAGCTTGTCAGAAATCGGCAAGGAATGTGAAATGTTATCAAAAATGGTAATGGAAATTAAAACAGATAATGAGATTCTGAAAGAAGAACTAAAGAAAAATAGTCAAGAAAATATAAAATTTGAAAACAGCATCAGTAGACTTACTGAAGACAAAATACTTTTAGAAAACTATGTAAGAAGTATAGAAAATGAAAGGGATACCTTGGAATTTGAGATGCGGAATCTTCAACGAGACTATTCAAGTTTAAGTGATAAAATTTGTAGTCAGCATAATGATCTATCAAAAACAGCTTACATTTCCAGAAGAGAGAAATTCCATTTTGACAACTATGATATTTATGACGACACTTCCAGTCCTAGGAGTAGGCCATTAGCTCCTGATTTGAAAGGTATGTATGTTGTGGTAGTCTACTAGAGATGTGTTTAAGATTGTTTTAGCCTATTGGGCACTAGCCAGAGTATAGAAATAAGAAGAAAACTTTAAGATGAATACAATTTAGTTTTATAAGATTTGTATCCAACTTATTATATAGTGGGATTAGTCAGGAATTTTTTTTCTTTAAATGAAATGTATATTTTTTTAATATTACTTATTTACATTTTATATGCACAAAGCAACTTTGGCAGGGAGCAGTGAGATTTTAAGTATTTTTATTCTGAAATACAATTAGCACTCCACCTTAAAAAAATTCTTTTTATTTTTTCCAGGAATTCCAAGTAAACTGTATCAATTGTTTCCATCCAAGATATGTAAATAAATTTCTGAAATCAATGTTTCAAAAACCTTTGTCCAAGTACTTTTTTCCTCATAAAATAATTTTAAATTCACTTTTACATAGCATTACATTTACCTTGTAATTTATTAATATTAGAGTAGGCTGGTTTTTAAAATTAGAAATTAGAATTAGTATATATTTTTGTGTTATTAAGAACTGTGAAGAATCTGAGATTTTACTCAACTAGTGAGCTAACAATGTTAGCTTGCCACAATTTCATGGATTCTAGTAGAAGACATGAGACTCCTGGGTCAGAGATAAAGGACAGTTTGTTACAACAATAGCAATAGCCAGAGTATCAGCATTTTTACATCAGTTCTCCATGCCCCAGTTTCTACAGGCAACATGAAGAGGGCTACTCAGTGGGTTGATTATAGCAAAGAAGTTCAGAGAACCCAAATAACCACTTTTAAAATTTTTTTAAAGGATTTTTTTTTAAAAAATCTTTTTTTATCTTTTATAATGTGTAGTAAGCATACCTGCCCCTTGCTGTACATGGGAAACATTATCTTTATTATACTGGACAGAAAGAACACATCTACCCTGGCTCCAGAGGAGACACTATCTCTACCTCCAAGGCTGTAAACAAACCTGTCCTTTGCTCCAGACAGAGACACTATCTCTATCTTCCAAGAGTGCTTGCTACATAATTCCTTACTGAATTTTGTCAAGTGCTTTCTCTGCATTTATTGAAGTGATCATGTGCTTTTTCTCCTTTAATCTGTTAATATGGTAAACTAGAGGGTGGTAGGACTTAGGGGGCATGCTCCAGGAGAGGCAGCTTTGCACAGCTAGAGAGGAACATGAGGAGATACCAAAGACGAACCTCATTCATCTTGCAACTTTGTAATTTTTATAAGATACTCCCCTCCTTCACCCAACACATTCTGCCATTGGCTAAATAATCTGATGTTTTACATAAACTGTAAATAGGAGGCCTGACACCACATAAGCTGAAGCATTTGCCTCACTATATAATGTGTATATACATGAACTATATGTACTATATGCACTATAAATGCATCTAACATTTATCCTTGATGTTAAGAATGCTAAATAGACTATGACACTTGGATAGCTGTCAATCCAGTTTTCAATACCTCTGAGAAGAAAGAGCAAGTTAAGAATTTACTGTATACTTCCTACCCTTCCAGCCCCCACCTCCACAGCCTTACCCTCCAACCCTGCGATTCTTTTAACATTAGGAGTAAAAGCTTTCAAATGATATACTATATTTCAGGATTTCATAAAATCTCTAAAAATTATATTCTGCTCAGAAATATAGATCTAAAAACACAGATTAGCAATCACATGTTAAATTATTAGGAAATACTATTTATTGATTAAGTAGTAGTAATACAATAAGGAAGAGTATTAGAGTTGCAGGTTTAAATTTCTTTTAAATGCTTGAGCTATCTGGCCCACAATATCTTATATTTTTTCAAATAATTAGCTCTTGATAATGAATTGCTGGTAGTCAGGATCTAATTAGCTATTTGTCTCCCAGTTGCTAGTAGGACTGTACTGAGGCAGTCTTGTAGTTCTTTATATTTAGTCCCCTATAATTGGAAAATAAATGCACATTTAATTTTATAGGTACAGGTAATATATCTACATTCTTATACAAACTTTTTTTGCCTTAAAAAATTTTAAAGTAATATATTTTATAACATATTAATAATCCAAAACCAAAATGTTCTCACAAACTTAAAAAATTTCTCTTTATTAAAGTCAGATATACTTAGAAAACTTAATTTCAGAAGGAAAACAATTATGAAATCAACTGTAAATACTACTGTCCAAAGGTTTATTAGTTTTAAAATTAGAGTAAAAGAAAACTTGATTTAAGATAATGTTTGTGATAACATAAAAAGAAAGAAATTTCAATAAATTCAAGATTACTAAAAGAACAACCAATTACTTTTCTCTTTTTCCTACTTCAAACATACATCCTGTGGCATCAGAGAAATTTCTCAGGTTTGTTCTCTGGATAGAAAAGAGCATAGAGAAAACCTGAAATACTACCCCCCCAAACATAAAATGCCATCTATCTGAGGGTGGGTGTGGTGAGGAAAATTCTAATTTTACTGTTTATTAGGTAAAGTTGGTCAGAGTACTGATAGGTGGCTTGCCAAAGGTTAAAAGTCAAAGGACATATAGAAGAAAAGCTCCATAGCTTCCTGTCTCTCAGTCCAATACAATACTCTATAGGATCATTTGGCCATAAAAAGAAAATTCAGTGATAATCAGTTTTTATTGATTCTCTTAGAAAACTTGAATTTTGCTAGGTCAAAATCAATTTCTTTACTTATTCCACAAAATTGTCACCCAAGTGCTATGAAGAGTAGATAAAATATGCAAAATATCAGTTATCATCATCATCTATGTTAGCTTATTAAAACCCATGTGGGTTAAGCTATCATTCAAATTATATTTCTAAAATTTGTTCATTCAAACCCATATAAAGTATCAGCAACACACTGTAGGCTCAGAAAGCTTGAATTAGCTAATTATTGCATCTAATAAGAACTATTCATTTCACCTATATTACCTCACTTATAATGGCCCCTCATAAGTCAGTGATTTTGTATTCATTGCACAGTTTAACTTCTATTTACAATTTGATGGTGTCATAGCTATTTAGAGCTTTTGTCAAAGTATTTTGTATTGGAATTTGGGGAAGTGGTTATTTTATTTTACATAAAATTTGAATGTATTGTGCTTGCAGTTAGTTGCAGTGATACTATTAATAATATACAGTAATACATTAATGAAATTGAATTTATGGGGAATACACTGGTTCCAATACTCCTAATAAGATGCACACATGATTTAATACAGATGTCATACATAGTATTAGAGGCAATAGAAATATACACAGCATTCTGTAGTTAACGCTATTGACACATACAAATGCTCAAGAAATAACTTTATATAACACACACTTACCGCTTGGGGAAAATTGAGGTGTTTTGAAAAATATAAAAAACACAGTACATGTACAAAATAGCTATAACACAAGGTATAATGTGTAGAAAATGACTATAACACATTAAAGATACAGGTTATATAGAGAAAAGTTTAGTAGAAGCTCCATCTGAGGATCTCAGTAGATGTTATAGAAGAGATGATAGAAAGCAGATAGAAGGTAGAATGAATACACCAGGCGTCCTCAAACTACGGCCCGTGGGCCACATGCAGGTGTTTTTGCCCGTTTGTTTTTTTACTTCAAAATAAGATATGTACATTGTGCATAGGAATTTGTTCATAGTTTTTTTAAAACTATAGTCTGGCCGTCCAACGGTCTGAGGGACAGTTGACCTGGCCTCCTGTTTAAAAAGTTTGAGGACCCCTGGAATAAACAGTAGCAACATAGCAGGGGGGTAAAAAAATGCTATATGTATTTCATGAGGCTGAAGAAAAGGATATATGAAAATTATAAAGAGAAAGCCAACATGAATGTAGCGACAGTCACATTACAAAGGGCCTTCAGTTCTGTATATCAAATGTTTGAAAACAGATGGTGTTTCAAGCTAACACCCCTGTGAGACCAGAAAAATATAATTTCAATTTTTTAGAAGAAAATACATCTTAAAGTACATAAAATACAGTAATCATATCACAAAAAAGTGGGCTTACATGTATTCATTTTGTAAATATTCATGTCTGAAGTAAAAAACTATATAAAATTTTAAGTTTTCCCTATTTAAAATCATTTTTCTAATCTTGAAAACTCTCAACACAAAATTTAGTGCTAGATAAATCCCTGAATGATATAAAGGTTAAGATGCTCAAAAACTTTTTTTTTATTTAAACAACTGACTGAATGGATTAAAATACTTTAGTCAGAAAAATTGATACATATTGAAGTTCTGGATGGATGCTGAGAGAAAATGTAAAAAAGGCATTGTTAGGTATCAGCGGACCACTGAATCTTCTCAATAGTCTCATGAGTAACAACAGTAATGAGTATTACCATCATGTAAGTTAGACTGCTCCAAATTATCAAAGTTTTAAGATAGTATCAACTTTTTATGAAGTCTTCTTTTCCAAAAGAAGTCATGTGTTCAAAATTATATTCCTGATTAGGTAAAAGGTAGCAAATACACTAGTATTTTTAAATTTATTCATAAAAATTTTAAATAATTTGTCTTTAGCTGGTTAGTTCTGTTGGTAAATATGTTGTTCTAAAAAAGTTAATGGGTAGTGAGTCAGAAATACACTTTTGCAAAGAAAGGCAGTCTTATTTTCATGATATAATAATAATGTTATTATAATCTATCTCCAAATGTTAAAGATGTGCTACTGTTTTTATAAAAGAAAAGAATGTAAATTTGGTGTCCTTAATTCATTGTATGAGTATATCACAGTTAAAAATATGTAGGCTTGTTTAAATGGCATTAAAACCTTTTCAATAGATAGAAAGGTAATCAAATGGATTCTTTCACTTCTTCGTGATCCTGCACACACACACACACACACACACACACACACACAGAATGACTGATTGTTTCTTTATAATTTGTATTCTAAACTCCAAAGAAATTTTTCAGTTTTGAAAGTGTTCAAAACCTGGGTAAAACTGAAGTTTTAAGATACTTTAGTAATATACATATACTTTTTCTCAAAGCATTATAAGTGATGTTATTATTTTTAACAAGAATATCTCCTGTTTTCACAGAAGATTATTTCAAAGTTAAGGACAGAACCCTCAAGCATCATTAGGATTCCTTACAATTGCTGAGAAATGCCCTTTGAGAAATAGCCAATATTAACATGTACTGCTAACTACAAATATTAATATCCAAGTAGTTTCAAATGACTCATAATAAGGTACTAATAGATTAAAAATTATGGGCAGAATAGTTGCGTACAGATAAATTAAGCCTTTTCAACTGAGAATTTCAGAAGATGAAAAAGAACTTCCAGAAGAGAAGACAGGTAACTGTACATGGAAGGAGCTGAGATGTCTAAAGTTGCCCAAATTTGTTATTTTTAAAAGTATGTATAAATAAAAGATATAATTTTGAAGCCCAAAACTTGAAAACAATTTTTTCTCGGTTTATGGGCTAAATGTAAGATATTCGTACCTTTTCACATTCAAAGTCATTATACTTTCAATTGGTCTGCTTTTTGGTCCACCTGGTGGATGGAAAATCTTATCATCTTTGCTGGAACTCTTTGACAATTTAGCCACATAAGGGTCAGCAGAATGTGCTGGGTAAGGGTCAAATGTTCCTGCCTTCATTCCACCAGGCTACAAATAAAAATGAGACAATTTAATGTAGTTTTGTAAAATGCTCCTACAAAATTAGGTTGTGAAAAAGTTCATACATATTTTTGTAGTGTATGGAGTCAGTTTTACATTTACAGAAAGTTGCTTATACTGTTTAATTCAAATACTAGCAAAGGTTCTCTCTACCACCAATTCTATAGGGTCAAACACTAATTTCAAAATTTCTCTATAAAAATGAAAATGTTTATAGTAAGGTAATATTCTAAACTATTGCCAAGCAGTGATATTTTAGTGAGAGTTTACCAGATCAGGCTATGACCTAGTTAGGAGAGTGAGCCTATTACTGAGGGAATGAGACCTAGGTCAGATATATTTTGATAGGGAACAGGAACAAGGAGCCTGGCACAACATGAGTTTACTAAGTGCCAGTCAATGGCAGGGAAGATATTTTTTTTTTTAAATTAGCAATATCACATAGAAATAGAAGTGAGAGGAAAATGTGATTTACTTATGTACAGACCTGTGTATAAACAACTTTTGTATATACATATAGGATAGCTTTTTTGAACTTATACAGCTGTACATAAAAGTAGCTGATATTAGTTAAGCTTGTGTCAACAGTTTGGATTTTTTTCCACTTGTACATTTGGGACTTTTTTCTTTTGGTTGACTAAAGCAGCATATGTTAAGTGTGTGGATGAAATGAAAAAAAAATGAGAATTTTGTCTATTAAAATGAGAATTTTGATTTGATAAAGATGGCATTTCAAAGCAGTGGCATTAAAAATGAATTATTCCATCAGTGAGATTAGAAACAACTTGCTTTTTTAAAAATCAGATTTACTGAAATATAATTCATATACAATAAACTATACCCATGTAAAGTATACAATGTATGAGTTTTGACGGATGTATACACCCTTGAAACCATCACCACAATCAAGACACAGAACACTTCCATTATCACCCAAAGTATCCTCATGCCCCCAAAACTGGATTTTGAAAAAGATAAAAGCTGGATCCTTACCTTATTCTTTACATCAAAATGCAATTCAATATTTAAATGAAAAAGGATAAGACTAATAGAAGAAACCAAGAAGGTACATTATTCTAATATTGGTGGAAAAGAAAGCCATTCTGAAAATGACATAAACATAAAATGACATAAAAAAAATGATTGATAAATTTGACTACATCGAATTGCTAAATTCCTGAACAGCACAAAATATAACTAATGTCAAGGACCCAATAGACTAGAAAAATTATTTTCAACACAAATGACAAAAGAACAGTATCCTTAATATATGAAATGATCTTACAAGTCAATATGAGAAACACAGATATCCTAACACAAAGTCCATAAAGAAGATGCACAGGCAATTCACAGATATTTAAAAAAAAACAAAAACAAGCCCAAAGTATAAACTAAGGTTTATAAACTCTCAGAGCATTTTATTTTTATTCTCACTTGTTGTAAACTTCTGCAATAGGGAGATAGTTAATTTTAATCACCATTTCAAAAACTGTAAGATGGTTTGGCTTCTTATGGTTTTAAGAAAAACTAGGCCCAGGACCTAGAGAGGTATTAACACATCAAAAATTCATTGTAAATTCAAATACATCTGAAAAAAATAATTATTGCATTACAAGAGTTTCATTATTTCCTACACTAGCCATGGTTGGTGATTTTACATAATCTTGTAAAAATGGACTTCATGATTCTTGGCATCCATAAAAGCAAAAGATTATTATTTATATGGGTAATAAAATCATTTGACAGCAAGAGACAGTATTTTTTTATTTTATAATGCTTAATGTTTTCCACTCTAAAATTTCTAACTTACCTTTTTACCAGGAGAAGAGGGTTTAAAAGGGCTTGGAACTAATGCTTTCTTCTCTTCTTTTTTAATTGGTGGTAAAGGTTTCTCAGTAAAATAAGGATTCATGTCAAAATATTCCTTTGGGTAAAGATTTAACTTGAAAGGTGATCCTTTAACTAAACGATGATGTTCTTCATTCTCTTTCTGTAAATTAAAGAGTTTGAAATTACATAGCATAAATTATGGGACAATACTAGGTATAAAAATTGCTAACTCTTAATAAAGTAGCCCAAAATGCATGTTACTAAATATAGATTTAAAAAGACAACTATAAAATAAATATTGATACATTTTTTCACTTTTTGCAAATATAAAATCTGGTATTTCATCATTCAACAACTGAACTGAAAACACTTGATAAATATTTAACGATAAAATAGATCGTTATTTGAGAGAAGGCTAATTTTTACCACCGTGTTTCCCCGAAAATAAGACAGTGTCTTATATTTAGTTTTCCTCAAGAAGACACCCCAGGGCTTATTTTCAGGGGATGTGTTATTTTTTTTTTAAGTACAGTACAACAATCTACATTTATTCAAATATAGTTAAGTCGTCCTCTTCTGGAACATCATCATAACTCTCCAAACCCCGAATTCCATCCTGAATTTCTTGCGACTCTGCTTCCTTTAGAACCATTGGCCCCAATCTCTCATGTCGACCAAGAGAGCTCTCATGGGGCAGATGAGAAGGGCTGCTGGTCTTCTTTACCACTTCCTGAGGAAATGCCTGGGTTGTGCAGATAGGCTACATAGCCACGCCCATCACTAGGTCTTATTTTTGGGGTAGGGCTTATATTGCGCAAATGCTTAGAAATCCTGCTAGGGCTTATTTTATGGGTAGGTCTTATTTTCGGGGAAACATGGTTCTAGGAACCCTGCTATAGCACTTTCAGAATTCTCTACTCCTCTCAGATTTTTCTCCTGCTTTTGCTTGTCCTCTTCCTTTCTCCAGCCTTACAGGGCTTTCGTCCATTCTTGGCAATCTGCTCTCCTCTTTTCCACATCACAACAATGGTACCTAAAATTTATTCTATCTATCCTTTTTGGGAAGTGTTGCTCAAAATTTAGTTTTCATGGGACCCACTTGATAATTTACTTAAATTAGAAATTACCAAGCTCTTCCCTCAAAGATTTCTGATTGCACTGGTCTGCTGCATAGCTCACTAATCTGTAGGTTTAACAGTCACCCCAGGTGATTCTGATGCATGTTATTATAAGGCAATGTTTGAAGGATCACTTTTTACCAGAGCACGGTCACCTTTTACCAGAAGAATATTGTATTTGTTTTAGCAACCCCTCCCCTAGAATATTTAGTTGGGTACTGATCAGCACATGTGTGAGAAAACTACTCAAAGCCAAGAAAAGAACTACTTGAAAGAATTAAAAGTAACAGTGTCTGGCTCTCAAGCAGAACTGGGAATAGTGCTGCTTCCCATCAGCTATGCTAGAAAACGCAATGATTCATAGGGCACGGGGTGGAGTATCCAGAAAGGTCTTGCCTCAGTGGTGGGTAATAATTAGCCCTAATTAGCACTGCTCCTGTCACATCTAACAAATGTTAAATGCAAGATCTGAAAAGATCAAACCATTTCTAAGTAATTTAACTGCATTCCAGAAGAAAGCCCAACAATATTTAAGAATACAAAAATATACAGCACTCAACAAAATTCCCAGTACCTGACATCCAGTAAAAAATTACCAGTAATTCAAAGTAGGAAAATACGACCTCCATACTAATACGAAAATTCAATTATTCAAAATCAACCAAGAACTGATACAGATGTTAGCATTAGCAGAGAAGGACATTAAAATGGTAAGTATAACTATATTCCATATGCTCAAAAAATTAAGTAGAGACATGTAAGATTTAAAAATATTCAAATTACACTTCTAGAAAGCAAAACCACAATATGCGAGATTAAAAATACACTGGATGGGGTTGGGCATGGTGGCTTATGGCTGTAATCCTAGCACTTTCGAAGGCTAAGGGAGGAGGATTGCTTGAGACCAGGAGTTTGAGACCAGCCTGAGCAACATAGTGAGACCCTATCTCTACAAAAAATTTTAAAATTATTATTATTTAAAAATGCCATACAGTATGTGTATACACACACACACACTGTATGGCATTAACAGCAGATTGGGTATTACAGAAGAATAGTTTAGTGACCTGGAAGACATAGCAATAGTAGAAACTATCCCAGGTGACATACAGAGAAGAAAAAAAGAATTTTCAAAAGTGAATAGGGAATCAGTAAGTTGTGTGACAATTACAAGAGACCTAATACACATGTAATTGGGATCTCTGAAGGAGAGGAGAAAGAAGAAGGCATTTTTTAAAAATATGAATAAATAATGGCTTGAAATATTCCAAATTTGATAAAACCATAACCCCAAAGATCCAAGAAGCTCAATAAACCCAAAGCACAAGAAGCATGAAAGAAAAGGCACATGATAATCAAATGAGTGATAAAAAGAAAACCTTTTAAGCAGCCAGAGAAAATGACACATTACATACAGAAGAACAAAAATTAGTATTAGTATTATAGCAGACTTCTCATCAGAAACAATTTAAGCAAGAAGACAGTGGAGTAACCTTTTGAAAATACTAAAAGGAAAAGCAAGATACATTTTTCAAAATTAGTTTTAGAATTAATTTTAGGAAATCCAGGAACATAACATTTTTCACTCATGTATAATAAGTTCTGAAAATGAGAATAAAAGACTTTTAGTGTAAAGAGAAAAAAGTATCTTATACTCATAAGGATTAGGATGAAATACTAATTACTGAGCCATCGGTAAAATTACATTGTATGTAGTTATGTAATATGTATGCATTATTATCCCTATACATGAGAAGTAGTTTATATATAATTATATATAAACTGCATAATTCATATATAGAAACAGAGCTGCTTATTTTCAAATGACCAAGGTTTCTTCCCAATTTAACAAAAAACTTTTCCTGGGTTTGGACATGTCCATTTTCAAAATTGGCTATTTCTATCTTCCATTCCCACTGCCATTTAAAATCAGCACAGCAAAATTGTTGAAGCCTATATATTTATAAAAACAAAAACAAAAACACAAAAATGAATAAAGTGATTGCCATTTAATTTCTGTTGCTTAAAGTCCAAACTAACTTGACTTCTCATTACTACCAGCTTTCTTTAAGTTATGTTGATATTGTTACATTATGTTGATATTGTTCTAAAATTTATAAAGTTCCTCTATGTACTCACGTGTAGACATTCCCCACAGTTTCATTATAAGTCAAATATAGTATACAGTGAGTGTAAGAGGCATATGCCAGTACATTTTAGTTTTTATTTCTGCCATTGAATGAAGTGAGCAGTTTTCTCCTTTCCTTTCACTCTCTCTCCCATAAGAATTCATCTATTCTCTGACCTCTACTTTTTCCTATCACCCTACCACTCCTCCATTGGCTCACCATAATGGCTTCTTGATCAGCCCCAAAGTATTACCGTTGCCTTCGTAGGCACAAAATATTAGAGAATGGTGGAAATATCACTAAGAGTTAGGATATGACTCTTAAAATAGAGTATAGTTGATCAGGCCAAGTTAATAGAAGTCTCACAGTTTAAAGAGAGTTTAAACTCTCAAGTTTAGAGAGATGTAAAAGAGGTGTGGTAAACCAAGCAGAGAATAAAATTCATCCTAGAAGGGGCTAAGAGGATCTACAGCAAGACGTGGAAATCTAAGGTAAAATGATCACAACCATAAACACCAGTCTGCCATTGCCCCAGTGATACAAATAGAATAAAACAAAATTAGAGCATAAGTGAATTCTCAGGGTTAACCAAATAAGAGAAAGTTTGAAAAATTCAAAATAGATTATTTTACCTTAAAATTTACTTTTGATGCATCATAGAAATCAGCAGAGTGTGAAAACTGTTTACCTATGGTAATATTTGCATAGCTACGGAAGGAAAATAAGTAGCGGTGACTTCAAGGTTTAGACATTTTTAATTTAATTTTTAAAATTCAAAACAAATAATATGTAAATATTAAAAAGCTTACCCATATCCAGTTCCTTTCTTTCCTGGGTTTGTATATAAATTCTTTCCAGGTGGCTTATACTTTTCTCTAGGTTTTGACTGAGCACTGAAGAATGGGACCGGACCACCTATCGTTCCGTAGTAGGTTCCTAATCCACATCTTAAATACAATGTTTTTTAAGTTTTTTAAAAGAAGGTTAAAATGGCTAATTTCATGTTATATATATTTTACAATAAGTTTTAAAAAGATGAAAAAAGGAGAAAATATATGCAACAGAATTGACTTGTTTGATTTCGGTAAGAAAAAATTTTTATTAGTTTTTAATCTAATTTTATTTTCTTCATATGTTTTTAATACTTTTATGATTATTTTATTTATTTATTTGTTTTTTAGAGTTCAGCTTTTTATCGAACATGTTACAAAAGAGATTTAATCAAAAAGACCAAATCCCATGTCATCGTCGGACTCCTCAGATTCTTCTTTCTTTGCTTCCACTTTCTTCCCCTCAGCTGCGGCAGCAGCAGCGCAGGGGCAGGATGTCTGCTGGTGCAGCGCCACCTGCTGGAACAGGTCCCCCAGCCTCTTACGCTTATTTTAAATGTTCTACACAAACAGGACTTCATATTCTTTAAGAAGTTAGAATAGTTCTCATTAATTCAGTTCACTGTAACAATAAACAGACTTGTGTTTTTAGATGAATTTCTGGGCACTTTATGGTAATAAATGGCTAATTTCTTCTGACCATCTACTCACTAGAAACTACACATTCAAAACATATATTTTATAAACATTCGAGTGCAGGTGTCTTTTTCATAGAGTGACTTTTGTTCTTTGGG
>VBSM01000483.1:30379276-30406913 GCA_008086735.1 Cheirogaleus medius
CCATAATATTTGTACCCCCATAATATGCTGAAATAAAAAAAAAGAGAAAAAAAAAGTCTTACAAACAAAACATATATTTTAAACTATTGTTTCCACTGCTGATGGGAAAGTGAATCTCATAGAATATGGGTGCTCATTTTCTTCTTTTTGGTATATACCTTATTACTTTACTGTAGAAAAAAATTAACTAAACGTATTATTTTCTTCAACTTTGTTTATATATATATAATTTTATATATTTTTTTTTCCAAGAGATGGGGTCTTGCTATATTGCCCAGGCTGGAGTGCAGTGGCTATTCATAGGCTCTATCCCACTACTGATCAGCACAGGAGTTTTGTCCTGGGCTGGTTCATCCTTCCTTAGGAAACCTGGTGGTCCCCGGCTCCATGGAGGTCACCATATTTATGTCAAACTTAGTTCAGACATGCAATTGGCATAGCACACTACAGCCCAGTACTCCTGGACTCAAGTGATCCTCCTGCCTCAGCCTCCCAAGTAACTGGGACTACAGGTGCCTGCCACCGCATCCGGCATCTTTTCTTCAACTTTAATGTTAAATTTTCTGGGCACACATTATCTATATAATCAATAAACTACTATCTGGTACTTTGTTTTAATAAATGTTTTCTTTAAAAGTTTCATAATAAAAAAGATAACTAATGTGAGTAACAGGCATAGTCTTTAATTTCTAAGTTATCACTGAAGTAAATAAGTTTTAATAATAAAAAAATGATCTACAAAGCAAATGATACTCTACTATCAAAACTTGACACTGTTTATACATAAATTAAAATTTTCAAAAACTAGAAAGACATCAACATCAATTAATTATCTCCAGCCTACAAATGGTTGAAGAGGATATTCATTTTTATTAATCCCTCTTTATGAACATACATCATAAAATTCCAAAATACAATAAGAAAATAAAGCAATGATAATGCAAAGAAAAGGACAACTGTGCACAAGCATAATTTAACTAGAATGTGATTTAATGCAAGCAGTAAAAATCACTACATTTGGCATTTATTAAATGCCTATGATTCTATAACTTGGTGTTGAACAAATGCTTATAGGAAGGCTTCTTATTTATATCACCATTGTCTCCTTTTGGAAACATTTTCTGTACTCCACTAAATTACAGGTATTTTTCACATATCTGAGTTTTTAAAAGAAAGAAAAGCTAGTCTAATTATAAAACTGTTGTTATTTCTTAGCTGCCATATGAATATATGCATATTATAAACCAATGTTATCAAGGCAGCAATTCCCAGTTATTACAGCATGGGTCAAAATTCATCACAGGCCAAGGTTGGGGGAGAGTTGGTGGGAGGGGGAAGTCTGAATAATAGGAAGAAGTTATATAAAGGGTAAAATACATATAATACATGAAAAAGATATGAAGTAGTGTCAGAAAAATCTACATTTTAAAATTTATATCTAAGAAAATAAATAAGTCCAAGAAATATTAATAATAATAAAAATAAATAATTCAACTCTACCCAAAGTATGAAAAAGTAGAAAAATATTAAACTATAATGAAAGAAGAAAAGAAAACCCTCACACTGAATAAGGAGAATAATTTCGGCTGAGAAGACTGCCTATTAGAATTAGAAAGAAGTCTAAATTATAGAAATGGAGTTTTATTAGTCTCAAAAAGTATAACAAATAAGCACAAAATTAGACTTCAATCAATTCTCATCTGTCATAAATTCTAAATTGAGAGAGTCAAAGTTACTGAGGGTAAATGAACATTGTATTTTAAATCTCAGCTATATAGCAACATAGTCTATATATAACATAGACTACATGGTCTTATTTGTTAAACTAATGATTTAAAGTTAAGAAAAAAAAAGAACCTTCACATTGACAATTGTCACAACTAAAATATTGTTAAACCACCACATAAGTGTATCTTCACAATGATTTTTAAATAATGTATCTCTGATCAATTATTTTCTTTATCAAAAAAGTATTTCTCCTGAGTTCACATTTTTTATTTATACTATGTAAAAGCAGAAAAAATAATCAAGGGCACAGAAATGATAACTCAAGGCAATTTGTTTCCCCAACCTGATTCTTGCAAGGTTTCTAAACAAATTTATTTTTATTATTTATTTGGCTTTTATTATATAAACTAATAGAGAACAGTGACATAGGTAATCCAAAATTTAATTTAATAATATACCTTATCAAAATTGCCCTTCAATCTAAATCATTCAATATAACTACCTCCACCTAAGACAAACTAACCTAAAATCATACTTAAAAATTAATCTCAGTCCTACAGAAAAATAAACATTTAATTTAGAGATAAATTAGAGATAGAGAAAGGTATAAGAAATCTATTCAAGACTTGTTTTTCCCCAAACACTTACGGCTTTTTTTCTCCACTACTAGGGAGGAAAGCTTTGGCTAGATTTTTTTTGGCTTCTTCCATCATATACCGTCTCCTCACTTGATTCAGATTTACGTAGCCTTCACCTTCAAAAATCCTTACAAAATGGGGATCAAAATAACCTGCCTGGAGATCTGACATTTCTTTGGATCCCCCAGGTAGCATCTGTCTATTTTTGCTTGCAGCCTCATTAAAGGGTCCTTTAAAAATAAATTAGGAATATTACAATTTTGAGCTCACTAGTAACTAATGGGACATGGAAAATAACAGAAAAGTTTCCAAATGTGGTTTGGGCCAATCATGAGTTTTGAGCTCTAAAAACTTACTGTTTCAAAACATTCACTGAAAGCTCTGGGTTAAAGGCTTTATTGACAATAAAGCCTAAGATGTTATCATTAAAACATTTGAACATTTAGGTTAAGGTCCTGGTTATACACTCTTAATTTTAGAGTTGGAAGAAAACCTAAAGGTTATCTACTCCAGTATTTCTCCATCTGTGTACTAGGAAACACTGTTTGTGTGACACATCAGTAAGAGCGTGTGCATAGGTTAAAGACAAGGGTGTTTCATACTCAAATTGAAGCAGTTCCCCACCTAGGTACATACTCAAGACACGCAAGTGCCTATGTCCACTAAAGACATGAATAAGAATATTCACAGCAGTGTTATTCATAATGATCAAAAATAAGAAACAGCCCAAATGTCCATCAATAAGAGAACAGATTAAAAAGTTGTTGGATTTACAGAATGAAATACTAGTAGCCCAGTAATTTTTTAAAGGCTGTTTTCAGAAATATTTAGAACTTCTTTTACAGTTTGAGAGCTATAGGAGAGCTCTATTTGAGAAGCTTTCAGTAATGTGAAGAATTTTTTGAAGTGTACACTATCCTTAATTCAACTGAATACTGAAATGTGAATTTGTATCACTGATTTTTTAACCTGATTTTTTGAAAAGATAGTGCATTCAAATAGTTCCAAATTCAAAAGTATAAACATCTTCACAATAAGTCTTCCATACTTAGCTACCCAGTTGCTCTTCCACAATCAATGATATTTAGTTTTCTAGAGAATGTTTAGGCATATTCAATTGAATATTTTCATTTATATATACTTTTTCATTGTTAATGCTTCTATATGCATTATTCAAATACACCTTGCTTTTTATTTAACAATATACCTTGGAGATTTTTACAAATCAGTGTTTTCTTTTTCATTGTTATATAGAAGTCATTGGATATCCAAAAATATAACTGAGATGTAAAATATTTATTTACTTTAGCTCTTTTTATTATTTATGACTTTTCTAAAAGTCCCTCTGCCATTCATTTAGCATTTCATTTTTCAGGAAACTAATAAGGGTTGGCCTTCATGGATGCAAATGTAAATGCCGTCTGCATAGTGGAGTGTCTCATCTAAGAAGAAAAAGCTAAAAGCAAACTATTCTGGGAGAAAACTGCCATTCACTTTTAGAAGAAATAAAATTGCCTTATGAGGACAATAAGTGGGTATAGAGTAGCCCAATAAAATGAGTTTCCTACTCTTATAAAATTAAGTTCTCTCTTTATTGAAATTTTACAAAATAACCAACTTTAGAACTAAATGCTTTAAAACATAGACCATTGAAAATATGTGACTTAAACATTAAATTCAAAATTTCTTATAGAAAATACCCACTGTTTGGCTGTAAAGAAAACCAAATATACTTACGATTAAAGTGTGACACATATCTATCACCAACAGTAATATATTCCATCTCACTGAAGAGGCCAATCCTCTCCATATCCGTTTTCCCTACTTCTGCAGGCATGGTTGCTTCTTGTGGTGGTGTTCTCTATCTTGGTAACTTCAAAAGTTTCCTTAGAGCTACTTCTTTTACAGTAAAATCCTAATTTACATTGAAAAATAAAAGGGAAAAGTTTAGGAAAAAAGTGATCACTAAATTTCAGTTGCAATTACTTTCAGTATGACAGTTTTAACATCCACTATAAAACAACAGTCCCAAATTCTGTGGGGAAAGAATTTACCCTGAGGGGTTGGAGGCAAATAGTGGGATTAGAAATTATCCCATGAACCCTACCCTTGACTCTACATGTGAAGTGCCCACAAACTACAAAGGAATGTGTATGATATCATCTGTTGCACTGATGGAAATGATAAAAGTATTAGTGTATAGTATATTATAAATAACATGTAAACAAATCCTTCTGTTGAGAAGTTCAGGGTCAATTTTTTTATAATTATATAAGGCATACACGTTTACAGTTTAGATAAAATGATTTAAACAGCCTGTATTGTCCCTCATATTGAAAATTGTGAGAGCTTTTCGGAACGAACAGCACATTGCCCTATAGTTCTTGAGGTTTTTTTCAAGTTTAAATGAATATAAGAAATGTGCCACTGGTAAAATTAGCTCATAGAGGGAAGGTGGGGAGAGAACAATTATTTAGGCAAGATAAAAACAAGAATAACAACAAAACAAATAAAAATTCCACAGTAAATTCTCAATATTGGCTAACGGACAGATGCAACTGTGAGTTTCTTTTGAAATGACCACTTCAGGCGAAGGTGAAATATCACATGAAACACGCAACTCTTTATTTAGAAATTAATTTTTAACATTAGATATGTCCTAAAAAGGACCAAAGAGGACCAAAGAGCTAAGAATACTTGCCTCCATCTCACCCTAATGTTAAAGCATCAACTATGAGCTCTCCACTGGGCATACATTAGTGAATAAAACAAATGTTGGCTTATGCTTCCCAATTTATAATCCAAGGTAAGAACATTTTACCTTAAATTCAGAGCAAGCTGTTTCAATGACTCTCAGCAAGCCTGTCTATTTGGAACTGTGGCTCATCTGAGCATGAATCATTTCTAATGCGTAACATCAAAGGGGCAAGTGAAGATTCATTTTAAACTAAAACACACACACACACACACACACAAACACACACACACACAAATACAACACCCTTCCCCTATCCTACCTCTTCCACTGATCAGGTATGCTTTAGAACGTTTTAAACGTCAGTCGATTGGGATGTAGTACTTCGATTTACATCGTATTTCAAATCTCCACCCCACTGCCCAACCATAAAGCTTTCCTGTGCTGCTACAGAGGTTTAAATCTTTTAAATGGCCCACGAGGTCCACTTAATCAGCCAGCTTCATCCGTCGCCATGGAGATCCCCCTTCCTGACCCCTTGGATGCATTTATTCTCTTGCAGTTCTTAGGTTGGGCTCTCTCCAGGCACAGGACTACTGATTATTTTGTTTCACTGTAGGCCAGTACTTCAGCCTGCCGACCCTTCCACACACACACTTAACACCGATCCTTCACATTGCTTGATTTAGTCACTTCTTTAACTCCCTCTATGATAGCGGCATGTACTTCTCCTTCCAACCTTGCCTCATCATGGTTATCTGCTGGGTCATCATTTACATTCGTAGTGTCCTGTAGGGGCCCTTTCATTAACAGCTGTTTCCCCCACTAAACTGTTGGCTCCACAAAGGCAGGAGAGGTGGGACGAGTTTGGGTCCTGACCGCAGCATTCCCAGTGTCTGCGCGGCGTTTGGCACACCATTCCGCGAGCTACTGAAGGAGGAAAGGAAAGAAGTTCTTATCCAGAACTTTTACACTACTTAACTCTTCTCGAGCAACATTTACAAAATCATTCATTCATTCACTTAACAGATACTTTGCAAACTCCTCCTCCGGGCAAGGCTCGCTGGTAGAAGCTAGAAAAACAGATTTAAAAAGGCATAGATAGATCCTGCCCCCAGAAAGCTTACACTCTAGTAGGCAAAAAAAAAATACAGTGTAACACAAGTAGAATATGGCAGGTTCCCTTCGAAAGGTATGGATAAAGTGTCGAGGGATGGGGCGTGGTGAAGAAGGGGCAGAACACTTCTGGCTGAGATGATGACGAAATTATGAACATTTCCCATTAGGGAAACAGAGGCTCCGAGCAGTAAGGTTATCTAAGGGGCAACACCTAGTGTCTGCGAGGACCAAGTCACCTCTCAGAAGTGCTTGAGATCAGGTCGTCCCAATCGGATAACCGAGATCAGGTCGTCCCAGTTCCAGTCCAGGTTAACTGGGCTGCAGGAGCCACGAGGGCTCCAAGTCGCCCTCGAGCAAGCGCCTCCCGCAAGAGGCCCCGGCCGCGAAGCGCCTCCGCCGGTCCGCGCGCAGGGCCTTCCTTGTGACGCGTTGCCCCGGGCACCGGGGAATCCGCTCCAAATACGCTAGGGGCGGTGGTCTCTCTAAGGAGACGCAGTGTGGCACGCCCCGTGACGTAATTGGTACCAGGCATGCTGGGAGTTGTAGTCGACCCGCCCATGCCCTACCCACGGCTGGAGATGACGCCACTTCCGGGTCGGCCCCCTGAACCCGTGGACAGGTGTCAGTGCCCGTGTCACCGCCACGTCGCGGACATGGTAAGTACCTCTGCTCGTCACCGACCACGTTGCTTCCCCTCGGGCTCCAGCAGCCGCCACGAGTACAGCTCCACAGCCCCTGAGAGGAGCTGGTCCCGCCGGGGCCCGCGATGGCAGCTGCGAACTCCGCGGTCGGGCCAGCTCTCTCCTTCGCCTCTTCCTGCTGGGGCCGGAGGGAAACTGCCCCCCACACCATCCCTCCCACCTCAGCTGGGTTTGGACACGCGCTCCCTGCCCCTCTTCTTCGTGAATGCATTTTGAGGGATTGTTCGACGTTTTTGAAGCCTTTGAAGAAGGATTTAACCTGGGAGAGATAGGCGTAACTTTCTTCCAGTATTCCATTCCCTTAGTTTCCGTGACGTCACACTCTCTTAGTTTCCCTCCGGTCTCCAATCCCTATCCTAGATGTTGGTGTTCTTCAGGGTAATGTCACACACACCCTGTGCTTTCTTCCAAATTTATACTTCCAGCTTAGACCTTTCTTCTGAGCTCCAGACCCACAGATCTGCTAACTGTGCCTTCACTTGGATAGCTCATATGTATTTCAAACTCAGCAAGTTCAAAACTGACACATCATTTCCACCTCCCCTCACCCCACCTCTGTCATTCCTCCAATAACCCCCATCTCTGTGAATGGCACCACCATCGACCCTGTTGTGCCTGCCAAAAACCTGAAAATTATCTTTGACATCTCCTGACATTCAATCTATAATCCAGTCCTATGGATTGTACTTCTAAATGTCTGTCTATTGTCACTCTGTCCACTCTTACCATCCTTGTTCTTCCCACCATGAGATCTAACCATCTGGGGCAGTCTCCTAAGTAGTCTTTTAAGCGGGCCTTCACCAGTCTTTGCCCTTGCCTGGAATGGGCTCTTCCACCTCCAGCTGCCATCTTTCCTTTGGAATTGTTAATACTGGTACCTACCCTTCAGATATTTGTTTAAATATTATTTCAGATCTCAATTCAGAAATCTAGGGAGACTCTAGTGCTTTCACATATGACCTCTTATGGAATCTTTACAACCACTCTGGGAAGTTGTATATTTTTCCAGTTTTACAGAAGACTAACAGACTTGAGCAATTAGTCAAATTGTGCAAAATCATACAGTAAGTAGATGAGTTAAAATTTTCACTTTCCTGTCTTTTAAACTTTTGTCTTCAGTATCTTTAAGCTTGTTTTGTTCTTTATTTAACCAACTTCTTAATAATAGCTATTTAAGTGGTCTCTGATTTTTTTTGTTCCCGTGATGATAAGCAGACAACATTGAAGCTAAATTTGTCCTGACCTTTCTTGTTTCCTTAGAATAAATTCCAAGAAGTAAAATCAGGGCAAAGGGTATGATCTTTCAGCAGGGTTAAAATTTATAAAATTAGTAAAAGCAAACACCCTTAAAGAAATATGACCAAGAATTTATAAAATGAGAAAAATTGTAGTGGTACTTATTTCATAATGTTCTGAGGATTAGAGTTAATGTATGCATTTAGCATAATGCCTTTTACATTGTAAGAGCTCAGCAGATGTTAGTACTTATTTATTTCAAAATAGGGTTCTTACTGTCTTACTGGTTTTTCAGCCTATTTGGGACATATTTTGAGAATCTGATGAAATCTTTGAAACCTTTTTCCAAAAGAAATCACTCTCCTCCCCCTCTTTTTCCTCTCTCTTCCTCCTCCTTCTTTCTCCCTCTCCCCCCCCAACACACACACACACACACACACACAAATGATACATGCCATTTGTCATCAACTACCTGAAACTCAGCATATGGACCCAAGTTCAGAACTGCTGATCAGTTCCATTTTGGAGATGCTTTTTTCTCCTTATAAGTTGCAAGCATTGTTCTATGCCATTTAATTTTCATCTAAAACATGATTTTTTATGGCTGTATGATATTCATAATTATTTAACCAATCTCCTGTTGTTGACAAGTTACCATCCTTACACCTGAATCTTTGTGTGTTTTGCAGATTTTTGTAGACTAAATTTCTAAATGTGGAATCATTAGACCAATGATGTGAATATAAGGCTTTGATTCTTATTGCCACAAACAATGAAGAGTTCTACCAGTTTGTACTCCTATCGTCAGTGATGTATTAGTTTCCTTTTGTTGTTCTGACTACCAAGTGTTTAGTTTAGTGCTCTTGTCACATTCTTAAACTAGTCCTTTACCATGATGGTTTTGTTTTTTTGGGTTTTTTTTGTCATTGTTAAACCTATCAAGACTATGATAGAATTTTTGTCTTAAAGCAGTGGTTTTCAGCCTTTTCACATTAGAATTACTGGCCTGGGGGCAGAGCATACTTTTAAATATACATGTGCATAGGCCCACCTTTGACCAATTAATTGGAATCTCTGGGGTACAGCTCAGGTATCAGTATTTTAAGCTCCTGAGGTGATTTCATTGTGGAACAAAGGTTAAGAACCCCTGATTTAGAATTTAGTGTTGTTTTTCTCCCTAAAACGAGGAATTTACTCATGAAGTAATTTGAAGAGTCAGCCTTAATTAATGTTTTACCCTAAACTAAATTAGTTTCTAATTTGTGTAAGGATGAGATTGTTTTGTTTTACAAAGGAATTTTGGTTTCATTTGTTCTAGGGGATTTCAGAAACTATGGATATACTCTTCAGAATAAGAGGAGGCCTGGATCTGGCTTTTCAGCTAGCTACTGCTAATGGTAGGTCTTCCAAAACATTCTCCCTTTTTATTATAAAACTGATGGTGAAATATACTGAGATTCTCTCCATTTTGCAAATGAAACCGAGTGAGAGATAGGATAAGTAAACTGTGTAAGATTATGTAGTTACTATGTGGATTAAATGGGATTTAAACTTAGACATTGTATTCCAGCACGACCACCAACTCATGGGGCATTCCGAGCAAATCAGAAAAAAATGTAAGGGGGAAATTAGAAAATTTTCAATTAGAAAAGTGTAGGGGGAATGAGGAGTGACTGTTAATAGGTACAGGATTTCTTTTTGGGTTGATGAAAATGTTCTAGAATTAGATAGTGATGATTATAAAACCTTGTAACTATACTAAATGCCACTGAATTGTATACTTTATAAGAATTAATTTTGTGGTCTGAATTTTATCCCAAGTTTTTAAAAAGAAAGGCCAAATATAATTATTAAATATGGGGAATGGGTATTTGAGAGTCAGTTTTACTATAATCTACTTTTGTCTACATTTGGAACCAGTCATGTTGAAAAGTTTAAGATTTTTCTTAACTTCTGTTTATATTTTTCGATTTAGAACTTTTTATCAAGAAGGCACTAAAACATGTGTTAAGTGATCTGTCTACCAAGCTTTCTTCAAATGCACTTGTGTTCAGAATTTGCCACAGTTCAGTGTATATATGGCCCAACAGTGATATAAACACCATTCCAGGAGAACTGACTGATAGCTCTGATTGTAAGAACATAATGCGCTTTATTCAGTGAGTATATTTGAAAATTTCTAGGAATGTTTTCAGAACATTATTCCATATTATAAATGTCTTTGTGTATTAAAAATTTAGATTTGGGCAGGAAGAAGATATAAAACGAAAATTCATGAGAAAGAAAGACAAAAAGTTATCGGACATGGTAAGCAAATCACCTGTCTTCTCTATTGATAAAAATGGTAAATCCTTGAATTTGGAGCTGAGTTAGATCTTAGAGATAATATGTAACATAAATAATAAATTATTTCTTTTTCTTCACATTGTTCTTGGTTCTATTGATTTTTGAACCAATATTATTGAGTACCTGCCATGTCTCACAAACTTTGCCAGAATTTGGAGGTAAAAAATGGAGATACTTCTTTGAGGCAGAAGTTGTATGAAGTTAATATGACCATGGTGTTTCCTGGCTGGTAGGAGGAGAATGGGTAGACATGAAGTTGGAGAGGTGGGCAGGGGCCTCTTTAGCAGAAGCCTAGCTAAACCACTAACTATGGAAATAGAGAAGAGGGAATGGATACAAGAGATATGTAAGTGATACAATGGATTTGACTCAGAAACTTACTGGATACAGCATGACCAATATCTTGCTTGGGTAAAGATGGAAGGTGGGGAAGACAGGTCAGTTTGGGCCACATTTAAGACCTCAGTGAGATGTACAGATGAGCTGTTAAATTTACAAATGTGGAATGTGCAAAAAAATCATAGGCTGGAGATAATGATTTGAAGATTGCCAGTAGTTGAAGCTTGACATTTTCAGGACTACAAATTAGTTTTGTAGAATGCTCCTCAATTTGGGTTTGTTTTATGCTTCCTTAAGATTAGATTCAGGTCATGCATTACTGGCAAGAATACCACAGAAGTGAAGTTATGTCCTTCTCAGCACATCATATTAAAGAGACATATGTTATCAATCTGTTCTTATTATTGGTGGTGTTAACTTTAATCACTTACTTGCGCTAGTATCCACCAGTTTTCTCCATGGTAAAGGTACTGGTTTTCCCCCTTATAATTAGTATCTCATGGGAAAATACTTGAGACTATGTATATATTTTATTCCTTATCAGATTTTACCCACCGCTTTTAACATCCTTTGATAACTTTTGCCAGAATCCAGTATTAATCTGATGGTTGCAAAATGGTGATTTTTCTAAGTCTGTCATTTCCTTCTATATTGATTAGATGAAATTATACTGTGAGGGAGAACTTTTCCTTTTCTCTACTTACTTATTATCTGCATAGAAGCATGGATTCTTATTTTTAAAATGGGTTATAATCTGTAACTATCATTAATTATTTTGATGCTCACATTTTCTAAGATTTGGCCAATAGAAGCTTCTTCAAGCTGGCTCTAGTACCCTTCTAACATTATAACTTTGAGCACTTCCTGCTTTCTTCCATCAGATGTTCCAGGTACAATATGTCCTTTCCCTATTCCAGCTCAGGAATCAGTCATTTCTCCATGGAGCACACACTTATATACATACGTACCATATATATACACACACGCACGTAACACATTCATTTTTATCTATATAAATCATATTGATACCTCCTGTTCCACCTCAACCCCAGAGTTCCTAACCTTTTCCCAGTGAGAAGCCTGACTACCAGTATCCTCACTATTTTACTAAATTTATTCAGTACACAGAAAGCAGTTTCAGAATTGTTCCATACCACTGTAAAAATCAAAAAGTAGACTTTAATATTTGTTTATAACTCTTTATGTATTTAGACCAGAAAGGTTTAAAAGCTCCTTTGGTGTGTGGTTATTTTATGTTGTTAATTTTATTTTATTTTAATTTTAAATTTTAAATCTATACAAAAGTGGAAAGCATTTATCAACCTATGACCAGGGCCGGGCGTGTTGGCTCACGCCTGTAATCCTAGCACTCTGGGAGGCCGAGGCGGGTGTTTCGTTTGAGACCAGCCTGAGACCCCTTCTCTACTAAAAAAAATAGAAAGAAATTAGTTGGACAACTAAAAAAAAAAATATATATATATATATAAAAAATTAGCCGGGCAAGGTGACACATGCCTATAGTCCCAGCTTCTCGGGAGGTTGAGGCAGGAGGATGGCTTGAGCCCAGGAGTTTGAAGTTGCTGATGCCACGTTACTCTAGCCCGAGTAACAGAGTGAGACTCTGTCTCAAAAAAAAAAAAATATGCCCAGCAGGATTTCGTCTTTACTCTCTAATCACTCTCCCCGATTATTTTGAAGCAGAAAGGAATTCTTTTTAAGATAAGATTTGTGCTTTTAAGTAGTTTACTACAATATGGTTTTATATATTGTCCTATAAAAGTCCTTTTACTTACCTTTTATATTTAGTGTTTAATTTACTGCAAGTTGACTATTACTGTTTATCCATATAGCATCAAATAGTAAATATAGATCTTATGCTGGAAATGTCAACCTCTCTGGCAGCTGTGACTCCCATCATCGAAAGGGAAAATGGAGGACACCATTACGTTAATATGACTTTGCCAGTTGATGCAGTTATATCTGTTGCTCCAGAAGAAACATGGGGCAAGTAAGTATTTTTATAGTAGTACCATGTTTCCCCAAAAATAAGACCTACCCATAAAATAAGTCCTAGCAGAGTTTCTAAGCATTTGCGCAATAGAAGCCCTACCCCGAAAATAAGACCTAAGGATGGGCGTGGCTGCGCAGCATATCTGCACAACCCATGCATTTCGTGGCAGAGTGGTAAAGACGACGAGCAGCCCTTCTCATCTGCCCCATGAGAGCTCTATTGCTCGACATGAGAGATTGGGGCCAATGGTTCTAAAGGAAATAGAGTCGCAAAAAATTCAGGATGGAATTCGGGGTTTGGAGAGTTATGATGATGTTCCAGAAGAAGACGACTTACCTGTATTAGAATAAATGTAGATTGTTGTACCATACTTAAAAAAAATAACACATCCCTTGAAAATAAGCCCTAGGGTGTCTTCTTGAGGAAAACTAAATATAAGACACTGTCTTATTTTCGGGGAAACACCGTACTACTGCCACATTTAAATGAGGACCTTAAGCCAGGCACGGTGGTGCATGGTGCATGCCTGTAGTACCCACTACTCGTGAGGCTGAGGCAGGAAGATTGATTGAGCCCAGGAGTTCAAGACCAGCCTGGGCAACACAGCAAGACCCTTTCTCTAAAAATAAAAAAAAAAATTTTTAAATGAGGACCTTTCCACAGAGTTATCAGAGCCCATTTTAAAATATCATATAGGCATATGCAGGGTGGTGGTTATTTTTACTATGCCTTACTCCTTGTTTACTACTAACGTAAGAGTCATCTAGTAATTAAATTGTTATTTGGGGAAGTAGGGTAGCATGCTAGAACCTTAAAGATTTCCCTTTATCAACACAGTTATATAGTTTCTTTTACATTGCATAATTTAGACTTCCTTTAAGAAACCTAGTCCAATCAAGTTTTTTACTACAGTAGGGATATATTAGTTCTACACTTTTATTAATATTTATCATAGACACTATAGCTTTTGTTAATACAATTATGTATTTCCCCCCACAGAGTTCGTAAACTTCTAGTTGATGCAATTCATAATCAACTAACTGATATGGAAAAATGCATTTTGAAATATATGAAAGGAACATCTATTGTGGTCCCTGAACCACTGCACTTTTTATTACCAGGGCAAAAAAATCTTGTAACAATTTCATATCCCTCAGGAATTCCAGATGGTCAGCTTCAGGCCTATAGAAAGGTAAAATCAGTTCCTTTATTCTTAGAAAATAGATGGCTATCATTCATTTTGTATTTAATTATATATTTCTGATAAGTGGAAATTATTTTGTGATTTAAGTTAAAAATGTGGAAGTAGGCTATTAGTTTTAAATATTAATTTCTGTCCTCATAGAACTTCTTTTTTAAAATATTATAATATTAATGAAAAAACATTATGCTAAACCCATATGTGACATTTTACTTTCAAATGCTCAATGTGGTTCATATATTCTATGAAATTTTTATATTTTTCCATAATGAAACATAGAATTGAAAAGGTACCTGCATGCCTAGAATAGCTGATGAGTGTTAACAAATTTCTTTTCCCTCCTGTTACTTCCAGATTTGTAAGAGACAAGATTACAGTTAAGGAAGGAATTAGAATGTGTACTGATTCTGATTAGGATTTATGGTAATACTCTACCATAAGTAGGGTTATTTGGGTTTCATTTGAGGAAATTTGGAGAAAACATGACCAGTATTCAAAAGAGTGAGATTTAGGGGCAAACTGACTGCTTTTAGAGTCATCTTTTTGATATGTAGCCTTTCTTGGCACCCATCAAATTATACCAAGGAGCATCTTCCTAATCTCTATTCCTAAGAATAGATATAATGACTAATTCTCTGTACCTCGCGGTAAGTACAAACTGAATTGATTTGCAGAGGCAACAGCTACAGGAGCTGATCTATTCAAACCATTAGAATACGTAGGCGATATGACAAAGTGTCAAAGTTTTTAAAGTAACTATTACATGTTTTTATATAATTGGGAAAATATTGCATTTTAAATATGTATGTGTATTTTTATTTTCATATTATATTGGTTGGTTTTATACCACCAACTTCTCTGTAATTTAATCACTGTCGCTTAAAATATAAAGTATTTGTAAAGCTCTCTAAACATGATTTTTCAAAATACTTTGATATATCACTGTTAATTATAATTTACTCATTTACAAAACTGTTTCAAAACCAGTCTTTAGCCTGGATATATTTTAATAGACTATGTTATAATAAGTAATTAATTTATAATTATCCCAGTTCTCTTACTCTAAGAAATTATTTTCATTATTCTGTTCCCTTCCAGTTTCTATCCATATACAAATATATACATATACACATCAACAAAAATAAATCTCACTTGGTTTTAGTTTAACTTTCACTCTTTTTGACCTTAGTGAATTAAATCATAAGTGTGTTTGAAAACTTTTATAACCAATATATGGTTATTTTCTATGTTTTATAACTTCTTTAGTCTATTTATTGACTAGGAATCTAAATCAACTTTTTTGTCTTTTTCTATTGATTCTGATTTCATTTAGGAGCTACATGATCTCTTCAATCTGCCTCATGACAGACCTTATTTCAAAAGGTCTAATGCTTATCACTTTCCAGATGAACCATACAAAGATGGTTACATTAGAAATCCACATACTTATCTTAATCCACCTAACATAGAAACTGGTATGGTAAGTTTAACTAATTATTTATGGGACTCAATCGATCATTAATGTCATTAGTTTTTTTGTTGGTACCCAATAGAAGTTGTAAGCATTGATTCATAATGTATGTCATCCTTACAACATAATTTATCACCCATCTCTTTTAATAATCATTGCTTAAGATAGCAGTAATTAACAATGGTCTAAAAAGGTTAGAAATAGATAATATAGACCACATTTTTGTTACTAAAATTCCATCCTCTGGTTTCTTTAAAGGCTTGTCCCATTTTTTTTAATTCTGAACCTGAAAAATCATGCTAATTAAGGGCATAGTCTACCCAAACCATACTGTAAGATAAGTCTTATAAGGTACTAGACTTATTTTCTGTGCAGCATATACCTGGTTGCAAGGGATAGATCCTTACTAAACATAGCTCAAATAAGAATAGATTGAAGTGTAGACTGAACCAGGCATTAAGGAGCAGGGAATGGAGTTGAAGTGAATCAGATACTGAGCAGCTATGTGAAAGAATAGGAAAAAATTATACACAAGCAGAAACAATGTGGCTACAGAAGGTATGAGGCTGAGAAAAGATAGAGTAAAGGTAAGGATCAGGCCAGTTAGGATCAAAAGCATACACACAGAATAAACACAAATGCCCCAAAGAGTCCACATGGGCCTAAGAGGCCCAGCTGTACTAGGTATTCCTATTCTTGAATGCCACGGGATCCTTTCTTACTGACCTACATGTATCCCTGAAGTAACCCTGGTTCACCCTGCACTTCTCAATTCAGATTCCCAAGAGAGAGAAAATGTGTTTGCTATCTTTTCATGGCATTTATTCAGTACCTTCTGAGTGTCCAGGAGCTTTGTGGCTTCCAGCATTTTTTGCTTTGTGGCCCCATCACTCTAATCTATGCCTCCTCAGTCCCATTACCTTCTCTTCTGTGTCAAATTTCCCTCTGCCTCTCTCTTTTAAGAATACATATTACTTGCAGATGGTGACTTTAAAAAAAAAAGACACGTGATTGCATTTAGGACTCACCTGGATGGTCCAGGATAATCTCCCCATCTTCTTAAGATCCTTAATTTATAATCACATCTATGAATACCTTTTTGTTTTGTTTTGCCATAGAAGGTAGCGTTCACAAGTTCTAGAGATTAGAATGTAGATATCTTTTGGGGGGCATTTTTAGCCTGCCACATGGTTGAGTTACAAATTTTCTATCTGTGCTAGAACAGAATATATATTCTATAATTGGGGGTGAGGATTCTATCTTTGCCCATGACTCATCTCACCTAATTTTTAGAAAATAATACCAGTTTATACAAAAAGACATGTGCATTCTTAGCATTATACTACAAGTAATAATTTATATGATATTGACCTTTATTTGAGAGTCATTAAGTAACATACCTGGGCTATAATCAATGGCAGGTTTACAAAACTGCAGAAATATTCTTCCTGTGTCCCATTATATGGACCCTTCATCTGTTTGTTCATTCCTTTAGTCCTTCAGTCATTATTTATTCATCAACATTTATATCACCTGTGTGCCAGGCCTCTTGAAGAAGCTTAGGTCCAGAAATGCCCTCACTGAGCTCACAAATTAGTATAGACAGGCAAATATTTTTAAAATGATAATAATTCATATATCAAATAGAGATGAGTGCTTTGAAAAATAAAATAAAGCAAGGACAGATGATAGCCAAAGCAGAGGGTGGGTGGTGAAAGAGTGAGCATGCCATTTGTATGTTGGATGCTCAGGGAAGGCCTCCGACATCTGAACAAAGACCAGGGTGAAGTAAGGGTGCAAGCTATACAATTACTTGGGAAAAGAGAGTTCCAGGCCAAGAGAACCATAAGGCTTTAAGGTCAGATTGCCCCTGGTATGTTTGAACTGAAAGCAGAATAAGCAACAGGGAAAAGTGTAGGAGATGAAGTTGGAGAGGAAGCCAGAAGGCAGGTCTTGCTGGATCCCTTAGTAAGGACTTTGGACCCTGAATAAAAAGCCCCAAGGGTATAACATGAAACTATAGTTCTGTTAAGGCATTTTTATAAGGAACTGAAGCGGCAGTCTAGCTCTGAGAACAGTAAACCTAACTCAGTTGTATATACAGAATATGTACTTCTATCTTAAGTTAATATGTTACTGTATTTCTTCTCTTTGTATAGATTTCTGTGGTCCAGGGCACATATGGCTACCATCATTACATGCAGGATCGGATAGATGACAACGGCTGGGGCTGTGCTTATCGATCTCTGCAGACGATCTGCTCTTGGTTCAAACACCAGGGATACACAGAGCGGTCCATTCCGACACACAGAGAAATCCAGCAGGTACAGAACGTGCCATTTTAAATTATAATCAACTATATTTCATTAGCTCTTAATATACCATTAATAATTATTGTTACCTCATGGCGCAGACTTATTTCTGTTTTGAAGAGAAAAAGTATCCTTGTATTGGTAATGAGGAAAAATGCCCTAAATGTAATTTTTAATAGCTCTCTTGTGTATGGATTTTTTTTTTATATTTTTAAATACATAAAGGCTCTAGTTGATGCCGGTGATAAACCAGCAACATTTGTCGGATCACGGCAATGGATTGGATCTATTGAGGTACAGCTGGTACTAAACCAATTGATTGGTGTAACTTCAAAAATACTGTTTGTCAGGTAAGGACACTTTAAGAAATTAGATAAATCATTTCAAAGTGACAGTTGTCATTTTTATTGAAATAATAGAAAAATGCTCGCTTTTCTCATTTATTTTCACTCCTTTTTCTTCCTCATTATTACCTCATTGCTTTATAAATGTCATTTTTTTAACCCTAAATTTTTTTTGGTTGTTTTTTAGAAGACTTTTAAGTTTATGAATAGACTTTGTGATATATACTTGCATTGTCTAGGCCTAATTTTAGCCTAGAAGAAGAAAACTTAGAAATATGTTAGCTTTAAGTGAAGTTATAGAAAGTCAAGTTTTTTAATACTAACAAGTCTTTAAAAAGTCTTCAAAGAAGAAAATCAAATGTTGATCTATGATTGACCTTTTTGATTACCTCCTGCTCTTTTTCTTTCTAAGATGTTAATAGATTCAATAATGTATCCTAATAACGTACTCATTTTATCTTTCCAATATATTTTAACATAATCCTAATATTAAAATATGAAAAAATATAAAAATACCATTTTCTATGACCGTAACTAGTTTACTCCTTATTATATGAGCTTATGTTTTAAAATAGCTTTTCTGTTGATAACTATAGTAACATTATTCTTATTGTCCAAGTACTGAAAGGCTATGGAAATCAGTGCTAACAAATGACAGATTAAAGAGTGAAGAACTTTTAAAAAGTGAAAGTTTTGGTACATTAAAACATTATTATACATGCCTCATTAAACAAGAGCTAAAGTTTAGCACCACCTGGGACCCCCCCCAAATACCTCCCTTATCAGTCCATCTTTCTTTCTCTTCTTGAAAGTAGAAATTACATAGTACATTCCTTACATATTCCATATTATTCCAAAATAATATGCTGTACTTGAAAACATTTTGCAGTTTTCACCCTGGCTTCACAGACATGTATTTTTGTCTTAGAATCTCTTGTCATATAGACAGGTCAGGAATTGGTCCCAATTTAAAGATAAGGAAACACAGACTCAGAAGTCCAGGAGCAAGAAAAGAACCCAGGACTTAAAACTCATTCTTCTGGTAATTAAGTTCACCCGTAAGAGCCCCCTGGGCATCAAGGTGACCTGTTTCTATCTCATGTGAAAAATCTAGAACCTTCTTTATGCAGTTCTGGAAGCAGAAAATCAAGATCTTTTAGCTGCTCTCCTAGCACAGTTAGTGGCCTTTAATATTTAGAGAGTTTATGTTGCTTTAAATTGCTCTTTAAGTCAGTTTCCTACCACTTAATTTTATTTATTTACATTTTTTTTCCAACAACAAACCAAGAAAGAAAAAAGTAGAACAAATTGGCTCTCAAGCCTATTATTTCACCTTTGTGTTGGAAGTAGTTCATCTGATTGAAAATGTTTTCTTTCTAGCCAAGGTTCAGAAATGGCCTCTCAAGGACGGGAACTGGCTAATCATTTTCAGACTGAAGGAACGCCGATTATGATCGGTAAGGTGTTTTGGACATCTTGGGCACTTTTGGTAGGGTGGATAGTATGTAAAACTTACCACCAATATAAATATTTAATGTTGTGTAAAATCAGTCATTTTAAACATTTTTAAATTAACTTTTACACTGTATATATTGATCTCTGGATATTTAAAAAAAATTCCAAGGTGACTTGAACAAAAAAGGTTCTAGTAACCAGAAGAAGACTAAGAAGAGAAATCATAAGTGTGTTTAAACATTTAAAAAGCTAAGAGCAGTATTTAAAAAACGGAAATGGTCACTAAACTGAGAATCATAAGTCATGGCTCTGTCACTAACTTGGCTGGCTGTGTGACATTGTGCAAATTACGTATTCTCTCTGGACTTTATTTGTAAAATGAGATTAGCTGATCTAAAGATGCTTAGTTCTATGAAGAACAAGACTTGTCCTGTGATGGCAGAAGGCAAACTAAGACTAGTGTGTAAGAAATAGAGGTGGGCCGATGTCAGCAGGGTATCAGAAAACTTCATGAGTGGATGGGCTGTATCACTCAGAGCAGAGGCAGCTGACAGAGAGGTCATCTGAGACCTCTCACAGAGGTCATCTGCTGAGAGAGGGACCGAAGTAGTGATCGCTACTCTGTTGGGAGGAGTTTGGACCCTCTATGGCCCTTTCTAAATATGGTTTAGGTAATTCTATGGATTTGGCAGAATATAAACTTTATATGATTACAGATATGATTTATCATTTATGTATTAAAGATGTAATTTTATCTTTTCAGAGTATATTTGATATTGTGGTCTTTTACAGTGTACGGTAGTCAGTTTAATGCTGCTTTAGATCAGTTAACAGGCTAAGTAATCAGTCTTTTAAAATTTAAATTGAATAGACAGTTGAGATTGGTTTATGCCCTCTTTTGTATTTCATATTTCTTCTATAGGGGGAGGAGTTTTGGCCCACACAATACTTGGAGTTGCATGGAATGAGATAACAGGGCAGATAAAATTTCTGATTCTAGATCCACATTATACAGGAGCTGAAGATCTACAGGTTATTGTAGAAAAGGTAAGTATCCATTTAACATAAATTTAGACACAAGGCAAAGCACCCTGAAATGAAGGATAGCAAACTGCTGTTCACAGAAGGCCTGTAAGCCCAGGGCAGTGTTCCTTATGGTAAGGGGGTGTTCTAAGGCTGTGGTGAGCGAGTATCTCTGTATACAGGAGGACAAAAGGGAACAAAGTAAATTGCAAAAGACAAAATTTAGGTTAGAGTTTTTAAAACTCAGTTATTAAACTTAATAATAGAACACAAAGTGCATATATATAATCCTTCAAAGATTTTACAGCTTTGCATAAATAAATGTATCAATGTATATCAATGACTTAGAAGAGTAGAATATATAAACTTTTATAATTTTAGAATTAACAAAAAAAATAGCTAAGCTGTGTGCTAGACATTATGGAGGCTTGACCAATTTGAATTTACATATAATCTGATCTCATTCTATAAAGGACTTGAAGTTAAGACGTATTTAAGAGTTTGTTCTTACATTATCATCTAAAGGAGGTATAAATTTAAGTTAATTTATAGGCAACTAATTCTCACATATGAAAACTCAGTAGTAAATCTTTAGGAGAAAGTATTATAAAACATAATTAACTTGAATTTTAGATAACATCTATATTCTTTACCAAATATATTGAAATTGCAGAGAATACATACCTTTTAAACCACAAACTAAGGAATACATCCTGTTATCCACTACTCTTCATTTTTGTCATGTTGTCACTTGTGTCAATTTTATTAGTACCAAAGAAAGTTTTCTCTGAATTTTGAAGTAAGTTGTGGTTTAATTAGGTCACTTTTTTAAAAGCAGAATTCCTGGGAACTGGATGGTTTAACATTGAAATTTATTGATGAGGTGTTTCCAGAAGCTGCAAAGAATATAACTGCATTAGGTTGCTAAAGCCCTAAGGATAAAATGTTTTAATACACATGTTAAAGAGCTTTCAGTGTGTGTATAGCTGAACTCTTGTATCCTCAGTTTACTAAAGTCTTTTGTTAACAATAAAACAGGATAGAAATGTGTTCTTAAAATTTTAAGTATTTTCTTTTTCTTTACTCTTTCAAGGCATTTGGAATTTTAAAGTCTATGAAAGATTTTTGACTGGTACACATCTTACTGAAAATAGCAATATTTACTCTCTGTAGCAAAGTGTTCATTCATTCAACATTTATTAAGTACCTAATATGTGCTAGCCACTATCGTACTCACTAGGGGTATTAAAAAAGGTCTTTAACCACTTCGGTACGAGCTTAGACTATAGTCGACAGCCACAGATGAACGCGCACAGCCGAGCGTCAACTTTAGCCGACAGCCAAAAGCTTTTACTTTTACAGCTTTTATCTCTGCAGTTGCAGTGTGTACGTTCAGCTAATAAGTTACTACAAATCTGTGATCTTTTAACAAGTCCTTAGTAGGAGTTATTATAGTTATTTTCCTAAAGCTGCCTGTAAAGTAAAACAAGCTTTCAGTGCTTTAAAGCTTTCCTCATCACACAAGAGCAAAACGGATCCGTGGTCAATGCACAGCCGGCTGTGGGCAAGGTTTCATGGCCGGTGAGTGTGGTACCAAAGTGGTTAAGGAACTCTCAGAGTCTACTATAGAAGGACAGAGGAGGAAAGTAGAGGAGGAGAGTCCAAAAAGTATTCTCAAGAAGAAAAACAAGAAAAGCCATCCTTACAAGTGTTTACAAGGCTGATGCTGCAGTGGGACCATGTGGCACAGTGAAAGGAAAGCATGGCATGTTCCAGAACTATTGGTAGGTGCAGGTGCTCAGAGCATGGTGAAGAGGTGAGGCTGGAAGGACAGGTGTGAGCTCAGTCCAGCAGGATAGTCATTGTGAGCCAGGCATTTAGATTTTATCTTAAAAGCAGAGAGAAAAGCTTTAATTATTTTTATTGGGGTGGAGGTGATAATAGATAATAAATTGCTGCTTTCTGGTTGGCTCAAGGGGCTTTGCACTACATGGGATTATCTGGATAGGGTTTTCTGAAGCAGAGTAAGGCATGGTCCCTGATCATTTTCTCTGAGAATTGCAGTCTCCTTCTTTGCTAGTTATATTTCTGTAGAACTTCGCAACAGCAGAAACCTCCTTATTCTATTAGCACATATAAGAAACTATGAAGCCAAGGTCCAGCCATCAGTAGAACTATTGACTCACTTGACTCCATGCATCTAGAAGACAAGAGGAGAGTTCTGCCTCTGCCTGACCTCTCTTGACCCTCTTGTGGAACTTTCCTGTTTGAAGTTCCCAGGCCAGTCATCTCAAAAGACAGTAGCGTTATGCTCTCATTTTGGTACTTTTTCTACCCATTTCTCTTTTTTAAAAAATTGGATCTGGTTACCTGGAGAAGGCCTACATGTGTGAAAGGATCACAAAAAGGTTAAAACAGAGATAGCAAAAGCCTTCTTTATATTTGTCTGTTAAGAAAACAGATTTATTTTAGGGCATTAAATTTATTAGAGAAATTTTTGCTGAAAAAATGAGATGATAAATAGAATGTTATTTACGTATAGAAACAGGTCTAAAAAACAATAAACTAAACTTGATGGTGGTTACCTAGGGAGGAGGAGGAGGACTGGTGGAGGATGTTTTTATTTTTTAGCTTCATCTTGTTTGAATTTTTATAATGTATGTCTTATTTTAAAAAAAAATTAAAAAGAAAATCTCTACTCAATCCTCCCTCATCTACACTATACAAAATAGAGCTGAGGCCGGGCATGGTGTCACACCTGTAATCCTAGCATTCTGGGAGGCTGAAGTGGGAGGATCACTTGAGGCCAGGAGTTTGACTACAGCCTGAGCAACATAGTCAAACAGGGCAAGACCCCATCTCTATAAGAAATAGAAAAACTAGCTGGGTGTGGTGGCATGTACCTGTAGTCCCAACTACTTGGGAGGCTGAGGCAAGGAGGATCGTTTGTGCCCAGGAATTTGAGGTTGCAGTGAGCTATGATCATGCCCCTGCCCTCTAGCCTGAGTGACACAGAGCCTGTCTCCAAAAAAAACAAGGGGGGAGGGAGTGGCTAACACACCATCTTCTACAGAAACTATGAACTCTTGACTCTAGGTCCCTGCTATAATACCCAGCAGCTTCAGAGTTAGAGCAAAGAGTAAGACCGCTGTCTGTCTCTCACTCAGTGGTATTTTAAGAGTCCTCAGCTAGCCTCCGTACAGGTATGTCTCAAACAAAGCATTTCATTTGAAAATGATGTAACAGAGACTGGCCGTCAGCTTTTTCTTCAAGTTTTCTTCTTTAAGAAAATAAATCAGTGGTCCCAGAAGAAATTTGATAAACTTTCATATTCTAGATGAAATTTTGTTTGAAAGTAATTTTCTCTGCTAGGGAAAAGGATTAATACTGACATGAAAAATGGAAAGTGGAATTGAATATAGCCTGAGAAAAATGAAAGGGGATAGAATGCAACTCATGGGGCAAGCTGAGATTTCTCACCACCATATTTCAACATATCTAAGATGCAACTGAATGGTCTTTTATGGACTACCAAGAAAAACAGACTGCCAGTTAAACTTTCACATGCCACTGACATGCCATCAACTCCCAGAGTTGTAAAACTGTATATCTGAGAATCAATAGAATATGATATCTGGAGTAACAGTTACTATAAGGAAGTTTTTCTTTTTTGATAATTTCTATAGAATTAAAAAAGTTTTAAAATCTACCTTAAATGGACCCAAATAAATTATTTTTCTATTCTTAGTAGGAATTCAAATCCTTGAATTATATAGGTATTTAGAGTCTTATTCCCAGGTCCTGTTAACAGAGCCTCATGTTGTAATTTCCACCATGTAGTCTTATAACTTTGTAAAAGGTTTTCCTTTCCCTTCTCTCATGTCCAGGGCTGGTGTGGATGGAAGGGTCCAGACTTTTGGAACAAGGATGCTTACTATAACTTATGCCTTCCTCAGCGACCAAATATTATTTAAAGTGTCTCGGAGTCAAAGACTGTAGTAAAGTGGTATTGTAAATTTAATAAAGAATAAGTTTAATTTCAGATTAAATTCTGGGTATAGTTTGATGGTTTAAACTGATGTTTATGAAAGGTTATAAATGCTGCACAGAGAATTTACTCTTTAGACATTCCTTTAATAACTTAGAAGACAAAGCATGCACAACCAAAATATTACAGGCATGTAAATACATGTATTCTTAAATGTTATCTTCACTTGGAAGAAAGTTTTCCTCCTCTTTAGGAGTTTAGACACATAGGGTAAGCCAAAAGCAGCAGCTTGTAGATCTGCAGGAAATGAAGGCATTCTTCAAATCTCTTCATAACCAACATGGTATCTGTTTTTAAAAAATACTATATTAACATTAAACACTTAAAAGAAAAGGTTTTCTCCCCAAACTTCCACCATGCAGGCCAATTTTTGATCCCTAGAATCTAGTAACTATAACCAGTATTAAAGTGTTAATGATAATACTAGAAATACAAGTGTCCGTATTTAAATGGAACAATACATTCTATGCTAAACAGGAGGTCCTTGAGGGAGGTAGAAAGCAGCAGCTACACGTTACTCACCAACACTTCCTTTTCCCGCTTGTATTCTCTGCACTTCCAAAACTTCGTTTCTGTCTAAGCACCGGAACACAATGATCTGTATTGGATTGTTCACTCAATTTTATTGTCTGCATATATTTAATTGTTGTAAGAAACTTGGCACATTCTGGAAATCCACATGACCAAGCAAGATCTTCAGCTGTTTGCCCATCCTTATTACATAAACTGAAATTATGACAAAAATTGAGTTAAAAATCAATAATTTAGTTTTTGTTATATCTTTTTAGCTAAGAAATTTGGGGCTCATAGAAATGTTGGTTGCAGAAAAGAGGTAAAGGACACATAGGGAAATTTCAGTTGTGCTCACTGTCATATCCTTGGTGGTAGCAGAGTCCAGCAGAGTGGGCATTCCATTTTTAAATGAATATAAGAGTATTTGTTGTTCAATACAGTGAATGAGTACCCAGAGGTAGTCAATGAGAACTTCCATAGAATGGTTTTTCCTAAACCAAAACTGAAGTACAATACTGCCATAATGAACAGGATGGCACCTCTGATTGCTCACGATCCGTTTTTCACTTACTCAAATTGAATAGTATTAGATTATCACTAACAGCCTACATTAGTATTTAAATGAGGAGACTAAATTATCAATTAGGCAAGCATTATGTTTTTAAGCTTCAAGAGTCTGAGTAATCCAAGAAAACATAAAATTTGAAAGTGCTGATTTTATACTCACTCAATTTGGGCATCACTGGCTACAAGCAGGCTAAGGCATTCTAGGCTTCCAACTTTTGCTGCCTTGTGTAGTGGAGCTTCTCCTAAAACATCCTTAAGGATAAGACAGTGCATTTTAGTGTCTCTCCCCAAAATGCTTTCTGTGGAAGTTTGTGGGTAAAGTCTGGGAATAGCTATTTGAGCTATTTATAGTCAGAACTGCATTTTACTGGACTTAATTTTTTAATTCAATCTATTTATTTTGATAAGTTCATGTGCTTTTAATACAAATTTTCCATTAATAAAAACATGCAGCTGCATCCACATTAAACTTTAAGTGAATAAATACAAAGTAGAATTCTACAGAAATCAAAGGTTTACAATTTAAAATTCACCATACTTTAATATTCAAGTATTCAAGTATGGAAGATGTGAACTACCATAAGTAAGTTCCTTAGGAACCCATAAGGACTGTGGGCATGCCTCACAAGTTATTTCAGTTGCTATACTGAGACTTTTGGTAACGCAGTAATCATTTCTTTTGAAATAAACTGGAGACCTATGCTGTCCAGTGTGATAGCCAATAGCCACGCCCAGCTAAAGTGCATTTGAAATGTGCCTCATCTGAATTGGGATATGCTGCCACAACAGACTGTAAAGACACAGTAAAAATAAAATAAAATACCTCATCAATAATTGCCTAACATTGATTACATATTGAAAAGATAATATTTTGGATAAATTAGATTAAATTACTAAGATTTCATGTTTTGTTTTACTTTATCAGTGTGGATACTAAAAAATTTAAAATTACATATCTCTCTAGCATTCTATTTCTATTGGATATCGCTGCCATAGACATGTTTAAAACAACTAAAACAACTCAACATTTCTGGCGTGTAAGAAATGTTTTGTGTGGATTTGGGGTGGAGGGGAGGGTTGTACACAGCAACAATCCGTTACCTAGTTACCTGCTGGTTGAGGTCAGCGCCTGTTTGCAGCTGCCAGAGAAGAAAGTACACAAGGCCGCCACCTGCCGCTAAGTGGACAGGCGACTGCTCGCACGAATCCGGGGGTGCGTTGACCGAGGTCCCCGTCTCTAGCAAATGCTTTAGACTATCCACCTGCGGGAAAAGAACAGATCCAGCACCTCTCTCGCCTTGCCCAGCCAGGGCCATCTCCGGATTGAAACCCTTTTCCGACTCCAAACCCAACTCTGACAAGGCAGCGCCCAGTGGTCAGTCCATGATCACCCTCCCAGGGCTCCCGAAAAGAGACATCTGGAAGCTTTAGCCCCAAAGACCAAAAGAGCAGGAGTCTCACCTCCGGGTTGCAATCAAGCAACAGCATTTCCCGCCTAAAGCATATGACAAGCGTCTCTGGAAGAGCAGAGTGGTGGGACACTCGCTGCAGACCGGCAGGTAAGAGTGCACAGTATGGGAGAATTTAAAGACTGCCGGGGTAGCCGGGCGGCCCCTCGCCCCGGCGGCCCAACCCGGGCCGCGCCCCTGCAGCCTCACCCTTCGCTGCCCGGACTTTCCCCAGCCCTGCGGCCGCCGCACGTACACAAACACTGCCACGTGCTGCCGGGAACCCGCCGCGCGGGCGGGGGCGGGGAGGGGAGAAAGGTCGGCGCGCAGGTGCGCCAGCCGATTGGTCAGCCGCTGCAACGGGGCGGGGCCCTCGGCCGCCTGGGGAGCCGTAGCGCGCGTGCGCTGCGCAGTTCGTGGGTGCGGCGGGCGGGAGTCGGGG
>VBSM01000483.1:30407013-30449413 GCA_008086735.1 Cheirogaleus medius
CCAGCTGACAAGTGCAAGGAGCCTGCAGGAGCCGGCCCAAGGAGGGAGGCCGTGGGCGCCTCGCCGTGTCGCGGGAGAGTTCCTGGAGCGGACCGGCCCCGCACGTGGGGACCGCCGGGCTCTTCCCTCCGGGCAGGGCGACCAGGGCTGGGGAGCTGGCGCTCCTGGAGCCCCTTATGCTGCTCAGCTTGAGTC
This sequence comes from Cheirogaleus medius, assembly GCA_008086735.1. Taxonomy (NCBI): domain Eukaryota; kingdom Metazoa; phylum Chordata; class Mammalia; order Primates; family Cheirogaleidae; genus Cheirogaleus; species Cheirogaleus medius. The sequence continues at coordinate 30,407,209 of VBSM01000483.1, forward strand.
TTTCCTTTTTGTACAACTGTGGGAACAGATGACGCGACTGAACTTGTAGCCCCTGACGTCGTTATCTAGTGCCTTGACTCTCTTCCTAAGCACTCTTTTCAGATTAAACCAGCTCGAAACTAAAGCTCCAACCATAGATTTCTTTTCCCTAAAATCTTTAGTAATTCCTTTTTATCTAGTGATATCTTTGAGAGGAGGACGGAAGAATAAGTATTGTATTATTATTCTTTCAGAAGACAGGCTCGTCTTCTAAAGATAAATAGTCTTTTAGTTCTAATTTTAGTTACAGTATATTATGTTTTGTAACAGCCGTAAAATAATTGTGCAATCATAAGTTTATGTTGTTATACTTAGGGAGTGACCCAAGAGATAGTTTTAAACATTTTTATTCATATGGGTATTTGAACATTAGTGTGTGTTAAACATATATATAGAATCCTGCTTATATTCTGTATTTTTAATATTTAAACTATTTACAATAGCTTTTTATGATAAAGAATGGCAGTGCAGAGACACTGCAAGGACCCAAGTCCGTGAAGATTGCCTCCTGTGGCTAAAAGGAGACAGCAGGCTCTCATCATCATCCTCTACACCAGAGAAGACTAAATGTGAAAGAGATTTTGAAATTATTTTAATGGGGAAAAAAGAGAATATCCTTAATTAACAAGTCCAAGTCGCTTCAATTAGCCAGTGGGGTGAGGAAATTAAGGGGAAGACTAGCGCAGTTGTAGACAAGGATAGACTGCCTTTTCTCTATCCATCTGTGGGTAAGATGAGTAAATCTGTAACCTCATCACATTATTTTACAGAAAATTTGAGAAATAGAGAAATTTGCAAGTCCAGTCACTATCTGCAATTCTAAAATACATGAAAGTCTGAATCTAAAAATATTTTTGTAATTCTTAAGACAGTAAGATCATCTGGCCTGCACTTATCTGAGACTATAGTGTTTATCCCATTTTATGTGAGCAATATTACACTTTGCTGCAGAGATATTGATAATTCTGGTGGAAGAGCGCTATCCTATACCATGCCAAGGATGTTCTGCAACATGGTATACATATGTATATGTTATATATATATATAGTATGACATTTCCAAAATCCAAACACTTCTGGAAATCTAAAACACATCTGTCCCCCAGAATAGTACATAATACTGTACATAATTCTGTACAGGTACAGAACACCTGTACATAATTCCACAATCCAAGACAATTGTTTTGATGTATTTATACCTATGGTGTTTTCTCTGCTTCTTTATTTTTATATAGTAATAAACATAATGTGCATACATGTTTCTAGGGTGTCCGCTTGACTCTGTCCTCAGCTCAGCATCCTTCATAGTGCTGGTCCCTGAGCTCTTCACCACCGGCCAGTCATTTCAGACAGTCCAAAGCAACTATGTTGCTACTGTCCTCTACATTTACAAGAGCCCTGGACATTGCTGGAGAGTGCAGCCTGCAAGGTCCAGGGACCATGTTGGGACATACCTGTCTCCTGTATTCTGTTGGCCAGAACTAGTGAGGCTCCAGCTCATGCAAAGACTAAAACACCACCTGGCTGCTTTTCTAGAGCACAGAAATCACTGGAATCTAACTGCCCAGTGGCTGCCAGCCTAGACAGGTTGCTCCCAGGAGCACAAGGCTAGGATGGGGCCCAGTCTTTTTGCTTATCCTCTCAGCCCACCATTTTTTGGGGTTCTGACTGATGCCTGGATCGTATGTTCATTAATTTTTAAAATGTTAATAATTTTCTCCATATATGTCATAGTTCTCTGATATTATTCCTACACATTATATATTTTTGTTTTATCGTTATAAATGAGCATTCCTTGTCCAATGTATTTTCTCACTGGCTAGGAAAGATATGCTTTTCATTTTTGTTAATTTATTTTTTATCTTGTCACTTTTCTGAACTAATCAATTCAGGCAGTCCTTAAGCTGATCTCTTTGGATTCTCAAAGTTACAATCATCATCTACAGGAAAGATAATTTTGTTTCTTCTTTTTTTAAATATTCGTATCTTTTTTGTTTTGTGTTTCACCCAGAACTTCTAAAATATTAGTGTATAATAATGGTGATGATACCAGGAATCTTAGTTTTGTTCCTGATTTCAATTAGAATACCACTTTTTCCTCTCTGAACACACCTTTTTTCTGCCTTGCTTTAAATTGAAATCTGTATCTTCTCTGAGAAAGACACAACTTCCCCTGAAGATAAGACTGAAGACAATTCAAGCTTGGCAGTATGAGATAACGTTATCTTTTACCTGTAAGTTATCTAAGCACACAGGGCGATGATAAGCAACCTTGAGTGTCTGCTCATGATTATTTTATAAAAGATTAATCCAGTCTTGCTGTTTGGTGTGCCTCTCCTAATCATTAGGACAGCTGGTCAATTTAAATTTCTGTTGTTAGAGATCTTTGTCACTTCCCTATGATTCTATTTTCTTTTCTGAACTGTTGCTACACCTTGGGGATGATGAGCAATTAGTACATAATTAAACAATTTTACTTTATGTATTTTACTAGCTGACCTCTGGAGGTAAATCATGCCAGACTGGATTTTACACTATGCTAGCATCAGCTCTTCTGTACAGATAAGCTTCTATAAATCCAGAAAATAGACCCACAATCACTAAATAATATTCACATCCATTTACCTTTGGTTGTTGAATGAAATCCCCTCAGAAAAGGACATGACAGCCATAACGGGACAACACAAGTTTCCACACATTGGGAGCAGGACAGAAGCTCACACAAATGGCCTTAAGATTTTGAACATATCAGTGTTTGTTAGCCTATTTTATATGCTCACAGAATACATGGTAAATTGGAGAAAAATGAAGTAAAAAGCTAGTAGGCTGTCTCATCCAGTGCTCATCTCAGCTTATCCGGTTATAAAAGACATCCTGTCTTTTCTCTTACTTTTTTCCTCTCACTTCAGGGCCTGATGTTGTAAATTTGCCACACCCAAAAGGAAGGGCACGGGGAAAAACACTTTTGTTTTAAATAAACAAACAGGCCAAGCTGGAAAGGGAAAAAAAAAGAATAGAAGCCAGTGCCTTTATCCACACTGTCTTTTGAGATCTCATTAATAATTATGCTTTTCTAATTTTCCATAATGTATGTATAGATCATGCTTCCAGTTGATTATATGAACACTACTTTTTAAACTAGCATTAGACAATAGTAATGAAAGGAACACTAACAATAAACACAGGGCTTTGACGTTTTGCCCACGATTCTTCCTCATCTCTGTTTTCATAGGCACTAGTAACATTGTTTAGTATGACAGCAACTTCAGTGTTGAACTTCAATTTTAAAAGAACTTTAAATAATACAGTTATACACGATTTCAGTATTGGATTAGGCCATTAAGTGCCAAAAGAGCCAATAAGAAGCCTCAACAAATATAATTAAATTAATAACAAAAAAATAATAGAATCTCTAATTTTTTTCACTTCCATTCTGATTGTAATCCCTGTGAAGGCATAAGGACAGAGGATTCATAACTTACCTGAATCTCTGAGGAAAGACTCATTTTCATCTGGCCCTCACATGGCAGCTCTAAACTGCAGTTGTATTTGGCATGACTCTGCTAATTGCCAGAGAAGTAGAGCTAACTTCCATCTCCAGTCTCTATAGAATCCTTCTACTTTTTTTTTTTTTTTTTTTGAGACAGAGTCTCACTCTGTTGCCCTGGCTGGAGTGACGTGACGTGGCGACAGCCTAGCTCACAGCAACCTCTAACTCCTGGGCTCAAGCCATCCTCCCGGCTTGCGCCACCATGCCCGGCTAGTTTTTTCTATATATTTTTAGTTGGCCAATTAATTTCTTTCTATTTTTAGTAGAGACGGGGTCTCGCTCTTGCTCAGGCTGGTTTCAAACTCCTGACCTTGAGTGATCCTCCTGCCTCGGCCTCCCAGAGTGCTAGGATTATAGGCGTGAGCCACTGCGCCCAGCCAAGAATCCTTCTACTCTTAAATCACTCTTCCTTTCCTGTGTCAAGCATTTTAAATAAAGTTATTCATCATTAGGCTAATTTTAATACTTTTATCAATAAACTATTATTAGTTCAAAAAAGTCACATACTATACCATGTATACTGTTCAGCATACCAGTACTGTCTGGAAACTATCCAGCCATTGTTAATATAACAAGAACAGCTACATGGCTGGATACTTTCCAGACAGCCCTCATATACTCTAATATTTGATTGGAAGGAAAGTTATCCTTTATTATGCCAGCTTCAGAAAGGTAAGAATAAATACCTCTTTCTCCACGTGTCCATATTGTATTAGGTTAAGCTCCCTAGAAGCAGAGCCCCAGATGGGATTTTTGTTCAAGTGATATACTGGGGGGTGGTCTCAGGAGAAGGGCAATGAAAGAAGCAGAATGGAGTCGGGGGGCGGGGGCGGAGAGGCTGAGCAAGAATGTGGGCTCAAGTGAAAACTAGCTTCATCCTAATTTCACAGAGCACAAATTACAGAACTGAGTTGATCTCACCTTGAGGCAAAGGGATGTTAAGGACCATGCAGGGTCTGAGATTCTACCCTCCTTACAACTAACAAGCCAGCCTGTTTCATGGATGCTGGCAGAGGACACGAGACTCCTGGATCAGAGACAGATGACTTTATTACTCATGGCAAAAGCAGTAGCCAGAGGGTCAGCACGATGACCGAGCCAGTTCCCCATGCCCCCTAATACCCACAAAGGTGAAACAAAGGGCCCTCCTGCACACTCAGGAGACTGCATTGTAAGAGAAGAGCATGAGCTTGGGGGATTCACTGCTTTTCAGAGAAGCAAACCTGCTGTTTGTCTGTAGAGAGATATTACCTTATCCTTCAAGGTTGCCTGATGCAAACACAACCCTGGGAATGGTCCATGCAAAGAGCTTTCAGGGCCTTGCCTCCTTGACACACCCAGCAAGGATGGGCAGGGATGCTTGAGATGCATGGCACATGGCCTCTTCTAATAGGGGGATGGTCTTCTGAGTAGTTTCCAAGAAAGAGGGAGTAAAGTGTCCTGGAGTGAGGGATTTCATGTTTGGCTGGGGACAAAGCTTCAGAGATAGAACAGCTGTAATTTGTTTTCAATTGATATCCACAGCAACTGTGGATAGGGGCACCATTAGCATCCACTGCACCTGCCCTTTCCTTTAAAATCATAGATTTCTGTCTTTCTGGTTGTATATTATCAATTAATGTCTATAATTTCTACTATGGAATTTTATAAATTTACAATATATTATGCAAACAGTTGTCAAGTTTCAAATGATGATTTTATATCAGATCCCAAGATTGGCAGAAATAAACACATAAGTCTTGCTTTTTTCATCCTTCTCTTAGTTCAATTTTTTTCAAATTAAAAAGGTACTAAACTTTGAGTTGTCCTCTTATAGGAGTCATGTTAAAATACCATATTAGTTTTGCTCTTTGGAAAGACAGAATAGAGTAATAAAGAAGTGCACAAGCATTGGGGCATATCAGCTGTCCCACTTGCCCTGTGACCTTAAGCAATTTATTGAGCTTCCTAATCTTGCCTCAGTTTCCTCATATGTTAAATGGGCTTCGTAACAGAACTTATTTCATACACTTTTGTAGGGGGTAATGCCTGTAAAGCACTTAAGAACAATACCTGGCATTTAGTAAGAGCTCGATCAACCTTCATTTTTATTTTACAGACTATCTTCGACACTTCTTTTAAGCTACAGCAACAAAAACCATGTGTAGTGTGACAACCAAAAAGCACCACAATGTGAATTTCAGTGAGGTAAGTTATTGTTTTCTGATTTGTTTCATTTCTGATGCCCTTTGTGAACATGCCAAGTTTTTTCTTAGCCTTTTTGGATGTAGTAGCACATTGGGTGAATGTCTTCAGTGACAACAAAACGTCTCTGTTATCTGCATGGATCTATTTGGATTGTCTTTCTTCTTTATACCTTTCCTAATAGTCCTTCACCCTAAAGCTCACTGGAAATTTTTATATTCACTAAGGCAACCATAGACTTTAGGAATCATATAATCAAAGAATTGTATATATCTAAGAAGGGACATTTAAAAATTTTTTAGTTCAAACTACTTATAGTCCAAACTACAGATCAGGATGTTGACTCTTAAAAAGATTAAATGATCATTCCAAAATCACAAAGATAGTTCAGTGATTTTTTTCCCTAATATACTTAATTTATCTCCCTTTTCTGCATTTCATTCTCATTTAATGAAGCAATCTATTGTCTAAAATAGTATCATGTGGCTGGGCATGGTGGCTCACACCTGTAATCCTAGCACTCTGGGAGGCTGAGGCTGGAGGAGCTCAAGGTCAGGAGTTCGAAACCAGCCTGAGCAAGAGCAAGACCCCCGTCTCTACTAAAAATAGAAAGAAATTAATTGGCCAACTAAAAATATATAGAAAAAATTAGCCAGACATGGTGGCACATGCCTGTAGTCCCAGCTACTTGGGAGGCTGAGGCAGAAGGATTGCTTGAGCCCAGGAGTTTGAGGTTGCTGTGAGTTAGGCTGACACCATGGCACTCTAGCCTGGGCAACAGAGTGAGACTCTGTCTCAAAAAAAAATTATATATATATATATATATATATATATATATAAATAAAATAGTATGTAATTATGTAAATGCAGCTGTCCAATCGTACTATGGGTCTCTTGAGTTCTTCTCTTGACCACCAATCAGGAACCTTTACTGCAAGCTTGTTTCTGATTGGTGAAAGGAAGCTATAGCAGAGTAGAATGCCAAGGAGTAAACAAAAAAAGCATAGCAACAACTGAGTCTCACTACCCTCGACCTAGGCCATCCTGTACTCCTTCATCCCAAATGAGGTAGCCTCTACATTTTATATGAAGTCTCTGATTTACCATTCAACCGTGATCCATGTTATAACATGGCAGTCCAATACAGATGGGAAGATAAAACTCAACACCACAGCTAAAATAAAGTGTATTCCCAGGTAAAATAGACAAATGCTTTCATTTGAGTCTGATGAACTTCTCTCACAAGGCCACAAGAAGGCACCAGTGCACAAGAACTGTATCTACAAGTCATTTCATCAGTTCCCACTAAATGGCAGTAGTTGTGGCGGGGACATGACCCTTTGCAATGTGTGAACTCATAGCCAGACAGGACATACAAAGAGGTCTCATGGTTAATCCTGTGTGGTGGGAACAGGGTTGCTACGGAGGGTCCTGGTTTCCTGGGAAAGAATATTCACAGCCTGGAGCTGGTGGTTTGGTGTCCTATCCCTAGGCAATGAGGGGAGGATGCTTTTCATAATAAGTGCCAAGAGGGAATGGAGTCTCTTTTGCACTTTACTGGAGAAAGACATTTCTACCATCTTATTTTTTATTCTTGTTTACAGGATACAGATTGTGGAAACAGGATGAAGTTGACCAGTGAAAAGTTGCCCAAGAACCCCTTTTATGCCTCTATATCCCAGTATGCTGCTAAGAACCAAAAATTCTTCCAATGGAGAAAGGAAAAGATCGGTACAAATTCTGACATTTAATCTTCCCTTGGAAAATATTTTCACTAAAATTCATCATGTATGCTAGAGCAGATGGGACAAAAAATGTTTGTCTTATTGATTTCAAAGGAGTGGTTAATTTTACAGTCCTTTCTAGCTTTCTTGCAAGAATCTGTGAAATTACCACTTATTCTATCTGATAGGAACTCATCAGTGAAGTCTTACAATTACATCCTGGTGTGTGTGTGTGTGTGTGTGTGTGTGTGTGATCCTTGCACAGGGGCCATGCTAATCTTGTCTGTTTTGTTCCAATTTTAGTATATGTGCTGCCGAAGCAAGCACGACATCCTGATCTTGATTTTATTCTCAGGACTTAAGGGTTTGCTTCTAAAAAAGAGAAGCCAGATGTCACTTCTATTAAAGAGAACAATGCCATGCTTTACTTGAAATTGTCATTTGAAGTTACTTTTTTTTTTCTATAGACTTTTAAAAAATTATATTTGGGATGGTTAGCTCATTTGGTTGTAGTACTAATTAAGTCTCAAATTAAGAATTCAACTCGCCCACGAGACAGCTTTGCCCAAAGACAAACCAATGCATGGACATAGACTGCATTGCTAGGGCTCCTACCTGTCTGTGAACAGGCTCAGTGTGAGAGCCAATCAACAAATATTTCCTTATTATACAAGGCACAGTGTTAGGTACTGTGATGATGCTTTTGCTCAGGCAATACATTTTCCTTGAGCTAAGGAGGCTGGTTTCAGGAATGAAAATTAGGAAGGAAACTAGCATTAATAATGTTAGATGAATTTTACATAATGTATTACTTCAAGAGTGAAAATTCATATTGTATGTTAATGGAATTCTTTACCTTTTTAAAATCAGATCACTACAGCCATGCTAATTTGGTAGAGAAGGCATTGCATCTCTTAAAGGAAAGAATAAGAAGAGGGGACACTCTGGCATATTTCCTACGAGGCCAACTATATTTTGAAGAGGTATCATTTTTTATTTGTTTTCATTTCCCATAATTTTGTTGTTAGATCCTCATATCAAAATTTCATGTAGAGTTCCTTACTTTGTTATACCAGGGAAATTCTGCCATATTACATAGATTATGGTTGTGGCTATGGACACACTGCTACCAGCTTACAGAGATATCTGACCTTTCTCTGCAAAAGTCATTCTAGTGACTGTCATTTAGGGGAGTCATTTTGGTGTAAAATCTATTTTCACACTGTAAATTAAAGATTGAATTTTAATATTTTGCTCAAAATATTTAATATAATTTGTAAACTATCTTCATATTAATAACAGTTGAAGACTGATTCTTATCCAGTACTCAGGTAGCTCTATGCATTCCTATGTAGAGTGGGGAAGAACTTGCCCTCCGTGTCCACTTTATGCTGGGCTACCCTGGGAGGCAGTCACAGCAGGAACTCTGCAAGCTGTCATCCCAACTCCAAGAATGTAGTTTCAGTTCTTCAAGGGAAGACTTGAAAAGGGACCAACTGTCCCCAGTCCCTCACCATCCATTGAATATTTGGGCAGCTGTTCACCTGTCTTCCCACTTACTCCCAAACCTTGTGATGGCGCCTTCATTTATTCTGGCAATAAGCATCTTTCGAGGGCTCATCATGCGCTCGTCGCTCTGAGGCTAGCATAGCAAAATGGCTAAGAGCAGCATCTCTCAACTTTGGGCATGGGTTCAAACATAGCTAGGTTGTTTGCTGTGTATTCTTGGATACAAATACTTAACCTGTTGGTGCCTCAGTTTAGGATTACTTTAAGATCATAATAAAAATAATTACATATTTTCTGGGGGCTTGTAGGGATGGTATGAAGAAGCATTAGAACAGTTTGAAGAAATCAAGGAAAAAGATCATCAAGCCATTTACCAGCTGGGAGTGATGTATTATGATGGGCTGGGGACCACCGCAGATGCCGTAAGTTACTGTCTTGCTCCCAGCATTTAAGATTTCATCGTCAATGGATTATTTGATGCAATTAATTTATGTTCTGATAATATATATCTATCCTTATATTTTAATAATATATAACTCTTTAGCATTTTGAATCACATCGGTATCATTTTTAAATTTATGTAAAAAAATGAATCTGATTTCTTTTTTGCCCCTCTCCCCCTTCTCTGTTCCCAGCTCCAACCCCAGGTTAGCTCCAACCCCTCCAAAGCCCTCCACATTCATGTAACTGGGCTCAGCTATAAAAAACAATTAGCCTTTTTTTACTTGAATCTTTGATAAGTTTACTTAGAATGACTCTCTGCAAATGCTAAAGAAATACTTAATCTTTCGAATAATTTCCTTTTTTATGTTAATATGGACTAGGGTTATTCTACTGGCATTGCTTCTATATTGAATTGATTACTACATTTTTGTTCAAGTGGTGAGCAGATATGTTGAAATAGACATCAGTAGCAACTTCTTGTTCATTGGATACTTTTTATAGGGCATAGTTTGTCTCTTCTGGTGCATATAGTTCTATCATTGAAACTTCACTTTATTGAGGGGCAGGAAAGGGGGAAGGTTCAGATTCCTTTTTCTGGGCATGATTCTCATAATTAGCCATAGAATCTTTGACATGTTGAAATATTTTCTAAAAACATTATAGAAATTTTCTTCAAATCTAGTGACCTTAGATAAAAATGGAATTTTTATGTAGTATATAAATAGTAAAGACATCTAAGTTCTAAATTTTGAAATACCAGGTCAGAAATAGATACTGTGGGAAATTCGGGAAATCTTGACTGAGAAATAACATTGTCAGATTGCCATGAATTTTTTTCATTTGCACAATTTGAGTCTCTAGGGGTCAATTAGAATTTTTGAATTCTCTGATTTACCATAGAAAATGTTCCTTGCTACCATTAGCTGTCTATTGCTGTCATTTCTGTTTAAAATGCTTTCCTTGGCTGGGCGCGATGGCTCATGCCTGTAATCCTAGCACTCTGGGAGGCCGAGGCAGGAGGATTGCTTGAGCTCAGGAGTTTGAGACCAGCCTGAGCAAGAGCAAGACCCTGTCTCTACTATAAATAGAAAGAAATTAGCCAAACAACTAAAAATGGAAAAAATTAGCCAGGCATGGTGGTGCATGCCTGTAGTCCCAGCTACCCAGCAGGCTGAGGCAAGAGGATTGCTTGGGCCCAGGAGTTTGAGGTTGCTGTGAGCTAGGCTGATGCCACGGCACTCTAGCCCAGACAACAGAATGAGACTCTGTCTCAAAACAAACAAACAAACAAAAAAACTAAGACATAAAATGCTTTCCTTTATTTTTAAATTGTTCCAAAGCTACATGAACATGGATAAAAATTAGAAAATAAGCAAAACTAGAATACTTCCAAATTCTACTGTCAAATATGAACACTTATTTTAAAATATATTCTTCCATGTATTGTCCCATGCACAAAAATTTATATATACGGTTGATCCTTGAACAATGTTGGGGTTAGCGGCGCCAATCCCATGCAGTTGAAAATCGACGTGTTAATGGAAAAACCAAAGTCTGCAAGATATTTTAAAGAGGTTTATTTTGAGCCAAATATGAGTGACCACAGCCCGGGGAAAACACAAATCCAAGAAACCTTGAGTAAGTGGTCCTGAGACAGTCAAATTAGTTTGGGTTTATACATTTCAGGGAGGCAGGAATTACAAGCAAAGACATAAATCAGTACATGGAAAGTATACATTGGTTTGGCCTGAAAAAGTGGGATATCTTGAAGTGGAGGTTTTCAGGTCATAGGTAGATTTAGAGATTGTTTAACTTGGAGTCAGTAGAAAGGAATGCTAAAGTTGAGATACAGGAGTCTTTTACCTGTTATGTGATGCCATGCCATCAAAAACAAAAACAAAAAAAACTTATTGAACAAGATTTTATGGATTGTAAGGCATTACTTAACCCTTGCCTTACATGGCATTAGATCTTGCTTATAATTTGATATCTTCTTGCCATAAACAGTGTGTTTTATCAGTCTTATTTTACCATTAATGCTGGTCAGCCTTTGTGACTAAACTCCAAAAGAGAAGTACAACGAGGCATGTCCAACCTCCCCTCCCATCACGGCCAAGAAATCACTTTTTCAGGTTCCTCTGGGGTCTCCTTGGCCAAGAGCAAATCCGTTCATTTGTTTGGGAGGCTTAGGATTTTATTTTTAGTTTACACATGTATTACTTTTGACTTTCCCAAAACTTAACTACTAATAGCCTACTGTTGACCAAAAGCCTTATCAATAACAGTCAATTAACACATATTTTATATGTTATATGTATTATAAACATACTCTTACATGAAAGTAAGCAAGAGAAAAGAAAATGTTAAGAAAATTATAAGGAAGAGAAAATATATTTACTATTCGAAAATATATTTACTATTCATTAAGTGGAAGTAGATCATTATAAGGGTCTTCATCTTTATCATCTTCTCATTGAGTAGGTGGAGGAGGAGTTGGGCAGAGGCAGAAGAAAATATGTGTATAAATGGATACACGCAGTTCAGACCCATATTGTTCAAGAGTCAACTCTCTATATAAATTTATATACATATTTGTATATATGTACATATATATGTACTTTTTCAATATAGGACCATGCTACATATACTATTTTATAATCTTTTTCACTTAACAATGTATTTGTCAATAATCTACATCATCATTTTAATACTTGCATAGTAATCTAATCTACATAAATCATATGTATATATTATTTTTTTGAGACAGAGTCTCACTCTGTTGCCCTGAGTAGAGTGCTGTGGCATCAGCCTAACTCACAGTAACCTCAAAATCCTGGGCTCAAGCGATCCTCCTGCCTCAGCCTCCAGAGTAGCTGGGACTACAGGCACGAACCACAAGGCCCGGCTAATTTTTCTGCTTTCAGTAGAGACAGGGTCTCACTCTTGCTCAGGCTGGTCTCAAACTTCTGATCTCAAGGGATCCTCCCATCTCAGCCTCCCAGAGTGCTAGGATTACAGGCATGAGCCACCACACTTGGCCCATAAATCATATTTCTAGGTCTTATTTCTTTTGGCATGTTTGAAGATAAAAGAGAGAATAAATGAATGAGATTTGGACATAAATATTACAATTTTCTCTCTTATGATTTTTAATTTTTTTTTGCCTCCTCTTACAAAAAGATTTCATACACTGTCAAATAAAAATTGGGAATTTAGGCCAGGTGTGGTGAGCTTTAGTTTTTGGGTGATTTTACACTGGTGGGTGTGTATTATGCTGATGCATGAACAATGCAGTGCTGAGTATTTCCTGCAGGGCAGATCTGGTCATGACAAATTCCCTCAGTGTTTGCTTCTCTGGAAAAGTCTTTATTCCTCATTCATATATGAAACTTAGTTTTGCAGAATACGAAACTCTAGGCTGGCCATTGTTCTGTTTAAGAAGACTGAATATGGGGCTCCAGTTGCTTCTGGCTTGTAAGGTCTCTGCTGAGAAGACTGCAGTTAGCCTGATAGGTTTTCCTTTGTAAGTTACTTGATGTTTTTGCCTCACGGCTTGTAGGAGTTCCTCCTTCATGTTGACTTTGTCCAGTTTGATGACTATGTGTCTTGGTGATTCCCTCCTTGCAATGAATCTCCCAGGTGTTTGTTTGGCTTCTTATATTTGGGTATCTAGATCTCTAGCAAGACCAGGGAAGTTTTCCTCAATTATTCCCACAAATAGGTTGTCCAGACCTTATGCTTTTTCTTCTTCACTCTCAGGGATGCTTATGTTTCTTATCTTTGGCCATTTTACATAATCCCTTATTTCTCATAGGCTTTGTTTGTTCCTCTTGATTCTTTGTTCTTTATTTTTGACTGACTGGGTTCATTTGAAAGACTTGTCTTCAAGCTCTGAAATTCTTCTGTCTGGTCTTAGTCTATTCTTAAGGCTTTCCACTGTGTTTTTGTACTTGCTTAATTTTTAATTTCTGGAAGTTCTATTTGTTTTCTTCTTAAATATGTGTCTCTCTTTAGTGAATTTTTCATTCATTTCCTCAGTTGTTTTTCTGGTTTCTTTGAGTTAGTTTTCCATTTTCTCTTGGATTTCATTCAGCTTCCTTACAATCTGTATTTGGAATTCTTTATCTGTCATTTATTTTCATTTTGACTGGGATCCATTGCTGCTGTGCCCCTTTTGGAGTGTCCTTTCACTCTGATTTTTCATGCTTACAGTTCTTGTGCTGATACCTCCTCATTTGGAGCAACTGTCACTTCTTGTTTCTGCATTTTCTTTGGTTTAGACGGGGCTTCCCCCACCGCACACTTATAAGGGTATGTCTGTAGTATATGTTGGGTAAGAACCTTTGGCTTTGATTGTGGGTGCTTTGATGGTAACCTAGGTTATGGATGGGTGCCTTGTTTATAGATATCCTTAATGTTGTGGTTTTCTCAGTTGCTAGTTTTTTGTAGGCTGTAGCAGTGGTGAGCTATTTGTATGGGCAAATTCCCTGTCTCTCTTTGATGAGGGAGGATGGAGGTCCTTGAAATCCTTTCTCTTTCCCCAGCCTTGAAATCTTCATAACAGTGTGAATTGTGTTGGCACACCCAGTTTAATCTCTGATACAGTAGGTGGTGCTTGTGGGTAAGAATCAGCCATGCCCTGTAAGATTGATTCAGTAAATGCTGTAGAGGGTATGCAAACTGACCTCCCTGTCAGTAGGTGGCACTTGCTTGAGGGAACAAGCTGTAGTGCTGTTTCTGGGGCCTGTGACAATTAGTTGTCCAGCTAATTATTTTCTATTTTTAATAGAGATGGGGTCTCGCTCCTGCTCAGGCTGGTCTTGAACTCCTGACCTCGAGCGATCCTCACACCTCGGCCTCCCAGAGTGCTAGGATTACAGGTGAATTATTGCACTTTGATAAGTTCTAAGAACTGTGCTGTTCAGGATAAGGGTTATAAGGTGGTGGGGGGTTGGGAGGAGATAAAAAAGGAAACCCCCGTATTGAGGCTGTCAAATAAAGGAAATTCCTTATATCTCAGAGCTCCTGGGAATGCCTGATTAGATGTACTTTTACAAATTCTTTCCTTTCTTACCTTCTAGCCCTGCAGAACCCAGGGTAGTCATACCCCTTAGGCATAGATTCATGATATTCTACATCTGACATGATGTAGACCCATACCCATAATGTCAGAGGGTAAACACTTTCCAACATTATTGAGAGAAAGAAATTTAGTTTGGGTAAAACTAAAAACCAGGGTTTTTTGTTTGTTTTTTTCCTTTGTGGAAGGAAAAAGGAGTGAACTATATGAAGAAAATTCTTGATTCTCCATGTCCCAAAGCAAGACACTTACAATTTGCAGCTGCTTACAATCTTGGAAGAGCTTATTATGAAGGAAAAGGTGTTAAGCGATCAGATGAGGAAGCTGAAAGGTAATCTTACCTGAGAGCAAGATTTTGTTTGAATGAAATGCTGAAACAAAGAATAACTTGCCTTGCTTTCTCTTTTAGACTGTGGCTTTTGGCTGCAGACAATGGAAATCCAAAAGCCAGTGTGAAAGCTCAAGGTATCCTAGGATTGTATTATTCAACAAAAGAGCCTAAAGAGCTAGAAAAGGTAACATTTCTCTTTCTTCTTCTCTTTTGTAGAGATAGGGGTGCTGCCATGTGGCCCAGACTGGACTTGAACTCCTGGGCTCAAGTGATCTTCCTGCCTCAGCCTCTCAAGTAGCTGGGGCTATAGGCATGCACCAGTGCACTCAGTTCTTTCTTTTTCAATGCTAGCATTGTTTTTAGATTAATATGTGTTTCACTATTTCTTTTTTGAGAAGATGGTGAGGAATAATTGTATAGATTTGAATATCTCCTATACTTCCTTAAAATGCAAAGAAAGTTTACATTTTAGGATCCTCAAAGTTCATTTCACACCTATTACTTATCTATAAATGCTAACTTCCCTACCTCTACCAAAGGAGACCATAAATGTGAAGAGTATTTTCTATACTATAAAAAGCTACATATACAGAGTATTACACTAGAAAAGCTAAAAGGTGGACAGCCTGGGTCTAAATCCTTTTAAGTATGAATAAATTAATATTACCTTGGATTTGAGGAATATATGATACTAATAAGTAAAATATACTAAGAATTGGAGATTAAATCCATTTAAGATTTTCACAGATATATAATCTCTTTCATCATCAATGACTGAAACATCTTCCAAAAATCCTATAGAGAGAAAGAAATGTACAGCTGAGTCCTACTTGTCAGAGAGGAGTTAATGGCAAACTTGTAAGAGGAGCATAGCTAAGACCATTCTCAGATACATAATGGAACAGCCACTTGGAAAGAATTTTTTAAACTAATACAAATTCACTGTAACTGTGAATTAAGCAAATGTGCTTGAGATTACATAAAGCTTTTATCCTTAGTTGTCTTTGATCTTGGGCAGCTGCCCGCCTCCTCTGAGATGCACTTGAAGCTTTACCTGTCCCTTAGCCTCAAGGACCCTGCTGTGCCTCAAAGCCTTTCACACACTTCCTGTTTTACACCTTTTTGATTCTTACTCTGGTGTATCAAGAATCCTGCAGCCTAGGACAGCTGATCCTCCTCTGCCATGACCTCACCTACACTGTGGGTAGACAGCAGCGGAACTCACCTTCACACTCTGTAAGCATGTGAGTTTGGTGCTAGTGTGAAAGACATTCAAGAGGCTAGCAACTGTTACTTCTAGATGAATAATAGTGCTACCTTATAAGACTTTTTTTCTGTCTAGTATTCCCTTATAATTTCACCTCATGAGTAATAAATAGAATGATGAAATTGTGCTTTTTCTTAGGCATTTTATTGGCATTCAGAAGCATGTGGCAATGGAAATCTGGAGTCCCAGGGTGCACTTGGTCTCATGTACTTTTATGGACAAGGCATCCGCCAGGATACTGAAGCTGCCCTGCATTGCTTAAGAGAAGCAGCGGAACGTGGAAATGTCTATGCTCAAGGGAATCTTGTGGAGTATTATTATAAGATGAAATTTTTTACAAAGTGTGTTGCGTTTTCCAAAAGGTGAATGTCTGCTTTGTGCTACTGTAACAGATTACTGCAGAGTGGGTAATTTATAATGAACAGAAATTTATTTCTTATAGCTCTGGGGGCTGGGAAGTCCAAGATCAAGGCGGTGGCAGGTTTGGTTGTCTGGGGAGGCCTGCATCCTCTGGATGAGAGGAACACTGTGTCCTCACATGGCAGTGGAAGGCAGAGGGCAAGTTAGCTGAAAGCTGCACAAAGCCTCTTTTTAAGGGCCTTAATCCCATTCACAACGTAGAAGCCCTCATGACCTAATCACTTTCTTAAAAGTCCCACCACTTGATTCTATCATATTGGCAACACATGAATTTTGGAGCAGACACATTGTTCAAATCGTAGCAGTGAGGTTTGAATAAGTAAGCTGGAAAAACTATTTACAAGAACTCCTACTAGATGTTCTATGCCAGTTCTGTCAATAGACCTCTCTGCAGTGTTGGAAATGATGGCTACTGAGCACTTGAGATGCATCTAGTGCAACTTAGGACTAAACTTTTAAATCTTATTTAATTTTAATTAATTTAAATAGCCCCATGGTTAGTGGTTACCATATTGTATAGCACAATTCTATTCCATCAGTCTTTAGGATTTCAGTGCTATTAGCTTAAGCAAGTTTAACTTTTTAAGGCATCAATTGATTTGTAAGAAGAAAATACTTTTACAGCAGGATTATAAAAATGGCATATATAAAGTACTTTACATAGCTTGGCACATCAGAAATGTCTATTATATTTTAATTTCTTCCTATAATCCTCAGTCATGCACTTCACAACTGAAATAATGGCTTCATACAGACTTTAAAATGAGAATAATGGTTAAAAGACTGACACTAATACCTAATAAAATATATATAAAAACTTCTTTTCCCTGAGTCAAGTCTCCATGTACTTGCCTACATTTATGTGGCCATAGTGTACAAAAGCAATATACAGGAAAAACAGGCCTGGATGTCCCGAATGGCCATCAGACTATGTATATGCTGATATTCCCAGTCACACCTCTGACAGAAAGTGAAGGTCTCCCTGTCTCTGATCCCTGATGTGGGGCAGCGATCTACAAGAGAGGATGAAGGGAAGGGGAGCTGCTTCTACCTGCTCCTCCTCAACATCCTGGCTTCCAGGTAGCAAGCCACTTACAGGAGTGACTGCCAATGTCCCAAAGCAAGTGCTCATCCTGATCAAAATAAGGCTTTAAGTAGTTCTTTAAAATCTTTGGAACTTTCCACATTTCTATTCCACAAAACACTGTTGTTAAGATGGGACTGACTAGATCTCATTTTCACACACTTCTCCATATTTGTGTCTGCTTTATAAAGGATTACTTCTTTTCATTGCCCATTTTTAACACATTGACTGCCACACTAGAAAAAAAACTTTTTCCCCTGGGGCCACAGTGTTTTATTATGAAAATAGAATAAAAACCACAAAAACAAAATGATCCTAATAAAAAATTTGTTATGTTTGTTTTCTGTGAGTGAGTTATATGCAACTCACGCAGTGCTAGAAGCAATTTTTACACTGCATGCCACTTGAGCTGTGATTCACAACATACTTATTGAATTTGTTTCAGAAAATTGAGTTTTCATATGCTTCATGAGGCTCTGGGCTCAAAACTAGCATGAATTAAATACAACTCACATGGCACTTAATGTGTTAGAGTATAGATGTCCTGGTTTCTTAAAGTGTTTTCTGGTCCTATGTGACTAACGTCCAAATTTAAGGTTGATGTTTCAATACATGATCCAAAGAAATAGAAAATGCTTTTTTCCCCATTCAGTTTAAATCCACAAAGTGATAATTAAGCTTACAATATGAATATTATAAGAAAAAAGAAACATACCTTTGTTTTCTAGTAAGCTTTCTGGGTGTAGCCATAGGGAAGCTGTGAAGTAACCACTTGAGTTAGTTCCTCTGTCCCTGGTATTAGTTGACTGTTATATTAATGCTTCACCACATAGCAAACAACTTAGTTCTCATATGAATAGAGAGATTTCACTTTGGGCACAGGACAATTTCTAGACACACCATTTTGTAAACATGTAAACCACAACTGATGTCCTTTTTAATTTTGCAATTTAACATCCTATCAGGATTGCTGATTATGACGAGGTTCATGACATCCCCATGATAGCCCAAGTTACGGACTGTCTGCCGGAGTTCATCAACAGAGGCATGGCCATGGCATCTTTCTACCACGCGAGATGTCTTCAGCTTGGCTTGGGCATCGCAAAGGATGAAGCAACAGCTAAACAGTATTATTCTAAAGTAAGCTTTAGAACAAAATTCAAACTCGAAAAAAACTGCTGGGCTTTTAGTTGAGACTTGAACAACTACATGGATTAGTGTTTTTACTACTCAATGATTGTACAGATAACCTCTGTCTCAGAGAGGCTGTCAGACATGCAGATTGTTTACAGATGATTCTGTCAGATAATTAGTATAACGAAACTCAGATGATAAATAAGCCCTATTTTGATGCAAATTATTCTTTCCTTCTGCTACTACTGCAGCCTATGGCCCAGCACCAAGACCTTAAAGCCAAAAATTTCATGTCTTTTGCCCAGAAAATGTATGAACCTGTATGTTCTTTCTGGTATTGTAATGAAATGTAGTTTTTGAAAAGTGTTTTTTACATGACATTGATCACACTTAGGAGGAGTATTCGTGAGTTTGAGGTAATCAGTTAAAATAAGGCTTTTCATATTTTAATCCATGTGATCCATTTATTTAGATCCCAAATGGATTTCACATCTAAAATGAAGCAACTTAAATAAAACTAGGGGTTGAGATGGAGGTATTTAATGGTTAGGGGATGGGGAGGGGATCATTACGAATAGTAAGTGTATTTTTTAAAAAAGAAAAACTAAAAAGTTGTTCATGCCTTAGGTCCATGACATCCATGAGTCCAAATTAGAACTACATCATTATAAACTTTGTACAGCAATTCGTATAGTGCAGAAATTGTTCAGATTGAGCCGGGGAACAAGGCAAGGAACAATTTTCGGAGTCCCTTGGCTGCATCTGATATTACAGCAGTGGTTCCCAAACTTGTCTGCGTATTAAAATCACGGGGGGATCTTTTAAAAATTCCAAAGCTCAGGCCTTATTTCGGAACAATTAAATCATGATCTCTAGGAGTGGGACATAAGCATATTCGTTGACACTCCCCACGAGATTCTAATGTCAGGTAAGTTTGAAACCTTCTTTTGCTTAAAATTTAAATTTCCAGAGCATCAAACCTATATTAACACATAAATATATGAACACAGTACACAACCAAATACAACTGACCTTTGAGGTATTTGCCACTATACCATTCTATTAGTATGAATAATACTTGTGTTTGTTAACTTTATTAAAAAAATCTAAATGCTTTCTGTATTATACTAATTTCCAAAGCAAGTCGATTTCAGGTTCTGTGCTATCCTTAGAAAACTCTGGGTCAAACCTATTCGCAAATAGGTTTTTGCGACAGCAAAACAAACATTGCAATCTAAGAACTATTTTCCATCTGAGGTGAGACAATAGCCCCATTAGTCTGTACTAGTAAGACCACATCTAGAATATGCACTCAGTTTTGGCCATTGTATATTATGGAAGATGCTGATAAAATGGAGAAAACTTAGAGGCAGTATACCTGTGAAGGGTCTGGAATCATATCTTTTGAGGCACGGTAAGAGAAAGAATGTCTCACTCAGAGCAAAAGGACATGAGGGATCCTGACAGTGTTCTTCCCTGGACTGACAGAGTGTCCCATAGAGAACCGTGGGGGATGGAATCAGGGCCAATGACACTGTGTGACGGAATGAGGTCAGGCAGCAAGATGGTAAAAGGGGACCTTAAAGGAGGTGGACCCAAGGCATGGCCTCGGCTCTACCGTCATCAGGCTGGGTGACTCTGCCAACTATGTTGCCTCTTAGGGTTTATAGGAAACCAGCATTATATGCTCTCCTGGAGTCCTTCAATGATTCCTAAGTACAGAGACAGAAATTTGAGCTTAATGTAAGGAAGAGTCTTCTTAAATACAACTGTTCGGGAAACAAAAACAAAAGTGTTCTCTGTAAGGTGGTGACTTCCTGCCACTAGAAACAATCAAGCATATATCTGGTGACTAACTGTCATGGGTACTGAAGGGACAATTTGTGCATAGAGTGGGGTTTGGAAGACATAACCTGATCTCTCTCCCAAATTCTTGACATTCTAGAAATTATGCACCTTATCACTGTTTACTTTAAGCACAATAAAGCTATATATTTTAAAATAAGATTATTACAGATGCTATTCTTCATATAATGAGATCAGAACAAGTTTGAGGCCAAATGTTAATGCTTTGCATTTTACTATTTTAACAATTCATAAGATACAATGCTATCATCAGTGCTTAAACTCCCTTTATTTTTGACACTAATAAAATTTTATCTCTTTCAAATGACAATAAGATGGCTATTCTGAGTATGATCTATGTTGCATAGATTAAAATTGAAACTCCCTTATTCTGATTAGGAAATCAGAATAGGAAGTATCTTAATCAACAAATTTCCTGGAAATTCATTGTACTTTACTATTCTTAAAAACAAATAAAAAAAGAAAAAGAAAAAAGGGAAGAGAGACCCAAACAATTAGAATATATCTAAATAACTGACTTTCTTTGATTTTAAGGCTTGTCGTCTGAATCCTGCAGTGGCAGATGAACTTCACTCCTTACTTATTCGTCAAAGAATTTAGACCACAGTGCATTTCAACAAAGATCATCAATCCTAACACCATACAATGTGTGTATTGTTACAGCAGCTATGTTTGGTTATTTTCTGCATCCCAAGTCACATTATCCTGGGTATTTTAAAGGTGACATGTTTGTTACTTTCGTTCTTGAATTTGTATGCTATCATTTATGCAACTTGAAGCCTAGACATAGGATCAAATTGCAGGAAGAGTCCCCAAAGGTCTACCTCTTAGCCTACAGACTGGCCAAGACCATATGAAATATTGAAACTATTCCATAAAGCCAAGTATTTTTTTCCTTTCTTAAATACTGAGTGTCTGAAAAGACTTAGTGTAGTTTTAGTTTAATAAGTTCAGAAGCAGAAATACTACAAACTTATTTAAAGTCATCATTTGAAAATTTAATTCTTTAATTTTCTTTGGTCCTTATTAGTTTTATGAATTTTCAGTAGCAAAATTTTACATTTGTTTGAAAAATTCACAAAACTATTAATAAGGGCCAAAGAAATTTAAAGAATTAAACTTCAAGTGATTATTGTGTGTAACATTTCTACGTCTGAAGTTATTAAAGCTAAAACTGCACTAAGTCTTCTGGGATATCCTGTATTCTCAAAAAAGATTCTTATAAATAGTTGGTTAATTTATTACATATAAACTTCAAAAAAAAGTGGGTATAAGACATTGCTTTAGAATCTTGCCTCTCCAAATCTTCTAAGATGTTAATGAGTAAAACAATTGCTATATTCCTGATATTGAAGCAAGATATTTCTTTGTGCTTCATTTTCTACATTTTTAAAACCTTAGATATATTCCAGTGCAAGATAAATTGTGAAAAAAAACTCACTGAATCATCTAACAATACAAGAACTATTAATATAACTAAATATTGTTTAAAAACTAAATTAGCAAAAGCCTTTCCTTTTATCAATTACATCTATGAAGGGCAAAGGTGACAGTAAAAATAGTAAGATCCATATGCGTAAGATTGTACAAGGATATACATTTGTGAAACAGATATTCATATTGAAGATATGTTTTAAAGACACCTTAACTATCCTTTTTTGTAAGCATAGTAAACTGATGGGGCTTTACTTTATAAATTACACCCATCCTTTCTGACAATGGATTTAAATAAAATCTCTTCTTAGTAATGGGAAAATGCAATTAACATGTAGGTGACAGTCACCAAAGAATTGTTATATGGAAGAAAATTATTTGCTGTTGTTTATGTTTTGGCTTGTCTATATCCACTTGAACTTCATTTTATCTTTATGTAAAGGGAAGAAATTTCAACAGACTCAGGTCTGAGATGTCCTCAAATAGTCATGTACTTCTGCCTTAACTCTCTTAAAAAATGTTTAAACCATCGCTGAAAACCAGTCCTTTTCTTCTCAAATTGCTACTGAAGACTCTATATTCTCCCCCGGTAACACTGTTCAGTGTCTCAAGCTCATTACAAGATTTCACAATACCTAACCTTAAATTCTTCTACAATATAAGCCCACTTGCTTTGCTCTAGTTCTCTTAATACAATCCATATAACATTCCTTCAACCATCTGAAGATCCAAATTCCCAACCAGTATTCTCTTCTCCACACTTAATCCAGTTCCTAAAGCCTTTAAGAATCTTAAAATAGGAATAAAGGAGTGACCCAAAGTAAAGACCACTTTTAAACTGCCGTTAAAACAGTCTCAGAAATCATGAACTTAGAAATTTGACAATGTGCCTTGTGTAGTAACATGCTATGCCTAAATGTCTTCAGTGAATTCGACGCAAAATTTAAAATTTCAGTTTCCTGTAGTTACCAGAAAGCTGATGCTCCAGCACAGGTGAGCCCTGCAAACTACCACTGTCCCGACAGTGGTACACAGCTTGACCTTGGAGTGGAGTTAGTCTTTAACTCAAGTGAGCTGACACTTCCAGATCATTACTCTTTAAAAACAAAACTTATATAAGATTCCTTATAGCTGGCATCTTATGAAAAAATGAGAATTTATCACAAAGAAATATTGAGGAGTCAAAATAGTTATTTTTCTCAGTTATTTTCTCATTTTTCTCTCTCATTGCATTATAAATTTAACAGCTACAGTTTAAATGATAGCATAGAATTATGTATAAGATGGACATTTCCAGTAATTGTGTTATGGTGAGTTTTTTGGGTTTGGCAACTTCATTTTTCTTCTCTTTCCTGAATGTATTTTATATGGTCTTTTCTATACCCTTTTGAAGGAGAATTCTTATCCATATAAATAGTCAATTTTGAGTTTTCCTCAAGTGTCAAATATCTTGGTTTGAAAAAAGAACCAAAAAGCTGCAACTAGAAGAATCTCAAAGATAAAACTGGGTTTACTATTTGTTAATCATTTATCTTTCAGAACTTGCTTATTATCAAGAACATGGCAGGTATGATCTATCAATAATATATCCTATAACACTTTATATATAATACTATATAGTGATATAGGTTGTATTATACCTACCATAATATTTTTTATATATATAGTCTTTTTCTGTCACAGATTCAAACTTAATTTTTACCTTTTGATTGTTTTCAATATTCCTGGGGATTAAAGAGGGGAAAAGATTTTATTATCACTGAATAATAGATGGTGAAACCCAGGAAAACTGATCAAGTGACTTGTCTGTGTCCTCACTATGAATAACAAAACAAAATCTGTATTCTGTATCTCACTCAGTGCCCCTGGCTTAGTCTGCTAGACCTGGTGATACATTCAAGTTCCTAAACTCCCTGGAGTGACTGACCTCTGTTTCCCTGTCTCAGTCCTGCCTACACTTCAAAGTTCAGGTCACACCTCACCTCCCTAATACCACATTTCAAGCACTAAGTTGGCTCTTTTTACTCACTAAAAATCATGTATTTCACATATTTATTTTTTGTCTGGAGAAAGGCAGCAAACTTTATACTTGCTTACAGAAGTACTGAAGTGCCCAGTGTTTTCTACAAAAAAGGCAGTCAATAAATATTTGAACTGATTGAATTGTTTCAATCTCTTTTTTTTGAGATGTATATTAAATATCATAGAGCCCAGTGATTCGTTTTTAATATTTTATTGCTTCGAATGCTCAAACTATGGGAAATCTTTGGTAAAAATAAAGACAATAAAATTTTCACAGTAACTTTACACAAAGCATTGCACAACAATGTTCTTCAGTACACGTGAAATAGTATAGGAATGTTCAGAATCCTCAGTGAGGAAATTAACTGTACAATATTCATAGTTCTTCATTTTAAAACAAAACTTTTCATAAATATTTAAAATATTTCCTAGGTTCTTATCACATATTAACATTTGTATATCAATCAATACATAGAGCTTTAAAGTATTTATATTATTTAAATAAAAATCAATAGAAGTTTTTTTTTTCCTGTTGTCAACTACAGCATCAAGTCCCCCTCCTCCCCAATTCTGCTTATTTCGCATAAAACTAGAGGGAGGTAACTAAAATAAAAATCAATGTGGTTCTCAGTCAAGCCCTCTGTGGAAAAGAGGAAAATGTTTCATGTCTATATTACACAGACATTTCTCTGGTGGTTTATTTGTGCAGTTTCAAACTTGACCAGCTTTAAGTTGATCTAAATGAGCTCTCAGCTCAGGACACAGTTCAATTAGCAGCAGTTCCATCAGCACCTGAAAAAAAAAGTGGAAAAATGTGTTTTTTCTCCAAGGGTTTACTCAAAATAAATATTTGCATCTAGGAAAAAAGTCTAATTTTAGGTCTGAAATTATTCTTAGTACACAAGTGATTCTCAAGCAAAAGAAATTAATATCACATAAACTCTAGTTAACCATTATCAAACCACCAGCAATATCAATAGCAGTCCCAGCTACTTGGGAGGCTGAGGCAGGAGGATCACTTGTGCTAGGAGTTTGAGGCCACAGTGAGTTGTGATGATGGCACTGCACTCCAGCCTAGGCAACAGAGTAAGACTCTGTCTCTTAAAAATAAAATAAAGTCAAGAGAGACAACTATTTAATAGTAAGTATGTAAGAATGAGGATGCTGAATCCACTGGGGGTAATTTTTTTTTTTTAATTAAATGAACAGACAAAATGAAGCAGAGAAAATGGGTTTAGAGTTATAAGTAATAAGAGTGATTAAAAATGTGAAGAATTAAAATCTACCCCAATAGGTGAACAGAAATATAAAACAGTGGTCTGGAAAACCTCCTTGAGCTTTAATTTACTCACATATAACAGATGCTTATTGGCTCTTGTTTCTTGCAGTGCATTGAATATTTTTATTATACCATGGCGGGCATTTTGCTGTCCAACAAGGCTCTGAAGTGTATCTGAAAAATTAAGTTTATATTCTATGCTGCCATTGAAAAACTGAAAATGCATAGATATTTGGTGAAAGAGATATTACATGATACATACATAATAAATAAAGGCACATGAGGCATGAGAAACATGAATGGTCAGTTCCCTCAAACACTTAAAAGAGAAAATAAGTTTATTTAGATTTTTTCAACATAAGTCACTAACACAAACCACAATTTTATATATTGCTACTACTGTTAATAATTAAAATATTCACATATTACTAAAAATGATGCTCTCAAAACAATATACTTTAGTAGGCTTTCTAAAGCACAAAATCTATTGTTAGTATCTATTCTAAAACATTTTTCTATTTAAAAAGTTCTTATTAAGATTCTCAGTACAACTTCTTAGCAAGTGACAAGAAATGGCTTGAAAGAAAAGAATGTGATCTTTTTTCCATTGTAAATGTTTCCTGAGAGATATAAATGAAAAATGCCTTAATACGGTTAACATTTCCTCTTTATACTTTTCAGGACAAACAACCCAGGCCTCACCTGGAATGTTTTCAAGTAACTTTTGCTGTGCTCTCTGTTTTGTTTCCCGACATTGCTCTTCACTTCTGATCTTGGTTGGTGGCGCCAATTGCCCATTTGGCCAAAAAGCATCCCGGAAAATATTGATGTAGTAAACCAACATTTGCTCACTGAAAATCCAGTTCACTGTGTCCCGGATTTGTCTTTTAAAAGAAAAATATTTCTTGGATGAGATTTTTAAAAAATGTACTCTGTTCTCAAAAAGCATTTATCAATGGGTAGGTTAAGATATAGCCTGATCTAAATGTCTGATGAATAAACTAGGAATTAGATTTTTAACCTCTGGCTCTGAATGTGATTTTTTTATTTTGGTAAACTGGATGACCATTTATTTCAGGAGCTATTTTCATTGGCACTAACTTCTCCAAATGTTTGCCACGCAGTACTTTTCAATCTGTAAAGACAAGAACTGAGAGACTGATTTGTTTGAAGACTGCAATTTCTTTCTCTATGAAGCGTTATAAATTGAAAACATAAATCCATTTAAAGACTGTTAAGAGTGGTCTGGAAAACCTCCCTGAGCTCCTGAAGTCCTGGAGGAGAACCAGGCTTTTTCACTAGTGTCTCTTAGTGTTCCCAGGGCAGATAATGCTGGGCAGAATACTCTGACCCAGAGGATGCACCTCGCAGCTCACGAGACAAGGAAGAAGATACTCCCTTTCAAAGATACACTGCTCTCTGGCCACTGTCAAATTTCCATGGGAATGAAAAATTGGGCAGACATTTGACTCGCACAGTTATGCACAAAATGGCTTTTATCTGGTTACCCAGGTCTTCCAACGCAACCCCATTTCATTAGTCATTAGTCAAAGTTCAGGTTTTCTGCTGTCAAGAAACAAGTAAACACAGTTCAAAGAGCCCAATAGTAGGTATGAGGTTGGGAGGAGAAAGTCTGTTGAAAAGGGGGGAAAGAATCATCTTAGACTATTAATGCCAGAAAGACCTGAAATTTCAAACTCAATTCATGAATAATAATAAATCAAAAAGCCCTTTAAGAATCCAACATCCAACTAGATTTTTAAAGGGACAATATAAGGTTTTCAGAAATGGTATCTGAAATAGATGTTTTAAGTCTAGTACTTTGCACATAGTAATCAGTCACTATTGAATGAATGTCTAAACTTCACTGTGATTCAAATTATAATGTGAATTCTGTTTGTAACTGCACATTTTCTAAGATCCTTCCCTGTAGTGCTTTGAACTTTGCAATCAAAATCTAGAATATAAAATCAATCTATTAATTTAATGGGACTTTTGCTTTAAGAGAGACCTGCCTGCCCACCTGCCTACAATTTCAGTTTACAATTTAAGATTAGGTAAGTGGCTTTCAACAAAGGCCATCACCTAAGTATTTTCTACCAATTTAGGTCTGACTTTTCTATTAGCCAAAACCTGTAGGAAGCTTTTGAAGCAATTCGAGAATGTGAAATTGTAGTCGCTACAAGGCAAGAGGCACAAACTGTACTGCTGCTTAATTTTATGATGTGTCATCATCTGCCAAAGGCAAAAATAGCAGAGGACCTGGTGCTCCAGAATTCTGTACCTGATAAAAGTCCATTGAAATGAACAGCCTGAAAATTCTCTACATGATGCCTTTCCTCTATCCCTATGAAAATAACTGCCAAATGCATTTACCACTCACGAACCGCAGCTGCTCATTTTATAATTAAGAGCCAATATCATAAATAGGAACAAGGAAAGTATGCATGATTTGCTCAAACTAAAAAGAAAAATAAATTTGCAAGTCTCAAGTACTGAGAAAAATACGGCCATTTTTGAAATGTCTTTATCTAAGGCCTGTCAATACTAAAGTTAAGAGGTTTGCCTTAGACTAAAACAATCAGTTAAATAGGCCATTTTTTCTAATTAAAACAAAAGCCTATGATACTAACCCAACTAAAACTATTTTTTTAAATATTACAAATAAAATAGAAGTAAACTTTTATTTGTGAGCACAAGGAAAATATATTCTATCTGTAAATCAATAAAAACATAACACATTTTTTACAATGTTTCATATAAAAATTTATAACTTTATATGATAAAGCTATCATATTAACCTTGTACAAATGTTTGACAACCAAATTAATCTTTCACTTGGGAAAATCTGATAACTTTACCTTAAAATTTACTTTGTTATACAAAAAAGTGATTTTTTTTCTTATTTTTAGAAGTTGACTCACAATTATTTCTATTCTGCAGGAAATCATGATGTTTGCCTCTTGAAGAATTTTGGGTATAGCGTTACTATTTAAAAGACCTCAATAGTAGCAGTTCCAAATTCTATGCACAGTGCAGGAGGCCAGGCTGGTTCTGCCAAGCAGTCTGGTGACCTTAAGACAAGTCACTTCACCTCTTCGGTCCCATTTCCTCACCGACAAAATGAGGAATTCGACTTATCTCAAAGATTCCTTTCAGGCCTGAACCTATCTAAATAATTCTGTTTGACTTCTACTGACTGCATGATTTTGCAGTTAAGAAAAATTCCAACAATTTCTTAGAAACTAATATTAATTGACGGTGAGTTCTCACTAACAGACCCAAGGCTTTCATAAATGAATGACCAAAATATGGATTACTTTTTATAAACACCAGAACACTCTGTGAAAGATCTATTGACATGTATAATGCTTTTATGTATATGGATAATGTAACATGGTTAATACTATACATATAGCTTACAACAGTGCTATTATGATAGAGACACACATACACCCCGATGGACACTCAGATATTAACAAGAATTACATTTTAATGCTATCCTAACTCTTAAAAAGTTAATGTATGGTATTTCCCTCCAAGCAAATACCTGCCATGTGCCGCTCATCCTACTTTCACCGTGGCTTCCAGTGATTTCCATGTGACAAAAAAACGCTACACCCAAGATACTCCAACCAGTCATCATGATCAAAAGGGAACTTTACAGGGCACAACCTTCTGGCCCTCGCCAGCCAGTATGCTGGGGCTAGCGGATGTTTCATCTAATTCACTGTCTATTCTGTGGGAGACAGTCTTTGAGAAATCTGCTTCCCTATCCAATCTTAGACTCACATCAGAAGTAAAAAGTAAGAGAAAATAAAATACTTTCAGTAAAACCACTGTCTAGTGTACCATAAGGTAATTTGACTATAAAGGCAAAGAGCAGGGCATTGATCCAAATATTAACATCTGACAACTCACTTGTTGATGGTTCTTCCAAAAGTGACCTGAACGAGGGCAATTAATGTTCTTCTCACCCATTTAAACACTAAAATATAAATCAGAGGAAAACTTTTTATCACAAGATATCACAATTAAGACATTTTCATAGCTGTACAAAGCTTAAATCTTACCACTTAACCCAATCTGAGTCCTGACATCGAGTCAAGGCTGTGGTATCTGCAGAATTCATGTCCAGGTTAGCAAACATCCTCTCAGGAAAACTCTTCTAAGCTTTCATTTTGAACTAAGCAACTGATGAGATGAAACCAAAGAGTTTGTACAGCTTTTCAATGCCTAAACAACAGCTGAGCTGGCAAGTGAAAATGA
The DNA here is from genome assembly GCA_008086735.1 of Cheirogaleus medius. Classification (NCBI taxonomy): domain Eukaryota; kingdom Metazoa; phylum Chordata; class Mammalia; order Primates; family Cheirogaleidae; genus Cheirogaleus; species Cheirogaleus medius. The sequence goes on from VBSM01000483.1 coordinate 30,436,844, forward strand.
TACCTCACTTCATATGTCCCTGAGCTACTGACAACATGTCTGTTTTCCACTAGCAGACAGCATAATTCCTATTTTAGATTTCTGTCTGGCTTGCTGAATCCAATTTTCGAACATACCACTCTGAATGAGAAACATCTGTAGTCAAATGTTGAAAAATATTTTGAAATATAAATGAATTGACGAGTCTAACCGCCCCCATTTGAATGGCAGTTTGTAGATCATCCTGTATTTGTACATATGTCATGTGTTTGGGAGAGGAAAGAGGAACTGCAAAGAGCCAGGATCCTGAATGAGACATGACTTGAAATATCTCCTGTGTCACCTCCTAGAGCTGCTGGGTGCTGATCACCTTCTCTGAACCTCAGTTTCCTCACCTGGAAAAGGACAGTATTAACATGTACTTTTCTTTGCTCTCTGGGTCCTTTTGTGTGTGAAAAGCATTGTGAAGGGTTCTACAGATATAAACTTTTATTGTTAACATGGAGACATTGTTATAGGTATAGAATATGAACATAAATAAGCTAAAAGAAGGCAAAGAAATGCTGTGATGATATTTTAGGTTTAGAAATTGGAATCTAGCCCAATTTTTTCATTTATATATTCACCCCTATCCATTGAAATGTTTGGTTACTGACACAAGAAGAAATGAGAAATTCAGACGTGGCTATAATGGAGCCACGAGTTCAAGGCTTCTGAGCCCAGTAAGAAAATCTGAAGGAGCAAACTCACAAACGTCTCTGTACAAGGGCAGCCACACAAATAAAAAATCAACTATCAACACAGACTTGGTACTAGACTTTAAAACATTCTAAAGTCATATCTAACTTTTTAAATGGGTCAAAATATCTGTTAAAGTAGCATTAATCCCTCAGGTAAAGTAAAGTTTCAGAGTCAGAACTATACTTTAAAAATGCCTTAAACTTTTTGATGGAATTTGCTGGAATACTGCCAAGCATGCAGACTTGTTCATTTTCGGCTGACATTTAGGCTGGGATGAGCATGTCTGTCAGCGATGATAATGTCACTCTGCCTTTCTAAGCAGGAGAGAGGTAGTTCATACCCAAAGGGTCTGAGGACAAATGCAACTCCAGGAACAATGCCTAACAGCCAAGTGCTTATTAAAAAAAGGGCAGAGGGCTGTATTACTGGTCCCTTTTTTGTATACTGAACTAGAGCAGAAACCAAATGGATTTTGCTCCATATCCTCTCTTATCACAACAGCCCCTTACTCTACTACTTTTTCCTATCCTTCCACAGTCCCCAACCACCCCCCCAAGCAGCCCCATTACTGCTTCCAAAGGCTAATTTGTTCAAAGCTGCAGAAGCAGCTGCAGCAGCACCAGGATTCTGCTGATGGCAAATATACCACATCTCATTATAGATGATGTTCTATTTATTCCTCTCTGAAATGTTACTAGCAAAACCAGATATGCTTTGAGCAGGCATCCGATGGAGGAAGTGCACACTGCAAAGACAGGATTACGAGCCCTGCTCCAGTGAGCCGTGACTAGGTCTGACACGCTCTGACACGTCTACCACGTCTCTTAAGCTCCTTGCGTCAATCACAAGGAACAAAATGACAAAGGGTGGGATAGCGCTTCCTCATTCTTGCCAACTCTGTGGGAAACTGGGAGGATTCATGATTTAATGGCCCAGATTTCGCTAAGGAAGAGTCAAACTTTGGTGGAGTACTACTCTTTTCTGCCTATACTGAATCAAGGTAAACATTAGTACATATCAAAGTTTCCAAAATATGGAAACACTACAGCTTTTTCATCTGAAAGGACTTTTCATATCTGGATAATATTCCATCATATGGATTATTTCCTAAATAATTTAATTCTCCCCTATTTCTAAAGTTTATCTTAGTTCTAACTTTTCATTATTGTAATTATGATAAAAATGAACACCCTTTTATGTAAATCTCTGCCTGCATTTTAGAATTTAGTCTATTTATTTAATGTGAGGTACATTTTTAGACCCCTTTTACTATAAATTCACTGAAAGCAAAATCTGTATCTTGATAAATTTTTGTTTCCCTACAGAAGTGCATCTAAAACAAAGGCTTCCACAGTATTTGCTGATTGATTATATATTCTCCTAGATTTGATTCAGGAGGAGAAAAAGTTCAACAACCAAAGATAATTCATTGTGACACTTAAAATTTTTTTGCCTATTCACTCATCAGTGTATCCATCCAGGAATTTTATTGATCACCTACTATGGATCAGGCATTACGGCAGATACTGAGGATTAAAAGATACATAAGACATGTTCAAGTTTATAATAGTACTTGACATTTTTTCATCTAAATAGTTCTAATAATTCTTGAAGTGACATGTTAAAGGATATATAAGTGAGAAGGGATGTACAGCCCCATTTCCTATGTAAGATCCACTCTTAGCCTATCTCCTTTATCTCAAGGTAAAAGACTCTAATCTGAGTAGTAAAGCCCAGGACATTCATGGGGCAACATTTCGCTGGTTGGTGGCATTACTGTGCCTTACAGACTCTTGCTCTTCTCATTTGCTTCCTCTTCTAGGTGATTAGGTGTGCCTGTAGGCACCTGCCATATCTCTACCTAGTACTGAGGCTCCAGGTCTGACCAAATAAACTGGCCTCATGATTTAGAGTGCTGGGGGGGTTGTGAAGGTGTGGGCAGAGAGTAGTAAGTCCTCTGCAAGACTCAAGACCAATCCGCATCGGCTGGTCCAAATGCAGTGGTGTTACAACTAATTGATCACAACCAGTTACAGATTTCTTTGTTCTTTCTCTACTCCCACTGCTTTGCTTGACTAGCCTTTAAAAAAGAAGAAGAAGAAGAAGAAAAAAAGCATAATAATTTTTTGTATAACTTTTGGTGATAAGGCAATGAAGCTAAGCCAAGTCACACAAAAAGAAATTCAAAGCACTCTATCTTTCTGATTTCAGAGGAACATGGTGCAGGGTAAATCGGGACCCTAAGTTCCAAGAGCACGGAGACGTTATCTGTCTTAAGGTTGTATGCCCAGCATACTATGTGGCTGGCTCTTAAAACTATTTGTTGAATGAATGAATGAATGTATGAATATATATACTGTACATGGCCGATGTACTTCAGGAAGGGACATTAAATGTGTGTGTGTGTGTGTGCGTGTGTGTCACTTAACTAGCAAGTACCACTAAGTAATAACAAAGAGGCTTACTTCCTCGAAGCTCAAAAATCTCCCCGATCAACATGAAACATGGTTCAGCCAAGGCATCTTTCTTCCCATCCACGTCGTCACCATAATCTGACAGGTCACTGTCCTCCTCTATCTCCTCCTGGGGATACAGCAAAGTCACAGGAAGCAGGTCACTTATCCAAGAAAACTGGTAGAGCTACTCTCCTTCTTCAAGTGTAAATTCCAAACTATTGCCTCATATTTTAACCTTACAGAATCCTTCAATTTTCATACAGAAATCTATCCATTTTCAATATGGAGGACAGAATGAATCTAACCTCAGGGAAAAGCTTGCCTCCAAAGCTTTACTTCAGATTTAAAACATAAGCTAATTTGAAAAAACTTCTGTCACTGTATTAATAGTGTTCTAACCATTTTGAGTTCTGAAAGTAAGACTTTTAAATAATTTTAAATTCACTGTTGTTTTTTTAAACATGCACATTTTAAAGTAATTTAGTTATTTTTAAAGCTCTGATTCAAGCTTGTATTCTGCACTTCAGCTAGTCTCATTTCTTGATGTGCATATCAGCAAGTTTCAGTTCAAAACTCATCTGTGCGAAGCACCAGGCTAGTGCAAATGAGTGTGCTGTGGATCCAGACGTTCAGCGCCCACAGCCTTCTCAGGGGACTGACAGGAATACACACAAGTAGCTGTTTCTACAAGGCAGGACGAAGTGCCATCAGAGAGGTGCAAACCTCAGGCGGTGGAAGCACCAGCTGAGGAAGTGCATTCTAACGTCTGCACAGAGGCAGAACTGAAGTGTGAGCCCAAGCAGAGGGTTAATGGCAGGACTCTGGGGACACCCTCCTCCCCCACCCCTCGCGGGCCTGGCGCCTCCACCTCATGTAGAGTGGCTCCTATAGGGCTTCCCGTCCGCATCTCACATACCCACCTTCTTATTCATCTTTCCATTTCTGTACCTTAACTCCTCCTCTTGCAGGGGAGGACAAGTCGGTGACCCAAAATATGACAGCAATAAGTAACTAAAAATGGACATATTTGTTTTCCCCCCATTAGTAGCATGTGCCCAGCAAGCATCTGTTACTCCAAACAGCCTTCAAGAAGATATCTGCTTAAATATGCTATGAAAATGGTACAACCTTTAGACGGCTCACCTCCTGGTGGGAGAAGAAGTCACGAGGAAGTCTTTCCAAAAATGAAGATAATGAAAAAGTGGGTTTTTTCCCCTGCACGTCAATAACCTTGAGGTAGTCAGGAGAAGGGCTCAAAAAGGCATAAAGTGCTTCACTCTGACACAGTCTTTCATCTGAAAGCAGATTCTGTGGAAGAAAGAGGATGAATTGCTCCTATATAGGAAACTCTCTGTGCTGCTTGAAGCTACTACAAGTAAAGGCAAACAAGACAGAATTGACTGTATCACAGATTTAGTTTCATCATATTTCTGAACCCCAAACCACTTCCCTCTCCCCATGAAATGAACTATACTGGATCAATTCTCAATGATCTTAACAGCAAACAATACTCTTCAGGTTAATTGGTAGTGCCCTAATCACTCGGCTCATGGGGGACCCCGTGCAGATAGAACTCTTTATACCACTTGGTGCAACAAAATGTCTTACTTTGCGTACAGCTCAGATTCTAGGTGCTACCACCTTTGAAAAAGAGCTTCCCCCCATCTGTGTTTGAACAATTTAAATTTTTGCAAATTACACAAGGATACCACTAAATTGCCCGTTTACAGCTATGTTCAGACTTTGTACATTGGCTAAAAAAAAGAACTTTGACTTATTAAGTGGGGGCACTGCCTGCCAAGCAACAGTTTCATTACACTATGCTGCCACCCTCCAAGCAGTGCTGGTTTATGTAACTATACAACTGTTTTTATTGGCCCTTAAACTGGCAGTTTCCTAAAGTTCTGTATGTACTTATCAGGCCTTAGGGGAGAGGAGAGCAGAACATAAATCGAGTTTATGTACAAGCAAGTGCTATGATGAGACAGTAAAATTAACAATGTGACCACAGAACATTTAAGTCTCTACTATTATAAGATATAGGGTAAAGGAATAAATAAACCAAAGGGAACTATTGCCCGTTTATGATGTAATCCCTTGTGGAACACTAGAAGCCAACTATATTTCTAATGACAAAAGCTGGGCTAGAAGTGGAGGTTCAGGTCTGGTCCCAGAGCAGCTGGTCCATGGTCACATCCTATTTGCTCAGATGGCAAACAACCTGACAAATCCTATGACCTTCCTGAGGATAAGTACCTTTGGGAGGGCCCAACAGTACCACACTAGAGACAAGGAGTCCCAGGGGCACCACCAGCATCCCAGCAGTCGCCAGCTTCGTGCACCCTGCAGAAGACCGGCCTGACGTGGGCAGGTCCTGCTTGGACACAGGGAAGGAGATTAAGAGGAATGATTGGCCAGTTAGTGCCACCACTGCCTTCCCTTCCCTGCACCCCGCAGACAGGCTTTTATTCCTTTTTCAGAGTATTAAATGGTCAGTTCAATTTATACGTGAGGGTGGATTAGGAGGAGTGAGATATTCTCCCCCATATCTTGACTTCCTTTAGCTAATCTACACTCCAACATTATTTTATAAAATAGTAGCATGTGATACTAATGGGAAGTCTCAAATTTAATACAATCAATATAAATAAGGAAATCACTAAGGGCGATAAATCTTTGGGCTTAATTACGTTCAATTATGAAGGAAAACAAAATTAAATATGTACAAAATAATGTTAGAAATGTGATCAAAGACTATGTCTGCAGGCAAGGTAGTGATTAAATTGGGATTTTATCACTTATAAGCTCTCTGAGAACAGAATCCCACTCCCTATCCCGAACTTCCCTCACCTCTCAAACACTCTTGCTATTCTAGTCGGGTGAAGATCTAAGACAGCTATTGCGTGGAGCCAGAGAAAGGGTGGTGTTCTAAGAAGCGTAAACAGCATACGCATGCCCAGAAGTGGGGTAGAGTGCCAGATGCATACCTGGGTGGAGTTCCTGTGGAAGGAAACCCAGCACGGCTGGACCAAGTGGATGTGCGTGGGAGGGATGGGGAAGAGAGCGTGTAGGCATGAAGCAGGATAAACGTGACAGCATGAACAAGAATGATCAGCTAGATTATTAATGTCTGTCTTATTACTATGCCTTGATAGGGCACCATAGGTCATATTTAAGCATTCGAGTAAACACACACTCAATGGAATTGTCTTTTTCTGGAAGATTCTGGGGACCTAATATATCTGCCTTTTAGACTGACCATTTTGCTTTTCACTTTTCCTGTCTGCAGTTTGTGGGATGATACATTTGAAACTACAGTCTGCTGTGTGGCCTACCTAAGTACACTGAATAGTTAGCACTTTCAAATAAAGTCTTTGAGGAAATGAAAAATAACTGAAACATTATTTCCTGACTTAAACTTCTTTTAACTAGAAGGCAAATGACCACCTGAGACCACTGTCATCTGGTTTAGCTTATTCTTGCCCTGAGCCACGCTCACACTACCTCCAGCAGTATGCCAGCATGCATGCTTCTCTTGGCACCACAGCAGAACTCACTCACCCATTTCCATCCCCAACCACCCAATAAGAGCATACATCCAGTTAGAATGAATAATATAAAAAAGACAAAAGAAAACCAAGTGTTGGCAAGGATGTGAAGAAAAGGGAACATTAACTGTTCATGGAACTGTAATAGTACAGCCATTATGAAAATAGTATGGAGGTCCCTCAAAAAAATTGAAAACAGACCTACCACATGATCCAACCATTTCACTATTGGATATATAAGGGAATGAAATCAGTTTGTCAAAGAGATATCTGCACTCCCATGCTTATCACAGCACTATTTATACAATAGCCAAGATAATTAATATAACAGAAGCAACCTAAGTGTCCAACAATGGATGAATGGATAAAGAAAACCTGTCATAGATATACAATGGAATACTATTCAGCTATTAAAAAGGATTTAATCCTGTCATTTGTGATAACATGGATCAAGCTGAGGAACACTGTGTTAAGTGAAATAAACCACACACAGAAAGACAAATACGGCATGACCTCACTTATCTGTGGAATCCAAAGAAAGAAGTTGATATAGAAATAGAAAGTAGAACAGTGGTTACCAGAGACTATAAAGGGGAGAATGAGAAAAGGTATTCAATGGGTACAAAGTTACAGTTAGACAGCGGGAATAAGTTCTGGTGTCCTACTGCACAGCAGAGTGACTATGGTTGACAGTAAGGTACTGCATACTACAAAACTGCTAGAAGAGAGGTTTTTGAATGTTCTCACCACAAAGAAATGATATATGCATGAGGTGATGATGGATAGGCTAACTACTCTGACTTGATCATTATGTAACATATACCTGTACCAAAACATGAAATTGTACTCTATAAATATGTACAATTACAATGTGTAAACTAAAAAATAAAAAATTAAGATGATAAAAATATGCAAAGCATATAAAAGAAAGTCTTAGAACTTCTAGCTACTACTGCATAGGGTAAAACGTGTTTTATGGGGCAAAGATCCATGCCTCCAAGAACTTTAGGGCTTTAAGGTCTGTAGTTTAAGTAACAGCTATACTCTGGACACATGGTACAGCTAAGGAAAGAATAAACAGTGGTTGCTGTTGGGAGAACATACTGTTGTCTGGCCTTATTATTGAAAAACAGACTGATGGAAAACAACAAAGTGTTTAAATGAAATTTATCTTCAGGGCCTTGGAACAGGCAAAAACTTCTTAACAGGCACAAAAGGCATTCACAATAAAAGAAAAAATTGATAAGTTGAGCTAAATTAAAATTGGGAACTTCTATTTATTAAAAGAAATTGTTAAAAGAGTGAAAATGCAATCCACAGAAAGAGAAGATATTGATAGCACATGTGGTCTGACAAGGAACTCGTATCCAAAACACATTCAAAACTTCTACAAAGCAATACAGAAAAAACAGGCAAGCCAATAGTACACACAATTTTAATAGGCACTCACAAAAAGAAAAAACTATCCAAATGGCCAATAAACATATGCGATGGTACTCAACTTCATCAGTCATCAGGGAAATGCAAATTAAAACCACAATGAGATACCACTACATACTCACCAGATGGCTAGAAGAAAAAGGCAAAAAAAAAAAAAAAAAAAAAAAAAAAAAAAAAAAAAAAAAAAAAAAAGTGTTAATGAGGATGTGGAGCCATCAGAACCCCTACACACTGCTGGTGAGAGTATAAAAATTGCTATAATCGTGTTGAAAAACTGAAAAATTCTGATTCCCTAGGTATTTCCCAACATATATTCACCAAAAGACAAGTACTGGAAGTCTATAGAAGCACTCTTTGTAAGAGCCTCCAACTGGAAACTAGCCAAATGCCCATCAACAACAGAATGAACAGACTAGAGCATATTCACACAATGAAAAACGAATGATCTACAACTAAAACACCACTGTGGATGAATCTCACCAACATAATGTTGAGTGAAAGAAGTCGGACACAAAGGAATCCGCACTGCATGGTTCCATTCACATGAGGTTCGAAACCAACTGCACTAGCCTATGCTTTTGAGAGTCCGGGCAGGAGCTGCCTTTGGGGCAGCAGTGATGGGGAGGAGCCGGAGGTACCGGAGACAATCAGGTCCTTGGACTGGGTGTGAGTTACATGGGGGTGGTCAGTTTGTGAAAATGAAGACAGTTGTACACTTATGTGTAATTTTTGTATGTGTGTTATATTTGAATTAACAAAAAAGACTAAAGTTATTTTTAGTTATTTTGCCAGCATGAATTTTGAGAACAAAAAGCAAAACAGTAAACTCTTAGAATGATGACAATTTAACCCCAAATAACTAATTTTTCCTCTCACATCCAAAACTTTTCACTTGCTTACCTGTAAAAACTTATTTAATTGATTCTTTGACTTTTCCATAAACTTTTGATCTACTGATTTGAAAGGTAGCTTGCTAAGAGAAGGCAACTGGACTTTTTTTAAAGAAGGGAAACACTGTGGGGGAAAAAAAATTAAATATTAGTATTTTGAAATTACATTTTAATCTTAAAGATTTAGAATTATAGTTAGAACAAACCAAATTATCTTCCTCCTGTCCATGTTCCCCTAAGATTTAAGACCTTGAAAAGTGACCTGTTCTAATCAGACTGAAAGAATCTGGGGGAATGGGACATTTGGTGGAGAAAGTTAAAGCTCATTCCCAGACCTGCAGAAACCCAGAAGCTGGGAAATAATGAAGCCGGGCTGACGAGATGGATTTGTACAACATGCACAGTAAGTAGCATAGTGTGCTAGGTCTAGAAACCCACTCACAGAGAACTTTTCTATTAGAATGTGTTGTGTTTACAACATGTCTGTAAAAAGTTAAACAAAAGAAAACAATGGAAAAGAAAGAAACCTTGGGTTGTTGCTCTATTACTGCCTTTCAATAGCAAATTGTAGAATGTAAATATATTAATAATGAAATATATTAATAATAGACTGCCCTTTGTGGATTAAATCCTGCATTCTGCCAGACACTGTGCAAGAAGCAGGGCACGTGTTATTTCATCCTTACAACAGCTCTATAAAATTTTAGAGAAGTGAAACAGGCAGTGAGATTTGGAAGGGAAGATTACAATCATTAGAGACCCAAAAAGGTGCTTCCTGTCACACTTATCAACAGGAAGCATTCTCACAACAGGAAAACTCAAAGTGTAGGAAATATTAATAGCAAGGGCAAGAGAAGAGCCCGGCCATTAATCCACAGAGGTGGAAAGATGACAATGAGGATACACATGGGCTTTTGTGTTTGTTTCTTCTAATGCGTCACTGTGATTGTTTTGATTTTCTAAGTATATTTTATTTTCCAAGTACGTTTTATTTCAAAATCTTCCCTAAATTCCTTTTCCGCCTTCTGTTTTTATCTGTAACTCGACTGATACTAAACTTTGGTTCCACAATGGCCTGTCACAAGGCAAACACATGTTTCTGCAGTGTCAATTTTACTCAAAACTTTTGGGAAAAAGGCATTGTTACATTGAGATAAACATTTTGCTTTCCACACTGCTGGGGTGGACCAGAGTCCATTTGAGAAATGCTATAGTGTGCATGACACTTGGTTTTGGCCATCATCACTTAGCGATTAAAAATCACCCTAGGAGACAAGGTTAAAGGAGACACATTTCATCTGCAAAAGAGGGGTCTGAGAGGTGACCATAGGGTTATACCAGTGTCAGTTCATTCTGAGCAAGAGAAAAATGGACCTAAATTAAAGTAGAAATGATTGAAGACTTTTTCATTGCTGGGGTAAAGGGCAGCTACTCCCAGTAGGAGAATTAGAGAAGATGAAGTTATTGAGGAAAAGTGGGAAGAATAAGAAGTCAGGTTCTAATCCTAACTTGGCCACTATGTATACATCCTGTGATAAGTCAGTTATGCTTTGGAATCAGTTTCCTTCATCTTTCAAATAAATGACCTACATTATGGATTTCAAACATTTTAAACTAAAACCCACAGTAGGAAATGCATGCGCGCAACCCATAATGCACATACATATATACATATAAATATATAAAACCAAAACAAATACTCTATGAAACAATGCTCATTACCACTACTACTACTAACAAAAACCCCAATAATGTTTACTATGTGCCACACATTCTAAATGCTTTGTATATATTAGTTGCTTAATCCTTACAACAACCCCGTGAGGTAGGTACTATTAATATTCATACTTCACTGATGAAGAAAAGAGGCACAAAGGGACTGTCACCTCCCAGGTCATACAGTTATAAATGGTAGAGGTAAGATTCAAAGCCAAGCAGTCTGGCTTTAGAGGTTGTGCTTTCAACCATCACACTTTGCTGCCTCCCTTAGTATATGTGATGAAATCCAATATATTCTGTTCTCTTTCTATTGTTGTAACTCATGATTAATTTCACTACCCCTTCATGGGTCACAACTGGCAGCTTCGAAACCACTGGCCCTAGATGACTTCTAGGTCTCTTCCAGCTCTGCGGTTCTATGGTAATTTACAATGAAAATAACACAATTATCTGTTCTGACAGACACAGACTAGACTAGATGGTCCGATCTATGAATAAATTTCCAAATGTCAGCCTGAAAATGCCACTTTGCTAGTATCAACAGGAAAGGAGAAAAATTAATCAGTTTCCTTATATGTAAAAATTGAAATGAGCTCCTGAATCTCTTCTTGCTCAGTATTTCTAGAATCCTGTCACAAGGATTCTACTTCATGAGTATTCATACCTCACTAAGTTTCCGGTGTAAATTCTGAAACTCACTGAGCCTTCTTGGGACTGTCCAGTTCTTAGTTTCAACTCCTCCAACTTCTTGTAGGCTTACCATGACAAAGTAACATGGCATTTGCTCACCACTCTCTTCTGTAATCTTGAAAAACAAAAAATGAAAATCAACAATGACAAAAAGTACGGATGCGCCAGGAAGATTTTTTAACAGTCCCCTGATGAGATTTCCTCTCCCTGGTGTACCCTGTCTGGTGCCTTGTATAATCCTCAGAACTGTGATATGATGACTCTTATTCTGGCGATTTAGTTATATTATACAACACAGCAGACCTTAAAATAGAAGGATTACCCAGGTGGGCCTAACCTAAAAGCAAAGAGTTTCTGCTGGTTAGTACTAGAAAAGTTGGAAAGATTCAAAGCCCAAGAAGGAAGCCAGCAAGAATATAGGAAAATTCAGTTCTACAACCACAAGGAACTAAATTCTGTCAATAACCTGAATAAGCCTAGAAGTGGATTTTCCTCAAAGTCTCCAGACAAGAACTCAGTCTGGCCAACATACTGATGTCAGCCTTGAGATACATTAATAAACAGAGAACCCAGCCATTCTGTGCTGGACTTCTGACCTATAGAAGTGTGAACTAACAAAGCAGTGTTGTTTTAAGCCATGAAATTTGTTAAACAGCAAAAACTGATGTCACAGACTTTATAGCCTGTGTTTCCCTGAAAAAACAAATTAGCATCAAGCACACAGGTATCAGATGCACCTGTGAGAGCTTCCTCAGTTTAATTTCAGGATTCATCATACCATGATTTCTATTCTCATGAAATTTTAAATTGAGAGACACACTTTTCTTTACTTCCCAACTTAGACAATTCATATACACACATACATGTGCACACACACACACAATTCAGAATAGGCCACTATTAACATAAATAGATAAGAGAAAAAACAAACAGAAAATATATTGAAATTGAGCTTGACTTAATATCATAAATTAACTACAGAGAAAGATTCAATACAAAAGGCAAAAGAAAGGCCAGGCGCAGTGGCTCACGCCTGTAATCCTAGTACTCTGGAAGGCCGAGGCAGGTGGATCGCTTGAGCTCAGGAGTTCGAGCCCAGCCTGAGCA
>VBSM01000483.1:30456489-30474712 GCA_008086735.1 Cheirogaleus medius
AAAAAAAAAAAAAGTCAGTAATATATATTAGCTTTCTTTGAATCCTAGGGGAAGGTGGACATTTTTTCATGTGTTTACTGTTACCTCTCATGTTAACTGTTAGTTCAAGTCCTTATTCAGTTTACCTGTTGGGTATAGGTGTTCTTATTAATTTGAATAACCTTGTTTACAGCATTTGCTGTACTGTTAACCATTTTTTTAAATTCTGAAGTAGAGAGATAACACAGTTAAAACAAACTGTGACCTAGTAAAAATAAAATGCAAGAAGTAGGGATTTTTGGACCAATCACAGTTCAATGATTTTACATGTAAAAAACCAAGTCACAAAACTTTAAAAAAGAGTCTAAATGAAGATTACACAATGAACAGTTCATAAATCGCAAGCTGACTTCTAATACCATGAAAAGAGCAAGTACATACTAGATTCCTTAGGATTAGAGATACAGTGAACTGGGCAGAAAAAAAATCCATGATAAATTATAATATATCTATGTAAGATGACTAAAAAAAGCTTTGTTTTTCTTCACACAAATCTTATAAGCCACTAATAGTAAAAGATACATAGTGACTAGAGCTATCCAAAATTATCAAGTATACTGCAGGAAAACTAGACTTAAAGTATGCCTCAGCAAAGTTTCTTTTAGAGCATTTTAATTTCATTTGATTTTTTTAAACTTCAAAATATTTCCTGTAACTCCACCCACATTCTCTTTTTCTCCTTGTTTTTCCCCTACCCCTTCTCTATTCTGGGGCTGGACTACATGCTACAGATTCTCTTAGCTGTTCTAAGCCACAAATATCCCACCCCACAGACTTTCCGCCCTCACTTTTCAAGAGTCAAAGCAGGGGAGTGTCTAAAACAGACAGGGCAGGAGGTCTCTGACTCAATACTGGCAGGTGGTAGAAAGTAGGTCAGAAGGACGAAAAGGGAAGAAAGAAGTACATAAGCAGCAGCAAAGTAATTCAAGTTTACTTTTTATTTGATTTAAAAATCCTGTATATTAAAAGATGAAGGTGTACATCAAATGTGGCTCATACAATATGAGCCCACGTCATCATCAGCTTATCCACTGAAAAGGGAATAGAAAGTTAAATGTGACTCACCGTTTCATCCTTGTTGGGAGTCAACTGGGAGGCATGTTTTTCTTCCTCTTTCATCATTAATTTCTCATATAGGTCACTGACAATAAATGAAGGGTAATACCTATCCTTTAGGGTCTCATAAACATCTCCCTGGATTTTGCAGAACACTTCAATACCTTTATTTCCTACAAGACATTGCTGGATTTCTTTGTAAAGTGATTTTTCCACAGATATTTCTTTGCTCTCCACAAAGAAATTCTGATAAATTTCACCAACTAATTGTGGGATTTCGTTCTGAAAAGAAAGGAAGATGAAGAAAGAGAGGTAAGGAATATCATCTCTGAGAGAAATTATTTTCCTCTGAATTCTCTGCATTTTAAAGCTGGAAGGAAGACAGTTTAGGATGGACCCTGCTGCTGGTACCACTGTGGGGCTTAGGCTTTTGTGTCCAAATTCAGGGCCAAAGGGTAAGTCAGATTCTGAAAAAGACAAACAAACAAAAAAACCAACTGGTTCCTTAAAATGAACACTTTATGTTGAATATTTAACGTGCAATTTCTTTTAAGCAATGGCGGGAAAAAATAAGAATGAGAACATTTCTCTTCCTGCGATGGATTCCTCTGCATAAATCTCAATTCCACAGGGAGAAAATTCATCAGTGAAATCCTATTTGACTTTTTATCTAATATAAATAATTAAAAGTGCCATTTCTTACCCCAGAAAGTCAATATCATAATTGTGCAATTTTAAAAAACAAGAAAAATATTCTTCAGAATGACTCCATTGGAATCAGGCTTACATTAGACAGCACAGTCTTCAGCAGCACACATGGGGCCCCACCAGCCTACTTCGGAAATGTAAACATCTTTTCTGGTTAACATAATCTTTACATTTCCTCGCAGGAGTCCTCAAACTTTTTAAACAGGGGGCCAGCTCACTGTCCCTCAGACCGTTGGAGGGCCAGGCTATAGTTTAAAAAAAACTATGAACAAATTCCTATGCACACTGCACATATCTTATTTTGAAGTAAAAAAACAAATGGGCAAAAACACCCGCATGTGGCCCGCAGGCCATAGTTTGAGGACGCCTGCTCTAGAGGCATTTCATTAACTCTAGGAATGTCATACAAAGTTTCAACAGTAGCAAAAAGCAAAGACATACAAGTTAATTAATTTAACTAATTTAACAAACATCCCAGAATTTTATGTCCAAACCAGTGTTGCTAGGTCAAAATAAGGGTATTTTGAGGAAGATATAGGCTCTTCCATAGAAATTTTTCAAATTGTCTTCTGTAGTTTAAGAAAAATTCTTTAGATTGCTCTTTATGATAATCTTTTGAGAGCAGCCAGAAGTCATTTGGAGTCAAGCCTGGTAATAAAAACGAGTAATAAAGTTGGCAAATACAATATTGGGTAAAATGAGGTAATTTGTGGCTTGTAAATTAATAATAACAGGCATTCTTAAGAAGATTTAAAAATACTAGAAGACTATATTTAGTTCCTTAATCAATGTGATTTGTGATTTATATTTTAAATTAGTATTCTAGCAACGTTCATATATAAATGAGTAATTCAATGTACAAATGCTTTGTGCTTATTTTAATAAACCCCTCAAAATGTCATATATTGACATAATATAGTGTCATATATATATCTATGCTATACATATTATGTTTATAGACACAGACATACACATACAGCTGTCCCTTGGTATCTGTGGAGCATTGGTTCCAAGACTTCCTGCAGATACCAAAATCCGCAGATGCTCAAGTCCCTAATATAAAATGTTGTAGTATTTGCACATAAACTATGTACATCCTCTCATATACTTTAAGTCATCTCTAGATTACTTATAATATCTAACCCAATGTAAATGCTATGTAAATAGTTATTATACTGTATTTTTTAGGGTACAGATACTGATCTGTACCTGTTCAGTACAGTGTAATTTCCCCCCACCACCAAATATTTCCAGTCCATGGTTAGTTGAATCCACAGATGTGGAACCCACAGATAAAGAAGGGGGACTGTATACATAAAGAAAAAAAATATATATATATATATATAAAATTTTAAAACACATATTAAGAACTTGCCAAATGCAAAGTACCATGTTTATTGTTGGGTTCTTCATGGTAAGACACATGTGTTACCAAAAATGTTTATGTTCTTTTACTCAGTCATATTTTAAATGAAATAAAAGTAGTAGTGCAAAATGCACATTATGATTGGCAATGTTAGGAGACTGAATGTAGGTAACAAGGCCAAATTCATTATAACAGCAGTGTGAATATATATATGTTTTTTTATAGTGTGTTAAAAAATAACTACCTGAACACTAAATTGAATCTTTTGGTACATTTATAAATCATTTTTTCCCCTTGACTACACATTTGAAAGCATCTTCTGTAAAAATATAATTTTATTTGCCATTATGGGTTAGAACATAATGCCAATACTATATTTGGTTTAAGAAATTCTTTTATGTATACTTATCTTACAGCTTCACTGATAAAAACAGATACACTGCCTCACATGCAAGTTTTCACCAGCTACTAATTACTATTCCTTTGAGCGTATATACACCACCTTGTTAGCATTCTTCAAATGTTCCACAGACTCCCAAAAACTAATCAGAGCTCTCTTGTCCATCCTTTCCATGTACCTTCGAAAGTGCTCTCTGTAGAAAGTATTGGCCAAGATATCCTCAAATTGAAGAATCTATTAAGAGAATTTAAGAAAAAGTTTTTAAAAATCAAATTTTAAGTATCAGTTTGTTTTAACTTCCAATGGACTAATTTCTACATTTAGGAAAAGATGCATTTTTTTAAAGGTCATAGCCAATATAATACAGTACTCCGGGTAAATTGATGTATCTCTTCTATCACCTTCATAAATTTTAAATGGAATAAAGCTTATTGAAGTTTCGAAATGCACATAACCAAAAAATATCAATTTTCTATTAATCATTCACTCATTGAAGAGCAACTTATTTGGTATCTAGGTGGTGGCAGGTACAGTTCTAGGAAATGAAACAGAAAAAATTCCTGCCCTATGGGATATACATTCTACTTTAAAAGCAGTAAGTGCCAATAATAGGAAAATTGAAGAGAAATGTATAAAAGACCCGGAAACTATAATCTGTTTGGCATTTTTGCTTTCCAAATTATTTTTACATAATTGAGGAATCTAAAAATGATTTTATTTCTTGCCTTTTTGTTTACAATATCATATTCATTAAAAAATCTCTTGTAAGCAACGCTTTAATTGGTCCATAATATTCCACTATACGGGTATCAGAATCAACTCACCTACTCCTTTGCTTACTATTTTGCATACTCAGAGAAAAAGAAAAAGCAACCTATCTAAAGACATTGAAGGAACAATCTTGAGTATGGACTGCTGTAATAAGAGAAAGCAGATGACCTTCACAATACCTCATGACTCAATTAATTAAGAGAATGCCTCAAATTAATTTAGAGGGAATTTAAGGCCCATATCCTTAGTTATGAACTAGTAATAAAAAAATCTAATAAGTGGAGCTCTAATACAATTAAATAAAAACTTGTATTTTGAAATTTTTAAAATTAAGATTATGGCAGTTGGTAAATTTCCACAAATGTTACTATAAGCTGTTTATAAAATCAAGAGCATACAATCAATGTATTACATTTAACTCTTCTACCTCCAACAATAAGCCCTCATTTAATCTGTTTTGTGGGCAGAATAGAGAAGGTACTTTCTAACAACTTTTGGTAACTAATTAAAGGAGATGGACATCCCTTCCTACAGACTATTAATAATTAGTTTCCATAAATATTTCAGACCACTGGTATTCAGTTAGTTTACTAACTTTGGGGCATCATAACATCTGTCTTTACTTTGTGTAAACCCTACCAGTGAAGCATTTTGAAGTACAAATTCCTAACTGTATGTGCTCCAAAGAGGTTTAAAGGAATCCGTATCAACGCTGGCTAGGGAAGAAGGGCCAACAACTACAGCATCAACAAAGAGACTCAGGAAATTTTTCACACGCAAATTTAGAGTCCTGGGCTACATTCAATAGTGTTTATTTGAGATAAGCTATGGATCAAATAAATAAACTAATATGCAAATTGGCCTTAAAGAAAAGGTCAGACATTTACTGCCACTGATTTCCAACCTCCATATATTTTCATTTCCTCTACTCCCTTTATTTTCCTTAAACTCTTCCATCTTTCCATTTTGGGGCCATTTGGGGGGTGCTACCTTATTTAAAAAAATAAGGTAATACAGATTTTTGGTTTTCATATTAGGATGAAAACAAAGCAAGATAGGATAGCAACACTTTACAGCTAAAATTGCTCAGGCAGAGGCACGAGACATCCCTAGGTTTGAATCCTGATTCCGCTACTTTCCAGTCTCAGGAGCTCTATACCACTCCATCACTCTAGTTTCTTTATCAGTGAAATGGCAATAATACTGCCTCTGTGAGAAATATAGTAGCTGTTGTGAATCACAGCAGATAACAACAAAAACTAATCAAGAAGATTCTGAACCAGGATTTTGGCCGAGAGAGAAGGCACTGGCAGATGCCAAAAAATCAGAATAGTTAAGAGGTCACTGTCTAGTTGAGTAAATATGGATGAAAGGATTAGCAGTGGATTTCAACTGGGGTCAAAAGAGATTACAAAGAGTGCAAAAAAATATCTGTGGGGCCAGGCGTGGTGGCTCACGCCTGTAATCCTAGCACTCTGGGAGGCCGAGGTGGGCGGATCGCTCAAGGTCAGGAGTTCGAAACCAGCCTGAGCGAGACCCCGTCTCTACTAAAAATAGAAAGAAATTAATTGACCAACTAAAAATATATACAGAAAAAATTAGCTGGGCATGGTGGCGCATGCCTGTAGTCCCAGCTACTCAGGAGGCTGAGGCAGTAGGATCGCCTGAGCCCAGGAGATTGAGGTTGCTGTGAGCTAGGCTGACGCCATGGCACTCTAGCCCCTGCAACAGAGTGAGACTCTGTCTCAAAAAAAAAAAAAAAAAAAAAAATCTGTGGGTGATGGATACTATCTTGATTGTGGTGATGGTTTCATGAGTGTATACATATGTCAGGATTTATCAAATTGAACACTTTAAACATGTGCGATGCACTGCATGTCATTATACCTTAATAAAGCTGTTTAAAAAATAAATATTCCATCAAAGCTTGATAATATCACAAATCAATGAAGTATGCAATGTTTACACTAAGGACCCACTGTCAAGAGAACTGTCTTAAAATTATTTTTCTACTTATATATTGCTTGATTTATTAATGCTTACATTTTACTAAAGACTTTTCTGTCTAGGGTCATGTGGGGCCTCGGACTATAGTTTTCTTTCCTTTTAATCTTTTTCTCTGGTTTGGTATCAAACTTATTTTGAAGAGTTCTCTTCTTTTCCATTTTTTGAAAGAGTTTGGTTAAGACTGGTTATTATTTCTTCCTTAAATATTTAATAGAATTCACCAGTGAAATGATCCAAGCCTGGAATTTTCTTTGTGGGAAGGTTTTTAATTATGATTTGATTTTCTTTAATACATCTTGAGTTATTTAGATTTTCTATGTCTTTTTGAATCAGTTTCAGTAATTTGTGTCTTTCAAAGAATGTGTCTATTTCATTTAAAATGCCAAATTTACTGGTTTAAAGTTGTTCATATTTCCTTATTATCCTTTTAATGTGTATAGCATCTATAGTGATGTCCTGGTAGATCATTCCCAATCTTGGTAATGTGTTCAGGGGTCCTCAAACTTTTTAAACAGGGGGCCAGTTCACTGTCCCTCAGACTGTTGGAGAGTGTGCACTGTGGGCCTGGGACGAGTCGGCTGCTAAGCAGGACAGGCAGCGGCGGCAAAAACACCCGGCAGGCCGATTAAATGTCCTTGGCAGGCCGCATGTGGTCCGCGGGCCGTAGTTTGAGGACGCCTGGTTCTCTCTTCTATTCTAGTTTTTTAATTTGTAGCTTCTTAAGGTGGAAGATTAGATCACTGATTTCCGACCTTTCTTCTAATATAAGCATTAAAAAAGTACAGCTGACCCCTGAACAACATGGGTTTGAAATGCATAGGTCTACTTATACACAGATTTTCTTCTGTCTCTGCCACCCGAGACAAGACCAACCCTTCCTCTTCCTCAGCCTGCTCAACACAAAGACAAGAATAAAGATCTTTGTAATGATCCATTTCCACTTAATGAACGGTAAATCTATTTTCTCTTCCTTATGATTTTCTTAACATTTTTTTCTAGCTTACTGTATTTCAAGAATACAGTATGTAATACCAATAACATACAAAATATGTGTTAACTGACTTTATGTTATGGGTAAGGCTTTTCTGGTCAACAGTAGGCTGTTAGTTAAGTTTTGGAGGAGTTAAAAATTACATGCAAATTTTAGACTGTAGGAGTTTTGGTGCCCCTAACTTCCACATTGTTCAAGTGTCAACTATATATTTCCCTCTAAAGGCTGCTTTAACTACATTCCACAAATAATGACGTATTGTATTTTCATTTCATTCCATTCAAAATAGTTGCTAATTTCTGTTATGATTTCTTCTTTGACCAAAGCCTTATTTTAGATATGTGGTTTATATTTCCAAATATTTGGGAGTTTTCCAAACTTCTATTATTGATTTCCAATTAAATTTTATTGTGGTAAGAGAACAAACTCTATATAGTTCTAATCCTTTTTTTTTTTGCATTCATGTTTTATTTTTTATACATTTTGCTTAATGACCACTTATGTTTTCTCTTTTATTTTCCCTTGTATTTTTTTTGTTTTTTATAATTTTAATTTCAAAATATTAGGTCATACAAATGTTGTTATATGGATGAACTGTATAATGCTGAAGTCAGAACTTTTAGTGTGCCTGTCATCAGAATAGTGAACATTGTATCCAACAGGTAAGTTTTTATCCATCACCTTACTTCCACCCTCTGCCCTTCTTAGTTTCCAATGTCCTTTACACCCCTGTATGACCATGTGTACCCATCCTTTAGCTCCCACTTATTAGTGGGAACATGTGGTGTTTGTTTTTCTATTCCTGAGATAATTCACTTAGGATAATGTTCTCCAGTTCCATCCAAGTTGCTGCAAATGACATTATTTCGTTACTTTTTACAGCTGAGTAGTACTCCTTGGTATATATACACCACATTTTCTTTACCCACTCATGAACTGATGGGCACTTAGGTTGATTCCACATCTTTGCAATTGTGAATTGTATAATTTTTTGTGATAAAAATTTGGGTACAGGTATCAAAAAGACACTTGTACAGTTTTAATCCTTTTAAATTTGTTAGACCTTGTTTTATTGCCCACTAATATAGTCTTTCTTGGTCAATGTTCAATGTACAGTTGAGAAAAATGTACATTCTGCTATTGTTAGGTCAAGTGCTCTGTAAATGTCCATTTGTTCTAGTTGGTTGTTAGTGTTGTTCAAATCGTCTATATTCTTACTGATTTTGTGATTATCTGTTCTATCAATTACCGAGAGAGGAGTGTTATTATCTCCAACTGTAATTGTGGTACATGAAAACTTTTCTCCTTTCACTTCTGTCAGGTTTTGTGTCATGTATATTAAAAGTCTCTTACTGATTACAAACATATTTAGGATTATCACGTCTTCTTGATGAATTGACTCCTTTATCATAATGAAATGTTCTTCATTTCTGGTTATATTCCCTGTTCTAAAGCCTACTTTGCCTGGCATTAATATTAGCTACTTTAGATTTCTTATGCCTAGTATTTGCATGGCATGTCTTTTTCCCTCTTACTTTCAACTTATGTGTGTCTTTATGTTTAGTTTCTTATAAGCAACATGTAAGTCAGTCTTGCCTTTTTTAAACAAATTCACTTTGACAATCTTTCTTTTAATTGGAGGACTCATCTAATTTGGAAATCTAGGTTCTCAAATAAAGTTAGTGGTAATTCCTCTGGATGTGATATGACTAGGTCATAGCAAAAATGTTTTTCCCACTTATGAAGATATGAGAATGGCCCCAAAGTAACCAGTCTTACCTTTGAATAGCAAACCACCATAAATATTGGAATTCTGCAATATTATCTGAGCCTTCCAGCCTGAAGACTAGAGGAAATGGTTTTACTCTGAGGGTAAACTGTTCAACAGAAATGAGTTTCTCCTTTCCTGAATATCTGAGAAGTACAAATCAGAAATGGAGCTGGCACTGGATTAAGTCTACTTCTAGTAGATAACCTCTTTTGAAATCACATTCAGTTCTTCTAAAATGAGTCTCCTTTATCTTTCTCGAGGTTTTTCTATACCATAACATCTAAAAGTATATCATCTTTTGACTAGGCAGCTCTCCTAGATATTTATCTCATATCTCTACTGGATCACTTACCTTTTTATTTTATAATTATATGGGATTCTTTGAGAACAGGGATAATTCATTTGATATCTTAGTACCTAGCACCATACGTAAGGGATTGTGGGCCCTCAATAAACGTGTGCTCAATGATGAATGAACAAATGAACGAATGAATAGGACATAAGACAAAGATCTCATCTATGAGAAATGTGGCTACAAATTTACTTAGGAAGCCAAAAGCTGAGGAGGAGAAGGAAGAGAGGCAGTATTCAACCTGTCAAATCTACTCTCTCTCTCTCTGAAGTTCACCAAAATGTGAAGTTTCTACTTTGGACCACAAAGCCAAACTCTCAGAAAGGTATATTTACTGATAGAAAAATAAACAGACCTCCAGTGGTCAGGGGACCCTTCCATAAGACAAGAGTTCCTTGGAGCTGCATTTGCACCACTGTGTAAGATGCTGCACAACTCTGGCCTGTGCTGGGGTTGGTCCAAGATGGGGCAAAGAGCTTCCTGAAGCAGCTCTGATGAAGACTAGGGGAGAAACAAGTAAGAAGGTAAAGGCTCATCACTGAAATAGGAAGGCAGGGGAAAGTCACAGAGAAGCAGCCAAACTCAAACTGAGAGTGGAACAGGAAAAGATTAGGAGACTAAAAATCAGAATGGGTGAGGTTAGAGGCTGTAGCCAGGGTTAAATTATTAATACACTGATGGTGGCTCCTCTGTGACTAAATGACACATTAGAAAAAGAGAAGTTTAGCATTTGCCTTGAGGTCCTGTTCCCAGGGGTACAGCCAAGCTCCTCATGGGGTGCTGTGGCTTTCCTTCCATCCTAGTATGCCCAAGGTCTTGGAAGACAAGCTTGGCCCTTTAGAGTTAGGAAAAGTACTAAAGTAGAGCTAGAACACTTTCCTGAGCTCCATAATTTAAGGGCTTGGTATCAATAGACAGTCCAAAGTTTTGTTGTACAAAAACAGTCATTGAAATATTATGGTTTAGTGAGAAAGAACTCAGATTTGTGAACCAACCATATCTGTTTTTTTTTTTAAATCTTGTTCTGCCTCATTTTTCAGGTGATGAAATGGTACATTTAATTAACTTGCCTAAGGCCACATAGATAGGAAAAAGCCAAATGTGTTTCATAGCATTGTGGCAAGAGTCAAGTAAAATAACTTCTAACATGCCCTCTACTTCATAGGTGGTTATTTTTATCCAGTTGATAATGAGTAATTTACTGGACTCCTGTAAATATAAATATGCTCTTCTGGGACTGGGGGAGGACAAAGAGGAAATGGAAAAACACACACACACATATACGCATGCACATACACCCTACGCCTACCTATTACCTACACCTATCACCTACCGTTCACAGAACTCAAGGACACCAAGTGATGTAGCTCTTTGACTCAAAAGCAAATATGTGATTCCGTACTTATGGAACAGGTATCTTAAGCTAAATATTAAAAAGTTAAAAGACTGTATATGTGGTTTATACTGGTGTTTACAATAAACTTGAGATGGTCAAAACAAGAAACTACAAAGTTCTACCTTCTGGCTTTGAGGCCCTTCCCCCTCATCCAAGGCCCCCTCCTCTTGCTGGTCATAGGCAGGGCCTCCCAGGGTCCTGATTCTCTTCTCACACTGCTTCTTTGCCACAGTCAGTTGGTTAATGTACCTTTTCATATTCCTGGCCCTCAGGAGGTCAGCTTTCATTGCAGCAGTTTCTTTACCTTGAACAGGAGTAATGAACAGTCCCCGGTCAGAGGACAAGGCATAGAAGAGGGAACACAACAACTCTGAACCAGATCAGTGTCTGATGTGGTACATTTTGAACAACAGGGGATACTAAACAGAATCATAGCATAGAATTCATGATAAATACATATATATACACTTCCAAATACAAATACCCATAATTTCTAAATATACAACTGACAAATGTTACTCAAGCACAAAACACTTTTTAAAAAAACCTCTGTACACATACACTCACAAAGTGATGTACATGTATATGCATATACATATATTTAATAGCTTTATATGTATGTATACATATGCAAATTCATTTATAAGCATGTATAGAGATTCTAACCCAGGCTGCTTTGAGGAAATGATATTCAAACAAACATGAATACTGGAGTAGAGTGTGGCAGACAGAATAGCCAGTGTGAATGTGAGAACCTATGGCAGGAAGAACAGAGCTTGGGAGGAACTGAAAGAAGGTGAATACAGCAGATGCAAAAGGAGCTGGAAGACCCAGAATGAATGGTTTAGGAAATGGATGCAGCAGCTTCCTCTTTAAAAATCTTCCTCTGAATTTTCTGAATCACAAGTCAAAAGTGCTGTAGTTTAAAGAACGCATGAGCTTTGACAGGGGAAGAGGAAAGGAGGAAAGAGGGGAGAGAAGGAGAGGGAAAGAGGGAAAGGGAAGAGAAAGAGGGAGCTTTTGCCTGCAGAGCGCAAGCTGGCTCGTCCACAGATGTCTCATGTTATTTTGGAAGTGTTATCCATTCTAAGGTCTGGTCCTTAGTTTAGAAATTATAATGTTAAATATACTCAAAGCTGACTGACTCCCAAACTCAAGTTATTAATTTATTCATTCTTTCAGTAAAGAATCAGTGTCCATTATGGTGTCAATCTCGGTGCTCTGTGCTCTCCCTCCTGGAGAGTTCTGCATCCTTGGATTCAGCCAACCACAGATCAAAAATATTTGGCAAAAACCCCACAACACAATAAAATATGATACAAAAATTAAAAAATACAAATTTTAAAATATAACAATTATTTACATAGTATTTACATTGTATTAGGTACTATAAGTTAAAAAATAAAAAAAGGAGCTAGAAGATCCAAAATGAATCTGAAGTAGGCAGGAGCCAGAAGACGCAAAGCCTTAACCTTATAGGCCAGAGAAAGAACTCTGGTCTTTAGTGCAGGAATACCAAGAAACTTTTAATGAGTTTTAGGGCAAGAGTTTGACATAAATGGTTTTGCATTTTAAAAGATTACATAGGAAGCAGGATTAAAAAAAGAGATTGGAAGGTGAAAGACTGCTTGTGGAAGACTAGCTGGAAGACCAGCGCAGTGGCACGGAGGAGGGAGGGAAGAAGTGATGGCCATTACCAGGGCCCTAGAAGGGCAGCAGAGAGGACTGGAGATTTGAGAACGGCAGACCCAGTGGCTGGTTAGGTAGGTTGGAAGGCAGTTTGCTACAGAATTAAAAGGAAAAAAGGGTGTCAAATGTGGTTCCTAGGTTCCCAACATGAACAGCCATGGGGATGGTGAGGCCAATTACTGAACCAGGGAACACTGCTGTTGCCAAGATCACTAGTGACCTCCGTGTCAAAACCAGCAGAGAGCTTTCAGTAGAGCCCGCCTTTACAGTTAGATTAAAATCCCGCTCTGTTATGTGCAAGCTGTGTAGCCTTGAGCAAAAAGTTTTTAAAATTTAATTTAAAAATAATTACAATGGTTTGTTTCCTTAAGTTGACATTATATAATTTAAAGCAAAAGCAAAAAACTCATACAAAATTAATTTTTGAAAATGACTAAGTATTGAGCATTATGTGTGCAGAACAGGCTGGGTTAAAGAAAGGCTTTTTTAATGGGAGAGAATTGAGCTGGTTTAATAAATCAGTTAAAAGTAAAGAAAGGTGATAGGGAATGGAATCCAGAAGACAGGTGCGGAGGTCAGCTTTGGAAAAAGACCAACTTCTCCACTGGGGTGACACAGAAGGCAGAATAGGTGCATGTAGATACGGGGAAGTTTGCAGACTGGTGGCCAAAAGCTGCCCCTGATCCTCACATGGATTCAGTTTTCTCCCAGTGGTGAGTGAGGCTGCCTGCGTGGAGAGAGAGGGTGAAGGGTGAGTGATCAGAGGCCTGAGGAAAGGGAAGTGTAGGATCCACTGTGGAGAGCAGAAGAGAAAGCTCACTTTGGAAACTCAGTAGGATCATTAAGCATGCCAGGGCTCAGGTGACTGCTAGAGAAATGTAAATATTCTGAGTTAAATAAGGTGACTACATATTTGGCAGGTCAGATCACACTCTCTGGAGATAAGTCATAATATACTTGGCTTAGATCTGGAACTACCAATAATAAAAGAAGAGGGTCTGTGTTTTGTTTCCTGGCTCCCTCGCAGTGCAATCTGAGTCATGCTCTGCACGTTGGCAGACCTCCAGTTCCCTAGCATGATCACTACCTCTCACATCCACTCAAACGTACAAATGCATAAAACAGTACCTAGGCAGGCTGAACAAATTAACTGAAAAAACTTAGTACCATAAAACAATTTTATCTGTCAGAAGCAGCTTTTCCAGTACTTATCACAAAGGGTCACAGGCAGACTTCAGGTTAATAGATGGCCTTGTTGGAGATGATCTGTCAGATGTTATAGGATGTTTTTACACATGTGTGTGCTGAGGAGACATTTTCATTTGACTTCAATAATGGTTTCTGAACTTGTGCTATGCCTGGCTAATGGAGAGACTCTGACCAAAGGACTCACTAACCTGGCATTTATCTCAACAGGAAAAAACAGAATCTTAGAGTTCCATGAAGGGGAGATTAATATGAATTAATCTACTGCGAGCTAAAATGCTTTGTGGGTGTACCTAAAGAAATGCATGCTTGGAAGAGCTAATTTTTAAGGGAAATTTTCACTTTTAAACATATATCCTTAAACTCTAAATTCTGTACATAACATTTTAAATTACCCTAAAATTCAGATACAAAAGTTGCCTTTTATATTAATAAAACAAACCTAGACCTTCAATTTTAATTTTATGTTAAAACATGCTAATAAAGAGAGAGACATATACAGGAGGAAACTGACACCCATTTATCAACCACCATACTCTTTTTTCACCAAGAAAGCTTAAAGGCCTTTCTAAGAGGACAAAAACTAGAAGCAAATTCCAAAGAGAAGGAAGAAAGAAAGAGAATAAACCTTTCCCTAAAACCCAGCTGCAAGGCTCAGAAGAATATTCTCGAGTTCCCCTTGAATGTCGCCTGCTCACACGAATGCATTCTGTTTGTTAACGGGCAATACAATGCCATTGTCTCATCACAAAGCTTGTTGCTAACAAATGCAACAGCAGCTTGTTGCTCAGACAGTTCTGTTTATTTTTTGCCTCAGAAAACTAATACCACGTTCCGAGTTAAATGACTAACATGGAGCTCATGCAGCCCATGCTTCTGGCATGCGAAAATCCTTGTAAATCCAGCGATGCAGATGAATACGTTTCTTTGTGGCCTGAAAACCCATTCACCCAAGAATATTCACGTCAAGAAAAGTATAGGCGAGTGGGTATGCGACAACACACTGAGACCCAGCTCAAACTAGTCATATGGCTGTTTCTCTATAGACTCTTAAGTAGCAACAGTAGGCATTGTTAGAAACTGGGTTAATCACACAACATTTAGTCTAGTTTTAAAAAGAAGTGGCCAGTGAGACACTGGACAGCAGTGGCTCTGTAAACTGATGCCTCGATGAACACACAAGTGATATAATATTCCAAAGCAATTAATTATAAATATTTACTGTTTTTTTCCTTCTAAATAGTCTAGATTCCACTGAGATTAGAGCAAAAGGAAATGAGTTGATTTGCTGGAAAAGACATTTAGATTAGACATTAGGTGAACCCTTTTGGCTATAACACATTACAGTGGACTTATGAACAACATCGTAGAAATGCTTTTTGCTATAAATCTTCTGCCCATGATATAGTTCTTCCTTAAGCAAGTGAAGTGGCTTTCAGTAAAACAAAAACGCCCGGGGACAACTGTTAGGTGCTATTTCTGAAGAGGCAACAGAGAGTGAAGTAATTTACAGTGCAAACTGATGACTCCAGAAATAGTACAAGAATAACTGGATTAAAATGGCACCACTGTGTTGTCTAGGTATTAAAAAATGCCAACAGTAGATACTTTTCTTCTCTTATAGCATGCTATTACATTTTATGCAGATCCTAACAGCAGCATCCTCAGCAGACTGAGGAATTTAATGGGTAACAGAGTAGGGTTTCTCACCCTTGGCACTGCTGACATTGTGGGCAGGATAATTCTGTGTGGTGGAGGCTGTCCTGTGTATTGTAGGCTGTTTGGCAGCATCCCTGACCTCTACCACTAGATGCCAGTAGCACCCCTTCCCCCAGAGATGACAACCAAAAATGTCTCCAGAATGTTGTCAAATGTCCCCTGGGAAGCAAATCTCGTCCCCCTCCCCCACTTCCACCCAGCCCCATCGTGAAGTACAGCCTCTGTGACCAGGAAGAGGACATGGCCACATACTTCCCCTCACTCCTCAACATGGGTTCTCTTCTCCACTCTCTCCCCAAGATGTATAGGTTTTCTCGCAAGACCCAGGACACCAACGTAAGGAACAGGGACTTCCTCATTAGAAAATGCTGGGCCTACATTCCTCAACCTGTGTGCACACAATCAGACTGGCCAGCCTCTGAATCTTTCTTGTACATTTAACTACAAGTTTTACTAAATCCTCTCGATAGAGGAGTTCAAGAAACAAGTATATATTTACTTAGGGACTAGTTAAGATTCAAAATGAGAAAATGGTACTTGACTTCTTAACATGAAGCTGGCAGCAATTCTCAGTCATGACCAATCATCACAAAGTGCTTCAAAATTACCTGGAAATCACCTCAAAAGCTTCCCAGGAACTCAAGAAATATTTACCTTACTTTCCAACTTGAGGCCGGTATGTTCTTTTTTTAAAGAACAAATGGGATTTTCGTATCACACCAAACACCTGAAATTCCACAGTTTAAAGTATCACTCCACTTCAGTACAAAGTATATTTGAAGAATAAGCAGAAATCATAGCAGGAGTTGATGGTGGAACCACTCACTTTATAATGGAGAAGAGTACAGACCTCACAGACCTTGTGCAGCCTAGTCAGGGCATGCCTGCGGCATGCCTTTTCTTTCTTTCCTTTAATGTCTCAAGTGCTAGAACTTCTAGTGCTTCCTTTGGTTTAAGGCCCTCCAACAGGCTTGCAATACAGATTTAAAGGAATAATATCCTATCAATCAAATCCACATATAAAATTACAAGCAGAACCCTGTTTGCAAATTAGCGCTGTGAGCTGAACAAGACTTGAGATAGACCCTTAGAACACAGGTCTAGCAATGTCTGAGTTTTGAGCATGATTCTCATAGCATCCACCTGTGTGAATCAGCAGCACAGCAGAAAGAGTCCGGGACTAAAATCACAAGACCTGGGTTCAAGTTCTGGATCTGTGTGTAACTAACTAGTTCTATTCAAACCAAGTAAGTTGTTTAATATCTCTGGACCTGAACTTCATTTGTATAAAAGGCAGGTGTTAGAATATGCAATAACTAAAGTTTTTGTGAGGAAGAGAGTGGTAGGGGAGTTGGCTATAAAATCACGATACTATAAAGAGTGTAATTCAAGTGCCCTTAGTCCTCCAAGGCAGAGGACAGATGGGGGCTGGGTGGTGATACCGGGGAGGAAGTACTCACAGTAAGAGGGCTGGGCAGGGAGGGAGCCTGAGGTCTGGTTTTAGTCCATTCGGGCTGCTCTAACAAAATGCCACAGACTAGGTGGCTCATAAACAACAGAAATTTATTTCTCACAGTTCTGGAGACTGGGAAGTCCAAGACCAAAGCACTGGCAGATTTGGTGTCTTCTTGCTGTGTCCTCACATGACAGAAGGGGCAAGGCAGCTCTCTGAGGCCTCTTTTATAAAGGCGCTGTTAGGAAAAACCAACTCAAACTGTGTTTTCCTCTGTTCTCACAGCACAACAATCAACACGGAAGACTGCTGTGACCCAGCGTGTAGGAGTTCTTTTTCTCCCCTTACATTAAGCAGCAGACACCAGCTGGACACCCTCTAATTCAATTCAATTCTGACGCTATCTATCTGGAGAGCACCTCAGATCTCACAGGTGAATGCTCAGTCTCACAAGACCGCCCCCCTTTCAGACACTAGTTGCAAGTCCAGGCCTCGGGAACTTCTGACCAACCAGCTTCAAGCTGAGGTTCCCAGACCCCCTTTTTGGGTTTGATTAATTTGCTAGAGTGGCTGGTTTATTATAAAAGATATTACAAAGGATACAGATGGAGAGATGTGCAGGGTGAGGTATGGGGAAAGGGGTGCAGAGCTTCTAGGCCCTCCCTGGGTGCGATACCCCCCCGGAACATCCACATGTTCAGCTATCTGGAAGCTCCCTGAACCCTGTCCTCTTGGGCCTTTTATGGAGACCTATTTGGATAGGCATGACTGAAGACAACCACCACTGGACAAAAAGGGCCTTTCTATGCATTCCTTCCTCCAGGGTATAGGGCAGGACCCTCTGGAATGAGGGTCTTATGGCCCACAATCAGATTAGAGTTCTGCCTCGGGCAGGTGAAAGGAGGACAGGAGAAGTTAAGAAAGAGAAATTCTATTTCCTGAGGCCTGCTTCTGAGGCCTAAAATGCCCCCAAATTATAACAAAAGACTGCAACAAGGGTTATGGGAGTTATAAGCCAGGAACTAGGAACAGAGACCAATATAAATATAAATATAAACATATATCTCATAATATCATAGTCATTAATCCCATTCATGAAAGTGGAACCCTCATTACCTAATTATCACCTCCCAAAGGTTCCATCTTCTAATACTATCATCTTGGTAATTAGGTTTCCACATGTGAATCTGGGGAGGCACACACACTCGAGTCATAGCAGGTCTTTTGTAAGTTTAGGTCATTCAAATCACTTAGGAACTGTTTGTATCACTTTACTGCTATGCTATAAAATCAGATCAC
>VBSM01000483.1:30484004-30499343 GCA_008086735.1 Cheirogaleus medius
AACCACGTGGGTACATGAACCAGGGCTACAAGGCAAAATACAGATGAAATAAAGGGCAGTTGTATTAAAGTGGTAGAATTATGAGTCTTTTTTTTAAATCACTTTCCAGACTGTTTACCTACCTATCTATGCCTATTCAAACTAACTTTACTTTCTCTCCTGCAGAATAAGTTTTCTTTACCTCACTATCTCTGCGCTATTACCATCATCTTTCTCAACATGTTATCATCTTAGATATTTACCCTACCAGCAATCATTAGTCTCAAAGCCAATATATTGACTGGCTTTGAGCTTTAAATAAGCTCTTTTCTCTCTGCCACCACCCTGTTTCAGGCCTCCTCCTTTCACACGTGGGGCACTGCAATGGCTAAATAGTCTAATTGTCTCCATGACTTTAATCCTTCCCTCTCCAAACCATCTTGAGCATCCCGTCAAAGCACCTTCCCACAAGACCACTTTCATCTCATCTCTCCCTTGCTCAACACCTCTAGCCTGCCGTTTTGTCCATGGCTTGGCGCTGGCTCTCTTATCCAACGCAGCTTCTTTTTTTCCTTCATAAACATGTGCACATAACCCGGGCCAGTTTCTATACTGTCCTCTCTATGGTCTCTCTTGGCTCTTGCTCATGCTTTGTTTGCTTCTTGAAGGCAATCTTCCTACTTGTCACCTAATTAGATCTTATATATATTACTTCTTCCCTCAAGTCTTCCCCATCCCTGTTAAACACCTTCATACCTGCCTTCACTGAAGTCTTAAAGTACTTCTGTTCTTTAATAGTGCCTTTTTATTTACTATTCCACATTGTTGTCTTAAAGAGTCAAACTTCCATAAAGAATGCTGTGAACAAAGAAAATGGTATGTCCAGTCATTTCAGGGCCTAATTCTCCTTTTAAAAATGGTGACATATTTTTGAGCCTAAGGCAAAACTGTGGCTTGGTCTATAACAAAGATATGCTACTTTCTTCTCCCCAACTAGATCATGAGCCTCTTAAAGATAGGAGTTGTATCTTATATTTTCCTATAGTACCTAGTTTGGCACTAAACATAAGGTAGGCACTCAATAAATATTAATAAGCTAAATTAACACGGGTTAACATCTCAAACACTTAGCAGGTACAAATAATGTTCTGAACAATTTGTTCTTTTGATATTTGTAATGATTCATGCTTTGGAACAAATGAATCATCAGTGGTACTGAAAAAAATATACACCATCTGAGTAAAGAGTTAAAATTTTTAAATAAAACATTAAAATTATAATAATAACAGCTAACAATTTTAGATCCCTTTCATTAAGTTAACAGGTATCTGTTTAGGTACTTTAATTTACATTATCTCACTTAATCCTCATAACAAAGTGCTATAATTATCTCCACATTACAGAGGAGGAAATCGTAGTTCAGGTGGATTAAGAAATCTATACAAGGTCCCATTGCTTCTTAAGCATCAGGGCCAGAATTACAATCTAGGGTTGCCTGACTCTAAAGCTCATGCTCTTAACCATTCTCCTGCTACTCTAAAATTCAATATAGGTTAATACTTATCTTGCCCAAGGCTTTTCAAAATACATAAGCATGGTCAATGTCAGATAATCCAGTTTTTCTGCCTTCTAGATTCCTCTTGGATACTGTTTCTGCCAAATCAGACCACAGGCAACACCCCGAACATACTCCAGTTTTTTCTTGACTCCCTTCTCCTCAATACTTCTCCTGTTTCTTCTCCCTGTTACACACACTCTCCTTATCTGCTGAAATCCTATTAACTCTTAAACACTCAGTTCATGGTCATTCCTATCTGAAGCTTTCTTAGATTCTTCTCTGTTATAAGATGAAATATTTGCTCCTACCCACTTCTTTAGCTCTTCATACTCTACTTCTGGGCCTTAGTATCTTTCTTCTTACTTAGCTATTTATATTCATATGGGTCTCCTATGCTGGATTGCAAACACTTTGATGGGAGGGGGCGGAATCTAAGGATCCACAGCCAGTTCTTCTTCATAAACACCAGACCCCTCACACAGTGCTTTGCACGTAAGAGGCATTTCAAGATGATTATTGAATTTGTTTAACTTACTTTCACTTGATACCAAGAGGAAATGATTGACTTTTTCCATTCTCATTTTTCTCTACAAAAACCATACAATATATACACATTGAAGTATATCCAAATGCTGGCTATTCTTGAGAGCACAGGCTTCTCTGAACTCTGAAAGCAATTCAGAGATACTGAGCACTCATTCAGCTTTCTTTCTCCAGAGGAGGATATGGTCTTCCAGGTGCTGAGTTTGGTTCAAGAATCAGGAAGACTGATATCTGTATGCATAGATTGTTGGTATATGTTTTTCCAAAATGATAATGTAAACTCAAGTATTAACGAGAAGTGGTATAAGAACAATTCAGGCCAGGCACGGTGGTTCACACCTGTAATTCTAACACTTCGGGAGGCTAAGGCAGGAGGATTGCTTGAGGCCAGGAGTTAGAGACCAGCTTGAGCAAGATTAAGACCTCTTATCTACAAAAAATAGAAACATTAACTGCGCTGGGTGGCCCGTGCCTGTAGGCCCAGCTACTAGGGAGGTTGAGGCAGGAGGATGACTTGAGCCCAAGAGTTTGAGGTTGCAGTGAACTATAGTGTTACCACTGTACTCTAGCCAGGGCCACAGAGCAAAACCCTGTCTCAAAAAAACAAAAACAGGTCGGGCGTGGTGGCTCATGCCTGTAATCCTAGCACTCTGGGAGTCCGAGGCAGGTGGATCGCTCAAGGTCAGGAGTTCGAAACAAGCCTGAGCAAGAGGGAGACCCCGTCTCTACTAAAAATAGAAAGAAATTAATTGACCAACTAAAAATATATATAGAAAAAATTAGCCAGGCATGGTGGCGCATGCCTGTAGTCCCAGCTACTCGGGAGGCTGAGGCAGAAGGATCACTTGAGCCCAGGCGTTTGAGGTTGCTGTGAGCTAGGTTAATGCCACGGCACTATAGTTCGGGCAACAGAGTGAGACTCTGACTCAAAAAAAAAAAAAAACAACCAAGAATTCAGCTGTTTTCCAAATGTGGCAAGATCCTATCTACACTATCCTTTGTCC
Source organism: Cheirogaleus medius (assembly GCA_008086735.1). Classification (NCBI taxonomy): domain Eukaryota; kingdom Metazoa; phylum Chordata; class Mammalia; order Primates; family Cheirogaleidae; genus Cheirogaleus; species Cheirogaleus medius. Next base: position 30,487,089 of record VBSM01000483.1, read on the forward strand.
CAGGGACTAGGAAAAAGCCACACTAAGATAACTGCCACCACCTGCTCCTCTGAATTGCCACCTCACCTCTCTTATTGTTACACAATTGGCTAAATAGAGGGAGTTTGTATTAATGAACACTCCCCACCAATCTGAAACTCACCTGAAATGTTACACAGTACTTCAAAGTATATAATTACCTTAGAAATCTGTAGCTTTATTGCCCTTCTACTCTCTATTGTTTAGAACAGATTTGGAATTCAATCAGAATTGATTTCAAAGTTATTTACATGCAAAATAAAAAAAAAATCAGTCTCTTCATTTTCATTAGGCATACCTTTTACAGATTTTTAAGAAATTATTAGAGTTTTATGGGCATGCACATGCTGGAATTTCCTGGGAGAGTCAAAGGCCGGACAAATATTTACTATTTTAGCCCAATCAACCTAAGCCCACCAGGATCGCTGTAGCTGAAGAAAATCAGGTTTGCTAACCCAAGCTGTGAGTGAGAGACTAAATACTAGAGGAACAGGAGGGTGTCTCCAAAAACAAAGGAAAAGATGAAGTTACTATGGGATTCCAGGGAAAAGTGGAGTTTAGAGGAAATTTAAAGGAAGCAGCATTTTGATAGACTCAAAGCAGGATTTTGTAAAGGGGTCAACTTTGGGCGGATCCAAGGTCCCATTTCCTTGAAAACTATAAAATTAAGATAGATATGTTGAGTCCAGAAACCCCTTATGCACAGCTCTGCATCTGGGTGGTAAATAAAAGCTGCTTCTGTGTGTCAAACTGACTTAGATCCTCCAGGCAAGAGTAGGATGTGTCATTCTTACTGATATAATTTCAAAGAGCAAAGTTTCTGATAGTCTAAGATTATAGAGAACGAAGTTTCTTAGTGACTAAGAAAGCTCAAAGAAAGGGATCATTACGACATTTTAAAACCATAGTATGGAAAGCCTGTACTTGGGAGAAATATTGTTTCTTTTTAACTTTGTAGCTGGATTTAATGTCTGTTACACCAGCCTGATAAATGGCTGGCCAGATTTTACTTTCTCAGTCTGAGCCAATTTTTCCTTTCTCTAAAATAACATATGTTCATTGAAGAAAATGACAAAATATACACAGCACAACATTTGAAGTTAACCACTATTAACATTTGGAATATCTTTATAAACTTTTTTCTATGCAAATATCATTTTTGTTTATAAGACTGGCTGTACATACAGTTTTAGAGCTTTTTTGGACCAATTTAGCTAATATCTTCCAATATAATTAAATATTCTAATATTACACCATTGCTAATACTTGGTAATCTATTGTATAGAAGCACCAACTTTTTTTTTTTTAATCAAATCTTTCTTGTTAGATATTTTGGTTATTTCAAGCTTTTCTCTATTTTAAATAACATTGCAAGAAACATTCTTGGAGAAATCTTTCTATACATTCATGATAATTTCCTTAAGATAAATCATTATAAATAATAAATGGGTGAAAAAGAATGCATATTTTCACATTATAAAATTGTGTTACAAAAAGGTAATCATTTATACCCCGACCTGTAGGACATGAGGTTCTATTTTCCCATACCGTTGCCAACACTAAGTGTCATCAAATTTTTAATCACCAATATTAATCACCCCCAATATTATAAACAAAGAAAAGTATCCCTTTTTAGTGTTTATGTCTTTGAGTACTACTGAGGATATATAACAAGAGGATTCTGAGCTACCTTTTGATGAGGTATGTTTAGTGACATTAAGCAGGGAGTGTCAGAAGCACAAAGAGGGGAAATGTTTTAAGTTAGGACATGGAGGAATGAGAGACTCTTTCCGCTAAAGGAGCTTTTAAAACTGTTTTCCATCTTTCTAGTGTGCCGAAGGTGGCTAACTGCACAGAAAGACTAAGACATGCTTCCTAACTTTTTCCACTCATAGCACACATATTGAATGATATTTGAACAGAACACTGGGGTAACTACCAGCCATCCCAGACCCTCCCCAGCCACCCTCAAGGGCTGAGGAAACCATCTCCACACATCTATACACTGAGTCACACCAGGAAGGGAGCTCTGGACCACAGCAGCCTGAGGTGAGGTGTCCTGAACTTAGGTAAACACTCCCCCCACGCACACACACATCCTTTCTCTCTCTCTCTCTCTCACCACCCCCACATCTCTCTCTCTTGCACCCTCCTCTCTTTTTCTCTCTCTCTCTATACACACACACACATACACAGAAAATAATTTGGAAATATATTCACTAAGTATAGTTTTTATGTTTATGATAAGTGATACTTTTCTTAATCTTGTTTATCTATATTTTTTATCTTCCTAAAATAATCAAATGTTACCATATTCATTTTCTAGTTCCCAGAGCTACAAAAATTATATGTTACAGAAACTACCAAAGTTATGTCATCCTTAGCTAGCTGGTGCCCTTTAGTTAACCTCAAAAAAACCAAAATTTTTCTCTTTGCTATCTAGTTTCTACCAGTATTCCTTATATTTTTATGTCAGTTACTATTATCATTATAAAGTATTTATAGATGTATAACCACTGCTAGGTTTCATTCCTGAGTCTCACATAAAGCATTTTTGTTCAGAATGTTTACCAAGTATCATCTTTAGTTGCCTAGTTTCATGTTCTATATTGAAAATATCCTAATGACTTTCCTATACATTTTGAGTAAAGTTTTTCTGAAATAAAATATTGTGCTGCCTCATTGCATCCATTAATTCTATTCAAGTCAGGATCTGAGAATTTATTTGCTTGCTTCTGACAATTGCTATTTTTTTTTAGCCCTTCCTGGGAGCCTAGCATGACCTGAGAACTGTGTTCATGCATTACATGCATGATCTCATTTAATTATCACAACAATCCTATGAAATAGAAAGCATTTTCTTCAATTCACAGTTAAAGTTGAGGATCAGAGTTTAAATGACTTGCTCAAGATCATGCAGTCTGCAAGCAAAGCGAAAATGCAAACCTGTTCTATTAAGTCCAGGTTAATCTGTCTCTTGAGTCCAAGTTCTTGGCCAGGGTCTACTTTAGATGCTTGACTCATCACCACAGGTTGAATTCTCGTATTGCTAACCCTCATCTCTCTCTGGAAAACTGCACTTCTGTCTAGTGCAAGGCCATCAAAAGAGAAAGCACGTGTGGTTACCAGTCAGTGCTGCACTGGAGCCAGTTCACGAGGCTTGTACAGGCTTTTGAGACCTGGTTGTTCAATTTTTAAGAATTAGGCTGAGTACGGTGGCTCACGCCTATAATCCTAGCACTTTGGGAGGCTGAGGCAGGAGGATTGCCTGAGGCCAGGAGTTCAAGACCAGCCTGAGCAAGAGTGACACCTTATCTCTACTAAAAATAGAAAAACTTAGCCAGGCATGGTGGCACGTGCCTGTAGTCCCAGCTACTTGGGAGGCTGAGGAAGGAGGATCACTTAAGCCCAAGAGTTCAAGGTTGCAGTAAGCTATGAAGAGGCCACTGCACTCCAGCCTGGGTGACAGGGCGAGACCCTGTCTCAAAAATAAATAAATAAAAATAAAAATTTTTAGGAATTAAACTCATCATTAAAAATTAAATTATATAAACTTACAATTATATTTTTAAAAAGGTAGTAAGTACTCAAAGCTCATCATTTCCTAATAATTTTATTCATATTATCATTACAATATGCTCATGAGGTTACTTACATCTATGATATCAGTATTCTGGAAATACCATATGTACGTATAATGGTGTGCTATTGCAAATCTCTTCTCAACTCCATGTCCAGTGACATCATGCCGGTGGCTTTAAGGCAGCCATGGCTAGAATATTAACACTAGAGAAATCGACAAAGCTACAAGTCAGGGTTTCTTACCCGCTCAAAAACCAGCTGTTAAAAATTACCAGCACGCCACTTTTCACTACCATTCCTTTAACAGACATTAGCAATTGCAAAATTCTCTTCTGCTGAATAAGAACTTAGTACCTACCACCTTTTCTCCCCTTAAGGAAAAGAGCATTACCCACCTCTCAACTCTTGATGCTCCATTCCAAATATAAGAAGCCCCATCCCTGGCCTCTCTCAACCCCTCGCTCATTCCCCCTTAGTGAAGGAGGAGGTTGTTAACCTGATCACAGAGAAGGAGGAATTGGGCATGTGAAGCACAGGCCTTTCTTTTCTATGTTCTCTTAAGAGCATGTACTCTCTGCCTCCAACAGCAACCAGCGGATGGACTCTGGACCTGACAGGGAGAAAGGGCGGGAGGGGGACACAGGGACAAGGAGGCTATTCTGGTCCAGCATAGCTGGGTAGGAAAGACTGTCTAATCCTGAGATTCTGTTTTAGAAAGCAGGCTGCTTGCACATATAAACTGCATTCTCCATTATTTGTTAAAAATAAGAGTGACATGTTGGTCTTATTCCTCAGCTCTAAAAGGGTTCAGACCTCAGGGGGAGAAGAGCATCGCTATTTATTGAGCTTTCTCAAACCCCCAAACTTAACACTGTACTCTAGCCAGACACTAGCAACTGATTAGTGTTCATAATAAAATTAAATCTGTTTGCAATCCTGGGTTTAATGACTATAACAACAACAGTAGCCGCTAACAATTGGAAATGTGCCAGATCTTGGGCTAAGGGCTTTATATAAACTGACTTGACCCAACAGTCACTCATAAAGCAGATACATTTACCCACAGTGCTGGTATTGCTCCAATTATAAGCACATAATTTTTTAATTTCAGAGAGATCATAAACTTCTTTACACCAAAATTTCTCCTTCTTATATTAAATTTTACATTGCTGCCAATACTCAATTATCTTTCTCCCTAAATGAAAATAATGTGTCTTCTCCTATGTTGTAACTCCCACCTCTGTGCCCTCTGCTATTTCCTGGATACCAACAGAAGGAGCTATATTTCTGAAGTCAATGTACTTTTATTTCTCGTAAGACTGAAAGATCTTCGGAACAATTTTCATAAGCAGCCACATATTTTATCAAGTTTTTCTTTAAAACTAAATTTACATTCATTTATTCTTTCCATAAAAATTTGCCAGGATTCTCTTGGTTTTATACTTGATTTTTCATCTCCTTGTCCACCCACACCAATCTTTTCCTTAGCAGTTAATGTGCGCTTATTGATTTCTGACATGCTGCATTAGTTTGTCTTGAGGGATGCTTGATTTCTCTTTCATGTTCCTCTATGACGTAATCCTATTTTACTGCTCATGACTCACAATATATTTTCAGAATCAGTGTTCAAAACACAGAACATTTAAATAATTTAAGTTCTTCTTCACGGAAGCATGCAATGTTAAGAATTTTAATATTTTAATATATTATCTTCATGTGCAAATGTACCTAAAATAATTCAGAGATAAAAATTCATTCCCTTAATATCTAAAGAAAAAATACTTAGCAAACTCCATCAGTAACCCACTCCATTGGTAATTATAATCTCTTAAATTAATCTATTCATTACACCCATTTCCTCTAGTTTTATTCTAGTAAAGCAGAAAATATCACCTCAATCTCAGTATGTACTAGATAAAAGTAGATAAAAGGTTTTCTTTTCTTCTCCAAGCTAAATAATCTTTCATCTTTTCAATTTTAAACTTTCCAGCCATTATTAAAATTTCCTCCCTAGTATTTTCGGATTCTCCATTTTGCTCTTTAAATAAGGGGTCAGAAATAAACAAATCCAGAACTGAAAAATCTAATAAAGATTGGACTGGTAGTAAATAAGATTATGGCAGTGGTAGTCTGCTCTGATTTTCTTTATTACTACTTGTTTATCTGGTAATATATCACTGTCTTAATAACAGATGACAATACTTCTGATGGTATTGTTCTCTGCCCAAAGGATTAGTGCCAGCCAAGACTCACAAACAGAACAGAGTTATCTCCATACCCTGAGGAAACCCCACAAAGTTGGAGCCCTATGTCACTGCTGTTTTCTGCCCACCTGGTAAGCAAGCCACCCAGCTTTAAATATAGGATTTGAAGTCAGGCAGACCTGAGTTCAAATCCCAGCTATGTTACTTATTAGCTCTGTGATCCTGGGCAAATGACTTTGCTCTCTTCAATCATAAAAGGGAATAATAATATCTAATTCACATGCTTGTTACAATGGTCAAGTAAAATGATGATTATAAAGAATCATACATTGTGCTTAATACATAGTATATGTTTAACAAATGGTAGCCTGAAACACACAAAGAAAATTTTCTCTTCTTGAGCATTTGCTTGTCTTCTCTTTAACCTTGGCAAATGTCCACTCCAGAGAAGTTGTATTTTTCTAATGTTTATGTGGAAAGTAGAGCTATTCTGCCTCACTAAACCATACAACAAATAGTATGGTAGCAAAAATGGCTATTTGCCTGTCCTATATCCATTCTTCTTTCTCCCTTAGTAACAGAATTCTCCATTTTTCAACTGGGCCTAAAGCTGCCTGGAATAAGATTCCCTATTATATCTCAAGTGTTCTGACCAATAAAATATGAGCACAAATATCATATAGCAGTATCTAGAAACTTCCTAAAAGATAGTGCATGACCTTTGCCACCTTCTTTTCTTGCCTTCCCCCTGCCTCCTGGAATTAGGATATGATAAATGGCACTCTAGAATCCATCCTGGACCATAAGGACTCTGGAACATACCCTGAGCACGGCAGAGCAGTGAGCTAAAAGGAGCCTGGGTCCTTGAGAAAGGTGAAGCCCCCGTCCCAGTCTTGGACTGCCTACCTTACTATTCAGCCTTAAAAAAGGAGGAAATCCTGCCATTAGAGATTAGGGATGAACCTGGAGGACACTGCCAAACACAGAAAGACAACTACTGCATGATCTCACTTACACGTGTAATCTGAAAAAGTCAAACTCGTAAAGGCAGAGAGGAGAATGGTGGTTACCAGGGGCTGGAGGGGTGGGGGTGGGGAGATGCTGGTCAAAGGATACAAAGGCTCAGTTATGCAGGAAGAATAAGTTCTGGAGATCCAATGCACAGCATGGTGACTATAATTAAGTAACACTGTACTGTATACTTGAAATTTGCTAAGAGTTGATCTTAAGTGTTCTCATCACAAAAAAACAATGGCAACTACATGAGGTGATGGATATGTTCATCAGCTTGATTGTGGGAATCATTTCACAATATATACATATATCAAAAATCACATTGCACACTTTAAATATATATAATTTTTATTTGTCAAGTGTACCTCAATAAATCTGGAGGAAAACCCATTATACTTTGGATAAGTCGTCATTATTTGGAGGGAGAGGGTCCTGTAACTTTCATCTGAATCAAATCTTAACAAATAAGTACCTCCAATCTACTCATGGGGTTAAACCAGTGGCTCTCAATCAGGGGAGACTTTTCCCCCTGGGAACATTTGACAATGTCTGGAAATATGTTTAGCTGTCACACCTGTAGAGTACTACTGGCATCCACTGGGCCCAGGCCAGGATGCTGCTAAACATTGCACAATAAACAGACCACCAATAAAGAACTATCTAGCCCCAAATGCCAATTTTACCAAGGTTGAAAAACTTTAGGGTAAAAATGCCTCTCAGGAAGGCCAGTGATAAAATTCCCTTTGTTCATTACAATGAACATGGAAAAGAACGAAGTACCCTCAACAGTCACCATGTACCTCAAACAGTACAGTTTTCAAAGAGTCAGAATACAATGAAAGACATGATGTGACAGCTAGCCTGGACTTCAAATTTGTAGCAAGTGGGAGAACACTCCATTTAAAAGAGATCCTCAATACTAGTCTCATGTTATGATCACTTGGGGGAGCTTTTTAAAAATACTGATGTCCAGGTTCCCCTCCAGACTAACTATACAAAAATTCCTGGGAGTGAAGCCCAGGCATTTTTTTGGAAGAGTAAATAATTTTCACTGGAGTACTTTTTACCAATAGGGTAAAGAATTACCCAAGGCAGGCAGGACTGCATACTTTCCTGGGCTACAATCTGCCCATGCCTTTATAAGAAGTCTGCAAGGGTAGATCTTTCATTTCTCCTTTGGTGTTATTTAGACCCTGCTTTGTCTTCAAAATAAAGGAACACTCAGCGTTTTCTCTGCTATCACTGTAATTGTTGAGTTTCACTAATGGACACACTTTCATTCTGAGCTCTGGTTTGCCTTCCTTGATTGTGGCATCATCTCCCCACCCACACCAGCAGTGGGAAATCTACTCAACTGCTCTTTAATATCCTGTACCAAGATGGCATTCACATTTCTGGCTCCTGTGTTAGCAGAGTTGGTCACTGCTCCTACTAGAAAACTGAAAAAATAAAAATATTGGACCAGTGTAGCCACCACATCTTCACTTTGACATCTTGAATCCAGAAAAGAAGAAAAAGGAAGTAGCTACAAAGGACAAGAGGATATTCAACTGTACCCTTTTTTAAGGCCTGAGCAGTTCCGATATATAACCAGGGTTAAAAACCACTAAATTTAATATATTTGAAGGATGCATTTCTAGCTCTATAAACCTACTGTGAAAACACTTCATGCTGACTCAGAAAACAATCAAACTATTCCAGGCCTGCACATATCACCCTCAAAGTTTTTTGTGTTTTGCTTTGTTTTGTGTGGATTCCAGCCTAGCAGAGCTGAATGACTTTATTTCCTTTAGAAAATATCCATCTATCTACCAAATATGTATGAAATAAAAGTGAATGTGTTCATCAACTGCTGAGTCTAAATAAAACACATTCCCTACATTAGGCAGCCTATCCCAAAATCTTACTCAGAGCAATCTAAAGATAGTGACCTAAAACGCTAATATAGTCAGACAGCAGAGTACTCTAATTGTACTAGAAAAACAACAGAACAGCTCAGACCATGATGAAAGAAAGCAACTCCACGGGTTTGGGGAGGCTGATAAGCCTCAAAAAAGACTTTAGACAAGAGTCTAATAAAAAGTAATTCCTACTGTCAATACAATAAGCAGACCTGACTCCCGAACAGGAGAGTAATTTTTTACATCAAACAAACAAATAAATAACCAAGTAACAATGTAACAGAGGGAATGGTCTGAAAAAGGGTAAAATGTCTTATGAATTATCTCTTTAAAACCTCCCCCACTCTTTTTGGGAATTAAAACTTGCATTCCTGCCCACAGCAAGTAATCAGAGGGGCAGGGGAGTGTCCTTTGTTCTTTGTACCACAGGAGATGGCACAAAGGAATTGTCCTGGAGTGGAGGTCACCAAATTGTCTTCCCTGGAGAAGGGATGGATGAGGACCATCAACTGTAGTTAAACAACAATAGCCTGAAACAAACAAACAAAAACCTACAAAAGCTCTGTATATTTCTGCTTCTAGACAGGACATTGGTACTTAAAGACGGGAGTTTGCCAACCTACTCATTTGCTGGCAAATTAATAAACCTCCCTTTTCTTCTCCTCAAACCACTTGTCCTCAGTCTTCTGATGTGGCCTCAGGTACAAGTGTCGAACTTTCGGTAACAAGACAACTTATGTAACATCATCAAGCAAAATATCAATCTCTGCTATTGCATTTGTTCCTGACAGACTGTCTAGTTACAACTGTGCACAAAGCAGAGAATAAAGCCCTTGGGTGTGCTCCTCAGATACAATGGATAAGGACAACTGCCCCATGTATAAAGACATCCCAGTGCCACATCAAACAGAACTGCCTAAAATTCTACTATACAGCAAAGCCTAAGGAGTCATCTCACAGTCACAGGTCCAGGGAAGATGCCTCAGGATATGCAGAATCTGCAAAAGTGTTCAGAAAGTAACTCTAGATGTGTATATCTACCATTGAGAAAAATGCCCTGCACACTATTTTCTCCCAGGTTCTTTGCCAAGCTTGCTGAGAGAACTATAAACTCTTTAGGATCACCATGATCCCACAGCTGATGTTGCCAATCGCATATGACACTTTCAAGGAGAAATATATACCTCTCGTCACAAAAGAACTCTCAGTCCTTCTAGAGAAAGTCATCAACACATTTCCCAAGCTCTACATGAGGAACTGAAAGCTTATAACGGGATGGAGGTCAGGACTCAGTCATTATACCAACGTAATTAAATCTGAAAACGTATTCTTTCTGCCTCTAATATACTAATAGACACTTTAAGAGCTTGATTATCTGATCATCAGAGTACTTCCAAGTGCCCCCCGCCCCTGACTCTGCAAACTCCACTGAAAACGCAAAGTCTAATGGTAAAGTGGAAGACACAGAAGAGATACAATATATGGAACAGGAATAGTGCACACTGGGAATATCCCCTTGTGCCTGTGTTCCATCAAGTCCTTATTGCTGGTAGAAAGAGGTTAGGACTCTGCAACATTTTATCTTACTCTCCTTTATCAACAGCCACTGATAATGCTACTGAAATGCTACAGAAGAGGCTCAAGGGTCAGTCAAAAGGCATCCTTGAAAGTGCAAACAACCCAAATTGCCCATTAACTGATGAACAGAGAAGCAAAATGTGGTATATTCATACAGTGGCATATTATTCAGCCAAATAAAGGAATGAAGAATTGATACATGCTGATGGGGCTCAAAAACAGTATCCTTCCATTGAAGGCCTCAGAAGCAAAAGTTTCTCTCTGACCCTCTCTTGTCCTCCTGCTTCTCAGTCCCATTCTCCTCTGAAGCTAACCAAGAAACTAGAATACCTCTTCCCCAAAGAGGGCCATAGAAACCAAAATACCTTTTCCCAAAAGCCAGCCATAAAACCTAAAATTATTCTGTGCAAAACCTGGCCATAAAGAAATTATCAGACCTACCTTGTTTGACAGTAAGTCATAAGACCCCCATGGAGTCTGCTCCATACCCAGAAGGAAGGAATGCTGCTCAGAGAGACCAAGATGAATCTGGACAGACAGACCTTGCTGGGTTTCCCCACTCAGTTTACTAGCATTAGATCATACCCTTTTTTGTCCCAACATATTTCTACATTGAAAGGACAGCCTTGCTAATAAACTATCTAACAGAAAAAGGGATAAAAAGATTGCTGTCTTTAAGATTAGCTACACAGGTCTTAACTCTTGGTCTTCAAAATTAAATGTCTGCTAAGATTTTTTTTTTTTTTTTTTTTTTTTTGCAGCACTTGAAAAGAGCTAAGCAGACAAAAAGTGTAAAAATCCTCCTCGCCAGACCGGTTCAGACAGACTACTGATAAGCTACTCTCCAAGAGAAGAAAAAAAGGAAAAAACCAGAAGTAGTGGCTCCACAGCCATTTTTTCTGCTATCAGTCTGTCATAATCAACTTTTCTTTTTTCCCCCCTTTTTCCCCATAAAAATCCCAAGCTCCTCCTGCTCAGAGCCAATACTTCTTTTCTCTTTCCCTTCTGACTCTCTCTCTCCTCTTTTCTCTCTCTCTCAGAAAAATAAAATAAACTTTTTACTTCTTTCTATCCTAATCTGTGTTGAGAATTCTTTCTCATCCCATGCACAAATTCTCACCCTAACATACATGGTTGTCCATACTTTGTTGTACTTAAGCATAAAAACGGACAATTTCCTCTGTATCTTTGGGTCTTAATTCTGAAGGCTTCCATGTATACAGACTAAAATAAAGCTGTATGCCTATTCTAGAAATCAATCTGCCTCATTCCAGTGATTTTTCAGTGAACTTTTAAGGGTTCAAGAGTCTTGGTCCCTATAATACTATAACATGGATGAACCTTGAAAACATTATGCTGAGTGAAAGAAGACAGATACATACTGCATATGCATATGCTGTAAAAAGAAAACTAAACACACATTCACCCCTAAAATATCTCAGATATGCTAAGGGAGATTGTGTTCCCCTATAAAAGACACTCCTGTAGTATTTTCAAACGTGTTTTCTCGAAACAATCAAGAACCTCTTATTCCCAAACCCAGAGTCTCTGCATTTTCCAAGAAAAGTGAAACCAACACAATGTTCTACATTGTAATTAAAAAACACATCATCTCCTTTCAATCCTTTTCTAAAAAGGTAGGCATCTGAGCAGCTAAGTAGGTACTCCTAACAACTTAAGTGCTTTTAATCTATTATAACCTAATTACCATTGACCCTTGAACAACACAGGTTTGAACTGCATAGGAGCATTTAATGGGATTTTCTTCTGCCTGTGTCACCCCTGAGACAGCAAGACCAATGCCTCCTCTTCCTTCTCCTCCTCAGCCTACTTAATGTGAAGATGTAAGCCTTTATGATAATCCACTTCCACTTAATTTTTTTTTAATAGACAGGGTCTTGCTAAAGGCTGGAGTGCAGTGGCACAATCATAGCTCACTGCAGCCTCAAACTCCTGGG
>VBSM01000483.1:30542876-30583803 GCA_008086735.1 Cheirogaleus medius
TTGGAGTGGCTGTGGCAATTTCTTTAAGACAACAATGAAGTTTGCTGCATCAAGTTGACTTCTCCTTTCATGAAAGATTTCTCTGTATCATGTAATGCTCTTTGATAGCTTATGGATACTTTGAGATTAAGACCTAGGTCAGGGTTGAGAAAGATAATATCCTCCTAATGCAGCATCCCATCAAGTGGTTATCCAGTCTTTGCTGAAGTGTGTTTAGTAACCCGAGGCTCAGAATCTTAGAAAGTAGCCCATTCCACTTTTGAACAGTCCTTAAGTTAAGCTCATGATAGGTTTCTTATGCACTGCATCTATTAATGCAAGTTCTACCTTGGAACCACAAATAAGAGGTCTGTAATCTTTTTGCATATTACAGTCTTGATAGGAAAGTATTTGAACATATTCGTAGTCATTATTTTTACTCACTATGAGATATTTGTTCTCTAAACTATCATGACTTAGATTCTAGACTCTTCACTCTTTCCTTCTACACCCAGAAGGAAATCTTCATTCAAGAAATCATTTGACCACGTAGAATATAATGCAATTTGTTTTAGCCTGTATACTGCTATTCTAGTATGACTTTAGAAAATACTAGTTTTTTGGTTTCCGAGTTACACTTTTGCCACATGGTGAGCTTCAAATCTTTTTCTTTTTCTTTTTTTTTTTTTTGAGGCAGAGTCTCACTTTGTTGCCCAGGCTAGAGTGCCATGGTGTCAGCCTAGCTCACAGCAACCTCAAACTCCTGGGCTCAAGCAATCCTTCTGCCTCAGCCTCCCAAGCAGCTGGGACTACAGGCATGTGCCACCATGCCCAGCTAATTTTTTCTATATATTTTTAGCTGTCCAAATAACTTCTGTCTATTTTTGGTAGAGACGGGGTCTCGCTCTTGCTCAGGCTGGTCTTGAACTTCTGAGCTCAAACGATCCACCCGCCTCGGCCTCCCAAAGTGCTAGGATTACAGGCGTGAGCCACCGCGCCCGGCCTTCAAATCTTTTTCAACTGAACCTTCTTTTTAAGCTGAGGTCCTCAGTGTACCTTCCCTTTTCACCTCCCTCTATTCTGTATCTGTGCTATTATTGTGCTATTATTTTAGCTGTTCTGGAATATCTCTCCCTACTAAGATTTTGGCTTATTAATTTCCCTCTGCTTGTTTCAATGTAGCATAATGGTTAGGAGTGCTGATTCTGCAGCCAGACTGCCTGGTTTCCAATCCTGACTCTGCTTTCTAGCATTGCGATCTTGAGTGCTTCATCTGTCCATCTCAGCTTTCTTTTATTTGCAAGTTTGATAAATCTCAAAGTCATAGAAGGCAAACTTGCCACAAACTAGTAATTGAAATTGGTCAAGTCACTTGGATGTGCCATACCTTAGTTTCTTCATTCTTAATGCAAGGGGGTTGAAGTCTTTTCCTTTCAGGACTGTTAGGGAACCGTGAGGATAGGGGTTGAGAAGAGGATTAGCCCTAACACTTATGCACCATACACCATCCTGAGGAACTTTGGCTAGGTCTCATTCAAGGTTACCAGGGATCACTAATAGGGAAATTCTTGTGTAACATCATACATAAAAATCAGACATGCTGGAAACATTTCAAGTTTAGTGACTTACAGAATCGTCACTGTCCTTGGCAGAAACACCTTTGGAATTCACTATTTTGGGAAAGAGTTTAGTCACAAGGTCAGATTGGGATAGTCACTAGTTAATTCAGAGTTCTAAATTCTTGTTACCTAAGGTAATGCTTTTTAATTTACCCACGGCAACTGGATTATTTAATTTGTGACACCAATGAGATTTTTTCCAATTTACTTTGTTAGAGGAAAACTGCTACGTGGCAAATAACATCCAGCAAAATGTGTCAAGCACTGACATGTATATCTAATTTTGACTGTACAAACTATCCTTTTTAGCAACAGTTCCTAAAATCATACTGCTAAACAGGTCCCATTTTTCTTTTAAAATTTTTGGGAGGGTTTTATCTTGCCCACTGTTTGCCATCAAATAAATCATAGATAACACAATGTGTAAAAGAAAAAAAAAGTCTCAGTATCTAGTCTTACGAAGGACCATCCTGAGAAGCAGAATAGAACAGTAGTTAATAACATGAACCCTAAAGTATGCCTGCTTTAGAATCCTGGCTGTGCCCCTTGGTAGCTGTGTGACTTTTGTAAGTTCTTGCTCTGCTTCAGTTTCCTTATTGGTAAATGAGAATGATAAAACCTTAAAGCTGCACTTGGAGCAGTGCTAGCATGTAGTAAGTACTCAGTACATTTAGCTATTAGTAGTAGAGTAGCATATTGCACTAATACAAGTGACACTGACTTATGCTAGTAATTTTATTTCCTTAATATTTAAACTATTATCAGTGATGTGGGTTGGAATGATTTGGATGGTTGATTTGTTTTTTTAAGGTTTTTTTTAAATTGACTAGGAAAACTTAAGCTTTTCTATCAGTATATTTCAAGTAAAATCAAAAAGAGACATTGTTAATAAGTTTATATAATGATATACTAATTCTGGGCAAAGCTTTCATAGAAACTTGTAATTCTTTTATGACTTACTAAAATTGCTCTTTCATTATTCTTAATATCTCTTCATTTCTTCAGATACTATAATCATCCACCTCTTATAATTAAATAATTTTCTGTGATGTCAGTTTCTTCAAATTTTAAGAAAACATTCCTTCTATATTTGTAATTTAAATTACAACATTTGTTAAACTCCAGGTCCTGATTCATTCCAGTGTGGCCTTAATCCACTAGCAAAGCAGAATCTGTCCAGACAATGTAATATTACCTTTGACACTTGACACTGTCTCTAGTACCACCCAAAGTTTAAACTTTCATACCATCTTCATATATGCATTATAGTACATTACCTTTTGATGACAGTTTCTCATCTCCATAGACCAGTGGCATTTCAAACCCTTCACTGAGACCTTCAGTAAGAAATAGCTTTTACATCAAGGACTAGAACACATAATGCATTTAAGTAACAAAGATTCATGAAATATTACTTTTATATTCAATGCACTCTTGATTATTATACTATATTCTACTATTTTTCTTGGTTTAATGATTGACATGACCTACTGAATTGATTTTACATTGGGTTGTGAACAGAGCAAAATATTGCTCTGGGTTATGCTATGAAACCATTTGCAGGTGGCAGAATCAAGTTTTGAGCCTGCATGTGTCTGACTCAGTTCATTCTTTTTCAAACGCCAAGCAGACTTCCATTCATCACTTATTTGCTTAATTTATGGCACAAACACTATTATGGAAATATAAAAAATGCAGTGGGATTGTTGTTTTTTTTCTAATAGATTAACTCTTCATTTCTGCCCCTTTCCCCCCCCCTAGTTTTTGTTTAAATGTAGAAATTGTATTATTGATCCAGTATAGATAACAATTTTGTATTCTGTATTTTTCAAGTTGATATATCATCTAAGTCAGGGGTCTACAAACTTTTTCAGTAGAGGGTCAGATGGCAAATATTTTCATCTTTGTAGGTCATAGGGTCTCTGTCATAACTCCTTAGCTCTGCAGTTGTAGTGTGAAAGCTGTCAGAAGCAATACCTACACCCATGAGTGGGGCTGTGTTCTAGTAAAACTTTATTTACAAAAATAGATAGCAGGCCAGATTTGGCCAATGGACAGTAGTTTGCTGGCCCCTAATCTAAATAATTATTTTGATGGAATCATATTTTTCTATACAAGTTTTTTTCAATATTACAAGTAATGGTGTAATTAATACCATTTCGTTTTTAGTGTTATATTCTTAAGATAAATTTCCAGAAGCGAAGTTACTGATTCAAAGGGTTTATAGATTTTTTTATGGCTTTGAAAATTAATTAAAGAGACAAGTTTCAGTTTTTATAAATTACTTGAGAGAATAAACTTTGATTTCTATGTGGATAAACAGGATGCCTAAAACCTTATTAGGTATATTTATTAGGTATATTAGGTATATTTCTTTGAGGATTTTGGAAGGAGGCTGTCAGTTTGAATTTTAAAATGTAAAGAGGATGTTAATCTATGCTATGGACAGTAATACATTTTGCATTTTAATATTAGGTATAAATTTTATATTCTATTTCTCAAATTTTAAGACCAACTTACATGTGTTAGAATTTAAAAACTCACTCGTATTTTGGTTAATCTTCACTTAGGTTATAAAACATATTAAATTTCCCTGAACATTGTATACCATTTGCAAACTTGCTTAACAGTGCAATTTTTTATTATATTTGATTTTCTTAAGTACTTCAAACACCTGACAAGGACACTTACAAATCTAACAAAGGATATCTTCCTAATCACTTAGATATTCTTTATAAATGTACTAAGTCTAAACTTAGTGATTTAATCATTCAGATTCCCTGAAGCATTTAAAAATAGATTATAAACAGTTAAATTTTTGTAAATCTACATCAGAATCTCTTAAATTCTTCAAAGCCTCGAAGGCAGACAGAATTATCCAATGATGATAAAATGTATTGCCACACATACCTGAATCTATCATATTAACATATCACATTAATATTAATAATACAAGTTTTATTAATTTAAAAATCATATCTGTGCTTGTTTTTATATCTTTCTTAGGTTGCAGGGTCACTTAAGCAATTAAAGGCTGCAGAGTATTATGTCTGTTTATAATACAGATTACATAATCTTTTACTAACTGATTTGATGTAAAATAGAATTGTGGTATGAACATAGTAAGCACATAATTGCATTGTTGGCTATATATTATCATTGGAACATAGCTTTTCCTTTCCTTTAACATAGCTCATATTATGCCTTTCAAAACTTTAACGTAGCTCGTATTATTTGTCACTCTTGAATGTCATCATGGACTCATGGCTGTCCATAGAATTATTTTTTCATTTTTAGGTATTTTTTTTCTTTTCTTGTTTTTCAGTGCTAAATTGTCAAAGTTGGGCAGTGGAAGCCCCTTTAAATGGGATTATTTGTTTCATTACCACTACCCGAAGCATATTTGAATATTGTGTTTTCTGGCAACAATAAGATGCTCCCAGCCCTTCTTCTTCTTCTTTTTTTTTTCCCCTCTGGAAATGGAATCATCTGCCTTCCAGGGAGTCCTGGGCTTTTTTAAGTGGATAGAGAATACTATTAGAGGTCCAACTCTGAACTCAAGATTATCAATCATAGGTAATGTACACTGCTGCTTAGACCACTGTAGTAGCAGAGATAGATATTTTTAAAGGTTATGACTTTATAATGATGTTTCTGATTTAATTTCTACTATATGAAGTATTAAAATATTTTAAATAAATTTTAATTTTTTATCATTGTAGTACATACATGAATTTATAGGTTAACTAGTAGTTTAAGGTCTTTAACAAAAACAGTGGTCCCTACCCCACGATAGAGGCAACTACTTTGAACATTTTTATCCATTTCTTCTAATATTTAACTCCTTATGTCTAAATAATATGCCTCGATTATTCTATTTTAGTCAGCTGTTGGTTTTGTGCTATGAAATCTCTTATGCCAGACCCATTTTAGCATAATGACACATATATGTTCTTCCCCTGTCATCTTCTGTATCTGATTGTATCACAGTTTATGATTAAATACTCAGAAGTTGACTCCAAGCTACCTGTGCAACCTGTAAATGTGCCTTAGTGTTTTTGTTCCTGTTTAAGAAGCAGGAGCTTTTACATTTAACAGAAGTCATCTCCTCCTTTCTGGTGCTGCTTTACTAACTGCAGCGAAGGAGCAGAATAGGACAAGGCCAGCAAGTACTGAAATGTGAAAGATTTAAATCTTCATTGCACTACTTCCAGTAGAATAATGTGTGTTTGGGCTGGGTTAGCTGATCCTAGGAGGTTTTAACTCCATCCTTATTCTAAAATCTTACTGTACTTAATTTATAGAAGGCAGATTTTCCTTAGGGTTCCACTTGCTATCCATGTTTCTGATATCCTCGCCTTGATGATCTATTATTATTTTCTTGTGAACTTTATTAGACTTAATTATATTTCAGATAATTGGCACAACTTATTACCCTGAAAGCCCCATCATCACTTCACTGAGTTTTTTGGTTTTGGTTTTGTTTTGTAATGTTTCTCTTTATATATTAATCAAATTTCTTAGTTTGGGAAAATTATGTAATTACTATATAAAAATGAAAAGTATTTGAAAATTACTGTTTAGTCTGATAGTTACACTTTATTCCTTTGCAGATATAGTTTTGCCATCATGGATCGGTTTCAAGATATATCAGATGGTGAAGTGGACCATTCTTTCTTTGACAGTGACTTTGAAGAAGCAAAGAAAGGTGAAAGTAACTCAGTTTTTGACAAGCAAGATGATGACCCTAAAGAGAGAATAGATAAAGATACAGAAAATGTAAACTTGAAAACTGGAGTACAAACAAAGGAAAATTATCTTACTGAGAAGGGAAATGAAAGAAAAGCAAAAGTCTCCCTAGAAGACCACCCAGTAGAGAATGATGTTACACAAACCAGAAGTTCTTTACCATTGACGACTCCTTCAAGATCAAAAAAATTTTATGATACTACAACAGGACATAAAATACATATTCCAAATACAATCCCCAAAATTGTAAAAGAAGGTGAGGATGATTACTATACAGATGGAGAGGAAAGCAGTGATGATGGGAAAAGGCTCCATGTAAGGTCCAAGTCAGCTAAACTGTCTAATAACTTTAAAAAAAGCGTTAGTAAAAAGTATTCCAAAACTAGTTCCTCTTCCTCGTCTTTATCTTCTTCATCTTCAAGTTCAGATACAGATGGTTCAGATGCAGGGTGTGATAACTGCATATCTGATTCACAGCCATCATCAAAGAAACCTGTATCTGCTGTAACGCTCTTTTCACCAAAACATAAAGATAAGCCAGGAATAAAATCAACAGGAACACAACCTTCAAGTACTAAACCAAAATTTGGTAGGTACACTGAGGAATCTGAAGATACTGTGACTGATGTAACTCCTTTATCAACTCCGGACATCAGCCCTGTTCAGTCTTTTGAATTGGGCACATCAAATGATCAAAAAGTGAAAATTAAAAAGCAAGAAAATGTGAGTCAAGAAGTATATGAAGATATTGAGGATTTAAAAACTAAATCAAAATATTTGAAATCAGCCAAAAAAGAGAAAGAAAAACATGGGCCCAATCTCACCACAAAGTCTTCAGCATTAGATTCCAATTTAGACCCCCGGTGTAAACAAAAAGTCTTACATGACACAATGGACCTGAATCATCTTTTGAAAGGTAATTTTTTTTTAAATTTACATATTAAATATTATATATTAAGCTTAAAATATTAAATGCTATGAATTTGTATTGATTTTTCTAGTAGATAATTTTTTATTGTTTAGGATGATTGATATTATAAATAATTTACCAAATATTCCATTTTAGCACAGAAACAATCTAGAATATCATTTGTACTATCAGGTAAGATATATACTATAAAACTAATCAACTAGGACTAGAACCTTCTCACTAATTTTATATTAGTGCCTTCCAAACTCAAAATGCCTAGAGGGAACAACAGATGGATAAGATAAATGAGACAGGTGGAGCCAAATGTTTTCCTACTTTTATTAGAGAGACAGCCATGTTTCACTTTCTTCTTTTCAAAAGGAAAGGCAACAGCACTAAGGGTAAAATGACCTGATGTGTTGTCTTCATATCAGGGAAAGTGACAAGAAACTGGCAAAGAAGCATAAACATAGGGGTCTATTCAGATTTTAAGTTAAAGGCTAAAGAGTACTACTTAAAAATAATCACCAAGGGCCCAGCACAGTGGCTCACACCTGTAATCCTAGCAGGATTACAGGGAGGCTGAGGTGGGAGGATCCCTTGAGTTCAGGAGTTCAAGACCAGTCTGAACAAGAGGATACTCAACTCTACTAAAAATAGGAAAAATTAGCCAGGCACGGTAGCTTGCACCCGTAGTTCCAACTGGTCAGGAGGCTGAGGCAGGAGGATCGTTTGAGCCAGGAGTTTGAGGTTGCTGTGAACTATGATGATGCCACTGCACTCTAGCCCGGGCAACAGAGCAAGACTCTGCTCCCTCAACACCCCCAAAATAAAAATAAAAATAATAATAATTACCAAGTTGATGAAATAGCATAAAGTTTTTGTTGCTTTACGATATAAGGTATTTTTTAATTAGAATAATCTTTATTGCTTTATTTCTGTATCAATTTATTATTATTTCATTTTTAGTTTGAAAGGAACAGAATATTCCAGGTGAAATCAAAGCAACTTTAAACGTTATCTTTAGATTAGTTCATATAACTGTAAAAATATTGGGCTTACAACTCAGATGAGGATAAATTTTTAAGTCCATTCTCTGCCTTCATTTGAAATGAATGTTGAAGAATGTGTCTTTAGCTATTTAATTTACATATGGTGGCAATGTAAGGGCATAAATAAATACCTTATTTAGCCAATTAACTTGTATTATCAAGTTAATAAACTATGTTTAGGAACAGTTCACCCCTGTGGATGTTCCTTCTTTTGTAGGTTTTCTTTTCTGTTTGTTCTGATTGTACCTATTATTTGTTTAGTGTCTCTGAAAAATCATACTCTTGGTATTAGCCATCACCAACTAGTGGCTAAGCCTTTACCCCATATATCTTTCCTGATTAATGCTTATTAAATCTCTTAAAACTTTCAAGATTGAAGAGTGTTCTATTCTTGCTCTCTATTTCTTCCCATAACAACCAGAGTGATCTTTTAATAAAGTAAATTTAAAAACAAAAGACATACATTGATTCTACTAGTTTCCTTCTTAACTCTTCAGTGGCTTACTTTTATATTAAAAATGAAATCCAAACTCCTTATCATAGCCTAACAGACTCTACATTGGTGATTCTTAGCCCAGGCAGTACATTAGCATCACCCAGAGGACTCTTAAAACAAATAGTGATGCCTAGGCCCCACCGGCAGGGATTCTGATGCAATTGGTCTAATATGCTATTGATGAGAACTGTGCTCTACATCATGTGGATGTTACCTACCTCTCCAATTTTATGTCGTATCACTGTGCTCCAGTCACACTTCTTTTTTACTGTTCTCAGAATACTCCCAAATTCTTTTCTATTTATGGAGTATTTGCACTTGTGGCCCTTTCTCTATGTATAGGCTGCTTCCTCCCGTTTCTCAGGTCTCAGCTTATATTACACCTCATAAGAGAGACGACTTCTGAACATCCTACCTTTGGTAGCCTTACAGCCCCCCACCTGCCTCAGTCTCACAAAAGCCTATGTCCTTCCATCAGAATACTCACCAGACCCAGGAATTAGTGCAGTTTGTTTGCCTGTCTCTCACATTGGAATGTAAGCAACATGAAGGCAGGATCTTATTTCTTGGTGGAATCCCCAAATATAGTAAGTGTTGGTAGGTAATAGACAATATTTGTTGACCAACGGGACTGTTGGGAAGCTGCTGCTGTTGCACAGCTCTACTGGTCAGGAAATGTATTTCATATGTTTCACTGAAATTTGATTTTGTTATAATTCGTCTTAGATTTGCCATCTGAAATATACACAAGTCTATGCCTGCTTCTGCATGATAGTCTTTAAAACATTTGATTAATTTTCTTTTTTTTTTTTTGAGACAGAGTCTCACTCTGTTGCCCCGGCTAGAGTGCCGTGGCGTCAGCCTAGCTCGCAGCAACCTCAAACTCCTGGGCTCAAGCAATCTTTCTGCCTCAGCCTCCTGCATAGCCGGGACTACAGGCATGCACCACCATGCCCAGCTAATTTTTTCTATATGTATTTTTAGTTGACCAATTAATTTATTTTTAGTAGAGACGGGGTCTCGCTCTTGCTTAGGCTGGTTTTGAACTTCTAACCTTGAGCGATCATCCCGCCTCGGCTTCCCAGAGTGCTAGGATTACAGGTGTGAGCCACCATGCCCGGCCTTCTACTTTTTTCTTTTAAATGTTAAGGCCACTTTCCAGCCTGTATGTTCATTAGTTAAGCTGGATTGTGTGATTCATCATGCAAAGACTGCATCTACTTCTCTTCTGGATCTCCAACACCACCTCAGGGCTCTAGCACAACAGGTTACAAACTTTTGGGCCTTAGGACCCTTTTACATTTATAAAAATCATTGAGGACCCCAAAGAGCTTTTGTTTATATAGGTTATGGCTTATATATAAAAATATTTACCATATTAGAAATTAAATCAAATACTTAACAATATTAATCCATTTAATAGTAATAAACCCATTATATAGTTACTATATAACATAAGTATTATGTTTTGTGAAACAACTATATTTCATAAAAATTAGTGAGTTTGCTAATCTCTAATATCTGGTTTGTTAGAAGATAGCTAGATCCTCAAATCTGCTTCTGATACAATCTATTATGCTGTATTTTATTGGCTGAAGTATGTAAAGAAAATCTGGCACACAGAAAGTGTGATTTAAAATGGAGGAATATTTTAATTACCTCTTAATAACCTTTCAGTTAATTGTGAATTTTTTCCTTTGATACCACAAGTAATAGTTTCTTAAGTCTTAGTTGTGTTGTGAAACCTGAAATTAATCTCAATGTACTTTTCATAGTCCCTTTCATAGTCTATTATATAAAAATTTATTGATCTTTCTTATTTTGAATGTATCTTTTTTTACCCATATGTGGCTTTGTAACATGACATGTTATTTGGAAAATATTGTTTAACCAAGCTTACAAATGTTTACTTATTTCATAATACACTATACAGATATCATCAGAAAGGTCTTAGGAAGCTGTCAAACTCATGGTGGCAGATATAAGTGTACCAAAAATACTAATTTTTGCTAAAAAGCTCAAATTTTATAATTTGCAACAAATACTGTCAAATGTTTTCCATGAAGTGACAGAATTGTTCTTGACAATCCTATTTGTAATGCAAAAATTGGACAGTGGTTGAAATTAAATCATAAAACTCCATCTCACAAGATAATGCAGAGTGTTCACTAATATTTTATAATAATTTATATGTTGATATATTTGCTTTTATTCTTGTGTCTAATTTCTATTGCTATATTCATTGATCCCAATAATTTTTACTATGATTTATATGTGTTTAAAAATAGCAGCCTAACATTAGGCATTATAAAATATCTTATAAAATTTTCTTACAAAATTAGGTTAAAAAAGAATGGAAGATAAATAAAAATGTATAATATGACTTGTAGATTTTATATATTTTTTTAAATAGTGAGCTTGTTTGACTAAATCATAATTTTTATTTTAAGGGCCCACTGATTCATTTTTTAATTTTATAAGTAGCATTTTTTTAAATTTTTTTAAAAAAATTTAATTTTTAATTTTTATGGGTACATAGTAGTTATATATTTAAAGGATATATGTTTTGTTTTGATACAGGCATACAATGTCAATTAATGAAATCAGAATAATTAGGATATCCATCACCACAGGCATTTATCGTTACTTTGTGTTGAGAACATTCGAATTCTACTCTTTTAGTTATTTTAAAGTATACACTAACTTATTATTGATTATATTCACATTGTTGTGCTATCAGATATTGCTCATTCTATCTTTCTATATTATTGCACCCATTAACCATTCCCATTTTATCCCCCAATCCTTGCTACTTATCCCAGCCTCTAGTAACCATCATTCTATTCTCTGTCTCCATGATATCAATTGTTTTTAATATTTAGCTCCCACATATTATTGAGACCATTTGAGATTTGTCTTTGTGTGCTTGGTTTATTTCATGTAACATAATGTTCTCCATCCATGTTGTTGCAAATGGCAGGATTTCATTCTTTTTATGGTCCTTGCCCAGACCAATGTCCACTACCATACTGTTTTGGTTACTATAGCTCTGTAGTATAATTTGAAGTCAGGTAATATGATTCTTCCAGTTTTGTTCTTTGTGCTCTGAATGGCTTTGGCTATTCTGAGTTTTTGGTGGTTCCATATAAATTTTAGGATTATGTTTTCTATTTCTGTGAAGAATGTCATTGGTACTTGATAGGGGATTGCATTAAATCTGTAGATTGCTTTGAGTAGTATGGATGTTTTAACAATATTGATTCTTCCAATCCATGAGCATGAAATATCTTTCCATTTTTTTGTGTCCTCTTCAATTTCTTTCATCAGTGTTTTATTATAGTTTTATTACAGTTTTCCTTATAGAGATCTTTCACTTCTTTGGCTAAGTTTATTCCTAGGTATTTTATTTTGTTTGTAGCTATTGTAAATGGGATTACTTCTTGGTTTCTTTTTCAGATTGTTTACTGTTGGCATATGGAAATGCTACTGATTTTTGTATGTTGATTTTATATCTTCAACTTTACTGAATTTATCAGTAGTAGTTTTTTTTGTGGTATCTTTAGGTTTCTCTAGATAGAATATCATATTGTCTGCAAACAAGGATAATTTGACTTCTTCCTTTCCAATTTAGATGCCTCCTATTTCTTTTTCTTATGTGATTGCTCTAGCTAGAACTTCCAGTACTATGTTGAATAACAGTGGTGAAAGTGGGCATCCTTGCCTTGTTCCAGATCTTAGAAAAACGTAAGTACTATGTGATTTCACAAATTAGAAGCCCCATAGTATCCTAGGAATGAGGGTGAGAGAGGGGACACAAAAGAGAAATTATAGTCTCAGCCAAAATAAAAATTAAAAAAAAAACAACTTATTTTAGGAAGAAAACACTTGACTCTTAGAACTGTCAAGTTTTTTAAAAAACTATCTAACAGAAAATAATCTGATTTCTGAGCTTTTCATTCAGGGTCATCAATGATTATCTAGGATGATTCTGAATGCAAGCAAGAGAAATTCCTAATGAAACAATATTTCCCATATAGTAGGAAGCCCAAAGATAGATCAGGCTTCAGGGTTGATTGATTCAAGGGCTTAAAAATGTCATCAGAGACCCAAGTTCTATCATCACTCCCTTCCTCCAGCCCTGGTGTTAGCTTCATTCTTAGGCTGCTGGGAGACATCTGCAGCAGTTTTCAGTATTTGTATACAGATGTGACAATGTCCAGAGAAAGAGAAACTTTCTTTTCTTCTGAGTCTCTTGGAATGAAGGAAACTTTAGAAAGAAGCACCACCAGCTGACTGCCACTTATGTCTCATTGCCCAGAATTGTGTTATACCCTCATTCTTGAACTAATCATTGGCCCCGACTCACCCTGGAGTTAGGGATGGGAGTTGGGAGGAGAGGGAGTCAGCTTCCCTGAAGGATATGGCTTCATGGGAAAGGGATAGATATCTAAAAGAAAAAAAAATTAGGATCCGGGTACCTGTAGTCCCAGCTTCCTGGGAGGGTGGGGCTGGAGGATGGCCTGAGCTCAGGAGTTTGAGGCTATCCTGAGCAACATAGTGAGACCTTGTCTCTTAAAAAAAGAAAAAAAATAAATAAAAATACACACACACAACACACACATAAAAAATCAGGGATGTTGATTAGAAGGGAAGTAGGAATGTATGCTAATTGGGCAACCAACCTTGTTCATTAGAGCTTCTCAAACTTTAATATGAATACAGGTCACCTGTGGATCCTGTTAAAATGCAGATTCTAGTTCAGCAAAACTAGGGTAAGAGGCCCCATTAGCTACTCATTTAACCAGCTCCCAGTGGTGATACCAATGCTGCTGACTCAGGGACTGTAGTCTGAATATGAAGACACTAAACAATTTGGTTCCATTGAAAATAGATACAGGCATTCCTCAACTCTTGTTATCTAATCCATTTCTGACACTTAGTTGGCTATAGAGAACCTATATATTTTCAAGTATTAAAGGGTAAAAATAATCCACCTCAAATTCCTGAAAAATTACCCACCTCAAGTTCTCAACTATAATTAAATTGAAATACTGTTGAAAAGTGTTCAACACTGAGGCTGAGCTGAAATGTAGAAGGAAAGCTTTTTCATACTGCTGCACAGTAGAGAACCCCTGATCTAAGAGACTTGCCAGTAAGTGGTGCTTAGGGCTTGTTAAGGCACAGGAATAAAGGTGGCATTTTGCCAGTTAGTACATCTGTTATTGGAATCCATAATATAACAAAACACCAAAGATTCTTTCTAATAATAAGACATTTTAAATACTAATTATGACTGTTAGTCCATTATATAAGGTATTTCTATAGTTTTTCAAAATTATTATTCAAGTTCGATTTACACAATGAAGTTTTTTAGATCCAAGAATAATTTCATAAGTTTTCTTTATTTTCTCCCATATAACTCAGCCATAGTCACGGTAGATGGAGACGTATGCATGGCCAGGCCTGTGCCTTTTCTGCATTAATCTCTCAGTACACTTTATCACTTTCAACTTCTATTAAATGGGCTTGTCTAAGCCTCTTTAGCTCACCTAATTTCTTCACAGCCTTTTTCCACTTTCTTGGAAGATAAATTCACTTAATGTGGAGGAAGGCAACAGTGGTAGACAACATGTGATCCAATCGGAGAACAGCTGAAGAAGGGATGCAGTGTACTCTCCATGTCCTCTCAATTTAAACGTTTTCACAGGCTTAAGGACAGATATTTCAATTTAAAAGAAACAAAAGGCTCAGAACCTAGTTTAAAGAGAGTTTTTATTCTAGTGCAAAGTTTGAGGATGTTTACCTGGGAAACAGATTCCAAAGAATGAAAGTCAGTGTTCCAAATTGTAGATGTTTGGGATCGTTTATACAGACAAAGTTCAGGGAATCTTAACAGAATTTCGGCATCTTTCTTTTTTGGGTGGAGGGGGGGACAGAGTCTCACTCTGTTGCCCAGGCTAGAGTGCCCTGGCATCAGCCTAGCTCACAGCAACCTCAAACTCCTGGGCTCAAGCAATCCTCCTGCCTCAGCCTCCCAAGTAGCTGGGACTACAGGCATGCACCACCATGCCCAGATAATTTTTTTCTATATTTAGTTGGCCAATTAATTTCTTTCTATTTTTAGTAGAGACGGGGCCTTTCTCGCTCTTGCTCAGATTTTTAGTAGAGATGGGGGTCTCTCTCACTCTTGCTCAGGCTGGTTTGGAACTCCTACCTTGAGCGATCCTCCCGCCTCAGCCTCCCGGAGTGCTAGGATTACAGGCCTGAGCCACCGCGCCTGGCCTCCAGCATCTTTCTGTATGAGAATTAATGCATAGTTACAAAGTCTGATTAGTCAAGGTGGTCTTTTTCTTTCAGGAAAAATATATTTAACATTCCACGCTGAAGATAATAACAGTCATGGGGTCTTTTGTGCCATCTGTTCTTAGGTATAGGACCATAAAGGAGGCAGTTAATGTGTAACAAAGATTAGTGATTAGAAGGGGAGGAGGTCTTCTAGCTCAAGCCTGGCTGATTTGGGGAATTTCCCATTCCCACCTCAAACCTGCCTTTGCTATGTAAATGTTGAAAGGGAATGGTTGGAATTAGATCTTTGACCTTGAGCTATAAATCCCTGAGTAGGCACAGAGGGCATTAGAAAATGGAGTAGTAAACAGAAGTTTAGACCTCAAGTTATGGCACGAATCTCACATATTTGGGGAACATTGAAGAAATTAACCACTTCGGTACCAGCGTCAACTATAGTCGATAGCCACACATGAACGCACACAGCGACTTTAGCCGACAGCCATGATATGACTTTTCTAATTTTTCATTTATCAAAATAAAATTGTGAACATTTAAAAATAACGTAATAAAAACATATATGTATATGTTACCTATTCTGATTTACATTACAAGTAAAGCTGCCTGTAAAGTAAAACAAGCTTTCAGTGCTTTAAAGCTTTCCTCATCACACAAGAGCAGAACGATGTTCGTCGTCAATGCACAGCACAAACTATCGTGCGGACTATGAGTGCCGGCTGTGGGCAAGGTTTCGCGGCCAGTGAGCGCGGTACCGAAGTGGTTAAAAAGACTAGATTTCAATGTATGTCATACGTTGTATAGGTAAAATTAGGTCAGGATCTGAAAGGGCAAAATTTAAAACATTTTAGAAATGTAAGGCCTCAAAGTTTACCATATAGACTCTTATAGACCGTAATCACTACAAGATATATTTTGAGAAGAAAAATGAATATAAGAGAAAGAAATGGGATAAAGGAAGCATTGATGAGCAAAGAAACCGGCTAAATTTTTTGCTAAGATGATACCAACAGAGATTGAAGTGCCTTGTTCAAGTACAGATCCTGTTGTATTCTGTAAGGAGATGCCTATACTGAGAAGAAAGCTACTAGCGTGACTTTTTAGTGGCAGCACATTTTATCCTTTCTTTCCAGCAAGCTGCAGGAAATCTCAATACCCTCTGACCATTACCAAACATTTGAGAAAAGCTAAAATCAACAGAGAATGCACCAGACTCATAAAGAATGCAGTACTTATAACTGTTGAAGAACAAGCTTGCAAGCTTGATTTTAGGATCTATGAGGACAAAACTATTTTCACTAATAAAACTAAGCCTTGATTTGCTTTTTACATTCTCCTTCTGCCTTTTGTGTACAGTGGAGTTTCCCAGGGGCTACCTGACAGTAGCAGCACAACAGAGTGCAGAAGCAGCTATGAGAATCTGGCTGCCTTCTGTCAAGCTGGCATTAAAAGATTTGCAAAACAGCTAAACTACCACTCACTAATTTTTTTTGTTTTTTATAAAAACGTTAACATTTAATTGGTTTATTTTTATTTTTAGAGGAATTAATAAATATCTTTAAATTTTTTCACTTAATTTCTAGCATGGTAAATATTGATAGATGTAACCCGCATAAACATTCTTTGGGGTTCTTAATCTTTAGGAGTGTAAAGGAATCTTCAGACCAAAGCAAGTGTGTAATAACTTCTGGAAGAATGGAACTAGAATAGGTGATTTTAGTATTCACAGTACTACAAAATTTTAGAAAAAAAGTTAGAGAAAAAAATTGTTTAAACTTAGTCAATGTTCCAAAAGAGAAAAGAATGAGAAAAAAGAAATAGCAAAAATATATATATTTTTTTAAAAAGTAAGATTGTAGGAAAAGTGGTCAAACAGTATAATCAGATGGTTTTAACTTATCAGAAGATGTCATCAGAGTGCATTAAAAACTTAAAGCAGAAATATTATTTAGCTTTAAAAATGAATGAGATTTTGACATATGCTACAACAAGGATGAGCCTTAAGGCCATTATGCTAAGTGAAATAAGCCAGTCTGAAAAAGATAAATACCATATGATTCCACTTAGAGGAGGTACTTAGAGTAGTCAAAATGGACTAGTGGTTGCCAGCGGGTAGGGGAAAGGGCATGGGGAGTTACCATTTAATGAGTACAGAGTTTCAGTTTTACAAGGTGAAAAGAGTTGCAGAGATGGATGGTGGTGATTGTTGCACATTATGAATGTATTGAACACCACTGAACAGCACATTTAAAAATGGTTAAAATGGTAAATTTTGTGTTCTGTGTATTTTACCACAGTAAAACAACACACTAGCCCTTTCTGATAGAGTTTCTGTTGTGTTGACTGTAGGTGCTCAATAAATACCAGTTGAATTGGGGAAAAAAGTAAAACAAAATTCAACCTAAAAAGACATTTAAGATAGTATAGGAAGAATGAAAATAAGAGCTTGGAAAACATAGGCCAGGTATATCTTCTTTAACAAGGACAATGTAGAAGTATCAATACTATTAATGTACAAGATAGAATTCAAGATGTGAAAAGCACGAAAAGGGACAAAGAAGGGTGTATTACATTAGTAAATGAGCCAAATGCACCAAAAAGATAATGTCATTGATTTGAAATGCATGATAAAAGCAAAATAACTAGACAAACCCACAATTCCCACTGAAGATTGATAATCAAAACAGTTGTCTGTTTGTGGACTGCACTTGGCTTGGCCCATAGGTATTTTGTTCGTCAGTGTTTTTTAAAAGTGTTGAAATAATCAGTTACTACTGCTGCATGACACATACCCCAACACCTGGGGGATAGAGAGACTCAAAGGTAGGGGTGATTCAAACACCTGGAATAATCTGAGTGCTTATTTACTCACATGTCAGGTGCCTGGTCTTGGGACAACCTGAAGACCAGCTATGCTGACTAGAGGGCTCACATGTGGCCTCTCCTTATGGACTTGTTTCCTCACATTTTCCTCTGAGGAAGCCTCAGAGTAGTTGGATGTCTTACGTGGTGGCTTGGGGTTCTAAGCATATGTGTTCCAGGAAACAAGGCATATACCTCATCACCTTTTATGACCTAGCTTTAGAAGTTACACAGCATCATTTTTCCGTACTCTATTTGTTGAAATCGTGATAAACCCCCCTAGATTTGAAGTGAAAGGTCATAGACCCTACCTCTTAATGGGAGGAGTGTTGAATAATTTATGGACCCATCTTAAAATCTCCTCAGTCTCACTTCTGGCCACACATTTTTTCCCATTCTCCCCATATGGAAAAATACATTCCCTCTTTCCAAAGATGCCCCTAACCTCAAGATCCAGGATCTAAATCAGGTCCGGGGGCAGGTGATATTCTTCAGGTGTGGTTTCTCAGTTACAGCTCTTTGAGAGCTTTGAGAATCTTCTGCTGGGAGAGACTAGGGATGAAAAGTGTTATTGAACCCACAAGGAGGGTTCAGTGTTGTTCACCACACAGAAAACCAATTGCTGAGACAAGGATTCTAAAGAAGAAAGGATGTATGGCAGGAGACGTCCACTGGGAGGAAGGAGATATCAACCGCCTCAAGTCCGATTCCCAGATCAACAGGATGAGGGGTTTTTCTGCAGGTGAAATGAATAATGCATGAGGGGAGTGAGCATCATTACCTGTTTGGGATAGAGTGCAGGGCATGCAAGAGCAGTGGGAAATCATGTTAGTACATACGCCCCGTGATCAAAAAGTGGCAGATAAGTCCCTCCCTGGGTAGGGATTTTGGTATTATAATGAGCTAGGACTTAATATTGTTCATTTTTCAGCCTTGTGCACAGGTTTAGTGGGTCCTTGGACACAATCTGTGGTGGAGTATGGCTTATCTTGTCTTCCCCAGACAAGCAGGTGGTGTAAGTCTTTGTAGTTATCTCGTGACGGCAAGGAGGCTCTGCTATTTCTGGGGAAAGAAACTCAAAAGGGAGTGCATCTGCAACAGAAAGTTACAAAGTTCTGGTCAGCAAATCTTACAGATATTCTGTCTCAAAAAAAAAAATTGTAGTTACTGAAAATTGTTGTAATATGGAAATTTAAGAAGTATGTTGATACAAATTTCATTTTATAATCATAGTGTGCAAAATATTTTTATTAGTTAAAATATTTGTTTAATCAGGAACAAAATGTTTGACTTTTACAGTAGAAGTATTTGTTTTAATGACAGTGTTAAGATCTATAAATACTTTTGTAAAAGAATTATTTTCAAGTTTATAGTTTCAGAATATTTTGAGCTTGTTTTTGCCATTGTTTCCCTGAGTCATTGCTGAAGACTTTTTTTTTTTGAAGTATGCCCTCCAATTAACAAAAATTATACTTAAATTAAGTATTGTATGATTGTACTACCCAGAGGTTTCTAACCTCCCCAACTATTAAACTTCTGTAGGGAAACAGATAAATTTAATAAAGGCATTTTCCATAAATTATACCTGCCTAAGAACTGGTACCACATACATTTCTTATTAAGATACTTTCATTGTTTTGTGTGTAGCTTTTATACCCAAAGAACTGAGAACATAAAAGATTAACTTCCAATTTTTTTCCTATGCAGTTGGAATTTGGATGTCATTAGTCTTATTGTATACACACCTTTTCATGAATTGATATAGTTTGTGTTTTAAGGGTTGAAGCATGTACCATCACACCTACTTTGTTTAGCCATTTTCCCTTTTTTTGTTCACTTTGTAGCTTTTCTGCAGTTAGATAAAAAAGAATCGCAAAAACATCATTTTGATCAGCCTTCAGTAGTGGCACCTAGGAAAAACTACTCTTTCACAAGAGAAGAGGTGAGACAGATTGATCGGGAAAATCAGAGGCTTTTGAAAGAACTGTCAAGACAGGCTGAAAAACCAGGAAGCAAAAGTATAGTTCCTGGAAGATCAACTGGTCATCCCCCTAGGTTGTATCACAGTGCTCTCAACAGACAGAGGGAACAGCAAAGGATTGAGAGAGAAAATTTGGTGAGTAACTGAAATATTTTAGTCATCGAAGAAAATACATTTGCACTGATTTGTAGGTCCATCTTACAGGAAACCTAAATACATCTACATTTTCAAACTTAATTACATAAAAGCAGGTATAGATTTATATATGGCATGAAATACTTGATAAGCTATGAGTCTGAAAGATACAATATGTTTTATATCCAAATGTCAGATATAGCATATCTTCTGTAAAGTATTCAGTCACTAGCTAAATCTCTTTCACTTTATTGTATCCTGGAAAGCTAAAATAAATTATATATCATTTATTTTAAAGAATGAATACATCTGAATAGATCAGATTGGTAGACTGCTACTTGAATTATGAAACATTGATTGTTACAAATTATACAGTTAAACTTTGATATTCTAAAAGAATACATGATAACTTTTGAAAATTTTCACATTTAAAACTATTATACCATATTGTTTTCTTCATAAAATTCAGTTCTAATAGTTGCTGATATTTACTGAGCTCTTACTAAATATTAGGCATTGTTCTAAGATTCTTCCAAATATTAGTTTATTGAATCCTGACAACAATTCTTTGAGGTAGGTACTATTCTTACCCACATATGAAAAAACTGAGGCCTAGAGGGCTGAAATAATTAGCCCAAGGGCACAAAGCTGGCAAATAAGTGGCTGAGCCAAGATTTTAAACCCAGGTATTCTCTTAAACTAAATAATCTCTTAACTAAAATTAGACCCTTAATGAGCATATAAATTCAAAGTTAAGATAATTTATAAAGCTATTAAAATTATTAAGACTGTTACCAAAATTAACCCGCATTATGTTTCATCACTGATATAGTCCTATTTAACTGTGTACTTACCTGAACTTGTAACAACACTTTTGTATATTTCTTTATCACCATTACCAACCCCAAGAGTTGAGGAGCTGGGGTAGTATATTTACAAAAAATAGTAAAGTCTTAAACCCTCAGGAGGGTTACCCTGCATGTAGTGAGAAGTAGGTAACAAAGCAAGTTGAAATGAGGTTCTTGGATGGTAAGTTACGTGATAGTTTCTGCATATCACCTTAGCAATATTCAAGGTTCATTCATGTTTTATGAAAATTTGAAATTACTCTATGTCACAAACATTTGGGTTTATTTTCTTTGTTTTTACTCTCCCACTCTGGCTCTAGAACCTATCTTATTTTATTTAATAAGCAATTACATAGTGCATACTATTTTACAAATGTTAGATCATTTAATCCTCATAGTTACTATTGTTTTGGAAGAGAAAATGAGACACTGAGTGGGACACAGGACTTGCCCAAGGACAGCTAGCAGGTGGCAGAACCCAGATTCAGATGCAGGTTATCTGTCTTTGGGGTTATTTTTTGTTGTTTTACAGCTTTATTGAGATATAATGTATATATAACATAACCATTTAAAGTATACATTTCAATGGTTTGGGGTATATTATTTAATATTTTAAGTTGTAGTAAAATAATAATATTTAAAACAAATTTTACCATTTTAACCATTTTTAAGTGTACAAGTCAGTGGCATTAAGACATTCACAATGTTGTACAACCATCACCACTATCTACTTCTAAAACTTTACCATCACTCCATACAGAAACTGTGCTTATTAAAACAAGTCTCCATTCCCTCTTCCCTTTAAGCCCTGATAGCCTCTAATCTACTGTTTCTATAAATTTGGATATTCTAGATATGTCATATAAGTGGAATCTCATACAATATTTGTTCTTTTGAGTCTGGCTTATTTCACTTAGCATAACATTTTCAAGGTTCATCCATGTTGTAGCATGTATTAGAACTTCATGGCTTTTTATGACTAGATAATATTCCATTGCAAGTATGTATCACATTTTGCTTTTCCATTCATCTGTTGATGAATGCTTGGGTGGTTTCCACCTTTTGGCTATCGTGAATAACGCTGCACTAAACATTGGCATACAAGTATCTCTTTATGTCCCTGCTTTCAATTCCTTTGGCTGTATACCTAAGAGTGAATTGCTGGGTCATATGGTAATTCTGTGTTTAGCTTTTATAAGGAACCTAGGCTTACATTTGAAAAGTTGAAATCATTAATATCTAGTGGCTATTCTATATAAAAATAGGGCAAAAACTGTTAGTGGCTTCTACTTACAGTTTTATTATCCCCCAAATCAGTTGTGCATTTCAGCTATTTTAATCACAGTGGAAAATTACTAGTGTTTTATTCTTTTTACTTTGTTTACTTAGTAGTTTGTGAACAATTTTTCTCCATTTGATAGTAAGATCTTATTTGATACACTCTAGAACAGTTGAAACATAATGTGTGCCACATTTATAATTTAAAACTTTCTTGCCGGGCATGGTGGTGCATGCCTGTAGTCCCAGCTACTCAGGAGGCTGAGGCAGGAGGATTGCCTCAGCCCAGGAGTTCAAGGTTGTGGTGAGCTATGATGACTCCGCTGTACTCTAGCTGGGGCAACAGAGTGAGACTCTGTCTCAAAAAATAAAATAAAATAAAATAAAGTAAAATTTTCTAGTAGTCACTTTAAAAAGATAAAAAGAAACAGATGAAATTTTAATTATTTAGCTGAATATATCCAAAATAGTATAGTTTCAACATGTAATCAATATAATATATTAAAGATGAGATATTTTACTATTTTTTTATTTTTTCATACAAATACAGGAAATCCATTGTGTATTTTACACTTACAGGCTGTCTCAATTTGGACTAGCCACATTTTACATGCTCTGTAGCCACAGGTGTCTAGTGGCCTTGGATGGTGCAGATCTGGAATCAAAAACTAATTCATATAGAAGTGAAAAAAGTAACTTAAAGCTAAAGAGGAAAATAAGCATAGTTTATTATAAAACATCATTTATTATATTATTCTGAGAAAAGCTAATCTTCCAGATTTATGTTTAATTTATATTTAAGTTAATATTCTCTAAACTAAAATAAAGCTAATCTCATACCCTTTTAAAACTTTTCTTGATTATTCCTTTGCATTTATTCTTCAAAATGACTAATTATTTTTGCTATTTAAAAAAATTCTATTGAAAATTTTTATTGGAATTATGTTAAATTTACATTTTAATTGGGGTGTTTAACACTTAAAATATTATCTTTCTGTCCACCAGAAGTATAGTCTTTCCATTTATTCAAGCCTTCTTGTGCTCTCCCTTAGTAAGGTTTTGTCATTTTCTTCAAAACTATATATTTTTATGCTATTGTAAATGAATTTTTTTCATTACTTTTCTAACTGGTTACTTCTGGTAAAATGTTTATGAATGTTTATTTTATTACCAGCTGCATATCAAACTCTTATTTAATAGAGTCACATCAGCTCTAATAGTTCTTCAGTGCGAGCTGATGATATGCTTTTTAATTTGTTTGTTAGGCTGTTTATATTCAAAACACATATGAATGTGCACACACACACTTTTATGGTTATTTCTGGTCAAATGTGCTGCACAAGCAGGCCCATCACTTTATAATTTTTATGGTTTGTATTCCTTCATTTATTCCATCTCCGGTGACAGAAACCAATTCAGGTGGCTAACAGCATGATGATTATAGCATTTCTGTTCCAGTGCTCTTACATTAGCATGTTAGCAATTCAAGGCTATTCAGGTGGAAATAATCTAGGACAAAGTAGTGCTGTGCAGAGAAAGTACAGAAGGAAGGCAAAGACACTGTATAAAGTTGAGTCCTGGCTGGGTGTGGGTGCAGTGGCAGTGGCTTACACCTATAATCCCAGTGCTTTGGGTGGCTGAGGTGGGAGGATCGCTTAAGGCCAGGAGTTTGACACTAGTCTGGGCAACATAGCGAGACCCCATCTTGCTACAAATAAATAAATATATAAATAAGTAAGTAAGTAAGTAAAGTTAGGCTCCAGCTTGGGCGACAGAGCAAGACCCTGTCTCATAAAAAAAAAATTGAGTTAAAAGCATATTGTTAATCTGTCCTTGTGGTGAGGTTTGAGATTGTCATCATTTGCTTCAGTAGTCAGATATTACCTTTCTCTCATTAGACGTTGCATCCAAACAAAAATTAAGAGAATAATAAATAAAAATTAATTTTATCCAGTAGAGGGCGTATTTATCCAGAAGATACTTTTATCCAGTAGAAAACCTCAGTTATATTAGAACTTTATTAAGGAAACTAATTTTTTAGGGTATGAATTTTGAAGTATTCTTGTTAAATTATATCTGTTTATCTTTATTTGAACATAACATGAATTTTCTCTTTCTGAAAGAGCACAAGAATAATCTTAGCAGGATAGGTATTAATGATACTTAGTTTATGTTTCCACATTTACCCTCTAAGAAGAAATGAGATTATTTCATTCCTTTCAAATAAGCGTATCAGTTTCCTTAGGTGTGAACGAAGGTGGGGGATCAGGGAGAGAAAAATAATTAAAGCAAAGTTAGGGAAAAATTAGGAGCCCTCCAGGAATGTAGTATCAGGATTAGAGCCTAGAGCACAATTGGAGTTAACTTGTTTTCTTTTTTACTTTTTAAGATTATATATGTAAATAAAGTCATTAGTCAGTTTTGTTGTTGTTATTGTTTTTTATTTATTGTTTATTTTTGTTATTGTTGACTCTGTCTCACTGTGTTGCCCAGGCTAGACTCAAACTCCTGAGCTGAAGTAATCCTCCTGCCCTAGCCACCTGAATAGCTGGGACCATAGGTACATGCAACTGCTCCCAGCTTATTAGCTTTAAATCCAGAGAAATATAAATAAGTAGACAATAAAGTAGACAATAATATTTCCACTTAGGAGTCCCTGTGTTAAAATATTATTTTTAAAATAAAACAAGACATGAATGAATTTAGAAAATGTAGTAGACAGTTCTTAAAAACATTAAATGGAAAATAAAATCCTCCCTCCTCTGTTCTTTGTCTGCTGGACTAAAGGAGTAATTTTAGAACTCTTATACAGAATAATTAAAGAGAAAGTGATACATTGTCACAAAGATGAAGATTTATAGCAAATCTCACACCTAGTATGAATACTAATCTGTTGATTTATCAGTACCTTTGTTCTAAGATCTTAAAATAATTTATAGTTCACTTAATCTGATTTTCATTCTTCTCTGGTTATTTTCTGTTGTCTTTTTCCATAGAAGAATGAAAGCTAATGATAACTAAGTATGTCTCCAGCTGTTGAAAAATATGAAGAGCAGTCATCTTGATTTTCCCTGAGCATAGGATAAATGTTACTTTTTAATGTCCTTTCAAGGTCTTTGCTTCATCACTTTAGAAATTATCTTCTCTACTAACAGCTGCAGAAAACATTTTTTGCTTTTTTTAAAACCTATTTTTGCTTTTTGTAACTAGCCCTTTTCTTTGGCAAGGCACAGAAATTAACAACACATAATTTTTTCATTTGTTTAAATTTTTCTACGTCAAAAGATGGGCAGAATGCAGACTAGTTTAATTTTCTTTTCAAAAAGAATGATACTTTCTAGATGTAAAAGAAATATTTGGACAAGTACACAATACAATATTGTAAACTATAGTCATCATGCTGTTCTTCAGATATCCAGAACTTATTCATTTTGCATAAGTGAAACTTTGTACCTTATGTACTTGAAATTTTCTATGAGGGTAGATCTTAAAACAGTGTTCTCACTGCACACATAAAAAATACTATGTGAGATGATGGATGTGTTAACTAGCTCAATCATGGTGACCTTTGCACAATGTATACATATATCAAAACATCAAGTTGTTTATCTTAAATATATGTAATTTTCAAAAATAATTTCTAAAAAAAATTGAATATTCATTATTTAGAATCTGAATGGCAATTCTAAGATTTTATAAACCATAAATTATCATTCTTACCATTTTCCAATCCATTAAACAAATATTTGTTTAATGTCTACTATAAGCTATATAAGACACTGGCAGGAATATTAAAAATGTATAAAATACTGCCCTAACTCATATAGTTTATGATTTAGCTGGGAAGATAATACTGTTGCATGTCAAACAACTAAAATAATACAAAGCAATATTAATGATAGTGTTAATTTTAATAAGTCCTTACTAGATTCCTGGCAGTGTTTCAAGTACTTTGTATATATTATCTTATTATTAAAAACTTACCTTTGAGGTTTTTTCATTATTATCCCTATCAAGTAATTTGATCAAGGACATAATCAGTGGCAGAGCCAGGATTTAAGCCCAGGTCTGTCTGACTAGATAGCTTACATTTTTTTAGATTACAATTGTTACAGCATTTTGAACTATGTTTTTTAAGTTTTACCTAGGAGTTCTAAATTGATGACTAAATTTAAAAGTATATACTTTTCATTTTAGAGTTGATACTGTAATATTAACACTTTGTATTTTGCTATTCTTTTTATAAGCAAGGGCTATTTGTAGCTATTTCTCAAATCCTTCCTTTAGCATCTGCTTAGCTTGTTATATATTCATTAGTCATATGACACCCAGAGAGACACAAGGTATAGCTTCATGTGATTTGGGTGCCTGAGCCAAATCATTTCTCTCTTATTTACCTGAGTTTCTGCATGTAAACTTGATAATTGACAGACTACAGAATAAGTTTACGTTTTGTGTATGGTCCAATTACTTCAAAATTGATTTTGATCATATTGCTCTATATGTTTTACATCTCATGATCAGCATTGCAATTTTCTTAAAATTTAAAAAAGAGGCCGGGCGCGATAGTTCACACCTGTAATCCTAGCACTCTGGGAGGCCGAGGCAGGAGGATCGCTCGAAATCAGGAGTTCGAGACCAGCCTGAGCAAGAGCGAGACCTCGTCTCTACTAAAAACAGAAGGAAATTAATTGGCCAACTAAAAATATATAGAAAAAATTAGCCAGGCATGGTGGCACATGCCTGTAGTCCCAGCTACTCAGGAGGCTGAGGCAGGAGGATCGCTTGAGCCAAGGAGTTTGAGGTCGCTGTGAGCTAGGCTGACGCCATGGCACTTTAGCCAGGGCAACAGAGTGAGACTCTGTCAAAAAAAAAAAAAAAGAAAAGAAAGGCACACATCCAACCAAATAAATATGATAAATTTAGGACATTAGAAAAGCTTAATAAACATTGAAACTTTACTAGCAAAAAGGCAAAATTAGAAGATAACTGAAAATAGCAAGTTTTCCGTCCTGTCTGTTCCACCCTGCACAGCTTAATGAGTAGTTAATAGAATAATCAGAGAAAACAGCAAATGCTACTCTGCAAGGAAAATACATTGAAGATATGATACATAGGCAGTTTCCAACACAGTTATAAATGGCAAGGAGAGATGATAGAATCTGAGATATAATTTTGTGGCACCTAAAAATGTGTGCCAAATTTTTTGGCACAGCTTCTCTGTCTACAGAGAGAGAGAGACCATACAGTCAAACAGAGCTGTATTCAAATCAAAACTCTCAGTTCAGCAGAGAGGACCACCAACACCAGTTGGGTAAGACTTCATTGAGGAATTGGCTCTTTTCTAGCTTTTGAAGGCTAAAAACTAAGGAAGGGCATTTCCTGCAGAAGGACTAGCCGGCAGGCTGACGGTAACGGAGCTCTCCTCGTTGGTCTGTCTACTCCCTCCTGTGTCTCGAGCCTCTTTCCTTGGTCTCCAAGCTGCAGTGGCTTTCCACAACACCCCCCTCTCCCTTTCCCAAGCAGCTAGTTCCCTGAATGTTTTGGCTTATTCTCCCACTGTCTACCCCTTCTTGGCAGTTGCTCAGGAACACTGATACTAGAACCTCAGAATAGAGGGCCAGGAGGTAAAGCTGATAAGAGCAAACCACCAAGCTGAGAAGCAGTTTTGGAAATGTAGGCTGGGCACAGTGGCTCACACCTGTAATCTCAGCATTCTGGGAGGCTAAGGCAAGAGGATTGCCTGAGACCAGGAGTTCAAGACTAGCCTGGGCAACATAGCAAGACCCCATCTTAAAAAATTTTTTTTTTTAGTTGTTCAGGTGTGACTATAGGCACCTGTGATGGCAGGTACTTATAGTCACAGCCACTTGGGGGGTTGAGGCAGGAGGATCACTTGAGCCTAGGAGTCCAAGGCTGCAGTGAGTTGTGATTGCACCACGGTACTCCAGCCTTGGTGATAGAGCAAGACCCTGTCTAAAAAGAAAAAGTTTTGGAAATGTTTGTTGGTAATGTTTCATAACAGTGTGAATGTACGAGATGCCACAGAACTTTATGCTTAAAAATAGTTTAAATGTTAAATTTTATGTATATTTTACCACAATAAAAGGAAGAAAGAAAAAAGATTATACAGAGAAAATTTGTTTTATGCTGAATTCATGAAGCTGATTTTTTAATGTGAATCTTAGTGCAGGTCAGCACTCCTTTTCAAATAAAGATCAGGATCAGCTTGCTTCAGAGATGTTTAAATCAATAAAGAAAAAAGTAAAGCACAACCATCAATCCATTCCCCAAGCCATTTGGTCTACCTAAATATTCCTTTCTCAACAGTGCCTGTGAAAATCAAACAAAAGAAACTCTTTCACCTTTTGATTCAAGAAAGAATTGTAAATAACATTAGGAACATCATGCATTAGACTTTGCTAATGAATTATAGTAAAGAAAATACCATGTTATTGGGTACTATGTTGTGTTGGCCTATTGGTTTATATATGCTTTTAGAAGCTTTGTATTCTATAGTAATTCATTCTTCTTCTTAGCAGCAAAAACTTTTTTTCTAAAGTAAATTTTATGCAGAATTTTCAGTATATGAAACAGATAATCCAGACAGCATAGCTGGGCTGGTACAAGTTAGGAGTGGGAGACCTGGGACCCTACCCACTGGCCTTTCCTCAGTGTCCCGCAGCCCTGGAAGCACCACTGCAAAGTAAAGCGGTTGAAAGCTGCTGCTCTAGAATGTACACATATAGAATTCACAGTGGCTTAGCTATGTTTGTGGTCTATTTCTAGAGCTTTACACGGGGCTCTTAGCATAACTCCCATTATGTCACTTCTATGAGAAAATCAGGTTTAATATATTTCAACTTACAGCACCTTTCCTAAGATTGTAACCTGATGTAAAGAAAAGATATGTCTCTAATGAGTTGTTAAGTCATAGTGGTTTGGTCATCTCTAGGATAGGCAAAATCCCTTGGATTTTTCTGAAAGTGTAGTATTTGAAATATTTTTTTCACCTGGTATGTCAGGAGTAATTTAAAATCTTTTTTATTTAGTAAATTTCAGGTTCTAGAAAGCATTTGTCTTTTTAAAAACTGTTGCTGTTTAACTTTGACTTTCAAATTGATTGTCTTTAATGAAGGCTTTACTGAGAAGGCTTGAAGCTGTGAAACCAACAGTTGGTATGAAACGCTCAGAACAACTGATGGACTACCATCGCAATATGGGTTATCTCAACCCATCGCCAACGTCAAGACAAGTGAGATCTGCTCTTGGCCAGTATAGCCCATTAAGTAAGCATATTCAAAATTATTTTGTACTTATCTGTATCTTGTAAATTTTTTTTAATGTAACTTCAGTTCTTATGATAGAGCTTAAAAATGCTAACTTCTGGAATGCACTCCATTTACTGGCATGTTTTCTTTTATTTGTGTTAGTTCACTTAATTACGTGTTTCATTTAAAGCATGTAATGGCAGCACAGGA
Organism: Cheirogaleus medius; assembly: GCA_008086735.1. Taxonomy (NCBI): domain Eukaryota; kingdom Metazoa; phylum Chordata; class Mammalia; order Primates; family Cheirogaleidae; genus Cheirogaleus; species Cheirogaleus medius. Next base: position 30,572,570 of record VBSM01000483.1, read on the forward strand.
AACCAGGAGATAAAACAATTTAAAAATATCAGTTTTTTTAGATAATTGAAAAGGGACTTTTAATTTCAATATATTTATTATTTATATTGAATAAATGTGCTGTTTAAAAGTTGCTTAAACATTACCCCTGGCCAGTTAAGAATTATCACTAATATCCTCCAGCCCTTACATGTGCTTTTTCTTCCTCATTGGATAACTCATACAAAAATTAGCAAACTATAGAGTCATCAAATATAATACCTCTCAGTGCTTGATATGTGATCAGTTACAGACGTAGCCAACGAATACAGGAATGGAATGGCCATTTAGTATTAGGGTATGCAACATGTAGAAGGGCTACATACTTGCCTGTACAGAAGTCTGTGCCGTTACTTCATATATGTGTTCAAAACTGTGTAAAAAATAGGAGCCAATACTTAATACTAAAGGAAGTTGGAGCCACTTACAATGCCACAACTTCCCAGTGCTCATGTGAGTCTTAAACACTCAAGTGACTGGTAATTCCATTTATTCATTCTACAAACATTGCTTCCTTGGTATATGACTAAGAGAGGGTCTTGTTCTAGTAACTCATACTTAGTATTGTGCCTTCAGTGTAGGAAATTATTTGTTGAACAAATATATGTGGTTATACAAACTATAAAATGTTTTTATTTTTCACCTGAATTATTTGAGAAGCTTTTCTAAATTTTTATTCCCACTTTAAATCTAGTAAATCAAAATCTCCTGGTGTGGAATCGGAGCATGTTTGTTATTATATTTTTAAGTTCCATGGGAAATTCTGAAGTACATTCCTGGTTAAGAATCATTGCATTGGACTATTAGGCACACATAAGATATGGAAGAACAACTAGTCTGCACTTAAAATTAGGAGAGGAAGTTTCTCATATGGCGATCTACATACTTAGTTTAAATAATCCAAGTATTTCTTCTTTGTATATTTTCAGGAGGAGCCTCCAGGACATCCAGTGCTACCAGTGCTCTCAGTTTTAAGAGTGAACGATCAGTTCTTGACACGTCCAGTGGACGCTTGCTAAGACCTAGACCCCCTCGTGTCCGTGCAGCTTGGTTATAAAACCCTTTTTTACATTGTTCATCCAATTTTTATGGAAGTGCTCTTGCATATTACTCTAGTTCTCTGTGCAAACATTTATAATACTGTCTTAAAATTTAAAATGTACAACAGTGAGTTGTAATCTATTGTTATTCCGTGCAAAATTGTTGTCAAAAAGACAGTTTAAAATCAGTGTTTCCTATGAGCATATATTTATATGAGATGTATATGTATTTAGTAGAGAAGCGGTAGTATACATGTTTTCTCAGTATAGACATTGATTCAGTAGTCATGCTGACAAAACAGTCATGATGGTATCATTGCATGTTGGACCCAAGATATTCACTATATATGTTCTCATATGCTATTTTCTTTTCTTCTAAGCTTTAAACCATGGGCTTAGTTCCTAAATTTGGCTGACTTTTTTTTATTTGCTTTAGAACTTATGTGGTGTGACTCATAACTTGATCGTATGAGAATTATACTTTTTTATTATGAAACAAATCTTAAAGTTTGTTTTCATTAGTGAAGCTAGGTTTCATTGGTGGATTAGGTTTGATGAGCAGATTGAGAGAACTTGTACTGGGGCAATCCTTGTGATTCACCAGAGGTATCTAGTGAATGTATAAATGTGCTGAGTGAGATCTTAAAAATTTGGTCAACCATTCGAAACCTTTCAAACTGTGAATATAGGAAATTCAACTTAGAATGCCCTCTTTTTGTGTTTTTATACATTCAGGTTAAGTCCTATTAATGATTCTGAGAAATGAGGTAGGCTTTAGAGAGTTACAGTCTACTACTTTGTGAATAGTTTGTTCAAGAACGAGATCAGTTGCATCATAAGCGAAAACAAGTATTTGCTGAATCAGTAAAATAGCACCACCAGTTTGAAGAGCCAAGAAGCAGATCCTGAGATGTGTCACAATAGTGTCTTAAGTGATGTTCTTAGCATGTGTGTTATGATTTACTATTTATTATATTAATAGAGAAGACTTAGGATAAGAAAGAAATGCTTTAGAAATTCCAGCTAGTGTTTATAAGGACTGAAAAAGAAAACTAGAATATGAACAGTAAGGGAAATAAATCACACATTTATGAGGCTACTGCTTTAAATATTAGCTAATTTTTTTTTGTTTGGTTTATTTGGTTAAATCCTGTAAGTATCATTTTTACCAGTCCACATTTAAAGATCTAAGTAATCTTGATGGACTTGGTAAAGGCAGATAAGGTGTAAAATAGGTAACTTTTTAATTAGAATATTTTTCTGTCAATCTATAGGCTCCTACACAACAGGGTATGATATCTCATAGTCACCACTGATTTTCATTACTAGCCTTTCCAGTATACTCCTAGAATGTATTGGAAAGTTTCCAAATTAAATGAAAATCTTTCTTTTATTAATATGAATTTTCTATAGCCACCGTAAGATATGTTTTTTATTTTTCAGTGCCCAAGTTCTGTAGCATGTATGCTGAACTTTTTTTTCTAAACACCTTTAGCAATAAGCCAAACTACATTTTGATAATCATCAGTTCAGAATTTCTTGGTCTCAGTTTGTATTACTAGATTTTGTTTAAGATAAGGCATGTGAGCAATGAGGTTAGGAAAAGTTCACATGAACACAGCCTGGCTCTGAAGTTCCACTGCTGCTTCCTTTGGGCCCTAATGTTCATTCAGCATTACTTGATGCTCTGTTGGTGCATAAGTTACTATGTCACACCTGCTTTATGTATAAGCCTTAGCTATACTAAATCAAGGCTTTGTTTTGTTCTGTTTTTTAACGTTTTGTACTTGTAATGTTTGTATAACAACTTATCTTTCAGGAGAGATAAGGTAATGCTGAATTTAAAATTCAGCATTTGAACATCTGCCTGATGGTGAATTATTCAATTTTTAAAAATTGGTTTTTAAGTTGTTTGTTTGGGAAAATATATATATGAACATCTACCTTTTATGTTCATAATGGTGTTAGTGTCTGAGTACATTTTATATTATCTTTGCTGCCACATGTAAGGATAAAGCTGTACTTTGATTTTAGATACTAATTTAATGCCTTTAGTTTGTACTGCTTTAAAGGGGAAGTTCATCTAAGTATTACTTTTAATAGGGATTCAACTTGAAGTAAAAGTTGGGAAGAGCAACCATCTTCTTTAAGCAGAATTTTTAGTTCTGTTGTCTTGGTTACTTATTTATGATGAATGTAAATAGATGGATAGGAGTTGCAAAATGTGGTATTCTCTGAGATAGTTAAGGTACCTTTGAAGTTGTTATCATTTAAGGGGCATTTTTATGAAGGATTCATAAGTATATTACTGTTTTCATTTTTAAGAACATAAAGGATGATCTAACACTATTTTATATTTGGTTGACTTGTACTTAATGTGTGTACTTTGAAGATTTACATTTATAACTAGAACGTATACTAATCCAAGGTCTATTTATTAGGCCAGATTCTTCTTCTTTTCATTTCTGTCAAATGCTAAGCTGATGTGGCCTCCTTTGTAATAAGTTTCTATGAAAGATTTTATTACACTATTTATTATTTCTTAAGGGGTAGCTATTATCTTATACTACTTCTACTTTTTTTTCAATTTCCATAAAAAGCTGCTTTCTTAACTACTACTCCATACAAAGTTTTCTGGTTTGCATATAAATGTAGTGTAAAGCAGTTGCTTTCAACCCTTTAACCCAAGTGTCTGAAACAGATATCTAGACAACTTTAAGAAGTTGATTGTATTGGGTATGCTTGTGTGCTTCTCATCATCAGATTCAAGACTGCATACTATGAAAAGAATTAAGACCAATATAAAGTTGAGGATGTGGGTTTATTGTATTAATAATTAAATTCATAAAGTTTAATATCTTAAATACCAAAGTCTTAACCTATAAATGATTATATACCTTCTTAGAAAATGTGCTTAATGATAATGGCTACTTTATTTTCCTGAATAAAGACTAGTAAAAAACTTAAAATGAACATCCTTTTAAATTTTCCTAGTCCATTGTAATGTATCTTAGGCATGAAGAACTAGCTTGGCATAGTGAAGAAAGAAATAAAAGAATTGAAGATAACTGAGTTTTGAGTCTGTGTTTATCTGTAAAATGCATTGTCTTATTCCTATTTTGAAAATTAGAATAACTTTTATGTGCCTTACCAGACTATTAGAACAAAGTTGGGAGGAAGGTATCATTTCTTTATATCTTTGAAGGTGTAACATTTATGTGGAAAAGAGTTTGCTTAAAATTATAATCTTGATCAGCATTTCTTTAAACTATATCATCTAATTTCTTCTGTAAAATTGTATGGTGCTACAATAAAATAGACACTTAGATCCTGAAGGAATTTTTTTTAGAAGTACCTACGCACATCAGCATTTCATATGTGTTATATATACTGTGAGTAATAGACACTCTTTTTAAAACTTGCTGCAAAAACATCAGTTTAATAATTTTTTATAAGAGTGTAATAAAAATAATGCCATTGAAATAAATCCCTGAGTAGCTCCTACAGTAGGATAGCTGAGCTCTCAATTACAAAGTTAAAGAATGCTTAGAGTGAATAGGATTATATTGTGGCAAAAAGTTGTATTTGATTTTTAAATTCTGGTGATGGTTTTTAATCCACTTAAGGATATTTCTGGAGCCACCACAGAACTCTTAATGTCGTGTGCTTCTATTTCAAAATCCTTTTGGTAAGTTCAAGTAGGTTGCACTATTTGTTTTAGATGATGTTTTAAGGTTTTACTGATTTACAAAACTCACAAATTTTATTTGACTCATGAGTAACATGTCACTATTTTACCGTAATTTAATATTAGAGACACAGGGTTTTTTCATACGAATCTAATTTAACATTTGTTATTATAACATCATAAAAGAATTTGGAAAGTCATCAAAAAATGTATATGACAATGATAGTCTTCACCAAAAAACCACAGATGTTTATTGCATACATTTTGGAATTATATTTGATCTGCAAGCTTGGAGTGTTCTTTGTTCTTAATTTCATTCTGAGAATCTATTTCATGTAGAACATATCCAGAATTAAGCAAATACATCTTCCAATGTAGTTACCTTTACTAACTAGAAAAACCTAATTCTACCATTACCTTGAGAGATTTCGTTTTAAATTATATTTTTGGGAATGTGAGAGGCTTAGTCTTTTGATGAATATCTACAAGAAAATGACATTTCATAGATTTTTGGTTTTTGTTAACTGTATTACAGAAATACAGAAAAGGGTACAAAACATAAATGCACAACTCATAAATCACCACAAAGCAGATATCTGGGTCACTACTCTTTTAACACTTCAGTGTAGTTTTGCCTGGTTTTGAGCTTCATATAAATGGAATTACACTCTTTTATGTATGACTTTTTTTGCTCAACGTATTTGTTAGATTCTTTTATGTTGTTACATGTAGCTATAATTCATTCATTTTCATTTTTGTATGGTATTCTAGTGCTTGATTATACCATAATTTGTTTTTCTATTCTGTGGTTGAGGACATTGTGTGTGGACTCTCAGGTTTTGACTATTACAGATGCTCACATGAAGATTTTGTAGATGTGCCTTGGTTGACCTGTGCTTGCATTTTGGTTGGGCATGTACCTAGGAGTGGGGTTGCCGGGAGCACGCTTGTGTTTAATAGATAATGCCAGAGTTGTCCAGAGTGAGTGTATTAGTTTTTATTGCTCCATATCCTCATCAATATTTATTCAGTCATTTTTTTAAAGTTTAACCATTCAGGTGGATATATAATTATCTCATGGTTTTAATTGCATTACTCCGACTAATAATTAGACTGAACCCTTTCATGTTTGTTGGCTTTTGGGATATCTTTTGTGAAGTGCTTATTCACAAAATAAGTACTTATTGCCTATTTTTTCCATTGGGTCAAATGTCTTTTATTGATTTGTAGGAGCAGTTATATGTTCTGGATCTGATATAATCCCTGTATGAGTTAGGTTACAAATATTTTCTTTAAATCTGGCCTGCCTCTTCACTATAAATGGTATCTCTGAAGAAATTGTTAATTTTACTTTATCAATTTTTTTATGACTAGTACCTTTTTTAATGTTGAAATTTATAAAATTTTCCTTTTCCCAAGGGCATGAAGATACTCTGCTACATTCTAGAAGTTTTGCCTATCACTTAAATGCAATCCACCTGGCATTTTTGATTGTCTCTTTCTCACTAATTCTGTTACTTTAATTATTTCCTTTCAGCTTCCTTCTTTGGATGTAATTTGCTATTATTTTTCTTACTTCTTAAAATAAATGGGTAGCTCACTGACTTTTAGCCTTTCTTCTTTTGTAGCAGATGCATTGAAGGCTGTATATTTCTTCTAAGCATAGCTTTAGTCGTTTCCAATAAGTTTTGGTAATGTGGCATTTTTATTTTCATTAAGTTTAAAATATTTTCAAATGTCCATTGTGACTTCCACTTTTTAACCCACAGGCTCTTTAGAATATATTTTTAATAGAATGTTTTAAAGTTATATTTGTGTTGCTATATGAAAATTGTCGAAAAAACTTAAAGCTCTAAGATATAAAAAGCCAAAGAATAGTGTTTTGTCATATGTGAAAATTATATTGAAATTCAGATTTCAGCATCTGTCGTAAAGTTTTATGGAACCCAGCCACGCTCATTCCTTTATGTCTTGTCCAGGGCCACTTGTGCAATGTGACAGCCGTGTAGTTGTGTTAAAGACCATCTGGCTAGCAAATCCTAAAATATTTATTATCTGGTCTTTTAGAGAAAAAGTTCGTTTATCCCTGCTCTGGATAATAGTTTCTTCCAGATAAGATTTACCTTTACCTCTGGCAGGCAGCAGGGTCGCTTGTGATCGCAGATCACTTTAATCTAGCCATAGGATTTGAGATGATCTGAAGGATGACATCAATAACTGCAAGGGCCAAACTATTTCCAGTTCACCCTTTTGCTAGAGTGTAGCCCTTCAGGATTCCAATCCAAAACATGGGGGCTCTCTAGGGCTCCCCTTCCTTGGCAGGCCCTGGATTACAGTTTTTGTCCCTCTCTCTCTCAGAGCCTTTCAAAATCTCTCCAGTTCCTCAGCCTTCCAGCTACCTTTTCTGCAATTGGCAGGCACCCCATGGAAAAAATTGGCCCCAAATGCCAGATTCACTTTTCTGGGTCTTTGTCTTTCAAATCTTGGCCCTATAATTTTCCATGCTTTGTTAGCTCCTTGGTGCCTTCAAGAAGATTTTTATTTTATTTTGAACCCCTTTCCCTAATATTTTCTGAGAGAACATTGGTTCACATTACCTAGTCCACCAATACAGAAATCCTAAAGAGATCATATGGATACTTTGTTTTTTGTTTTGTGTTTTTTTTTTTTAGAGACAGGGTCTTGCTATGTTGTCCAGGCTGGAGTACAGCGGCTATCATAGCTCACACTGTCCTACCACCTCAGTCTCCCTAGTAGCTGGGGCTACAGGCACCAGCCACCACGCCTGGCAGATATTTTATTTTAAAGATAATTTTTAGATCTTACCGTGAAACTCTGCCAAGTGAGTTGTGTTAATCTCGAATCTGAAGGTGTTGGGACAGTCGTCTCGTGAAATAGCCACCACCCCACCCCCACCCCTCGTCTCTACCCCCACCACGTCCCCTCCAGGGTTGGAGGCTGTGGTTAACATGATCCTTTTTGTCTAGTTCCCACCAGTAGCAGAAGCCTGAGCATGATCCTGGCCTCTTCCCTCTCACTTACTCTCCCTTTTTAAACCCACTCTGAGCCCCACAGGCAGTCTTGACATGATCCTGTTGTTACTGCTTTGTCCGGGGCCATAACCATTCCTTACCTCCATTTGTCTCCTTGCCCCTCAGTCTGTTCTACTACTACTTATTGCCAAAGTGTTAAAATGCAATCGTGTCACATCCTGCTTGAAAATGTCGGTGGCTCTCCATAGGTTGCTGTATGAAATCAAAAGTCCTTCAGAGCATACCGAACACTTCACTACATAGTCTAACCTGCTATGGCTTCCCACAGGTCTCTTTCAGAGCTACTTCGAGGACACAGAATGTCAGTAACCCAGCCCGAGCTTTTTGTAATGCTGAGGTCACGCCAGCTGTGTGCCATGTGTGCTGACTGGCTCATCATCAGACAGCGCCCCAGGCGCACTTCCCCAGGAGGCCTGCCTTCATCTCAGCTTCCCAGGACTCTAGATTCCTCACGGGCGGGCAGCGTCATGTTTCTGTGACTGTTTCTCAGGGCCTAGCCCAGGGTAAGTATTCAGATGGTGGAAGAAGTGACAGGTCAGCCACAGCAGCCCTGCTTACACTCCCCACCCCCTTCGCCCTCACCATTCTCTCCAGATGCCAGTCAGTCTTTCCTAACTGGAGGGGGAAGTTCCCCATGCCTAACTGACCCTCTAGCTCCAATCCTTTTATGCTTCATTTTTCCCCTCAATTGAGTAGGATGTTTCATCTCTTTCTTCATGCATGCTGGTCCCACTGCCTGTGTTCCCTTCTGCCTCTGTCTAGCCTGGTGCATTTGACTTTGCAGAAGCTCAAAAGTAAATGAATCCTTTTCGGACATCTCCCTGCACCATCCACCACAGCATACACTCAATAATTGATCACTTGGTTTTCTCTCTCGCCGTCCCTCTGCTATGGGACTCGCTGTACTCTGTACATTACTGCACTAGACTGCAGTTGTCTGTGCTGCTAGACTGCTCCTCAGTGACAGGGGCCAGGTCAGTCTTTGTGGCTCCGGTGCCTGCCTTGCTGCCTTGCCCTGCAGCCCAGCACATGTGTGTGGGGGAAATACTTTGCCCCTTCTGCCTCCTCCTTGCTTCTCCAAAGCCCGGCTCACCTTGTCACTACCTACTGTATCTGTTCAGGGTGCTAATTGCTCCCTCCTTGTCAAATCCCCAAACGGTTTTCTCTCTCCATTTCATTCTTTAACTTCTCTGGCAGTATGGACCCTCTTTGAAATAATCCTCCTCTTTACTTGCATGACATAGATGTCCACAATTCTTCACCCTCTGGCTCTTGCTTCTGCTGACTCCTAGCAGCATCTGGCTTTCAGCCCCAATGATGCCTCTTCTTCAGGGCTGTCTCTGCTTCTGTGCTGTTGCGTCTCACTCATTTTACTGATTCTTAAGGCCCACTCACCAAAATTCTGCACTTAAAATGGTTTCCACATTTCTGTCTCTAAGCTGCTATTCTGTACATAGTCCTTTACATTTAGGATTCCTCCTGGATGTATCTGCTGTTATTTCAAAGTCATTTAAAGTTGAGTATCCCTCATCTGAAATGCTTTGGACTGGAAGTGTTTTGGATTTTGGGTATTTTCAGATGTGGGACTATTTGCATACACATACCAAGACATCTCGAGAGTGGGGACCCAAGTCTAAGCACAAAATTCATTTATGTTTCATACACACCTTATACACATAGCCTGATAGTGATTTTATATACAGTATTTTTAATAATTTTGTGCATGAAACAAAAGTTTTGCCTGTGACCCATCACATGAGGTCAGGTGTGGAATTTTCCAGTTGTGGCATCATGTCAGCACTCACAGAGTTTTGGATTTTAAACCATTTCAGAGTTTGGATTTTTTGGATCAGGGATGCTCAACTTCGACATCCAAAATTGAAGGCACTGTTTTTCTCAGGTGTTGCCTCTTGACTTCAGTTGCCATCGGGGCAATTTATTTTTTTCTCAGACATGAAGGCATAAAACCTTGGCATTCTCTTTGATTAATATTTTTCTTTAATGTCTTTATCATGTCCTGTCTGTTCTTCAGAATACAACCCAGCCCCCATTTTCACTGCCATCATTCTAATCTATGCCTCTATCACATCGTATCTGGATTACTAAAATAAGCTTTTAGCTAGGAAAAGCAAAAGAAATTCCTTGAGAACAAGGACCATCTTGTGCTTTTGCATCTGCCACGGCATTCAGGCCAATGTGAAACCATTTGTGTCACTCAGTATGTGTGATTCATCAATGAATTGCAAAAAATGGCAACACTAAACTACAATAAAATGTTTAAAGATGCCCCACTAAAGGGCTATGAAAATTAAAATTGAATATGTAGAACACAAAAGTCATAAACAGAATGTTTTACGTGAGACATGTTACAGGTAATCTTACTATAATGTATATAACTTTAAAAATTGTATTAATACAGTTGATTCTCATTATTTATGGTAGTTATATACTATAAAGTCAAGAGAAACACTGAATTAACAAATACTGAACCACTGCTCCTAGGGGAAATTACAGGGTGAGGTTCCCATGAGCCTCTGGTCACAACAATCTTGTTTTATGTGTGTTTATATTAAAAAACACTATTTAATATATATTACTGAATCATTAACATTGAACTCAGGGCCAGCAGCACTATATGTAACTCATGCCTAAAGGAAGTTTATCTAACACACATATTTTCTCCATAAGGCAAATCTTAGCCTTTTTGTGCTTAGGAACCTTGGACAGCGCTTCAGCACTCTACTTGGAGTCCATATTATTTTCATTTTATTCTTTAGAAGTGGGGTTTCACTGTGTTGCCCAGGCTGGAGTGCAGTGGCTATTCACACACACGATCAGCGGACAGCCTTGAACTCCTGGGCTCAAGCAATTCCCCTGCCTCAGCCACCTGAGTAGCTGGGACTACAGTCACGGGCCACCATGCCCAGCTCATTTTAAACAGAATTACTGTGGCACTAAATAAATAGACTATGAAAAAGACACTTGTTTACACTATGAGAGCTAAAACAAAAAGGTAGAATTTCGTCTTGTTCCACCTCAACTAGGAACGCGTGCATCTGATGACGTGAGTTTTTTACTGCTCTGTGTGTATCCGAGAAGGACCTCAAAGGGGTTACAAATAAATTTTAGCAGGTGGAATCCGTGAGTAATGAGATCAACTTTACCTTATCATGATACTCAGAAGCAGAGAAGCAAGTAAAGAGGAATTTGTGGCCTGGTAGACTTTGTCAAATTTTATTTACGGTCTTGAAACTTGGATTTCAGGCAGCCATAAATTTTTATCCATTATGTTATAACGTTATACACCCCCAGCAAGCTTCTTGGATGGCCAGTGTGTTCTTCACATGCTCAAGAGTTCACCTAAACTGGTGAAACCCTTTATCCAAATATTCTCTACATTCTCTGTGCTTTTTAGATGCACCTTTCCCTTCTTAT
>VBSM01000483.1:30583903-30619698 GCA_008086735.1 Cheirogaleus medius
CTCTGACACCCTATTCCAAGTTGTCACCTTCACGTAAACCAGGCTTTCAAGCACCTTTCCAGGCCTGCAAGCGTGACACAGTTTTGCACGGTGATGACGTGGTGTGAGGATCATGAGGATAGGATGGTGAGGGAAGTCCTGCCTGCTGCCCCGCCAGTTGACAGCATTCTACCAGAGGCGTGGCGTTCTAGGAATTCCTGGTGAATGAAGTAGCTGTAGTGACAAACTGACTCAGCAGGGCTCTTGGGACAAAGAGCACCAGAGGTAACCTTAGCAGGATGGGGTAAGGCCGACAACTGGGCCACAGGCAGAATGAAGACAATGTGCACTATTTCATAAATGCCGATTCCTTTTCTCCCCTCCTATTCCAGGCCTGGGAGGACAGAATTAAAGCTAGAAAACAATGATGGTTCTTGGTTGGGCTGGGAGGACCCACTCTTCATTGCTGTCCATTCCTCCCTCTCCCCCTAAACTCTTAGGTTCGAAAATCCTGAAAGAGCTGGTCCTACTTTTAGATATGCTTCACAAAAGTATGTGTCCTACTAGCCTGCCCTGCTTTTATTTTCTATTAGCAACAGAATTTGGATCATTCATATCATTCTTAGAATGAAAAGCAACATGAGGATGATGTACCCAGGAGGCCTCCGGCAGCACACATTAGTCATCTGGCCTTGTGGAGACAGGATTGAGAGAGACCTTCTTTGTAGCCCTTTGGCCTTTTCCACCGGCCCAGATATGTGCTAGGAAAGGTTAGATGTAACCTTGGATTTGGTAAAACCCAGATCTGGGTTATTGTGGTAAAAGCAATGCAGCCGATTTTGTCCTGGGGAGGCAAGCGTGAGTAGAGTTTAGGAAGGAGGGTAAAGAACAGAAGGTACAGAGACCCCGACCCCTAAACACCTGTTGGAAAACACAAAAGCCATCTATCTGTTTGCCTTCCAAGCTTTGCCTACGATAGAGAGACTTGTTTCCTCCAGATCAATCACAAGTCAGGACTGTTTGCCTTTTCCTAGTCCAAAAGTACTTAATTTCTTACTTAAAATTTTAAATATTTTTTCTTGCTCACAAATCTCTGAGAGGCAAATCCCAAACTGACTTTCAGGGTCTTGATAAATTGTTGCAGAAAAGTACTGGTGGATACTTTATATACTCATGTATCTAAGTCTAGTTATTTTCTTTCTTTCCAAGTCCATCTCCTACCACTCCCTTCCCCCATTTCATTTCCCTCCTCCTATTTCTCATTAATTCATTTAACATTTCACTCCCCCCCCCATTTAAGTTTCTTTTAGGGCAAGTTCCTGTTTTTCTGTCTTCCACAGAGCCTAACAGGTATTAAATACTGGCTTTATAACTAATGTTATGGACTTAATGTTTGTGTCCCCCCAAAATTCATATGTTGAAATCCTAGCCCTCACTGTGGTATTGGAGGTGGGGCCTTTGGAAGGTGATTAGGTCATGAGTGTCAAACCCTCATGGATAGGATTAGTGCCCTGATCAAAGGGACCCAGAGAGCTCTCACTCTCTTCCCACCACTTGTGGATATAAGAAGTCAGTAGTCTACACCCGGAAGAGGGCCCTCACTAGAACCTGACCACGATGACACCTTAATGTTGGACCTCCAATGTACAGAACTGTAAGAAATAAGTGTCTGTTGCTTATAAGCCAGCCAGTGTATGGTACTTTGTTACAGCAGCCTGATTTTCAATGAATACTGTCCACTTTCATAAAATTATAGGTATCACAATTCTCTAAAAGGACTAAAACAGAGCACTAATCAAGCAAAATTTTTGAAACTAAAGCTTTTAGCAGAATCTCAGAATTCTTTTTTTTTTCTTTTTTTGAGAGAGTCTCTGCACTTTGGCTGGAGTACAGTGGCGTCATCATAGCTCACTACAATCTTGAACTCCTAGGCTCAACTGTTCCTCCTGTCTCAGCATCATGCCCTGCTAATATTTTCTATTTTGAGTAGAGACAGGGTCTTGCTCTTGCTCAGGCTGGTCTCAAACTCCTGACCTCAAGTGAACCTCCCACCTCAACCTCCCAGAGTGCTAGATTACAGGTGAGAGCCACCACCCAGCCTCAGAATTCTTAAAGACTGCATGAAAGTGCATAAAATAAGGTGAGATATATGGAAGCCACATTCCACATTACCACTTTCAAGCCTACAGCAACACTAGGTGAGGTAAGATAAAGAGAGTACATAACCTTCGTTTGAAAATCAGAACTCTGGCGGGTGGGGAGGGAAAGGAAAGGAGGAGAGAAAAAAAAAAAGAAAATCAGAACTTTAGCCATTGTGGGTACTCACATAATACATAATCAGTATAATACCAGACATTCAGAAGCTTAGTCACTGATTGATAAATAAGTCATGCTAGAAAATATGCATTTATGAGAAAATAAAAAAAATAAAATAAAAATCCGATGGATATACCCCAGGAAAAAAACTGTAAAAAGAAAATATGCATTTATGGTCTTTTTAATGCATTTAGCAGTCAATGAGAATTCAATAAAATAGAGAATGTGCATTAAGTGGTCTTTATTGGTGTTTCAAATTCTGTCATTTCTTCATTATTAGTTCTTCAGTTAATTGAACAAGTAAAAGTTATTTTGTATTTGCTGTGAGAATTTAAATGTAAAATAAATACAAAATACATTTGTGGTTTAATGAACACTCAATGAAGCATTTTTTCTGAGGCATTCCTTTCGGTCTGGTTCTATCCCAGATCTGTCATTTTACTTCCCCTAGGAATAGTCGATTAAACCACACAATGGATCTGTGAATTTATGGATCAAGTTCACTGCACACCAGTGAACTTGCGTTTTAATTACAATTAGACGTATTTTTTGATCTCGTCATACAATACCAATACAAAAGCACCACCCATGCCTCTCAACACATTGGACCAGGCACCCTTGAAGAAGGCCTTGGCTCCTTCATCTTTCGCAATCTTCCTCCAGCAGTCAACTGTCCCCGTGTACATGATATCAGCTGTGGAGATAAATGTTGGTGAGGGCTCCGTAACGCTGGAGGAAAGACACTTTTTCTCTGAAGGACATCTGTATGCTGTGTTATCAGTTTTGTACAATTAAGATCACTTGGGCATTAAGCCCCAGCTCTATGCAATATTCAACTGGACATCTCCTTCCTTGCTTAACTGTTAGGCTGGGACTCCTGTCATTCCTACTCCATTAATGCAAGATCCCTGAAGAAGTGGGGCAAGTAACCAGTCAATTCACAGACTGTGCAACTGTAAAACAGGAAGGGAGCAGGGTGGAGCCAGAGGATTATGCTACGTGGTCACCTTCTTTATGGGTGAGAAAAGTGGGGCCTAGTCTCAGATTGCACTGCCCAAAGTTACACATTTAAAATAAAAAGGTATAACTATTAGGTTGAACCCTATGAAATGGCTAACATTTGACTGTTTTTGACTTGAAAAATGGCAATTTCATGTTTCAACCTGTAGAAGCCAAAACTTTTTCTCTCCCAACACACTGCTTCAGGCCATCTCTCACCCAGCTAAAATACCGCTTCCCTAACACTTGTAATAATTAGACAAGGGAAGCAAGAATTCTTTTTAAACAAACAGTTCATTACTTATTTTCCCTCATGTTTACATGGAGGCTAAGGTCTCCATAATTCGGGATCCGAAGTAAAATTCACTTCTAAATATCTCATTTTTAATGTTCTTATCAGCTCTTTAATAAAAAGAAAAAATTATTTTCCCTAAAGGAGTAGTTAAGAATGTTGAGGGTAATTAATACCATCTTTTTTCCCTAAGTCTTTATCAAATAATTTTGACAATTAATTTCGAATAATGAAGAATTTAGAATAATGAAGACTGAATACTGTTCTCCTTTGGTGAAGAATAAGGAAGATTAAGCTCAGCAGAGCTCAGGCTTACCCCCTTTCCGGCCAGACTGCATCATCATCCTACGACGAACAGTGTCAAAAGGGTAGGACACCAGCCCTGCAACCGCCGTCACGCTCTGGGCAATCATCCAGCTCACAAAAATGTGTACATTCTTGGGGTCAGGCAGCATCCCTGTGGGCAGAGCCAAGAAGCCAAATGGCTATGAGGTGACGGTCTCGGCAGCTCAGCAAAAGGCGGGTGGAGGGAGGACGAGGACACTGCACCTCCAACTCCACGCTCTGCCCTGCCGGAAGAACCTGCACTTATGAGGCTGGCTGTCTCACGTGTGACCAGGCAGCCAACAGAAGTTGGTGGCTGCCCTCTCTGGATCCTGGGAAGCCAGCGTTCTGCCCAGTATGCAGGCCATGCTGAAGTGGCTTCGGGTCACTGATACAGCCCTGTCAAGAGGGAGTTAGGCTCCGCCTTCTTCCTCTCTGAATAACTCCAGGCCAGAGTTTATTTCGGTAGAGGACATAGAGATTCCTTTAGCTATTAATTTGTCCACACCATACCACCTCCTCGTTTAGAAGCCTTGGTTTAGCCCAGAGACTAGGGGAAAAACAAGAGTAATAAAGTCCTTTGTGAGTTCCGCAGCATCCTCTCTCCACACGCCCATCCCCCACGCCCCCTCTCACCTTTGGCAGTGTCGTAGACTCCGAAGTAGGCAGCTCTGTAGATAATGATGCCCTGGACGGAGACGTTGAAGCCCTGGTAGAGACCCCTGAGGCCATCAGACTTGAAGATCTTGGTGATACAGTTGCCCAGACCAGTGAACTCACGCTGGGCGGCGCCCTTGCCCACGTCGGCAGCCAACCTGGTCCTAGCAAAGTCCAGCGGGTAGACAAAGCAAAGGGAGGTGGCCCCAGCGGCCCCACCGGAAGCCAGGTTACCAGCAAAGTAGCGCCAGAACTGCTTATGCCGATCCACGCCCCCCAGGAAGATCTGCTTGTACTTGTCCTTGAAGGCGAAGTTGAGAGCTTGGGTGGGGAAGTAACGGATCACGTTGGCCAGGTTACCCCTCCAGAAGGAGAGAAAGCCCTGCTCCTTGGGGATTCTCACCACGCAATCAATGATCCCTTTGTACTGCTTCTCAGCACTGATCTGTTTGCTGGCATGCTGGACCTGGGGTACGGGGAGGGACAGAGGACAGGCAGGGCAGAGAGAAGGGAAGAGGACAGAAGAAAAAGGAGGTTTGCACTTCCTAGATTGCTTTCTGAAGAAAAAAGAGTATGAGGAAATCAAATGGATATTGAGGAAATGTAAATAAATGTTAGTTACTTGGATAATAAGCCAAAAGGATTCAATTTCGCCTCAGTTACCAGAACATTCAAGAAAAATGTTTTGGTCCCAAATAAATTTAAAAAGAGGTTATTTAATTATATAAAGATAGCCATTCATTTATTGCATTTTCAAGAACTGTACTAGGGGCTTACTGAGAGAGAGAAATGAATAAAGATTCCTGCCCCAAAGGGCTCCCAATTTAATAGACATAGTAGGCAGGAGAGGACAATTCCTTGGTGTCACTCTGGTCTCCCTTGAGATGAGGATCTCTGAGTAGTAGATGCTCTAACAGAGGAAGGAGAATAAATCCACTAGGCATTAGACCCCCCAAATTTTCAAGCAGATTATCCAAGTAATCAATTATTGAGGGGCTGTTGTTGTGAGCAATTTATTGAGGTTTTCGTTGCTGATAATTTTGACTCTCAAATCAGGCTTTTCGTCATTGAGGGGCCCTCGCCTTTTGGGCAGGTGGAGAAAAACAGGATAGGTGGGATGATGACAAGCCATTCAGTGACCAGGCAGGGGAGGAAAAAATTAGGGGAGAGTATAAATAAGGTGATCTGAGTTTATTCTGAAAACATTTTCTTAATCTCTCAAAACCTCTCAGCTTCATCTGTCTTAGAGAGGTTATATAAAGATGAATGAAATAACGTATGTCAGCCTACACGGCACGGTGCGTGGGACACAGTAAGCGAGTTCTTCAGTTAATTGTTTTTATTTTTTCAAATGTAAAAGGTGGGTGCAAGTAAGAAGGTGCAAGGGATATTGGAAATCAAAAGGGGAGGCCGGCCTCAGAGGCCTTAGTGGAGTGCCGGTGCTGTCACGGGCGCAGGAGCTGGCTCGCGGCGACCCACTCCGGGGTGGGTTTCCATATATAGACACCCGAACGCTGGGCGCCACCCGACACCAGGAATCTGCGACTGACGCGGGACCTGTCTCAGCGCAGAGGGCACCTTCCCCTTCGCGCAGGCCGGGCGCGGGCCTGTGGCCTAGCGCAGGATCCCCGCGACGCTCGCGCCCGCGCCCCGCTGCTCGCGCCGCAGCCCCGCGCCCGCCCGCCCGCACCCAGCCGCCGCGCCGCCCGCGCGCCGCGCTCACCTGCAGCAGCAGTTTGACCCTCTCGATGGGGGCGACCGCGGTCTTGGAGACGGCAGCGGCGATGCCACCTGCCAGGAAGTCCTTGAGGAAGCTCAAAGCTTGATCGCTCATGGTGACAGCCGGACGCACAGAGCCTGCACCGCGCCGCGCTCGCGCTCCCGCCCCGTGCCCGTCCCTGCGCGTGCGGAGGGGCCGCTCGCCTCGCCCGCAGCCCTCCTTATATGCCCCGCGCGGCGTCTCGCGAGAGGAGGCGGGCCCGGGCCGGCGCGCGCGCTGCGCATTGGCCCGGCAGGTGCCCGCACACCCCGCCCAGGGCCTCCTCTGCAGAGGGCATCGGGGGCGAAGGCGCTTCC
This sequence comes from Cheirogaleus medius, assembly GCA_008086735.1. NCBI lineage: Eukaryota > Metazoa > Chordata > Mammalia > Primates > Cheirogaleidae > Cheirogaleus > Cheirogaleus medius. The sequence goes on from VBSM01000483.1 coordinate 30,590,547, forward strand.
GGCGGGCAGGGGTGGGCCGGGGGCTGTGCTTCAGCTTGGGACGTTTAAAGGGCAAATTCATGTTATCTGTCCCGGCGAGCAGCGGGAACACCGTGTCACTGCAGCAGCATGTGGGCCGCTGTATTTATAGCACACGAAGGCTTAGGCTGGGGCCGACCTGGGACACGCACGGACCCGCTGCCTCAGGCGGGGCTTGCTTTAACCTCGGGCCTGCCCTCCTGGCCGAGGGACTTCGGGCTATTTTCTTCTTCTTGCATGTAACGGCGTCCCTCCCCAGAGCTCACTGCCTGGATTTGGGCCTCTTCAGAGCTGTGCGCTCCCCAAAATAAATTACAGTCCTCCTAAATAAATATTAACGTCAGTTGATGCCGTGATTGCTTCATATAATCTGGCAAACCACTGTCTCCCACTTCTCTTCATTCAATCATTCGTTCAATCATTCATTCAGTCATTCATTGTGCTATCAAATGTTTATGTGCCTGGCACTCAGTGCCAACGGGAAAGGTCGAGTGCAGGGGGCCACTAGGTGAATTCCTACTTGCTTTAGGAAAGGTGTGCCTACGTTTTGCTTTTCTGTTAGGTCAGACTGTTAACGCTATGACACATAGCCTGATAACTCTAAGATATAGGACACTTCTTTTGCAAGGCCCTAAAGGGCTTAATGTGCCACTCTGCTCTCAACGGAATCTCAGCACATATTCTAGGTAGAATGTTCTCAGTCAGCTGGCACCTTCTTGAGGGTCAGTGCTGTCGGCCTTTCAGAGACAGTCCAATCCTTGGCTGTATTTGTCTCTGTTTAACAGAGATCTAGGGTTGGGGAAACTTAGTCCCAGGAAATATTGCAATTCATTTTTAAAATGTATTAATATGAGCTTTAATTTTCCTTAACTCTTTTTTTAAGACAGTTCATATGACCACATAGATTTTCAAATACAGCTGTTCCTTCCTCAGGAATAACTGCAATTCATTTTTAACTTTAAACTCTTAATTCTCTTCCCACATTTGCTATTGTTCATTTGTGTATTTGGCAAAGTTTCTTCATTTTTTTCAGAAGTTTTCTTTTTTTCTGATGCTTGCCGATGGAAGCAGACATCATGTTAGATGGTTTTGAGCTTCAGCTGTGTGTCACCCTGGGTCTGGAGACTTCAGTAGAGCAAAGGTCACTCTTTGGGTGCCAGGACCACAGAGGGTATGTGTTTATCCAAGATTGGAGCAAGTAAGAGTTCAGAAATCCAGGTGAGCAGTGTGAAACTAAGAACTAGTGCAAAGTTGCCAGAAGTCAGAGCAGGCAGAAGATCAAGAACTCAGGATAGAAAAACAAAAAAAGCCATTGCCATTTATGCATTCATTCAACAAACACTTGTTGAGCATTAATTGTGTACCAAGAACTAAGTGTAACCCTGTGGATTTAATATAAGACATGGCTCATCTCCAAGGACCTTACAGTTCAGTGTATTTGTTGCTTGTTCAGCTTTATTTTTCACAGCTTCATGTATAGATTTCCATGGATCTACATAATCAACATATTAATCATTTTTAATTATAATAGTGTATTTCATCCTGTTAGCATAGAACAGTTGCTTAAACTATTTTCCTTTTAATTGTGTGTGAGAATTGTGTCTTATTTTTATTATGAGAAATAATGCTGCTATGTAAACACTTGCACAAATTTCATTTTCTCCTTTAAGTTTTTTTCTTTTCATATATTCCCACAAGGGAATGGATAGATTGACGATCTTAAAAGTTTTGTAGCTCCTGCTACATATATATGGACAAACTGCTCTTCAGAAATATAGATGGGCTCATGTTTCTCGAGCCCCTCCTCCAACACTGGCTTTTAAAAAAAAGCATCTTTTAGGCATTTCTGCCATTTTATGAGTTCTAATTTGTATTTCTTTCATTGCTATGAAACTGTACATATTCCATATGATTCAATTTAATTTGACAGCATTTCCTTTTGTGTAGACTTTTAATTGTCCTCGACCACTATGGAGTGAAAGCAGAGTATCTATACAACAATTCTTCATGTATTTGGGGCAATAAATGTGCTGAATATTTTTCATTTTGTTGTTTTCCTTTTGATACTTATTATATTGTTCTATCAATGTTATGTATTTAAATACGGACAGATCTGTATTATGATGACATGCTTCATATTCTGATATAAACATATCTCTTTTAGAGGCATATTAGTCTATTTGCCCTAATATATTAGTCTATTTTCTTCTACTTTTGGTAGTTATTTTTAAAGTGTCTAACACTATACTATAGAGTGTAAGGAGGTATGGATCTAATTTCACTTTTTTCCATACCATTCTTGGATATACCAACACTAATTCTCAAGTAGATATTTTCTTCTCTACATTATTTGTCTTCTGTTACTAATTCTAGTTTGTCATATATTAAGTTCTTATAATAGCTTTAATTTATGAAATGGCCATAGTAGGACACATTTCTTTGAACATCATTTAAAAAAAAACTGATAATGTGATTCTACAACCACTTGAAAAATAAAGTTTTATCTGATTGTATGTCTGGATTTATTTTTACTATCAAGTTGTTCAATTATTTAAACATCACTAGAAGACCTTTAATATACATTTAAATTAAACAAAATATTAATTTAATTCAGGATGTATTATCATCTTTGTTATACTTAATTTTACCAATCAGAATTTTGGATATTTCTAAATTGGACATACATTTCTCCTTGGCTTCTCTCCAATTATCCTGTTATTTAGGGAGCTGTAGCTGGAATCCTTGACAAGAAGTTTTTCATGGAAACGCACTGTCCTCTCCCTCCATGGACTTTCTCAGAAAAGAGAGGCCTCAGATGCCCTTAAGAGCATGAGCTCCCTGTGATCATAAGATCCAGGTATCACTTACACAGGCAGGGGAGAGAATGGAGCTCGGCAGAACATGTGTTCGCCCGCCAGTCCCAGTACTCAGTGGCGCTCTGCCAGCGTGAGGATGGACAAGGCTTGTAGGAGACTAGAGAAACAATTCTGCTTTCAAATGTGGATGAGATCCTGGAGGGTGAGAGGAACAGGGGTGTGTAGAAATGAGAGTAGGGCATGGAGCTAGTTTTTGGATTTTTAGTGGAAGCTCTTACAGAAGTAGTCTCTTTTACCAAATTGGAAATAGAGAATGGGAGGCGCTAAATAGCAAAAGTCACAAGAAATAAAGAAAAGCAATAAAGGATGTGCTCATGGTGGTGATGATGTAATGCTTGTGTGCAGGTAGCCTTAGATCTAAATCTATTAGAAATTAGAGCACACTACTACTATGTTTCTGATAATATAAGACCACATGAATTGCTGAATGTCAAAGGTATTTAGTAGACTCATTCACATGGATGCACTGTTTTGAAAGGACGATACAAAACAAATGAGTATTTCTCCACAATTCTTGCTTGGGGTAACTTAATGAACTGGAATAATACCTCAATTAACAAATTTTTTTATAATTAAGTGCCTTTATATAAAGTCTTTATTAAAGGGGGGCAAACACACACATCTTCAGAAAGCATGAGTATTCATGCAAAATGTTCCCACCACCAGCAGCTAATGCCAAGCAAAATTATGAAACTGCAACATGTGTCTTTTTTATTAACCTCAGTTGTTCATTCTAGAACCTTGTTACGCATTAGTGGTCAGCTCTTTTGAGTATCCACTTTCCTCCTTTTTTCCATCAAAATCAAAATGATCTGAACTGTTTACACTCCATTCATTCATTCGTTCATTCATTGTTTTCATGACCCCTCCCCTCCTTGGTACACTGCCACAGCCTCATTGTAGCTCACTGCAACCACCAACTCCTGGGCATAAGCGATCCTCCTGCCTCAGCCTCCCGAGGAGCTGGGGCTACAGGTGTGCCATCACACCTGGCTAATTTTTTCTGTTTTTAGTAGAGAGGGGTCTCGCTCTTGCTGGGGCTGATCTTGAACTCCTGAGCTCAAGGCATCCTCCTGCTGGGGCCTCCCAGAGTGCTGGGAGTACAGGCGTGAGCCACAGCACCCAGCCCTTCTTTTCAACTTTCTACATCATTACTGAGTACCTACTCGAGAGGCCACACTGTCAGGCACTGGTCATACCAAGCTCGGAAAGGTAAGACTACTGCCCTGGATACACTTGAGCTGCCTATGACGAGGCTAGTCCAATGCGGCATGATAAGGATCCACGGAGGGGCTCTGGTTCTACTTCCAGATGAATGACTTTTAATGTGTTACCTCAGTCAGAATATGCATTTTTAATGTTTTATGAATGCTTATGAAACAAAAATTTGTATTAGAAGGATTTGGGGGCTTATGATATTTAAAGGAAGTGACTGGGGCTGCAGAGGAGCTCCTGAATCATAGAAAAGACAGAAGGGCCCCTCCCAGAAGGCACTTTGCTTTCTGGAGAAACTGAGTCAGGCTGGCCCATTGGTTGTTAGATGCAGGGGGGCCCTGCAGCCCACCTCTCAATGAACACAGGCAGACCCCACAGTTCCTTCAGATTCATAACCTCCCTTCTCCCACTCTTGATCTTAGCACCTCTCCTTACTTTGTCCAAGATTCCAACAAGCATACTTAGGATCATATGGCACAATAAGTTTATTTTTATGCATGTATAATAATGCCTTCTGACCATAACCATCCACCTCCCATGTTGACATCTGGTTTCCCCAACATGCAGCCTCTGTAAATAAAGCCATCGCTCACCTAGAGTTGACTTAATTGATTTTCTAAGTGCATTTCTAACTGGCTTCCCTAGTGTTTTGCACATCCTATCAATCGCTTTTAAAAACACTTGTTTCATTCCTGTTATTAAAATCAATATTTAACAAATGGTATCAGAGAGACCATTTTTATCATCTGTACTGTAGAAGAACAATATTTTACTATTTTAATGTGTGAGGGCTCTTTTTTTTCCCCCATTATGCCTCCTTTTACCCCATGACCTTTTCCTCCCCGCAGTCAGCTAGACATTCTGTGTCACTGCCATAGCATAAAGAAAACACTTAGAAAGCAGAGAAAATTAATGAGTCTATTCCTGGCATGAGAATTTCCAAAGGCAGAGAAAAACTCAAATATAAACAGTAGATTTAGTAGAATACCTGATAGAAAGCAAAGCTTCCTTCTGCCCACCCACCCTTCCAAAGACTACATAAAGTTTTTCCAAATCTGCAGAGAAAGGAAGAAAGTTAGAGAGAAAGCAAGGAAAGAGATGCTAGTGTGGGTCCCAGGGAGAGAGGGGCTCTGCATTCTGCCTGGCCGGGGAGGGGAAGACGTAGTGTCTAGCACACAGGTGAGAGGCAGCCTCACAGAGTTAATCCCAGAACAATAGGGAGCAGAACAAATCCCGGCCCTGGCAGGTTAGCCTTCTGGTGTGCAGGACCCTAGAGAGGGCCAGGAAGTTTCTCCTGCCCCAGAGTGGTACAAGAGTAGCCGAATCACATTTCATAGCCAAGGACACCAGAGTTAGCTGACAGCCAGCCAGACCTGAAGAGCCTCCGGGTTGGAAGTGAAGAAAGTGCAGAAGTGACCTTGATGGAGCAATGACTGACGGCCAGAAGGGACCAAGGGCCTGGCAGCAGGTGCCGGCATGGATAGATGAAGATCCAGACCACATGCCCCTCCCCTGGCCATCCTTAGTGCCACAGAATCCCTGGAATAGATGTCACCCACGGGAAAGCAGTGGGGAGAAGAGGAGACCCAGGTCGTTTCCAATACCTGACAAAATGGAGTCTCTTAATAGAAATTAAGCTGCCTTGTGCAGCTGAGTTTGTGGGCCCATATACTATAGCAATTCATACTTGCTATAGTATTTTCTTATTTTTAAAAAACAATGTACTACAGACATCAGAAGTTTTTAAAAATTCATTACTGTTCCTTATTCCATCAAGCACATTTCTTTAAGGAGACTGAGGTTTTAACTGAGAGGGAGAATGGGAGAGCACTTCAGGGTAGTTTCTCCATAAACCTTTATGAAACTCCAGCTTATTCATTTCTATTAAATGTCTAACAAATTACTCTTTTAATGTATTAACTCTATGATTCCTTCAACATAATAGTTCTTCAATAAATGCTTCTTGAATGAATAGGGAAATAATGTTCAATTTCTAGTGCAATGGCTCTCAAATTTTTCCAATAATGGAGCACCTGGAACCCCTTAAAATTTCTGTGTAGCACTATGGAATGTGGGCATCTGGAATTTCACCATATAAACTAAAAGCAGTTATAGTAGCAGAAATACAATCTTCTATCATCTGTGTCTGCCTGACATATAAAATTATAGACACTTTAATGGTGGATTTATCAATTTCTCTTTGGAGGTCTGCCAAATTTTCCTTTATATATTTTAAGGCTTCCTTTTTAAAGACATACAAGAGTTGAATTATTATAACTTCTTGGTGAATTTAACCTTGTATCATTAATTTGTGGCCCTCTTTATTTGTAATAATGTTTTTCACCTTAAAGTCTTTCCCCCCTAAATTAATAGACAAACCTATTTTCCTTTGGTTTGCATTTGCCTAGTTTATCTTTTTCTATCCCTTTACTTTCAACCATTCTGTGTGTTTAGGTATGTCCCCTGTAAACCTCTATGTTTTATTTTTCCTTTTTAAAAAAGAATTCTAAGTTGATACTCTTAGTATTTTAATCAGAGAGTTTGGGTTCATTTCTGTTTATCATGACCACTTTTAAATTTTTATTTTGAAATCATTATATATTCAAAGGAAGTTGCAAAGGAATGATTGCACATTTAAAAAATTTTATTTCTGCCATCTTATTTTATGCTTTCTGTTTGTCCTCCTTCTGCAAATCCTTGAAATTCATCATGTCCATTGCTTATTTACCATCCTATGACTCTCCTACGCCAACTACTACATGTGTTTCTGAATGACATCTTATAGTGCTAATAACACCGTAATTGTTAATAATTATTTTAGGTGGCTAGTATTTTGCCAGGTTCCAAGGATGCCAAGTTTTTCTTCTTAGGAACTGAGTGTCTCTCAGGACAGTGATGCCAGTTTATACACTGCTGCAGAAAACATTAAAGTGAAATTAATAAGGAATTAACGCAGCTGTTAAATATGCCGAGGTTGCCACGGAGAAACTGGGCTCTGGAAGAACAGTTCGAATCTCATAACATTATTTGATGTGGCCACTAGAGGGCGATCACACATAGTTCTTCTCAAAATAGTATTCTAGGTCTCTAATTTTTATCAAAGACCTGTCAAGGCCAGGCATAGTGGCTCATGCCTGTAATCCTAGCACTCTAGGAGGCCAAGGCGGGAGGATCGCTTGAGGTCAGGAGTTCAAGACCAGCCTGAGCAAGAGCGAGACCTTGGTTCTACTAAAAAGAGAAAAAATTAGACGGGCAACTGAAAATAGAAACAAAAAATTAGCTGGGCCTGGTGGCAAGTACCTGTAGTCCCAGCTAATGGGGAGGCTGAGACAGGAGGATCGCTTGAGCCAAGGAGTTTGAGGTTGCTGTGAGCTAGGCTGACGCCACAGCATTCTAGTCTGGGCAACAGAGTGAGACTGTCTCAAATAAATAAACAAATAAATAACCTGTTGATAGTACATAAAATTAAGGAAAAAACCAAACCTTCCCTACTTTTAAGAAGATACACACACACACAAAAAGAAGACATACAAGTACAGCCTCAAAATAGTAAACAAAAAGAACTAAGTCAAAGCAAAGATTATCAGATAGGGAAAGAAAGCAAGACCCAAGCATGTGCTGCCATAAGAAATGCACTTTAAATATACAGACATAAATAGTTTAAAAGTAGGAAAGGCATATGAGAAAGATATTATCAGGAATAAAGAAGGTCATTTTGGGGGGAGGCACCAAGGGCAACATACACAACCTAAATATTTGTATCCCCATAATATGCTGAAATAAAAAAAAGGTCTAGTATCTACCTAGCCCTGCTTTAAGTGCTTTACATTAAATCCTCACAGTAACATATGAAGTAGATCCTATTATTAGCTTCATTTTACTACTATTAGTATCTGGAACTGAGGTTCAGAGAAGTGAAGTTACTTGCCCAAATTTGCAAAGCAAGTTTGTGACGGAGGCAGGCTGGGGTGTGAATTTGAACAGTGTGTCTTCAGAATACATGTTATCCTACCTTCTACTGCCTCCCGTCGATGGACTTAATTATATACCTGCAAATTAAAATTGTTAATATTTTGTTACCAGATGTTGTCTATATTAATAGTTTCCGTTTCACTGAATTTTTAAGCAAATGAATGTCAGTGGTCCCCTCAGTGTTGACCAGGTGGGCTCAAGTGCCCTTTGGGGTCAGCACTTCTGCATTTTGAAGTCAGCCCTGCCACCTACCTGATGTATGGTCTTCAACAAGTCACTTAACCTTTAGTGTTTCTCTTCTCCACCTTCTGTCATTAGGCATTTACATAGGACTTGTTGCCATAGTAATAGAAAATAAAACTGACTTGTCTCTCAGGAGTGAGTGTCATGGGGATTAACTAATTTACAGCCGTGAAGAGCTTTCAACATATGAACTGCTAAACAACAGTGAGTTCGTAAAGAGAATTTAAAACACCATCAGCTTGTAGAGGATGCCCATCATTATATGTTTAACTATTAGTATTACTACTCATGATAAACTTTTATGTGGCACTTTAGGTGGTTGAAGTGTTTTTATGAGAGCTAATTAGTTGTTCCAACCAGTTCTATGAGGTAGATCAGTATTTTTATCATCCCTGTTTTGAAAATTACATTAAATCGGTACATGTGTCATTAAAAAAATCTTAAACTTCTTGATATTTGGGGGAAAAAAGGTCATTTCATAAAGATAACGGGATCAAGTTATCAAGAGGACATAACAATACCAAATGTTTATGCATCTAGAAACAGAGCTTCAAGATACATGAGACAAAAACTGATAGAACTGAAAGAAGAAATAAACAATCCATAATCAGAGTTAGAGATTTCAATATCTCTGTATTAATTTCGTAGGGCTGCTATAACAACTGATCACAAACTGTGTGGCTTAACACATCAGAAATGTATTCTTTCACAGTCTTGGAGGCTAGAAGTCCAATATCAAGGGCCATGCTTTCTCTACACTCTAGGGGAGCATCTTTCTTAGCCTCTTCTAGCTTCTGGTGGTTGCCAGCAATCCTTGGTGTTCCGGGGATTATAGATGTACCATTCCCATCTCTGTTTCCATTATCACATGATGTTCTCTCTGTGTGTCTGTTTGTCTCTGTGTCTTCACACAGTGCTCCCTTCTCTGTGTGTCTATGTCCAAATTTCCCTCATTTTATGAAGACAGCAAGCCATTGGATTAGGGCCCACCCTCATCCAACATGACCTCGTTTTATCTTGATTAAACCTGCCGAGGCCCTATTTTCAAATAAGATCACATTCCCAAGTACTAGAAGTTAGGATGTGAACATATTTTTTTGGAGGACACAAATTAACCTACAACAACCTTTCTCTCAATAATTGATAGAAAAAATCGACTTGAATAACACTACCAACCAATTTGATTTAATTGATATCTATGGGCACTCCACCCAACAATAGTAGAATACACATTCTTTTCAAGTACATGCAGAATATTTACCAAGATAGACTGTATTCTAGGAAATTTACAGCACTGAACACCTATATTAGAAAAGAATAAAAGGCCTCAAATTAATGCCCTCAGCTTTCATCTTAAGAAACCAAATAAAGAAAAGCAAGTTCAACCCAAAGTAAGTAGAAGAAATGAAATAACAGATATCAGAGTGGAAATGAATGAAATAGAAAACAGAACAATGGAGAAAATCAGCAAACTAAAAGCTGTTCTTTGAAAAGATCAACAAAATTGATAAACCTCCAGCCAAACTAATCACAAAAAAGAAAGAAACTAATCATCAGGAAAGAGAGAGGTGATGTCCCTGAAAGTCTACAGATACTGAAAAGACAATAAGGGAATTTGATGAACAATTTCTGCCAGTAAATTCAACAACTTAACTTGAAGGGACAAATGCCTTGGAAGAACTACCCAAACTTGTTCAGGGAGAAACAGATAACATGCATAGTCCCGCATCTATTTAAAATATTGTAGTTAAAAAACCTTCTCATAAAAAAAATGCCAGGTCCAGACAGTTTCACTGGGGAATTCTACTAAACATTTAAAGAAGAAATAATACCAATTCTACACCAACTCTTCCAAAAAATCAAAAAATAGGGAATCAGTTCTTCCCAACTCATTCTTTATCCTGATCTGCCCTTGTTCCAAAAACAGACATAGATATTTCAAGAAAAGAAGACTGAACATAAATGCAAAAATTCTTAAAATTTTAGCAAATTGAATAAAAATATCAAAATATTATATGTAACAGCCAAGTGGGTGTTTCTTCCAGAAGTACAAGGTTGATTTAACATTAGAATATTAGTCAATGTAATTCATCATGTTAACAAACTAAAAAAGAAAAACCACAATAGAAGCATTTGACAAAATCCACTTAATTCCTGATAAAAAACCTTCCACAAAGTAGAAATATACAGGAAAATCTTTCAACCTAATAAAGGGCAGCATCTATGAAAAATCTATAGCTAACATCATACTTGTTAGGTCAGGAAGAAATAAAACTGTTTTTATTCATAGACAGTATGATCGTTCATGTAGAAAGTTTGATGGAATCTATTTAAAAGTTACTAGAACTAATAACTGAATTTAGCAGGATACAAGATCAATGTACAGAAATCAATTGTATTTCTATATACTGCAACAAACACTTGGAAGTTGAATTTAGAAATAACATTTACAATAGCATGAAAAATATGAAATACCTAGAGATAATTTTGATACAGTAGATCTAATGTAATCCAAATCAGCATCTCTGCAGGCTTTTTTGAAGGGTAGAAGTTGACAAACTGGTTCTATTATAAAATTCATATGGACACATAAAGGACATGAAATAGCTAAAACACAACCTTAAAAAATCAGAATTAGGTTAGAGAATTAACACTACCTGATTTCAAGATATTGTCATATTAGTGTGAAGATAGACACACAGATTAATGAAACAGAATGGAGACACCAAAAATAGATCTACACATACATGGGCAACTGATTTTGACAAAGGTACAAAGGTAATTCAGTGGAGAAAGGATGGTATTTTCAACAAATGGTACTGGAATCATTGGATATCCACATGCAAACAAAAAACAAAAAAACAAAAGGAAGTTTACTCCATAGCATATGAACATCATATACAAAAATTTACACAAAATGAAGAATTGATTTAAATGTAAAACCCATAGACTTACATGTAAAACCCAAACTGTAAAACTTTGAGAAGAAAACATAGAAGAAAATCTTTTGTGACCTTAAGTTAGGCAGAGATTTCTTAGATATAATATCAAATGTATTATCCATTTAAAAAAATCTTAATAAACTGGACACCATCAAAATTAAAAACTTCTCTTTGAAAGGCACTTTTAGAGAATGAAAAGTTCAATACCGACTGGTAGAAAATATTTTCAAATTATATATCTGAGAAAAGACTTGTATCTAGAGTTAGCACATAAAAAAGTGCTCTTCATTGGTTATTAGAGAATTGCAAATTAAAACCACAATGAGATAGCACTACACATCTATTAGAATGGCTGAAATTTAAAAGATGGACTATATCAAGTGTTGGCAAGGATGTAAAAAACTGAAACACTCATTCCACTGCTGGTGGAAAATACTTTGGAGAATAGCTCTGTAGGTTTTTAAAAAGTTAAACAAATAACTACTATATGATGGTCATCCCATTCCTAGGTATTATTAACCCAAGAGAACTGAAAACATGTTCATACAAAGATTTGTACCTGAATATTTATAGCAACTTTCTTTCTAATATACTAAACTGGAAACAACACAAATGTCCATCAATGAGTGAATAAACTATAGTATATCCACAAAATAATACTACTCAACAATAAAATGAATGAATTCTTTTGGGGGGGTAGTGGTAAAATACACATAACATGAAATTTACCATTCTAACCATTTTTACATGTACAGTGTGTTAAGTGCATTAGTGTTAAGTACGTTCACATTTTTATACAGTCAATCCCCAGAACTTTCTTCTTGCATATCTGAAACCCTGTACCCATTGAACAATTTCCTATCCCTCTATTCCCTCCAACCCAGGACAATCACCACTCTACTTTCTGCCTCTATGAATTTGACTTCTTTAGGTGTCTCATACAGTACTTTTGTGCCTGGCTTCTTTTACTTAACATAATGCCCTCAAATTGTATTCATATTGTAGCATATGTCAGAATTTCCTTCCTTTGTAAGGCTGAATAATATTCTATTATATATATGTACCACATTTTGTTTATCCATTCACCATTGATAGATACTTGGGTTGCTTACACCTCTTGTCTATTGTGAATAATCCTGCTATGAACGTGGGTGACAAGGTCTTTGAGACCTTGCCTTCAATTTTTGAGGGTATATATCCAGAAGTGGAAATGCTGGAACATATGGTAATTCTATGTTCAATTTTTTTGAGAAACCACCATACTGTTTTCCATAGTGGCTTCATCATTTTACATCTCCACCAACAGTGCACAAGGGTTCGAATTTCCCCATGTCTTCATTAACTCTTGTTATTTTCTGTTTTTGTTTTTTGGGTTTTTTGATAGTAGCCATCCTAATGGGTGTGAAATGATATCTCACTGTAATTTTGATTTGCATTTTCCCAATGATTAAAAATGTTGGAAAAAGAAACAAACTCTCAATACATACTACCATATGAATGAATCTCAAAATAATTATGCTGAGTGAAAGAAGCAAGCAAAAAGAGTACATTTGTATAATTTCACATATATATAATTCCAGAAAATTGCATCTAAATTCAAACAAATTGTGACAAAAAACAAATCACTGATTGGGAATTGGGAGTACAGGGAAGGACACGAGGGAGGGATTGTCAAAGGCTATGAGGAAACTTTTGGGGGTGATGGATATATTCACTCTCTTGATTGTGGTGATAGTTTTGTGGGTTATGTCACAACTTAAAAAATTATACATTTTCAATGTGCAGTTTATTGTATGTCAATTATACATCAATAAAGCTTAAAACTTAAGTCATAGAGCAATTAGTATTAAATTCAACTAAACTCTCAAAAATCAAAACAGATCAGCTTTCAGTATTAACCAAATAAAATCTTATCAACCCATCACTCCTTTTTATGTTATGCATATTGTTCTGTTGAACCTATACCATATTCTAGGCCTGAGGACACAGAAGTAATTGAGACACACCTAGCCCTAATTTTCATAAAAAGACATATTTTTTTGGTTGTTAGGCTAGAGGAAAGGCACCTATGCTCCAAACATGCTGGGCAAATTACTAATATGTGTTTGTTGTTTGTCATTACAAACAATTAATTTAAATTGGAAACAAATGTCCTCATTACAAAATAGTTCATTTTAACTGAAAACAATGATTTTGTAAAACAAGATTAAACTGAAAAAGAATGATTCTAACTTGCATTTACCAGGGCACAATAGAATTTAAATACACTAAGTTCCAATTCAAGGGAGAGAAGTGAGATATTTAGATGAGGCATTCAAGAAAACATCCTCATGGCCCGGTGCGGTGGCTCACGCCTGTAATCCTAGCACTCTGGGAGGCTGAGGTGGGCGGATCGCTCAAGGTCAGGAGTTGGAAACCAGCCTGAGCAAGAGGGAGACCCCATCTCTACTAAAAATAGAAAGAAATTAATCGGCCAACTAAAAATATATAGAAAAAATTAGCCGGGCATGGTGGCGCATGCCTGTAGTCCCAGCTACTCAGGAGGCTGAGGCAGAAGGATCACTTGAGTCCAGGAGTTTGAGGTTGCTGTGAGCTAGGCTGACACGCCGGCACTCCAGCCCGGGAAAAAAAAAAAAAAGAAAGAAAGAAAACATCTTCAAATCATTCAGTACCGCAACAAAAGTAGAAAAATTCCTTTATGGGTCAAAGTGCTGAGAGCAGAATGAAGTCAGAGGGCAAGTTGCAGGGAGTTTTCTCCTCACCCACCTCTACCCTGAAGTGAATATAAATGATGGTGTGGTGACCTGAATAATAATAACAATTATAGTTGTAACAGTCCTAATAATAGTGGCTAGTTTCTTGAGTTCTTAACAGATGCTAGATACTGTGCTAACCACAAACATCTTCTCATGTAAACCTCACAAAAACACTTTATAGATACTGTCATTATTCACATTTTACAGTTGAGAAAACTGAGAGACAGCTAGTTTAATTAGCTTGCTCAAGGTCACAGCTAATAAGCAGCAGAGCAGTCTTCAAGCCTGGCTTTAGAACATCCTTACCCTTAAGGTGAATTATTTGTAAAGTGAATGACAGGATGTCTAACTGGAGGTTTTAACTGAATCTAGATGAAAACATAGAAGTAAATTTCCAAAGTAAGATACTAGGTAAAAAAAATCAATTTAACAAAGGAAATGACAGACAAGCACTTAGTTTAAAACAGTAAGGTTTTTGTTTTGTTTTGTTTTCTAAATTATGAGTGATCAGAAACCATATAGTCTCGTTGGCAGAGGAAATCTTTTCCTAGTAAATACTTTTAAAGAAATAATATGTAGATTTTATCCCATGAGTTGTGTCTGCCCAATGTAATAGTTATATACCCTTCAGTGGTATGGGAATAGATATATCAGAGTATTCTAGTAGCCTAAAGTCAAGATCACAATAAGTTTAAAATTAAATTGTTTATCTACTTCCTCAGTTACTCTTGGATTTGTATATTAACAGCGTTTTAGGAAATTACTTCTTTTTATGACCAACTCAGGTGTTCCAATAGCTTTTAATCTGTGCAAAGGAAAAATAAGACCATTTTCTAAGTGGCTACCTTGTTGAACCAACATCATGTATTAAATAATGCAGCTTTTCTCCACTAATAAGAAATTCCACTTTACCATTTACTAAATTGTAATGTGATTTCTAGATTCTCCAAGCTGCTCCACTAATCTGTCTAATCATGCAGCACTACCAAATAGTTTTAATTACTCTTGCTTCTCATTGTCACATTATCTTACAGGACTAACACTTCTCTATGACTCTTCTTTTTCAGATTTTCCCCAGTGTTCCTGTATTCTGTACTATCTATATCTATGCCTGTAAGTATGAAGTTGTCTAATGTGAAAATTATTTCTAACTGACATTGCACTAAACCACAAGACTATTTTAAAGAGAATTTACACTTGCTTAGTATTTAATATTTGTTTTCAGAAAACTGTATGTCTTTGTTACTTTTATTCATAGATGTTTTCTTTTTTGTGCTGTTTTAAATGGCATCCTTTCTTTTTTCTTTCTCTAAAGGTGATTGTTTGTTTATAGAGACTATTAGCTTTTTTATATTTCAATTAAATCATCTTAAAGAAGTCTGGCATTATCGTTGCATTAATTCCTTTGAGTTTGGGTTTTTCTTCAGACCGACAAACCTTTTTACTTTTAATTCCTTTGAGTTTTCCAGGTCAGAAATCAAATCACCTTTAAAGTGTGACCACTTCACTGCTTTATAAGTACTGTGTCTCTTGCTTTTTTCTTTTGTATAATTGCATTGGCCAGTATCATCAGAACACCAGAATAGCTTTAAATAATAGTGAAGATAATTGGTAGCCTGTGTCCATTTGTCCTGGCTTTAATTGTAATATTTCTAATGTTTCCTAAGAATGATAGTGGCTTTTAGCCATATATTGTTTCAATGTATATCTATACCTTTAAAGACTACCAATTTTATTTTAACAGTTTATTTTAAAAATCAAGACTAGATTTTACACAAAAATAAAATAAAATCATAAAATTAACCATGAAAAAATTGATAAATTGGACTTCTTTGAACTTTCATTAATCAATTGCACCCTGTATCTGTTTGCTAGGGCTGCAACCACAAAATACCATAGACTGGGTGCCTTAAACAACAAATTTATTTTCTCAGTTCTGAAGGCTTGAAGTCCGAGATCAAAGTGTGAACAGGTTTGGTTTCTTCCGAGACCTCTTTGCTTGGCTGGCAGACAGCTGTCTTCTCTCTGTGTCCTCACATGGTCTTCCCTCTGCATTGGTGTCTGTGTCCCAATCTCCTCTACTTGTAAGGACCCCAATCATATTGGATTAGGGCCCACCCAACAACCATTTTAACTTCATTACCTCTTTATAGGCCCTAACTTCAAAGATAATCACTTTCTGAGATACAGGGGGTTAGAGCTTCAACATACAAACTTTGGAGGGACACAATTCAGCCCGTAGTACACCTTTTAGAGTGGCAAGGCTAACTACAGATCAAAAATGACAAAGACAAATGACCCAATCTAAAACGGATGAAGGCTTCAACAGAAACATATACTTCATGAAAAACAAAAGAGATCATACTTATAGTTAACACACATATGAAAACGTGTTCAACATCATTACTCATCATTACTCATTATCAGACCGAATCATATGAAATTGCCAAGAAGCCCCAACGTGGCACATTATCGGCAATGTCCTATGATTCAACCTAAAACAAAAAAACTCAACAGTGAAATACCACTACATACTCCAGAGTGTTAAAATTTAAAAAGACAGAATGGCAAGTGTTGGGAAGAATGTGGAACAACTGGAATTCTCCTATATTGCCGGTGGAAAGATAAAATGGTACAGTCACTTTGGAACACTATTACATTTTGTAGTATCCACTAACCCTAAACATGTGCCCACACCCACCAATTCCACTAAGACACAAAACTGCACATTTAACTTGAGTAGCATACAAACATGTCATAGGGAAATACTAACTAGAATGGCTTGGAAAAAACCAGATCTGTTTGTTCTGTGAGAAGCTATATAGACAATACACAGTAAGTCCCCAATATTTATTTTGAGGGAGCGGAGACAGGCAGGATGGCAGCAGAAAGCATTTTGGAAGCAGTACCTGGTGAATAATTCTGTTAACCTTGGCTATTTCTCTGATTTATCGAGGGAGGGAGTGAGGTTATTTGCTTAATACAGAAAGAATTGAGCTACATTCAGATTCACTCTTTTCTTCTAGTTCCCTTCCCCTACCAGGCTCAATCCTGGGGTTCAGTGCTGTTTCATATTATCCATAACCTTGTTACACATCCATAGTTGGAAGGAGCAATGGGAAGAAGAATGTCGGGCATTTCCACAGCCTCTGTTGTGGGAAGTAGGATCTGCCACCGGGGCAGAGTGGGAGGCAAGTGGCCGCTGAGAAAGAAAACAACAGTGTCTACCACATGACATAGGTCTCACTCTTTCCCCTAGGCAGGCTGATGTCTTAAGTGTTCTAGGCTTTCACTCAGAAAAACAAGACAGAAGAATCCACTAATAATTTTAAAATATTACCTCCTTTATATAGTAACATATACATTGTGGCTATGTGCTAATATATACATTTTTTTTTTGCAGGTTGCTTTTTCCATTTAACAATGCCAACTTTATCATATACTATATTCCATATGTACTATAGTCTATTTCTGGACTTTCTGAGGTGTCTAGTTATGTGCAGTATGACACTTTTAATTATGGTTGCTTTATATTTGACTACCTGGTAGGGCAAGGCATCTTTACTACTCTTCTTCAAAATTTATACAGAGAGAGAGAGAGAGAGAGAGAGACAGACAGACAGACACACACACACAGACTGAGACTCTGTTGCCCTGGCTACAGTGTGATATCACCACCATAGCTCACAGCAACCTCAAATTCCTGGGCTGAAGCCATTCTCCTATCTCAGCCTCCCAAATAGCTGGGACTACAGGCATGTGCCACCATGCCCGGCTAATTTTTCTATTTTTTTGTGGCAACAGGGTCTTGCTTTTGCTCAGGCTGGTCTCAAACTCCTGATCTCAAGTGATCCTCCCACCTCAGCCTCCCAGAGTGCTAGAATTACAGGTGTGAGCCTCCATGCCTGGCCTGCTTAAATATTTTTGCAGGTTTATTTTTGTAATGTTAGTCCCAATTTAGAGCTGAGCTATGACTTAAAAACTTGGTTATATTCATGTTAACACACACACACACACACACACACACACACTTATCTAGAATTGTGTGCTTGACACAGTGACAAAACTCCTCTTATTAGCTATCCTGGGGCAGGGGGAGGGGGGTCACACATTCAGGTGCCTACATGAGCCTGGCAAGTAACGTTTGAAGTAGTTTATAGGTCAGACATTAAAAATGTAAGAATGTTCTTAGCTTCCTCAAAGAAATAGTCTTTCCCTCATTTTTCTTGAACCATGTGGCCCTTTTAGTCTCCTTTGATAGAAACATGGTAACAAAGAAATATTGCTCAACTATGAAGTGGATAGCAGGTTGCATCTGACATTTGGTCTCAGTTTTTGGGAAACAATAGAGATCAGTGGGGACTGTGGCAAACATGCCTCTTCTAAAGACAGCAGTGGCCATCAGCCCTTGCCACCGTGAGGATTACAGAGAGTCACACGTCGTCTGATTTTTATAGAGGAGCTAGAAACCCAGATTTTATATGAAATTTCCTTATTTAAAATGTTAGGTGCCATCAGCAAGATGGATGACTCGAGATGCCTGTAAGAAAGGACCGAGGCAACAGATAAGCGCTAAGATTTGACTAGAATGTGGAGGGGAGAGTGTTGGAGTGCAGCAGGGGAGCACGTGTGGTGATTGGGAGTCCAGGAGGACAGCATGGAGGTACCTGGCCTCTGAAGCCCCGTCTCCCCTGCCTGGATCAGATCTGTCCAGAGTCAGGAGGGACTTCCCATTGCAAGGAGAAAGTAAGCAGAAGATCCCCCCAGCCCCACTGCTACTGCAGACACAGCCCTTACTAGAGGAGAATCCCACAGTCCTCGCAAGCCCTGAGTCAGTTTAGAGAGCTGCCAGGAATTCACGTGGCTGCACTGCCTGGATTAAGAGCACAAGGTATGCACTCCCTGCTGCCCACACATGCCCTGTGAGCCAAGCTGCTGCAGTATGGCACCATCTTGAGAACAGAGCCACCTCTGGAGTGCACCCTGCTCTTGGAGCCAGAAGCCATTGTACCTCTCCAGCCCTGGGGCTCTATCTTCATTCTATCAAGCCCGCATGCCACATGGGTAGCTGAATGCCACAATGTCAGCTGGGCAGAGCAGGGCCTAGGATTGACTGTGATCCTGATCCTACTGGAGGAACAGTCCAGTGGTCTCACCCAGGGCAAACCTACCCTTGAGCCAGTCAAACTGCTATATGCCCTCCACTAAGTGGAAGGCTAAGTATTTGAGCAGCTGATATGCCCTCAGCCAGCAGAGTGGCTATATCTCCATGCTTAAAACCTGAGAAATAGTTCTGCAGCACCTTCCCCCAGCAGACATGCCCCTGCCCTGCCCAGTGGCACTGTGCCTTTAAGCAGGGCCTGAGAAACAGCCTCACAGGCTGCCCCCAGGGGCCATGCCTCCGGACCAATCAAGCAGCCATGAGCCTATGACCCAGATCTGAGAAACAGCTCTGTGGGCCATCTCAGGTGGATATGCTCCCAGGCTAGCTGAGCAGCCTTGCACTTGTAGCCTGGGCTTGAGAAATAGCCCCATGGACTGCTCCTGGCAGGTCTGCCCCTATGCTGATGAAACAACCACAGCCCTGTGGCCCTAACCTCATGAGTCAGACCCCAAGCTAGCTGACCCACTGTGTATATACATATGACCCCAACCTGAGAAAAAGCCTGGCAAGCCCATCCCTAGCAAAGCCACACCATCACTGCAACAGACTATCTCAGCCTAGACTACGGAGACACTCATAAATGTCACTAATGTGGATTACAGCTGAATAAACTACATAGAGGCTACACTACTGCATCCACCTAGAACCAAGGCTAATGTACCCCACTGACCAACACCCCAAGACCCATTCATATGAGTAAGGTGTTCCCTACAAAACCTACTCTCCATAAGATCAGAAGAGGTAACTCTTCCACCAGATGCATAGAAATCAATGTAGTGACACATCAAGCAAGAAAAGCAAGCAGGAAAAAGGTAACATGAGATCTTCAAATGAAAACAATAATTATCTAGTAATAGACCCCAATCATAATGAAATATATGAAATGCAACAAAAAGAATTCAAAATAATAATCTTAAGGGGATTCTCCATGAGATACAAGAGAATACAGAGAGACAATTCAGTAAAATCAGGAAAACAATTTGTGATTTGAATGAAAAACTCAACAAAGAGATAGATATCATTTAAAAAACCCCAGAAATCCTAGAGCTGAAGAATTCAATGAATGAAATTGAAAAATACAATCCAGAGTTTCAACAACAGACTAGATCAGCAGAAGAAAGAATTTCTGGACTTGAAGATAGGTCTTTTGAAATAACACAGGCAGACCAAAAAAAAAAAAAAAAAAAAAAAAAAAAAAAAAAAAGAAGAAGAAAAGAAAAGAAAAAAAAAAAAAGGAAAGAATGAATAAAGCTTACAAGATTTGTGGGACACCATTAAGCAAACAAATATTAGTATTATGGTCATTCCAGAAGAAGAAAAGAAGGGAGAAAGTGAGGAAAACATATTTAATCAAATCATAGCAGAAAAATTCCCCAATCTTGAGAGAGATCTTGGACATCCATGTCCAAGAAACTAAAAAAAACAAAAACAACAACAACAACAAAACAAACAAAATAAATTCAACTTAAACAGGTCCTCTCAAAGGCATATTATAGTTAAAGGTCAAAAGTCAAAGACAAAGCAAGAATTCTAAAAGCACAAAGAGAAAAACATCAAGTCACTTATAAGGGAATATCCATTAGACTAAGTGGATTTCTCAGCAGAAACCTTCCAAGCCAGGAGAGAATGGGATGATATACTCAAAGTACTGAAAAAAGACTGTCAGTTAAGAATATTATACCCAGCAAAACTATCCTTTAGAAATGAAGGACAAATAAAATCTTTCACAGATAAGCAGAAACTAAGGGAATTCATCACCACTAGATTGGCTTTACAAGAACTGCTCAAGGGATCTGGAAGTGAAAAGACAATAACCACCATCACAAAAACATGTGAAACTATAAAACTCACTGGTGACATCAATACACTAAAGAGAAAGATAAAGGAATCAACCATTAGCACTACAGAAATCCACCCAACCACAAAAATAAACAATAAGAGAGGAAGTAAGGAAAAATGATATATAAAAGAACCAGAAAACAATCAATAAAATGATAGAAGTAAGTCCTCAACTATTCCTAATAACCTTAAATGTAAACATATTAAATTCCCT
The DNA here is from genome assembly GCA_008086735.1 of Cheirogaleus medius. Taxonomy (NCBI): domain Eukaryota; kingdom Metazoa; phylum Chordata; class Mammalia; order Primates; family Cheirogaleidae; genus Cheirogaleus; species Cheirogaleus medius. Next base: position 30,611,786 of record VBSM01000483.1, read on the forward strand.
ATTTAAAAGGTATAGATTGGCTGAATGGATTTAAAAAAAACAAGACACAACAATATGCTGCTTACAAGACTCTTACCTCACTTGTAAAGACACACATAGACTAAAAGTGAAGGGATGGAAAAAGACATCCACACAAACAGAATCCAAAAGTGAGCAGGAGTAGCTATACTTACATCAAACAAAACAGACTTCAAGTCAAAAGCTGTAAAAAGACACAAAGAACATTATATAATGTTATATAATATTGTTATATTATATTATATATATATATTGTTATATTATATTATATAATAATGTTATATAATAACAAATGGATCAATTCAGCAAGAGAACATAACAATTGTAAATATATATGTACCCAACACCAGAGCATCCAGACATATAAAGCAAATATTATTAGATCTAAAGGGAGAGATAGACCCCAATAAAATAATAGTTGAGGACTTCAACAAACCACTCTCATCATTGGACAGATCATGTAGACAGAAAATCAATACAGAAATATCAGATTTAAACTGCACCATAGACCAAATGGACCTAACAGACATTTACAGAACGTTTCACCCAACAGCTGTAGGACATACATTCTTTTCATCAGCACATGTAACATTCTCTAGGATTTATTGTATGTTAGGACACAAAACAAGTCTTAAAAAATTTTAAAAAATCAAAATCACATCAAGTATCTTATCTGACCACAGTGAAATAAAACTAGACATCAATAATAAGAGGAACATCAGAAACTCTACAAATACATGAATATTAAACAACATGCTCCTGAAAGACCAATGAGGGAAGGAAGAGATTAAGAATGAAATTTTAAAATTTCTTGAAATAAATGCAAATAGAAACACAATATACCAAAACCTATGGGACATAGCAAAGCAGTATTAAGAGGCAAGTTTATACTAATACGTGCCTACATCTCAAAACTAGAAAGATTTCAAATAAACAATTGAATGATGCATCTCAAGGAACTAGAAAAGAACAAATCTAACCCAAAATTAGTAGAGGTAAGGAAATAATAAAGATCGGAGCAGAAGTAAATGAAATAGAGACAAAAAACAGAAAAGCAGTCAGGCACGGTGGCTCATGCCTGAAATCCTAGCACTCTGGGAGGCTGGAGGGGGAGGATAGCTTGAGGTCAGGGGTTCAAGATCAGCCTTAGCAAGAGCAAGACCAAGACTCAATTTCTAAAAAAACAGAAAATAAAATTAATAAATAAAAAGTCTATTTTTATATATATAAAAAGAGAAATTAAAGAATACAAAAGATCAATGAAACAAAAAGTTGGGTTTTGAAAAAATACATGAAATCAACAAACCATTAGCTAAAGAAAAATAAAGAAGACCTATATAAATAAAATCAGAAACAAAAAAGAAGTCACAAAAGATACCACCCAGCTTTGGACCTAAGTTGTTACACACACATACACATTTTATTAACATAATATATTTAAATAAGTTGTTTTTTCTCTTTTAAGAATCACCCACAATGCAAGGAAAAACCCCTCCAAATTCTAGAGGAGAGCTTTTGCTTTCATTAAGTAGTGCAAATAATGGGAAAAATAAATCAAGACAAAGCAAAGAACTAAGAAAAAGCAAAGTTTTAAATCAGTGGAAACCAGAAAAAAGCTGAGGCTGGATTCCTGACTGTATATTATACTCTTTTCATCCTGAGACATTAAATGATATTTTTAAAATGTCACATGTTTTAAAATGTCACATGTTTTAAATTTCGTAATTAGAGAAGAATCAGCCCTACCTCTATTTTATTTTTGTTTGTTTATTTATTTATTTTTGAGACAGAGTCTCACTCTGTTGCCCGGGCTAGAGTGCCATGGCATCAGACTAGCTCACAGCAACCTCAAACTTGGGCTCAAGCAATCCTTCTGCCTCAGCCTCCCAAGTAGATGGGACTACAGGCACACACCACCATGCCCAGCTAATTTTTTCTATATATTTTTAGTTGTCCAGCTAATCTCTTTCTATTTTTTAGTAGAGACGGGTCTCGCTCTTGCTCAGGCTGGTCTCGAACTCCTGAGCTCAAACAATCCACCCTCCTCGGCCTCCCAGAGAGCTAGAATCACAGGTGTGAGCCACCGCGCTCGGCCCCCCATCTCCATTTTAACTGAAACTGAAGTCGAATTGGCAAATTTGTTTCAATCTGATTTTCTTTTGCCCTTGATCACTTTCAAGTAAAAATTTAATAAAGGTGAATGTTCTTTTTTTTTGTTTCTATATTACTTTCTTCTCTCAAGGAAATTACAAAACCAGCCATTATTCAGAATATCTATTAAATTGGAAATATATTCTGGACAGAGACATGATATAAATATACTTAAATTGGCATTTCTATTAAAGTGATGGAGAGTTCAGAAATCACCTGTAGTTTGGTTTGTATGTTATCAATAACTATGAAAATTGCAAAACTGCATCTTGAAAACATACTTTTTCTTCTACCAGTGTCAAATTGCCTAGAGAATACAGAAGATTGCACATGTAAGTTGAAATCACTTATCCTATAAATGGGACCATTTTAAAAGTTTTATTATCTTGTAATTCGAGGGAATTGTTAAATGATTTTCAGAAAGTTAGAACTACAGCTACTGAGGCTGTGCCTGGTGACTCATGCTTGTAATCCTAGCACTATGGGAGGCTGAGGCAGGAGGATCTCTTGAGGCCAGGAGTTCAAGACCAGCCTGAGCGAGAATGAGACCCGTCTCTACTAAAAATAGAAAAATTAGCTGGGCATGATGGTACACACCTGTAGTCCCAGCTACTCAGGAGGCTGAAGTAGGATTGCTTGAGCCCGGGAGTTGGAGGTTGTGGTGAACTATGATCACACCGCTGCACTCAAGTCCAGGTGACAGAGGGAGATTCTGTTTCAAAAAAAAAAAAAAAGAAAAAAGAACTATAGGATTTATCATGACAAGGTCCATATTTCATTGGTTTTTGCTTATTTTTTGACAAAAATATTGACAAATTAAAAGAAAACATAATTGGTTAATAGGAATGTTGAACAGCCATATAAAGCAGGTAATAGGAATTTACATATATACTATTTTTTAATAAAGCACTAAAAATAATGGAATCCTTGGTGCTTTCACTTTTCCATAGTGCACATAAGTGGAGCAAAACTTTTTTCTGTCTCTCCACTACAAAATGACAGAGAAAGGTTGTTTTTACTTAAGTTTATAAAAGAAAACTGTATAAGCTATTATTTTAAGGATTTCTGAAATTAGTTTATTTCAGCTGAGAGATTTTAGCTATTACCCGGTAAAAAACTACCAATGATAAGTTCCTGAATTTGTAATGATAATATTAAGAACTATTTTATATTTTCTTTATCTATATGTCTTGAAATCAAATAATTCGTCTCTGATTCTACATATTTTGAATCAGTTCATCATCATGTGAGGTCAGAGCAGGGAAAGTCTAGATTCCTGCCTACTGACCATGAAAATCTCTAAGCCACTAGGTGGCAGAGTGTCTTTGGTTTAGATTGAGCATTGCATTTTTTTTTTTTCCTCCCCCACTGATTGACTTAGTTTTCAGCTGCTGTGAGTGGCTTTCAAACCTTTTACTATGTATTCCTAAAATCATTTTGAAGACATGTGCACCACCCACAAACTTTAAAGCTTACATATATAATGAAACTTTAAAATAAAATCGTCATATCACTCTTTAAGCGAATCAAACTGAATACAAAACATCATCAGGGTTTGATAACGACCACCATCTATTTTTAAAAATTCCCAAACAAGCTCATCTTTTACAGATGGATACTTTATTTTATTTTATTTCACTCTGTCACCCAGGCTTGAGTGCCGTGGCATCGTCATACCTCACTGTAGCCTCAAACTCCTGGGCTCAAGCAATCCTCCCAACTCTTGAGTAGCTGGGACTACAGGCACATGCCACCATGCCCGACCAATTTTTCTTATTTTTCGTAGAGACAGGTTCTCACTGTGTTGTCCAGGCTGGTCTCAAGTGATCCTTCTGCCTTGGCCTCTCCAAAATGCTGGGATTACAGGTGTGAGCTACCATGTACTCACATGGTATATTTTATATCACTCCTTTTTATCCTTGAAATATTACTTTCCATTTTACTTCCTCAATAGAATTTTATAATAATACAAAATATTTTATGCTTAAAAAAGCATATTATATATGCATATTATATAAGCATATAAAAAAGCATATTATCCCTCTATTATACTTCTCTGAAACAAGAGTATGTTTATAGGTGAAATTAAGTATTTTTTATTTCTTGTGACCATAAGGTGTTGAGTGTTAAATTTTTACTAATACGCAGTTGATCCAACATCATAAATGTATTACTACTTTTGATAAATAGTTATAAGAAAAAGTAACATTAATTAGAAAGGTATCTCTTAATAAGATCGGTTGGGGGGGATGTGGTTAGAAGCTTTGATTGTTCCTTTTGGAGCCCAGGATTTCTAAACTCCCAGGCAGTGCACCACAGTAAGATTCTGGATGGGGTAGAGGTAAGCCTTTTTTTTGGGGTAAAGTAGGAGAAGGGCCCTGGAGAATGAAGAGAAGGGAAAAGGAGATCAAGCATAATGAAAGCTTGTTAATTTTAACAAAATGGGGGCAAATTGATTTGGGGAAAAAATATATATATGACTTGACGACTTGACATTGGTTTTCTTTTTTTTAACTTTTTAAAAAGTTTTTATTAGATAATAGGAGCGGCATGGTGGAGTATCCTTTACAAACTATATATTGAAGCAGCACAAATATTTCTCATTTATCTACAACTCAGAGTTTTCTACTCTTTCCACTTTTCTACTTCCATAAGGTGTGAGCAGTATGTCTTTTCCTTCCAGGTCATCTATTCCCATAAACAAAATGAAAATTGCTCTTATCTTAGTTTCCAGATATGCATAGGGAAAAAGATGATTGATATAAATAAGTATTTTTAGGCCTTTGAACAAAGTTTAAATAAAAGGTCAGCTTCACTTTGATCAAATTATTCCAGTGAGAATTTCCAAATTCACAGAGATACTGCAATTAACCTCTACAAGGTAAAGCTATTTGGGAATCAAACAGGAACCACGCACTGTCTTTATTTTATTCTCCCTGGAGACGGTGATAAATGTACTACAGCATTTGAGAAGGGAGAAAGGATAGTTGCCAAGATAATTGGTAAAGATATCAGTTTCTTCCTGTCTTGAATATTAAAACTGGAAAAAGACTCTTGAATTTTCTTTAGAAACAAACTGAACACCTTTCTCTTAGAAAGCAGCTAAGTTCTGACTTCAGGATTCTGCAGAATTGTCTGCATATTGAGATTTATTAATATATATGTATTGAATTTATCGGTTGATTTCGAGTCTGAGGTAGTTGTGGATCATGGCATGTACCTTAAATTGAAACCAAGCACCTGAGGAGTTGGACACATACTGAGTTTTATTTAAACAACTTACAATTAATCACTGTTCTTAGACCAATAAGAATTATTTTTAATTTTGCAGTTTATTATTAAAATATCGATTTAATGATTATTTGTGACTTTACTACCATTTTTTGGTTAGAACATTTCCTTTTAAATTTTTTAATTTTTAATTATTATGGGTACATAATAGTTGTGTATTAGAAATCGATTTTCTTAAAACAGTGGGTTTCTCAGCTGGGGGAGATTTTGCCCCACAGGAGATATTTGGCAATGTCTGGAGTCATTTTTGGTTGTTACAGGTGGAGCAGAGTGCTGGCATCTGGTCAGCAGAGGACAGAGATACTGCTGAACTGCTTTGTTCTCAAACCCACACAGCTGAGAGCTGAAACCTACCAAGTGCTCAGTAAGTGTTTGTGGAAAGAAAAAGAAAAGGAAAAGGAAGGAAGGAACGAATCACACAAGTGGCTATAGACAGAACTGCAATGAGATTCTTGGACTCTTGCAATCAGATTTGCTGAAATCTTCAGAGTACTTCCCTCTCTTCTGTGTTTATACAGTTTTCCTAACCAAAAGTTCCAGCAGTGAAATGAAGAATTTCCAAAATTTCCCAATATGTTCTTTCATTAATTTGAAAAATCCTGAAAAACACAAAAAAGACAAAAATGCCCCACATTTGCACCACTAAAATACCCATAGAGAGTAATAAGCAGCAGCCCGTCTTTTGCTTATCTCATCCCATTTTGCCTAGATACCGTGTTTCTCCGAAAATAAGACCTACCCACAAAATAAGCCCTAGCAGGAATTCTAAGCATTTGCGCAATATAAGCCCTACCCCAAAAATAAGACCTAGTGATGGGCGTGGCTACGCAGCGTATCTGCACAACCCATGCATTTCGTTTCGGAGCAGTAAAGAAGACGAGCAGCCCTTCTCAACTGCCCCATGAGAGCTCTATCGCTTGACACGAGAGATTGGGGCCAATGGTTCTAAAGGAAATAGAGTCACAAGAAATTCAGGATGGAATTCGGGGTTTGGAGAGTTATGATGATGTTCCAGAAGAAGACGACTTAACTATATTTGAATAAATGTAGATTGTTGTACCGTACTTAAAAAAAATAACACATCCCCTGAAAATAAGCCCTAGGTGTCTTCTTGAGGAAAAATAAATATAAGACCCTGTCTTATTTTCGGGGAAACACGGTAACATCTGCTTATTAGTTGAAGCTCATTCTTTCACATTTTTTCTAAGTTTATAAAGAACAGTGGGTGCGGTGGCTCATGCCTGTCCTCCTAGCACTCTGGGAGGCCAAGGTGGGAGGATCGCTCAAGGTCAGGAGTTCAAGACCAGCCTGAGCAAGAGCGAGACCCCATCTCCACTAAAAATAGTAGTAGACAAAAAAAAATTCTATATATTTTCTATATAAAAATATCTAGAAAAATTAGCTGTGCATTGTGGTGCATGCCTGTAATTCCAGCTACTCGGGAGGCTGAGGCAGAAGGACTGCATGAGCCCAGGAGGTTGAGATTGCTGTGAGCTAGGCTGATGCCACGGCACAACAGAGTGAGACTCTGTCTCAAAAATAAATAAATAAACAAAAAGAAAGAAATAAAAAAAAATTTATAAAGAACTATTTTTACCTTTAAAATTTGGAGTGCAAAACATTAAGATGGCTTCAAAAATTGCCTATTTAAGAGATTTTTTTCTTTCCTAGTATTAAAAGTACACTATTCCACCGGGGGCATGTATACACACACACACACACACACACACACACTATAAGCTATGAGGAAAAAAGGGCCATATTATAAAAAAAATCTTGAGTGAGATATAATATTGCTAAAGTTTAGAACCAACTCCTTGGGAGTTTAGGCAACTGCAAAATCAGAGCGAACACAGTCCTCCACAAGACCACCTGCACTTCTGACACCAATTGCAAGTGCAGGGGAAGGGGATTGGTCCCCAAACCAGCTGCAAGTTTAATTATTTACTAGAGGGACTCACAGAATTTACTGAGAGCTGTTCTACTCACAGTTATGGCTTATTACAGGGAAAGGTTACAGATTAAAATCAGTCAAGGGGAGAAGCACATAGGGCAGAACCAGGAAAAATACTAAACATGCAGTTTCTTTTGTTCTCCCCATGGAATCTTAGGCATTTATTTTCTCAGTACCTATAACAATATGCATAGAACGTTGCCAACTAGGGAAGCTCACTTGAGCCTGGATTTTCTGAGTTTTTACTGGGGCTCCATTATGTGTGATTGACTGCCTGCATGGCAGACCTCTGTCACTTCCTTTCTAATCCTTGGTTAATTTCCCTTTTCTAGAAATATATAAATATAGGACCAGGCGTGGTGGCTCACACCTGTAATCCTAGCACTCTGGGAGGCTGAGGCGGGAGGATCGTTTGAGCTCAGGAGTTCCAGAGCAGCCTGAACATGAACGAGACCCTGTCTCTACTAAAAATAGAAAGAAATTAATTGGCCAACTAAAA
>VBSM01000483.1:30619798-30664623 GCA_008086735.1 Cheirogaleus medius
AAAAAAAAAAAAAAATAGAAATAAATATACACACACACACACATACACACATACATGGAATCATATAATATGTATTATTTGGTGCCCAGCTTCTTTCACTCACTGTGATATTAATGCACAGTGTGTCAGTAGTTTATTAGTGCCAAGTAGTATTTCACTCTATGTATATGTCATAATTTGTCTATTTAGTAACCCACTGAACATCTAGATTATTTCCAGTTTGGGGCTACTTTGGACAAAGCTGTTATAAATATGCATGTCTTTGTATAGACATATGTTTTCATTTATTTTGGGTAAATAGCTAAGAGTGGAATTGTTGGCTTGGATGGTAAGCATATGTTTAATTTATAAAAAACTGCCAAACTGCTTGCAAAGTGGTTGTAACATTTTATGTTCCCACCAGCAATGTATGAGAATCCTATTGCTTCACAGCCTACCACTTGGTGTTGTCAGTCTTTCTAATTTTAGTCATTTTGATGGGTGTATAGTTAGTTACTCATTGTGGTTTTAATTTGCATTTCCTGATGACTTAGGATGCTGAACATCTTTTCATGAGTTCACTGGCCACCATACATCTTCTTTTGTGAATCTGATGGAATCTTTTGCCTATTTTTTAACTGGGTTGTCTTTCTTATTATTGTTTTGTAGAAGTTCTTTATATATTTTGGATATGTCCTTTTTCAAATGTGTGTTTGTGGCTTGCTTTTTCATTTCTTAATGGTATCTTTTGAAGAGCAGAAATTTTCATTTTGATGCAACTGAAAAAGACTACATTTTAAAATGGTATTGTAAACTCCAATTACTTTATAGCTATTTTGTTGCCACCCCAAAATTCTACAAATATTATCCAACAGGCAACTCATGAACTTCAGGGAAGTTCCCACTTACAAAGCCTTTCTTCTAAAATGAAGTAATTAATAGTGTAATATTAATGAAGTATTAATAGTACTATTCCATAATTTCCCATATGTCATCATCAACAAAGTTCTTTGGTGGGAAGAGTGGATTCAAGGATTTCTAAGGATTAAGTATTACTTCTACCTCCCATTCTATTTTTTCTTGACATAGCAGACATATATAAAGACCACTAAGGCAGCCAAATAGTAATAATACTGGCTACATTCTTCTGGCTGCTACATTTCACGCACTGTGCTAAAATAAATAATCTTCATGGAAACTGTGAAGTAGGTATTTTTGTCCTCATTATCCAGATATTCAGATAAGGAAAGTGAGGTTCAGAGAAATTAAATACCTGGACCAAGATTACACAGCTAAGAGGTGGCTGAGTGGGATCCCAAGCTAGGTCTGTCTAACTCCAAAGCTTGTGCTGCTCATTAATGTTCTGTACATGTCCTGCACATGTATAAGTCAAATCACGTCCATTAGATTTTAGATATATTGAATGTAGATTTTGGCAGGTTGTGGGGGAATAGAGGCTGAGAGGAGAAGATGGGGGAAGGAGATTAGATCTGGGACTTATTTTGGCAGGGCTGTTCATGCCTCTGTTCCTAATCCCCTAGATAGACTGGGTAACTTTACGGAGGAGCCAAGGTAGCCAAGCCAAATTGGACCAACATGAACAAAAATTCCAAAGCAGAACTACTTCAGATAATCCAATCAGTTAACAGGCCATTCAGCTTATCACATGCTCTGCCAGAATTTCATAAGATCATCCTTTAGTTAAAGAATATCACAGAGTGAATTCCTCAAACTTTAATTATGCTAAGCCTTGTCTAAAATTTTATACGTAATTGATACTTTTGTTGGTACCACTTATGTCAGATTTCCTCATTAAACTCGTGTAGTTATGATTAACACTATGCTCAACTCTCTTATTTTAACAAAATGTTTAAAAGATTACTATTTGCCAACTTGGTAGATGTGAAATCCCTTTAGTTTACTTAAGCTGCAGGTTTGGGGCACCGGCAGGCTCACATTACTAGTCACACATTCTACTACGGCCTTTCCTTCCACTTGATAGCCTGAGTCAATGCCACTTGTACAGCAAAGATCAAATGCTCAGTGGGATCATTAAATTATAATTGCTTTATTATATAATCCTACCGAATTCTGAGTCTCTGGGCTTTCCTTTATTACAGTTAAATGTTGCATTTGAAAATCCAGATGACCTCAATTAGTCAGACTGAGATAAGTTAAGAGACTATGAATAATCCATTAGAAGTTATGTACTTATTAATAAAAGGACAAATTTGTGTTTCCCCCTTCTTTAAAAATCAAGCACCAAAACAATTTAGTTTTGGAATGCATTGGTATGGTATTAAAATGCACTGTGGAAGGAAGAAGTAAACTAGAGAGGAAGTGATAGTAATGTGTGCTTAGAAATGGGCTATTTTCAACCAAAGAAAAAAGAAGCCTTACATGTAGATCAAGGCTCTTATTTTTTAATTGCAAAAAAATATTTTATGACAGTTAAAATAGAATTTTTCAGCCTTTTCTTTTACCATAAACTGTGACAGGAGATGAGATCTAAAATTTCCTGAAATTTTGGCTCTCAAAATGTTTCTTATTTTTAAGCCTGAAAAACATTAAAACACTTTTATCCTAAAGAGTTCATGTCATTTCATATTTGTTCTGATACTCCTACAATCTGCTATTTGATTATTAAAGGTAATTGGTATCAAATCTTTAATACATTGATTAAATATTAAAATTGGAAGATACAAATATGGAGAGATGAAGATATTGGCCCAGAGTCAATCAGACACTAAGTTGGTTTAAGGATCTGGTTTTCCTAATCATCTCATCTATGGCTCAGAAGAATTACTCTAATTTTCTAAGTATAATACCTAACTTACTATCAGACAGGAATTTAATCTCCCTGTAAATTTTTTATGCTTATTTGATTGTTGCTACTAAGAATTAATGTCTCAATAACCATAAAAACATTCCAATGAAGGTCTTATATATACAAGAAATTTGAGCAACATTTAAAAAAATTAGGGTTAAAAATTTACAATAGCCATGTCTTTCTCTCTCTCTAAACATATCCCCTCTCAAAAAAACAAAACAAAACAAAAAAAACAACTCTGCTGAAATAAGTTCTCATTAGAGATAAAATATAAACGTATTGTCTGTGCTTCATAAATAAGAACTAATTCATTGGGAAGAATAGATAAATATGTCAGGAAAAACCAGAAATGAGTTGCAGATATAAAAAAGGAAATAAGGTAAAATATATGTACTAAAAATAGAGAAGAGACATATAAAATAATATACTGTTTCTCTGGAATCTTATTTTCAAAGTGTTTTATGAATTACCATGCTTATAGTATTTTGTGAGTTAAGTAGAAAGTTAATATCTTGGTATTTGATAACTAATATCACAAAGCAGTAAAATACACTAACTTTCTCCACATCTCCTGAGCCTACAGCTGACACAGTAAGAGGACCTATGGCCCATGACTGAGCCTTGTACTTTGTCCATGCTCTACTCCTCTGCCTGTCGCACTCTATCTTGGGGATGTAGATAGCCATCCCATCCTATAGGGGTTAGCTGGGCCAACTGAGAAGGGGCCATGAAAAAGAACAGCTTAGGCATCACTTGACATCAGGCATAGAAAGAGAACAACTAATGGGTAAGAAGAGTCAAGTGATATTGATCGGTGGCTCCCCAGGGTTGAATTCAGAACATGTTCTCCTGTCTCCTGGGTGCCAAGTTTTGATGGAAAGGGCAAAGGACAACTTGAACAATGTGGGGTGGGCGGATGAAATCTCCATTCATTGTCATTCACATAGGAATGGAGTGCTCAGAATGAGGGAGATCTTGACAAGGCTTCCTGCCAGGAACAGCGTCTTGTTTCTTATCAGAAACCGAATATTCAGTTGCTCTTTCTCCTTTCTGCTAGGGTTGGGAAGTGAGGAGAGCACACTGGTACCAGAAGGTAGAGATTTTGTGTGAAGAGGATCTGTGTCTTTAATGGGGAAAAAGAACAGGAGAATGAAAAGAGAAGATTCAAAAGGAAAGAACAAGAATTAAACGTCAGAAAACAGAAAGTAGTCTAAAGAAAACAGAAAACCAGCTAAATGAAAAAGGAATAAGCAAGAAATTGGATTGCTAGAAAACAGCATTATTTTTTTTGCTAGGGGTTGGGGGAAGCAATAGAAAAAGACAGAAAACACTACAATTCAAGAAGATAAAGTTGTAAGGAGAAACTGGACACAACCCATATATACATTAGTAAGGGACTAGTCAAATAAATTATGGTACATCCATACAATGGAATACCACATAGCCTTCTAGAAAGATATAAATATACAAATATTGGCACAGATATCTAAGATTGATTTACTGAAAAACTAAAATGACAGAATAATTTTAAAAATATAATTAACAAAATAACTAGAATGGAGGGAGAAGGAGGAGGTATTATTGTAGAAGGCAGTTATGTTTTATATTACACATTTTTGACTTATTTGAAACTATTTTTTATAAAACTCATGCAATTTCCATCATGTATTAGGAAAAAATCAATAACAAGTATAGAAATGTTATGTTGCAAAGAAGAAACATAATGCATATAAAGTTGAAAGAAGAAAATTTGCAGTAAATCTTAACATTGAAATAATATATACACAGGTGTGACTATATCTATATCTATGAAATGGTAAAAGTTTTAATTTTGTTTAAAAAATGTTTGCTAGTCTTAAAATTACATGAGTGATAAATTCTTAAAAGGTGCCAATTATGATTATAAAAGTGTATTATACTTTATTAGCTCTAAAACTAAATATTAAATATAATCCATAACATAACTTACCTATTGATGTAATTAATACTTTTCAGTGATTGAATATTTTCTTCTGATTCACTTAAATTAATCAGGGAATTAAGAAAATGCCTTTCAGCTTTTATACTATAATTTGTAAAACTCATAAAGCAACTCTAATTGCCTTTAAGTTAAAGACAGTCCTTCCTATAAGAGAATCACAAAGCACTAAGAGCAAAAGGAGAGCAAAAAATACATTGAAATACATTAATAAAATATCTAAAATCAGATCTTTAGAAAACAGTAGGATTTGGAAGCTGTGTAAATAGACTGCCCTGCATAGATGGATCCAATTGCTGTAACTTTTGAAATAACTAGACTAGGTTACAATAGAGTAACAATATTTCACCTGGGAGTTTTGATAGTTTTCCACTTACCATGTAGGAAAACTTGGTCTCATTTCACACAGGAAATGAGACCAAGAATCTATCTAGGGCTGTGGTCCGCAAACCCTGGGCAACAGACGGATATTGGTTGTGGCCTGTTAGGCACCAGGTGCACAGCAGGAGGTGAGCCGTGGCAAGTGAAGCTTCCACTGTATTTATAGCCGCTGCTCCCCAAGGCTCGCCATCACTGCCTGAGCTCCGCCTTCTGTCAGATCAGTCACTGTCTCCCATCACCCCCAGATGGGACCGTCTAGTTACAGGAAAACAAGCTCAAGGCTCCCACTGATTGTGCATTATTGTGAGTTGTAAAATTATTTCATTATATATTATTATTGTAATAATGTAGTATGTAACAATGTAATAATAAAGTGCATAATAAATGTAATGCACTTGAATCATCCTAAAACCATCCTCCCCACCCCCATATCTCCCCCCATCCCCAAAATTGTCTTCCATGAAACATTTTCCTGATGCCCATCTAGGACATCGTAAAATCTCATCCACAGCCATACGGGGGGGAAAAGAATTGTAAATCTTTTGTTGTGTTCAAAATGACATAGAAGCTATGTTCCAATTCGTTTGCCTGTGGCAGTCAGGTTAGATAGAGTTCTATGTAATAGGATTGTATCAGCAATCCACTCACATCGAGCTGGGGCTCTCTCCCAAATTAACTCAAGCATAAAATGACTTGTCTAAGATGGAAAACTTACACTGGGATTTAAAATATGATTTTGGAAACTTTCGAAGATCTATATTACCCATTTCAGGTAGAAGTAAAACTTCAGAGACATTTCTCCCCATAGCATTGTAAAAAAATTAGGGGCAAAACAGAGAAGAATTAAGAGGCCAAAACGAGGAAGTCAGTGTGGGGATCGTTAACACTGGGGACAGTGTGAAAAGGCCACAGCAAATGGTCCCCTCTGGGCCATCTGGACCAAGGCGAGTACTAGGGAAACCCAACGGGGAGACATCTCTCTGACTAGAGAAGAGTTGCTGGCTGTAAACAATTCAAGCTGTCTTGTCTTGTAAGAACAGCTACGAAATGGACACCACAAAGGTAATGTAATTTCTGAGATTACTAAAAACACTCACTGCTCCTTCGCCGCTAGCTCTTCAAAACGCCGCAGGCTTCTGCACATTCCCCTAGGCTGCCTTCCCGGCATGCCCCACGCCGTCCTGCTTCCCAGCATGCCCTGCTGACACTCCCACGGCAGGCTCTCGCTTGTAGCCCTCCCCGACCGGAAGTTGCCTTGCCTTGGATCAGGAACGGCCCTTAGGTGAGGTAACAACCTTCTTCAAAGTGAGATTTCCATCACCCGGTGCCTTAATGCTTGGAAAATCTCCCTAGCCTCCTCCCATAGTATCCTATGTGACCTTCAAAATCCTGGAAAACCTGTGGCCTCAAGGCTTACCCACCTGGGAACTCGTCTCCTTTCCAGGTCAATCAACCACAGGTTAGACAGCCTAGGGAAAACACCTGCTCAGGATCCAAACATTTCCTCCTAGTTCTTTTGCACAAATCTTCGGCTTTATCCTGTCTGGGCTATTATTCATTGTCTGATTGCTTTGTTCCCCAGTAATTCAAATGAAATCAAATTCTGCAGAAACCGAGTTTTACTATGTCTTGGGGAACAAGGAATGCAGACGGAATGAGTGGAAACTAGCCACCCACTTTTTTTCATTTACAGTGTTGAGGTGAGTGCAAACTTTACCCAATTGTTTTGTTAATATTATGAACACCTGACATCAAGAATTTAGAATTTATAGAGTAGTTTTATATGTTTATGTGTTTATAACCGACTTGACCCTAGGAATAATCCTGTTGGTTGGTAGATTTAAGTGTGATTATCTTGCCTATTTTATAAATGAAGAAACAATCATTGAGAAATGAAGAGACTTCCTAAGGTCTCACATCTAGCAAGTGGCAGAACGAAAGACTCAAACCCAGTACTTTTCCAGTACTTCTCTTTATAACGTATGCTAAGAAATTTCTTTTTTTTAAAAAGTCATTAAAAATCGAAGTCTTTCACTTGTGTTCATTTTGGTTAATATAAGTAAAGGACTACCCTATGATGTTAAATATCCTTTTCTTTTTGAGAGTAGTCTGTAAAAACAAAACCAAAAAAACCCATATATATTTATGTATAGAGATACTATATAGAGATAGATAAATGCTGGGGTTGGGGGAGAGAGTGGAGGGAGAGTGGGAAGAGATACAACATAGGAAAGATGATAGTAGGGATATATTTCTCTCTCTCAAAGTGATATGGCCCAAAAAAGGGACCTCCCAGTTGGGAAGTCCTCTGGGACTTTGAAATGACCTTGGACCACCTGTGGTTTATAATACCAGGATCACACTAGGATTCTCATAGCTCAGGTTCAGCGCCACCTTCCCTCCCTAGAGCCTTTCAAACTCCTGGATCTCCTACAGTAATTTCAGCCTGATTTTGGAGCACAGGATGGAGAAAAGACAAGACATATTACATAGAACAGGTAGTAAATTTGTCATATGCCAAGAGATCTGGCATATAGGATCAGGGTTAATGGGTTTTTCCATCACCCTGGGTTTGATCAGTTTTTTGTTTTTTTTTTAATATTGTGCTTTGTTTTAACATCTTATAACGTTGGAAAAGTAAATTCCTGGAACATTAGTTTTAAAGGCTGGATTATTTCTCCATTTTGAAATATGAGCTAAGGACACTTTTACTGGAAACTCAGAGTTTATTTTATAATAGTACCCAGATGTTTTCTGAGGGAATGTGGTATTAAAGATTTTGACAATAATGAAGGAAACAGAGGTGATGGAAAACACTGTTTTCCCTGCACTATATATCCTTGTCTGTATTTTAAAGATAAAGTGGTCTAGCTGGAAAAGAGCTTAATGTAAGAATTTAAAGAAAGTCTTAAAAAACAAGCCCCAAATATTGTACTTCTTTTTTTTTTTTTTTTTTTTTTTTTTTTTTTTTTTTTTTTTTTTTTTTTTAGAGACGGGGTCTCGCTCTTGGTCAGGCTGGTTTCGAACTCCTGACCTTGAGCTATCCACCCGCCTCGGCCTCCCAGAGTGCTAGGATTACAGGCGTGAGCCACCGCGCCCGGCCAAATATTGTACTTCTTTAAAGAAGACGAGAGTATCATCCTTAAACATTTTTTTGAATATTACATGTGGTTTAATCACACACTAAAATAATTTAACTATCCAATTAAACATAGATTTTTCAGGAAAATATATGGTCATATCTAGGGATTTGGTTGAAGAATTGGTGCTAAAATGCAATGAAACAAACCCAAATTTATGATAGCAGACATAGTAATATCTCTATTCCAAATACATGTGTCTTTAGTATAGATCGTATTTTTTTATTTTTGAAGAGTATGTCATTTAGTAAAAATTACAAAGTCCTTAATGAAGAATTCCAAACTAATTAATACTTAAGCACTTCAGTTGCAAGCCTTCCCATTGTAATTACCTGTAGGAGTAAATAAAAGAGCTTCATTAAATGTAAAGTCGCGGGGGAGGAGGGGATGGGTATATACAAACATAATGAGTGAGATGTGCAACATTTGGGGGATGGTCATGCTTGAGGCCCTGCCTTGAGGGGGGAGGGGAGCATGGGCAATACACGTAACCATAATATTTGTACCCCCATAATATGCTGAAATAATAAATAAATAAATAAATGTAAAGTTGCATCTTTTCTACTTAAGTCTTTTATGTTCCTTGGAAATGCCACTCACTAAAAGCAAAGTCTGATTGCAAAATAAGTATTAAGACAGAATCCAACTGTGGATTTTTTTTTGCTAGATTTTTTATTTTTTATTTCTTCTTGCATTCTATAAACAAATACTATGCTTTGATATTTTAAAACTTTTAAATAACAGAAAAGGAGAATTTCTATAATGGGATTTCTATGTATTTTATATGTATGAAAGCTACTTTGCTTGCTTATGTTATACACAGAAAAATGTATAGAGCTAATAAAAAATCCTCAAGATATTGTCTGTTAGAGAATTTAAAATAATAAACCTGACTGTAACTTTTTTTTGTCCTTCAGAAGAAATATCAGAAGCTAGTTTCCTCTCTGAGGGAAGATTACATTTGTTGTGTGACAGATGATTTTTTTAAACACACTGGATCTGTCCTAAAATACTGTCTTTGGGATATATGCCTTAAGACTAAATGAAGGAGGTCTTTGGGGGTACTTAAGAATGTAAGCTGTCTTAGATAAAATCTGAAGATGACTGTCCTTATTTCAAAATCTACCTATGTAGTGTTAAAGGTTAGCTTTGGATGTATTGACATTGTCATAATCTTGTCATACATTAATATTTAAATTTCTCTGGAAGGATTGTGGAGAGACCTTTTTCTGCTAGAGAAAGTATACAACATAGGAAAGATAATTGTAGGGAGAAAATGTCATTGCTTCTCAGACCATGAGAATAACAAAATGGTCAACTTGGGGGCTCCAGAGTCAATGGGCAGAGTTCAACATTAAGCTCCACCAGATCATAGGTTTCACTGTGCAATGGAGATGACAGTGGGTAGTAGTAGTACATACCTCATAGTGTTGTTGTGAGGATTAAATAAATTAATACATGTAATGTGTCTGGCATGTAGTAAGTAGTCAATAAATGTTGGCTATTCTGATGATGGCTGAAAACTTAAGCTACTTTCCCATTACCTATAGAGAAAGAGTGAGTGATGAGCTAAAAACAGGGGCCATATGGTTTTGTTTGGTTTCTTTTAGATACTAAATCCATCTGCCCTTACACTCATTTTCTTTGTCATATTAACTATGAAATAACCCCCTCCACAGTTGTCTAACTTATATACCCTTTCAGAAATCTCTTACCCTAATGTTCATCTGGGTTTCTTGTTTCCTCTTCCAAATTCTTATTCCCTTCTTGTAAAATCCTCTCACTATGCCCACCAGAACTCCCAATCCATGAGAAACAAACTTCTCTAGTTTAATCAAAAGCTGGCACATCACCAAGGACACTGATTCCTCTGAGCCCCTTTAAGAGGAAGCTGCTCATTCTCCTTACTCCTTAGTGCCATTTCCAGACTATTTCTCTTCAACCCTGTTCTAGTCCATTGACCTCTACTTTTCTACTTTCCCTGTTCTATCACTGCACATATATTCTCTCCTTTCTCTCTAAGCTGGAACACAGCTTAGATTCTATTTTCCTACGTTAGTCATTTTCTTGTTGATATTCTAAACTCCCTTGCTTTGTTATCTTTCATTCACAACTATCTGGCAGATTCCCAAACCTAGATGAGAACAACTACCCATCTTGTCTTCACCTGCACCCAGGCAGCGCAGCTGGGAAAATCATGCCACTGAGTAGATGTGTATCACTATAAATTCATTGTCGCCAACTTTGCCTGGGCTCCTAATATTTATTTTGTCAATCCTTACTATGTTTTCTCAGTCAACTCTTTATTCCATTCTCCACTATGCTTATTTAAAGCCTTTTTAAATTTCTTCAAAACACACACTTTTGCACCTACTTTCCTCTCCCACTGTACTCTCAGTAAAAACCTGTTATCCTATTCACGGCAAAATTAGAAAAAGGGAACCTCTTGCTATTTAAAAGCCTATAAACTCATTGTTTCCTTGTTTCCCCGTTTCAGTAAGAGGTATTCTTTCCTCTCTCTACCTGTGTACTTGTTCTCTCTTTCACAGGATCCACTGATACTTCCCTCTCTTTTTTCTCTGTTTTTAACCTCAGCTTTGATACTGCCCCGTCAGCATTTAACAGTGCTCATATTTTCATCTTTAAAAAAAAAAATCACTCTCTTGACTCCACCTCTCCTTCCTATTTGTCTTCTCTTTCCTTTCCCTTTCTTTTCTAAATTTTTGGAAAGAGATGTACATTTTGTCTCTATTCCTTCAATTTCTACTTACTCCCCACCCCACTGCAATATGGTTTTGGACCCCTTCACTGTACTACAACTGATTTTACCAGGGTCATCAGCTCCATATGTCTGAATTCAACAAAAATTTATAACAACTGACGCTGTTGTCCACAGGCAGAGTTTCTTATTCTTCAAGGAAGCCTCGGCTCTGCTCTTAAGGCCTTTCAAGTGATTGAATCAGGCCCACCCCTTACTTAAAGTCAACTGAGGATGAACTTTAATCACATTTGCAAAGTGCCTTCACAGCCACATCTAGATTCGTATTTTGGAAATTAATTAATTAATTAATTGCCTAGCCAGTTTGGCACATCAAAAAAGACCCTCAGAAAAGGCTTCCTTTGCCTTTCGAATAAAGCCTGTCCTTCTTTAAAATGGCTGCTAGTACTGCATCTGCAGGCTAGCACCTGTCTGGTCTCTCTCCCTTCTCTCACATAAACTTTAGGCTTTAAAGTTTGAGACCATTTCATTTCCAGAATGAGCCTGTTCTCTACCTAGAATGCTCTTTCCTTCTTTTTCTCTGCTTAACTTTCAGCTCATTCCTTCCTTAGAAAGCTTTTCCTCACCCTTAGTCTGAGTTAGGTCATGTTGTTAAAAGCATCCTTAATATCTTATGTTTCTTCATTACATTTAATTGGAATTTTTTTTGTTTACTATCTGTTTTTCCTGCTTAACAGCAAGATATGTCTTATCACTGTATTTGGAATGCTTCATATAGTGCTTAATATATAGTTAGGGGTCCCTAAATATTTATTGAATAAGTAGAAGAGTGAATAAATGTGGCTTTCTTATTTTATTCAAAGTCTGTCTAATGTGAATATAAGATATCCATATTTAATTAGCATTGTAAAATGTATTCCAAACCAAACATGTCTGATTTTAATTTTTCACTGTTATGGGTCATCCAGACACCATCTCTTAGAATTGTAACAGAATGGAAGCTTTTAAAAGTTCTTCTTTTTAATGTTATTATTATTTCTTTATTCTTTTTTTATTGACAAATAAAATGGTATATATTTATCATGTACAACATGTTGTTTTGAAACATGTATACATTGTGGAATAGCTAAATCAAGCTAATTAACTTATATGTTAGCTCACATACTAAAAATTTATCTTTTTATAAGTATATATACCCTTACAGTAGACACAAATTATTCATTGTTCATTTGTTAAATATTTATTGAGCACCTCCCCAGTCATTGTTATAAATTTTAGGGATACCATGGTGAACAAGAGGGATGAGGTAGCTATTTTCATGCAGCTTATATAAGAAGTGGAGACAAAAGACAGATAATCACAAAGTAGTCCATAAGGCAATAAATTAATTTCAGATAGTGGTAAGAGTGATAAAGAAAATAATAATAACAGTATGATACAAGTGATAGACAGTGACTGGAACACTGAAGTAGGAGAGAAGTTTGGTGGTTAGGGAAGGCCTCGTTTTATCCATCAATAAAATGAAGGTAGTTTAACTGTTAAGAAAATACACTTTCCATTAAAGAGGGATGTGCATTTTGTATATATTAACTTATTCAATTTTCAACATAACCTTTCTTACTATACAAATGAACACTGAGGCTCAGGCAATGAAGCAAATTGCCCAAGGCCACACAGAACCACTAAGTGACAGAG
This sequence comes from Cheirogaleus medius, assembly GCA_008086735.1. Classification (NCBI taxonomy): domain Eukaryota; kingdom Metazoa; phylum Chordata; class Mammalia; order Primates; family Cheirogaleidae; genus Cheirogaleus; species Cheirogaleus medius. The sequence continues at coordinate 30,632,521 of VBSM01000483.1, forward strand.
CTGGGATTCCAATGTTGGTGCATTTAACCTGTAGCCCATGCTAGACGCACAACACCATTTTGTCACTCACAAGGCCTCTTTAGGAAAAGGGCTACTTGTGTCACTGTTAGGTTTAACAATCTGTCGTAATATTTTTAAAGGATGTTTTTAACCACTCTACATCAATAACAATAATACACAACATTTACATGCTACTGTTTTTTGAAGGTACTTTTATCATCGTTATCTCACTATCTTATGACCACTCAGTAAGATACAGAGAACTTATGGACCATTTAAGAATTGAGACAACTGAAATATGAAAGTTAAGTAATTTCTCCACAATTACGTAGCTGTGTAATGGTAGATGTAAACTAGATTAGGGTTTCTTGACTTTTAATCTGTTTTTTTCCCCCAGTATGCCTATAAAAACTCTGTTTGCTTTCTTTTTAAGTACTGGGTTTAAGACTTTAAATCCAAATAAAACCTAACAATTAATTTTCATTTCTCAGGCAAAATGCCAAAGATTTATCCATTAGTACTGGTAACTTCATTGCTAAGAAATGATAAAGAACAGAAAATAAAAGGGGATAAGATAAAAACTAAGTGTCACATTAAATAATTGATTCTACCCCTTTTTTTCTAATTTTATACAAGTGAAAAAAAGGATACCCAACTGCAAATTTCCTGAGCTGGTATTCAAATTTAAGTACTTTTGAAATACAAATATGTGATAACTTAATTCTTTGCAGCCCATGAAAAAAGCCATTTTTGTTTGTGGCGTTGTTGTTGATGGTGTATATGTTTTGTTTTATAATTATCAAGGAAGTGATAATGAAAACGGAAAAAAAAACAACCTTTTTGATGTTATTCTTGCATTGCATTGCCAAAAGAAAATATATTCCCCTCTTTTCCAAAAGTCAGCTGGGTTTTATCAGCTTTGCAAAATGATGAATGAATGCCTTGTTCATTATTATTGCTTAAGTCATTCTTATTTATGCCAGCGATTCATGGATTATGTTTTGATTGTTCTTGAGAGATGAAAACACTTTGTTGCTGATGAATAAACACTGCCACTTTTAAAATATTTATATGCAAAATGTCTTTAAAGCCATTATGAAATGCTTTGCAAGAGCATTAGGAAGCTGTTTTTCGAAAGGCACTTTTTTTCTCTACCTTTTCTTTCATGCTAAGCAGTCCAATTGAAAGGCTTTTCAGAGTTAACTTGTTTAAGCAATACCAGTGTTTTAGTGTAATGAATAACTTTTTATAGAAGACAATCACACACAGTTCAACACGCCGGTATTTCTATTTCTGTGCTCCACCAATGCAAGGATTCCGTGGTAGAATCTCTTTGAGAAAGCTGAAGCCATCAAAACCCTGATTAACCTCTGATATTCACGTGGTGCTCTTGATCTTGAGGACTGCAGCAGTAACAAAGCAGTAATGGCAGCCATATGCTTAGGGTATTGTGGGTATGGGTGACCCAAATGTGAACTTGGGGGTGACTGATGCTAACTGCTATTTGTTTCAGGTTTGGTGTGGAGATTACTGATGAAGAGTTTGACTTGCTACTTGACAGAATCTCCCTTGATAAAGATGGAAATGTCAGATACCCCCAGTTCATGGCCATGTTGGATTCTTGGTATTCCTTTTTCACATTTTCTTATTCCTTAGTAATTTTCTACTAGTGTTCTTTTTAATACAGAGAATGTACCTCTAAAAGTATTAGGATTATTTAAAATTTCTCTGTATTGCTTTGTTTTTCATTTATTAATATTTTATAGTGACAAAGACTTTTGAAATAGCAATATTAACAAAGTAACTTCTTTTAATGTTGAAACATGGCAATGCATTCTAAAATATTTAATGTCTCCATCTCTCAAAAACGGACAAGAGAGTATAGTGTGACTGAAATGACAAAGGAGGCATGTAAACTGTGTTTGCAGAGTTGGGAAGAAAATTGCTGTAAGTAGCAAAAGTCAGGTCCTGGAGATGACTGGCGTTTAGTCCCAAATTGCACTAAACACACTCACACACACACTGATCTTTCACTCCCTCCCTCACCTCCCAAGTACTGTCCACTTACAAGACTTCTCTCTACCTCCTTCCAGTCAGATCCTGCTTGGGCAGGAGAGTAGTTGGCTATGGACAATGATTGTCTGAAAGGCAGAGCAAGAATGTTTTCTGAAATGTCCTCAATCTATATTTCTCTTTCAGGGAACCCAAGTTTTTACTCTTTTCTAAAATCTCTTTATGGATTTGCAGAGTAGTTCAATGCTTAAGTATTTAAAATTCTGATCAGTATTGACCATTTTATTCCTCAAGTATCTCATGGCATGTTGCAATCCCAGGCATCGGATGATTTTGGCTGAGGCCACTGAAAAGTGGGCTGCTTCTTCCTAAAGATAATTCTTTTCTATGGAGCAATTTCAGAAAATAACTATCTTAATCCTGTGTATCTCTTGGGCTGTCCTCCAAATCTCATGACTATACTCTTCAGCAGTGAAACCCACCCATAATTTCCTGTTAGTTCTTGAGAGCAGAGTAGACAGTCACCAACCTGGTTGGATTTGAAAGGCATGGGAAGATGTGCCCCTCCAAAATTATTTTCTATCACACCTACCATAGAGCCTGAAATTCGCACCTTTGGGGACCCAGTTGTCTCAGTCAGCAATACTGATCCACAGAAGCCGTTAAGATGCTAATGTCCCTAAGAGGGCTACCCACTAACTTGCCTGTCATTAATGCTTACTTTAACACTTCCCAGGGTGTGTCAGAGGACAATGGTTTCAGAGGATGGTCAAAGCTCTCATTCCTAAAAAGCTTCCCATGGCCAAACAAGTTTGGAAAATCTATTACATAGTGTTTATGATGGAAAATAAAGTTAAATGAACTCATTTCCTAAAAGACTTCACGTAGCCTTTAATACTGCTAGTGTGTGTTGTGGAGCTCCAGAAAGAGAAGAAACAGATCCTAAGACAAGTAGTTTATTTCAAAGATGATCCCAGGAAATAGAAGAGTAGGGTAGAAGGGAAGTGAGATAGGGAAGGGCATAAGACCAGTATACATTAATGCATTAATGAGCAAGTTATTGGTATGGGCATCTGGGGCTCTCGCCTGCCTGGGGCCTCGGGGAAACTGTCTAGAACCCACCTCAGAGCTGCGCCAGCGGAGGACCAGGCCTCTCGAGTACATATATCTACCAACTGCCACCTGCCATTGGTTGAGGGCTGCTCTTGGCAGCACAGGTAGCCCGGCCATGAATGGAGGCTGGCAGAACACGCTGCAAGTCAGAGGGCGCCCTCAGGCAGAGGCGTAGGTGCTGGCAGTAGGAGGCCCTCAAGATGAAAGGGAACTGGGAGGGTAGAGGAGACACCAGTAGGTCTGACCTAAAGGTGGGCATCTGCTACCAGGGAATTTAGTCTGTAACGTTTCCCAGACTTACTTGAGCTTTCATGGGACACCTTAGAGGCTAGTGTTCCACAGAACAAAACTTGGGAATGCTACCTTGTTTAGATACATTAATCAACCCGGTGGGCTTTACCTTAGAAAGTCAGGATCAGGTGCCTGAGGGAATGAAGTGAAGGAAGGGAAAGAATTTCTTAAAAATATGGGGCCAGCAGGGAAAGAGAGACACAAGCAGGGTGCTGCAAGGGAAGTTTCTTGGCCACCCAGAAGGCAGCAGGGCAGGGGCACTTAGGCTCAAGTGTCAATGACAAAGAAGAGGTGCAGGGGGGAGGGAGAGGGAAGGAAGATAGAGCTGAGGTGAGCCTGGCCTATTCTCTTCCATTTTAGGTGGATAAGTGTTAATGACAGGAGTCATTAATGACAGGATAGCTCTTTTAATCCTTTATATTCTTGATTCAAGACATGAAATAACAAACTCATTTTATTGTTAGTAATAATAAATGCCTCTACTTAGCTGATATTTCACCTACCCTATCTCATTATTCCCATTTTGCATTTGAGAAAACAGATGCACAGAAAGATCGAGTTACCCAGGTTATAAAAGCCAGTGAGTGGACACTGCTGATTGAACCCAGGTCCATCTGATTTGAAAGTCCACTGGTCTTTCCACTATTCCACACTGAATCTCTGAATTATACTGCCACCACAACAAAAGTAATAATAGTTCCATTTAACAAGTGCTTACTATGAGCCCCACATTGTGCTAAGAGCTTTACCTGCATTATTTAATTTAATGGTAAAGACCATCTCTCTAAATTCTGCTTAAGTTCGTGCATTGATTGCTAATTGTCAATCTCAACTGCCAGGTAGGAGGATATTTATTGCTTGGTGGTGTAGCCCTGAATTGGGCGTCGGGAAACATGGGTGACAGGAGTTATAGCTTGAACTTTCATTTGATAATTACATGACCTTGGTCAAGTCTTCAGTATCCCCTTGCTCTGGTTTTCTCATCTGTAAAATGAAAGGGTTATATCGAAAGATCTCCAAGGTCCTTTCTAGATTTGAAGTTCTACATGAAGCACTTTACATTCTTATAAATATTACTGGAGATTTGGAGAGGCCACTTAATATACTTAGATGATGCTGTAATAAAAATATATATTTTCCTGGCAAATAAGAAGAATTAACAAACCATAATACTGAAATAATAAATTCATTGTTAGAGTCTATTTTAAAATCATCAGATTAAAATAATTCAACCAACATTTATGAGTATTTCCTGTGTTTATAGTCAGTCAAACATGCCTGAATTGTGAAAATTAATGTTTCTTTTAGAAAAATTATTTATTTGCTAATTTTGTCATAAAATCTGCATATATGATTGAGAACTTCTTTTCTTTTCTTTTTTTTTTTTTTTGAGACAGAGTCTCACTCTATCACCCCAAGTAGAGTACAGTGGCGTAATGGTAGCTCACTGCAACCTCAAACTCCTGACCTCAGCAATCCTCCTTCCTCAGCCTCCCAGAGTGCTAGGATTACAGGTATCCACCACACCCGGTGGAGAACTTCATTTTTAAGTGTGTGTGTATAATACACATACACACACATGAAAAAGAAACATACCTGTCAAAAATTTAGGAGAATGAGGAACTGTAGAAAACTATGTAGAATAGTTAACAGTCCCAGGAGTATTAACAAGATAGAAATCCATATTACTTTAGACTATTTTTATTTTTACTTCTTTGTATGTCTTGTCTTTAGTGCTTCACTTTTAAGGATACATGTAAATACTAAAACTTCTTTAACAATTGGATTAAAATTAATGTTTTGATCATAATAGGATATTTGGGAAAGCTGTGGCAAAAAATGACCAAGACCATTAAAAACAAATGGTAGACTTTGTGACACGCTCACACCAGTTTAACCCCCCAACAAACCAACACAATTGTTTCTCTGAGCTTGTGACTTAGCTTATTCATTCCCACCAAGATACCATATCCAAGGGCAGGATTCTCCTTCCAGAGTGTGTGTGTGGACTTGAGGAGCAGCCTGAGAGCCCTTTGGAGGATGGGGCTGCACAGACTTTACAGGTCTTGCAATTTCCAGGCTGTCAGTCAACCCAGAGCCTTGGCTGTTTGCGCTTCCTTTGGGTGAAGAGCGCTATACTAGTCTCTTAGTATTGCTATAATGAAGTGCCACAAACTGGGTGGCTTAAAATAGCAGAAATGTATTTGTTCACAGTTCTGGAGGCCAGAAATCCAAAACCAAGCTGTGAGCCAGGCCGTGCTCCCTCTGAGACTCTGGGCAGAACCCTCCCTGCCCTTTCCTACTCCAGTGGTCACTGGTCATCCTTGGCACGACTTGCATGGCAGCAGCCCCACTCCAGCCTCTGCCTCTGCTGTCATGCGCGCTCTTCCTCTGTCTCTGCCTCTGTGGCCAAATTTCCCTCTTCTTATAAAGCCACCAGTCTTACTGGACAAGGGCCCTCCCTCCTGCCAGTATGACCTCAACCTTAACTATATAATAGTGACATCTCCAACTACCCTATTTTCGAATGAGGTTATATTCTGAGGTACTGGGGGTAAGGACTTCAACATTTGTTTTTAAGACATAATTCAACACAGAACAAACCCTGTTACAGGCCTAACATGTCCCGTCTCTTACAAGTTTTGTGGGGGCAGGGGGAAGGTACAAACAAGAATTAGCTCCGGTGTGTTCTCTGGCGATAGCAGTACCCAAAGCTGACATAGTTAACGCCAACTACTTGTCAGGCACTAAACAGTCAATCATTTCATGCCTACGGCAATCCTATCAAGTATTTTATATGTGAGAAAGCTGGGGCACAGGAAGTAACTCACCCGTTGTCATCCAGTTAGCAGTGGTGGAGCCGGGACGCACACCCGGCCTGGCTGGCTCCGGAGTCTCCATACTTAATACTACCCGGCCTCGCTGGACGGTCAGATCCAGCGATTCCGTCTGTGCCAACCAGTAAGGTTACATGCGCTATTGAGCACTTGAAATGTGGCTTGAAATAACAGGTTCAGGATTCTGAGCAAGTCAGGTTTTCTGGCCATTTATTGTTATTATTTTTAAGTCTGAATTGAAATGTTATGTAAGTATAAAATACTGGATTTCAAAGACTTGGTATTAAAGAAAAGAATATTAAAACCTCTCAATGATTTGTTGATATTGATTAAATATTGAAATGATTATATTTTGGATATATTGGGTTACATAAAATATATTATTAAAATTAATTTCACCTTCAAATTTTTCTGAGTGTGCTATTAGAAAATTTTAAATTCCTTATGTAGCTTGCAGTGTATTCCTATTAAACAGCACTGAATGAGAGACAGCAAATCTTTTGAATTAGAATAGGCAGTGTAATGGAAGGAAGAAATCGCTTCACTCTCTCTCTGATCCCAAGTAAATCAGTTCCTAAAGTCTTTGTGCCTCAGTTTCTCTATGTGTAAAATGTGATAGAAAACCTGAATTTTCCTCACAAATTTATTTAACTGACAAACTGAGGAAAGAAAATTATGAATCATTCTATCTAATGTTTGTGGGAGGCTAGACAATAATTTATTATAAGGCCAGAATATTATAAATAAATAATCCAGATTAAATATGAATTTAAAGTATTTGCTTATTGCTTTCTTTTAGCAAATAAACATGCCTCTTTGAACTCCAGACACTGAACCTGGAACAAAATACTTGTGTGGGAGGTTCACTGTCATTTCTGACTTTATGATTTGATTTTAACGATGATAATTTACTTTAGTATAGGTCCATGGTAAGGGCAGGTATTGTTATTTCCATTTTACAGATATATTAATAAAAACTGACGCCTAGAGGTTCCTAGTGCCCAGTCAGTTAAAAAACAGGGTTGGTAGTCGGCATTGAGGCAGATACTTTTCTCACTTCCCATACTTTCGAGGTAATGAAAATTATGCTTAAAATGTTTTAGGTGTGGTGGTGATCAGCTACACATCCCCTTAGCAGCGGGAGATGTATACAGGTAAATGAGATGAGGTTAAAGTTTCTATGCTTTTATTTGACATGATGTGTTAATTTGTGGTGCCAATTTTTACATAAACTAGAATCCCAGAGCTTTTACTCTATACTTTCCTGTGAAGTTGCCACAGTGGCACGTTCATATGAATAAGTTCACAAAAGATAACCATTTAAAGAGGATAAGATATTCAGACATTCCAAGAAAATCATGTTTTGGGCCACTTATTAGCTGTTGTCTTTTAAATTAGAAAACAATACATAGTTATTATATAATAAATAACCAAATATTATAGAAACATGTATAAAGTCAACAGGGAAAAAGTCCTGTCCTCATCATCTTCCCCCAAATCCAGCCTTCAAAGACAACCAATTGATTATTAATTTTAACATAGAAGTCAGCACATTAGTCTCACGGCTCTAAACTTTTTCATGAATTGTCACAATGTTCGATATAAACCTTTGCACTATTTACAGATTTATATTGAATAGAATATGTCCTGTAATGATGTTCCATATGTGTACAATTTGTTGTTTGCCCTTTATAGTCATATATTAGATAAAATGGTACATATCTCATATTTAGTGAAGATGGTTGTTCTAACAAAAATATGTGTAATTTTCAAAAAAATTGTTTTGCAAAGACTAATGAAAAGCTCATTAGGAACAATGATCTCTGGAGAGGTTTGTTAGAGAGATTGGATTTTTTTTCACATCACAATTTCACTGTATGTTGAGCATGGCTTATTATGGGGTTTAGAAAGATTATCTATGTGGTCTCATGAATATGGGAGAGTGTCCATAAAATTATATTAGCTACTGGTTTTGTTTTGTATGTCAAAGAAATGAGATTATTTAAAAATATTAGTAATCCATGGAAAAAGAATCATTAGGTCAGAATGGTGGAGAAGGAATTAGTTTCTTTAGCCTCATTGGTACATTCCCCACAAGCCATTTGAAGTGTTAATATAAACATGTTTAGCGCACATAAATTACATAAAAAATTATAAATACATTTTTCCTTTATGAAGGTCACTTTCCTAATATTAAGGGGAATCATCTATGAGGAAATTAAGTTTGGCCTTTAGGGAAGTCCCGTGGTATAGTAAGCCACAAGATTTTCCCCACTGGATGCTATTTGAGTCTCATCAAATAGGAAACCACTGGTGTCTCAGTATCATAATCAAGGAGTTTTTGGAAATTTATTGACAAATTGTCTAATTCTGAACATGTTATCTGAGAGCAAGAGGACAGCATTTGCAAGTCAAATGACAGAAGAATCTATTGTCAGACAATTAAAACATCTTCACTGAGACCCACCGAACTAACCTTTGTGTGGTCTTGTTCTCAGATGGAAATGATTCCTAGAGACAGTTGACAGCATGAATTTTGAGACGACACTAAATGTGTGTGGGAACTTGCAAAAACAAATCTAAAAAAAGATTTAGGATCAGGGTTTTCTTTGCCACTTTTTTTACCATGATGGGGTGGGAGTGGGAGCTGGGGCCAGGAGTTGGGGGAGGCTCCAAGGGAAAGGTGACGTTAGAGATCCTGGTAAAAGTTAGTCCTGGTCAAGCCTGGGGTGAACAATGACACAGTGTTGTTGTGGGCTGCCTCCACGACTTAGATATTCTTCCCATGTCAGTATAATCACTACTGGGAGGTAGCTCGATTAAGGATTACCATATCATTAATAGTATCCATGACTTTTGTTCAAAGGCTACTTGTGCAATGTTGCCTTGTGGATGAAGCGCCGTAATCCTCTGAGCCGCAGCTGTAGAGAGGGAGGCTCCTTAGAGCCGCCCACACTGACTTCCCTGTCCTCTCGGATCAGTTCTAAAAAACAGACAGAAACAACAGTCAACTCAAAGCCAAAAAAAAGAAACATCCATTCTACATTTCCACATTCATCCCCAAGCTTCAATCCCTGCCAGTGTCTCCCATTCATCTCTTCTCTAACATCCAGATCACCACTCGGATGGTGGCCAGATTAAAGGGGAACAATGCAGTTTTAAATGTAAAGTTTGCATCTAATTTTTTTCTTTGCATGAGAAAAAGCACATTGATTCTATCTATGTGTCTGTCTAATGCTTAGCCTGTAGTTTGTCAGGTCTTTCTTATTTTCTTTGGCAACATGAGGCATGCTTGTGTCTTCCAACTGTCTAGGGTTTCTCAGTTTATTTGGGGAAGGCACTTAACTTTGAAATTTGTGCTTAGGTAGGAAATTATGTATGTAGTTAGTAAACAGTGAGGTTTTGCTTCATGTCATTAATATTATCACTGCTAAGAAGCTTCTTCTTCCAGTGAGTGTGAGCACTGAGAGAAATTGAAACACTTAGCAGTAGCTTGAACCTAAGCAAACACAGCCAGATATTGGGATTGGGGAGAAGAAAATAACTGAGTGCATCACATTTGGAAAAACTCCATGTGGTAGAAGGCAGGAAACAGCGGATATAACCTTTAGAGCACATTTCATTTCATAAAGATCACCCTCTCAAAAAGGAAAAGGAAAGGGAAAAGGAAAAAAAAAGACCTCTATTTATTTGGCAGAGGAAAACGTAAAAATGTAAAATGAAGCCTAGAGTTCAATTTCTTGGTTTTTACCTTAATAATCACACTTTTGTTCAAAATTGAAATGAAGCTTTGCCTTGATTTACCCATAAATCATTATTTTAAAGAGTTTTAGTCTTATGTTTTTATCTCATTGCTTTATTTACTATAACAATTTTTTAATAAAAAATACTGACAACTTTTATCTATCCCAAGTTGTTTTTCCAAAGAATTTATAGAAAGACTTGGACTACTGCTTCTGGATCAAAATGTCTTAAATTCTTTATGGTTGCCAAAAGAGTTATGTTCCTCTAAGGTACATGAGAAAACTTATTTTTATATTAATACCTTGTTTCATGATAACACTTTCTTTTCCCACCCCTCCTTTTTTTTGTGGCATTAACATCCAACTGTGCTATAATTTTAATGTCATTGACATCTCTTTCCTTTAAATATTTGGCACAATATGCAGAAGATCATTGCTGTCATGCAATTATGCCATTTATTGGGACAGAAATTACATAAACCTTGCTACCCGAAACACTGTAAGAGTGGAATGGAAACAGGTAGGAAAATGCAGGAAGAGTTTGGCACTTCTCTAGGTCAAGAGTATTTATTCAACAAAATCATTCATATTTGTCAAGAAAGACTTGACAGTTCTCATCAGAGACTTTAATTTAGATCTTCATGCCATAAATTTATGCAGGGATATTGTTTGTGTATAATACTGCTTAATCTTATATGTGGTATTTGAGGAACAAAAACCCTGGGAGAATGCACTCCTAACTATAATAAGAAAAATAATCTAGTTCTGGCCTTTGCTGTGCTCATATCGGTCCAAGTATTACCCAGTTTTAGTAGATAAACTGGTAGTTTTCTAAGGCACAAACCATACCATTTCCAACCTCATTTGGGAATTTGTCTTTGTTGAATAGCATGAGGATAAATAGAAGTTCTTCAATTTAGAGTTACTTTAAAAAGGTACATTATTTGTAACATAGATAACAAGTATCTGAGATCTTTTTAAAATGATTTAAAATGTTAGGATAGCACTTGCAGGTGAAGGCAAGAATTAGCCAGGAAAAGAAAGGCGAACAGTGCTCCAAGCATACATTGACATATGCAAATATTACTGTATTAAAATGTAGCACCCATTTCTGTGAACATGTATCAATGTATCAGTGAACCTCAATGTATCAGTCATTAAATCTTACAAAGTTATTCACAGATTATGCAGATTTTTTAGTGATAGGGAAATTTTATAACATTGTACTCTGCTTAAATATGATATCTTAGGCAATGCAGCAGAGTTGATGCTTAGTGTTATATGGAATAATATTTATTCTCCACTCCTAATGTTTTTTTCCTTGTTGAGGGAACTCCACTAGCACAACATCGTTGGCTTCTCTCTTCTCTCTCCTTATTTTCTCCTCCCAGGAATAGAAGAGTGACGTTTCTGATTTGCATTGTGGGATAGCTTAGCCCTGCCCCTTTCTCTGTCCTTGCTCTGGAGCCACTGCCTACAGGGTGCATGCATTCTGGACTGCCTCTCCAGGCCAAAAGTTTTATAGTGGTGTGCGGGGGGAGCTGCGGCTTTTAGTACTGTCTGTGACTCGGTGGCAAATTTGGTACAATATGCAGAAAATCATTGCTGCCCTGCAATCATGCCATATTATCCAACAGCTCTATGAATAATACAGCTGACTCATGTAACACTTCTTTATCCTGCAATTAGTTCCTGACCCAGCAGAGACTTTATTTATTGGGCTCCTTAAGCAACAAGTGTCTATGGCTTAGATGCTCTAAATCAGTAGTACTCAAAGTGTGATCTGAGGACCTTTGGGAGTCTTTGAGATCTTTTCAGGAGGCTGTGAGGTCAAAATCATTTTCAAAATACTGCTAAGATGTTTTTTGCCTTTTTCACTCTCATTCTGACAAGCATAGGGTGGAGTTTCCAGAGGTTATATGGTATGTAATGACATCATTGCTCTGATAGCTACTGGAAAGTGTGCTTGCGTATTCTTGTGTTTTGAAATTTTCTCAGTTTTAATATTGGTAAATATTGATAGCTATAAGGAATGTATGCATTCTTAGACTTCTCAGTAAATAATTATATATAAATAATTACATATAAATAATTATGTATATGTCTCCTATAGAAATTCAATGCTCTTTGGCATCCGCATTAATTTTAAGAGTATAAAGGAGTTCTTAGACTACAAAGTTTGAAAACCACTGCTCTAAACCATAATGGGAAGAGAAGGGCTCTTGCCTAAAGCTAGATGCCTCTGGTTGGTTCTGCGACAGGAGTGTGTAAGCGGGCCCTTGGGAGGTAGCTAAGCTCTATGATCTTGGCCATGTCAATTTACCCAAGTGAAAAATGGAATAGATGAATTACTCATTAAGTCAATATCCACTGAAGGTCTTCTATGTGCTGGGCACGCTCTCCCAGGCAGTGGGGGGGTGTATGGGTGAGCAACTCCATCACTGCCCTCTAGAAGCTCAGTCAGGTGGGGGAAACAAAACGATGAAGACAACAACAATAGAGAGTACCAGGTGCATAAGGGGTCTATGGAAACCCAAAGGGGTACCTAATCCAGGGAGCAGGGAGAGGGATGACACTCTAAACTGGATCTTGACAGACAGGAAAGAATTGTCCAGGAGCAGAAAAGGTGAACGGTGATCCAAGCAGAGACATTTAACATGTTCAAAGGCCTAAACCAGTCTTTTTCAAATGGTGAGTTGGGATCTGTAGGTAGGTCATAAAATCAATTTAATTTGTCATGACCAGCATTTAAGAAATAACAAAATAGAATAGAAAATGTCAGAGTGCACCTCACATAGTATGGGTATTTTTTCATGAAGTCCGTTTTTCCCATTGTGTGTGTATATGTGTGTGTGCGTGTATGTGTGTGTATGTTCATGTGTATATGTGTGGCTGTACTAAGTTAAGGTGTAAAATGTATTTCTTATTGTTGATTTAAAAAAAAAACCCTTTTTTTGAAGGTCACTGGTCTAGAGGCATAAGAGGAAGCATTATGTGTTCCAAGAGCTGTAAACAGTAACTCAGTGAGGGTGTAACACAGAGAGCTCGCCGGTAGTGCTGCTGGATGAGCAGGAATAAGCTCCCAGACAGCCTTAGTGACTAAGTGACTCCTTAGTGACTCGCTAAGGAGTTTGGATTTTATCCTGAAGATAATTAAGTGTCCTTAAGGATTTTAAAAAGAAGAGTGACATGATTAGAGCTTATTGGTTGAACCAGAATCATTCTAGCAGCTGCGGAAAAGATGGATTAGGGATGATAAAGGTAAAATCCGATACAAGGAGAGTTCTTACCAAGCTCCTGTAAAAATTCAAGGTTCTGAACTAAGGCCGCAGGAGTGGAGATGGCTAGAATTGTTTTGAATTTATTAAAGGCCTTTTACAATTATGCTTATTCTTCATATAGCATTTGTTCTAGATTCATAGATATATTGATACACTAGAATATAAGCTACATGAAGGCAGGAATTCTTTTATCTTTTTGTAACCTCAACATCCTCAGAAATGAGAACAATGCTTATATATGTCAGGTGCTCAATAAATTTGTTGAATAAATGATACATGAATCTCCTCTTATCATAAGAGGATATTAATTATAGGAGATTGTTTTTAAGTTTTCTTTTGCTAATAGCATTATCTCTATAATATCCCCTTTTCTCCTTTTTTTTTGCCTTTTTATTTTTTTTTATTATCTCTATCTTTTATGTGAGAGGAACATTTAGGGAAATGTTTTGTGCTCTTTCTATGTTCTTTTATAATTAAAAGTAAGGCATTAACATCAATGGAAAGCTTCCTGTGTGTTGGTGGGAAGATAGTAATTGTTGAGGGTCAAGTCATTTCCTTGAGTGACTCCCAAATGTCAATTTCTGTGTGTCTTTTCTCTTGTGTAACTTCCTTAATAGGAATCCTCTGATCTTCTGCCTTGGGAATATAAGCCTGGCTACCAGTGTTTTGGAGGCCAAATGATATAAGATATTCAGGATTAGACCATTGAGTGGGTAAATTTCCACTTAATTCTTATTTTTAATATGACACCTGATGCTGGCCCCAGTTTCTCTGATGTCTTTAAGTCCAGATCTTCGCTCTTCAATTTCTCCGAAGAATACTTTTCTCTTCTCTCAGTGGGGAGGGAAGGAGTTGTCGTCTGGCTGCACAGAGTCAGGAGCTCTGTGGTCAAGCTCTCCACCTCCTTTTCCTGGCCCCTCCTTATCCCTGCCTGCCAAGGTCCCTGATGCACCCTGGTTCTGAGCCTGGCCAGTGTTCGTGTTGTAAATTCACTTCCCTGTCTGAACACCCCTCTTCCTGTACTGAGGCTACAGCCTTGCTTCCCAGTTCCCATTCATTCCTCGCTTTCCAGTGTCAACATTTTGTTTATATCTGTTACATGAGGCTGTCTTCACTATGGTTCTCTTTGTTCTTGTGGGTTTATATCATTTCTATTCCTTTACTATCATTTTAGAAGGGTTTTAGGAGAGAGTGAAGAGAAACTCCTATATTTAATCTTTAAATCTTCATGTTTAAACAAAACACTCAAAAGCTTTCAGGGAATAGCCTCGGTGTTCTAGGGGCAGACCCGAAGAAGGGGCACCGGCAGAGGGGTGAAAAGGGGGTTCCTTTAAGCACCATTCTCAGAACACTCACAGGATACTTCTTATATCTTATGGCCAGAATTCAGTCATGCGGCTGGCAAACGTGGCCAGGAAATGTAGTCTTTTATTTTGAGGAGCTGTGTGCCCAGCCAGGAAGGGGGAGAGGGAGAGAAGATAGACTGTGCTGGGTAACTACGCCCCTGCCAGGTAACCTAGGTGGAATTCTCTATCTATACCCATGAAGCCTTAACTCCTTATAAATAGTGACCACTATTTTATAGAAATAGTATCTGTGGATACATGATTGATGCCATTAGCTCAGTGGGCAGTCATTTGGATGTCCTCAAAGAAGCTCAGAGATTGTTCTTGTGTCATATGAGCACACACGTTCACAGAAATGGTTTGCTCTCTGCTAGAATGCTTTCCGTTATAAGAATTCAAATGAAACAAAATTTAAACTAAAATCATAACAAGACATCCACCCTATTTATTTAACAAAATCTTAGGGAATATTATAGACTGAAGTAAAATAGTGAGAAGTCCGAAACACAGGAAAAGGCTATAAAAATAATGGCTTCTACTGAAAGAATTAAGCAGGGGTCCTCAAACTTTTTAAACAGAGGGCCAGTTCACTGTCCCTCAGACCGTTGGAGAGTGCACACTGTGGGCCCGGGACGAGTCGGCTGCTAAGCAGGACAGGCAGAGGTGGCAAAAACACCCGGCAGGCCTGATAAATGTCCTCGGAGGGCCGCATGTGGCCTGTGGGCCATAGTTTGAAGACGCCTGAATTAAAGCATGATTGCTTAATATGCCCTCACAGATAAGATCCTTGTTCATTTTTAACAAAAAGGTTTTAAGAAGGAGGGTTGAGGAATCCCAGCATGAACTTATATTCTACTTCCTACCTCTTTGCATAGGTGATCTTTCAAGATAACTTTTCTTTATATTTTGTATCACCATTTACAAGTTGTGTGACTTTAAAAGCAAATTTACTGAAGTATAGTAATTTGCATACCATAAAGTTCACCCATTTAATTGTATAGCTTAATGATTTTAGTAAATTTATTGAGTTGTGGAACCATCACCATAATCCAATTTTAGAACATTTCTATGTTTTCTGTTTCTATGAGTTTGTCTTTTCCTAGATATTTCTTATAAATGCAATATGTATTTTGTGTCTAGCTTCTTTCAGTTAACATACTATGTTCATTCATGTTGTAGCATGTATAGGAATTCATTCCTTTTAATTGCTAAATAATATTCCATTGTATGGATATACCATATTTTATTTAACCATTCGTCAGTGGATGGACATTTAGACTGTTCCTAATTTTTTTTTTTTTTTTTTTGAGACAGAGTCTCACTCTGTTGCCCGGGCTAGAGTGCCGTGGCATCAGCCTAGCTCACAGCAACCTCAAACTCCTGGGCTCAAGTGATCCTCCTACCTCAGCCTCCTAAGTAGCTGGGACTACAGGAATGTGCCACCAAACCTGACTAATTTTTCTATTTTTAGTAGAGACAGGGTCTTGCTCTTGCTTAGGCTGGTCTGGAACTCCTGACTTCAAGCAATCCTCCCACTTTGCTCCCCCAGAGTGCTAGGATTATAGGTGTGAGCCACCATGCCCAGCTTAGATTGTTTCTAATTTTCACTATTATGAACAATGATGCTATGAACATTTTCTTACATTTCTTTGTGTAAACATGTATTTCCTTTTCTCTGATAGATTCTTAGGAATGGAATTGCTAGGTTGTGTCATAAGTTTATGTTTAACTTTTTTAAAACCTGCCAAACTACATTCCAAAGTGGCTGTACCACTTTATGTTCCTCCTAGCAATGTACAGGGGTTTCAATTTCTCCATTTCCTTACCAATACTTGTTATTGTCTATCTTTTTGGTTATAGACATCCTAGTGGGTATCTGGTGGTATTTCATTGTGGTTTTAATTTGTATTTCACTAATGACTTATGATTTTGAGCATCTTTTCATGTACTTATTAGACATTCATATTTCTTCTTTGGAGAAATCTCTATTCAAATCTTTTGCCCATTTAAAAAATGTGGTCATTTTTGTCCGGTACTTTCTATGCATTGGTCATTGTAAGTGCTCTCTGTATTAGACTTAAATCCTTTATCAGATATGTGATTTACACATATTTTATCCTGGTTTGTGATTTGTGTTTTTATTTTCTTAGTGGTGTCTTTTAAAGTGCAAAAGTTTTCAATTTTGATGTACTCCGACTTATCAGTGTTTTCTTTTATGGCTTGTGCTTTGGGTGTTGAGTCGTGGGGTTTTGAGCAAGTTGTCTAACCTCATAAAGCCTCAGTTCCTTTGTCTAAAAATCGGAGTAATAATTTTTACCTCAAAGGCAACTACGATTTAACTCCGACTTTTCTGTGTGTGTTTGGAAAAGAGGGAAGTAGAAGCAGTGACTGCAAGTTCAGTTTTCAACTTGCTCTTAAGTTTCATGAGTTCTTGGGACTTAGGGCTGACTTGCTGGGAGGAGGAAACTTGGCATGTGTTTGGCTATTGAATGTATCTGCTAATAAATTTTCCTCTCTTCTTTGACCCCAGAGATCAGCTTCACAGATGGAAGGGCATGAGCAGGTTAGGCAGGGGGACCAGAGTACACAGGGGAGTAAGGATGGATGAAGTTGTTCTGGGAAAGGGAACAGTGAGGGCGGGAGGGAGGGATCCTGAAGGGGCTTGGGGACAGTGGGCGTGATGGACACGGTAATGATCTTGATTGGGATGATGGTTTCATGGGTTATATACCTATGTCAAAACTTACCAAATCTGACACTTTAAATATTGCTGTTTATTGTATGTCAATTACCACTATAAAGCTGTTTTTAAAAAAATAGTGGTCACACCCATTAGGATGGTTATTATCAAAAACAAGTGTTGGTGAGGAGGTGAAGAAATTGAAACTCTCATGCGTACGTAAGAATGTAAAATGATATAGACACTGAAGAAAACAGTTCAGCAGTTTCTCAAAAAGGTAAACATAGAATTGCCATGTGACCCAGCAATGCCACTTCTGGGTACATACCCAAAAGTAGTGAAAGCAGGGACTTGAACAGGTCCTCATACACTAAGGTTCAAAGCAGCATTATTCACAATAGCCAACAGGAGGAAACAACTCGGTGTCTTTCAGCAGGTGAATGGATGAACAAAACATGATACATACATCCAGTGGAATATTATTCAGCCTTAAAAAGGAAGGAAATTCTCACACATGATGCAACATGAATGCACCTTAAACTCATTATACTAAATAAAATAAGCCAGACATAAAAGGACAAATATTGTATGATTTCATTTATGTAAGGTACCTAGAATAGGCAAGTCATAGAGACAGAAAATAGTATAGAGGTTTTCAGAGGCTGGGGGGAGGGGGACTGGAGAGTCAGTGTTTAATGGGGACAGAGTTTCTGTTTGGGATGATGTAAAAGTTCTGGAAATGGATAGTGGTTATGGTTGCACAACATTGTGAATGTACTTAATGCCACTGAACTGTATGTGTAAAAATGGTTAAAATGGGAAATTTTATGTTATTATAAAAAAATGCAAAAAAAAAAAAGAGAATGAATGATGTGATATATAAGTCCAAGTGGTAATAACAATAAAAGATGTACAAGGGGAAGTTGACAAATCAGCCCCGGGGCTAAGTGCAGAAATAGGGAGATTCTGCTTCCTTCCTGGTCCTTTATCCTAGCCCTCACACGGACCAATTATTGTAAATTTATTCTCCCACTTCTTCACTCCCTTATTTTCAGGTGCTTATATGGGAGCATGGAGAAGTGTAAAGTGTAAAATAAATTGAATGCTTCAAGCCCAGAGAGGAGGAGACTCGAGGGAGACCCTGACAGCTGTGTTTAAGTATTTACAGGGCTGCCGGGTAGAGGGAAGAGGCTTATTCTGTGAGCTTCGGATGACAGAAATAAGATTTCATGGGAGGCAGATCTTTCTTGCTTCTGAAAAAGGAATACCATTGTAACAGACAAGACAGTCTATGAATGGAGTAGAAGCCCTGGAATGCTGGACGTGGGCAGACAGAGGCTGGGGGTGCCGCAAGGGGATTGCTGCATCAGATGGGAATTTGGACCATGTGGTCTCTGTATTATCAGGAAGAAGAAACTTGCAGGTGGGATTTGAAGGGTATTTGATGGAGGAGCTATTTATGGAGGCATGAGCAAGACTGAGGGGACTTATAGGGGTGTTGAGGTACCCAAGGACTAGCTACAGCGGGAAGGTCTCACCCTCTGGCCTGAAGGAGCAAAGGACGGCAGTGCTGCTCAGGCAGACCCACAGTGGGAAGGGGGACTGCCCCACAGGAACTGGCAATCATAGAGAGAGCAGCCACTGCTGGGATTGTGGTGGCAAGGCAAGGAAGCAGCAGGGCCCGCACTTCCTCCCAGCCCTCCATTTCTTGCTGTCATCTCTCACGGGCAAACACAGTGAGAAGCCAGAGGTCACGGGAGCTCAGGCAAGGCAGTTTGCAGGGAGGGATGGCCTCCCTACGGCACCGGGCAGGGCAGAGAACTGTATCTCTGAGGTTTCTTCCACCTGAGAGATGTGCAAGCTTTGAGGCTATGATGTGCTTGGTTCTCGTAGCAGACAGCCCAATCTCCCCCACCCCTAACTTCAAACTGGAGCAAAAGGCCTGAAGCGTCCACTGCTCTGTGAGTGACCAGTCCATCCTGTGAAAGTCAAGGTGGCTTGTCTTGTCTGGCAGTATCCATAAGTCAGGGAAATGCCCTTGAAAGCTGAAAGGTGGGAAAGGAGCTGTCAGTCAGTCAACGTATATTTATTGATCACCTACTATATGCCAGGCACTGTTCTAAGTGGTATAGGTCCAATGGTGAGCAAGGTGGAAATTTCTCTCCTCTTACAGTCTGGAAATAGGAGACAATAAGCATAGAAGCAAATCCTTTGAGGTGCTATCACACTATACAGTAAATCAGTTAGGATCATGAACTGTACCATTTCCTAGTTGTGTGACCTTCGCTCAGTTACTTGATCTCTCTGTGTCTCTGTTCCATGTCTGTAAATGGGTATTAGTGACTGTACCTTCCCAGTAGGGTAGCAGGGTTGTTATGAAGACATAGCAAGTAAAATATATATCAATCATTTAGAACAGTGCCCAGCACACGGAAGTGCTATATGTAAACGATCGTTATTATTAGCAGGCAGCGTTAAGTACTAGGTGACAGAAGAGCTAATAAAGCAGAAAAAGGCAGAGAAAAGAACTGGGTCTGAGCCCAATGGCAGCCGTGGGAGGGGAGCCGGGCGGCTGGTGAGCGACTCACCCACGTTAGGGAAGCGCCACAGCTTCTGGAGGGAGGGGAGGAGCAGCCTCCTGAACCCTCATAGACCTGTTAATATCTCCCGGGACAAATCAAGCCACTCTATAGAAAGTACACCTGTTTGATGATAAACATAAGGCCGTGTAAATTAGAGGCCATTTTGCAATATGGTTTCTAATTGTTTTTAGTCGTTGAAAGGCAAAAAACAGATGCAGAAGACTCTTAAAAGAGGCAGAAACATAGTATCTAAGAGTTCAGGCTCTGGAACTAGACTGGCACAAGTTCAAATCCCAGCTCGGGCATTTACTATGATCTGACCTGGGACAGGTTGCTTAGCCGTGTTGAGGACCAGTTTCCTTTTTTGGAAAGTGGGACTAATCAGACCTATCCCAGAGGTTATTTTGAGTCTGTAATGAAATATTCTATGGGAATTGCTTCACCACGATGTCTAGAATATTCTAAGGCACCAATACATGTTGTTGCTGTTGCTTACTGCTGTTATTATAAAAAGGGAGAATTATTACCTGTGCACCACTTGGAAAGGATAAGTCCAGTAAAACACTGATGCTTTTTTGCCTTGGTTGCTCTGTGTGGTACCAGGGCTTACGAAGGCCAACTTCTGAATTTCTTTGCCAACTCGGACTCACCCTTTGCTAAGGAGCAGCATCCTATCTGTGAGGCACTCACAAAACCAGAGCATCAGCTTGTGTTCCACATGAGCAGTCATCAACAAAAAGCTCTCCCAACACTCAAGGAAAAAGCAAAATATTTTAATGATAAAATTCAGTACTTGCGCAATCTTTATTGTTGAATGATTATTTTGCCATGTCGAGCTCATAAACAGCATTAGTGAAATGGGTATTGCTGGTAAAAATTAATTGGGAAATTGGCACTTAAAAATCTTGCAATTTTTTTTTTGGCTAACTCCTTTCTGCATGCAATATATTCCCTAAAGAGTCTTCTGTGCTGATTTAAAAATTAAATCTATTTTGATGACACCTGCTAATTTCTTCCCTGATAGTGTCCAATAAATCAAACGCCATAGATGAAAAGAATAAGAAAATGACGGAGGTGCTTCTCCTCTCCCCTCTGCTACTCATTTGCAAATTTCTTAGAGTACAAATTAATGTGTTGGTGTCAAAGTTTTGCTTCTAAATGATAAGTTCTGTCTTCTTGTACCAGGAATAATAAACTGCTGCATTCAAAGTGGTTGTTTTTAAAAAAAATACATTGGAATAGATCCTTACTTTTACTCCTTTTATTCTCTCTATGTTACAGTATCAAATAAAATGCTCATTAATTTGGAATAATGGGAAAGAAGACTCATCTATTCATTATGGGAAAAAATTTAAATGTTTAGCTCTATTACCTCAAATACAGCACTATCCAGATTACAGATAAAAACCTAACTAGGAATAAAGTACTTTTAAAATTCCTTCAAAGCAGGCATATATTGCTATATGGCAGTGCGCCACAAACAAAATAGAACTTTAACATGTGAAAATTAACTGTGGGAGTCAGGAGTTGAAAATAAATCTAAGGAATTCATAATTTTATGAAGCTTTGGATTATGACTGTTATTGATTTTAGACTGACAATCCCTCTACTCTTAGGTAAGTCTGAGAAAATTTATGAGGAGAGAAATTATTTTGAAATTTTTATTTTTTAGTCAGTTTGATATTTAATGTCAAAATACCTACAATTTTCAAAATAGTAGAGAATAAGTTAATGATGTTCAGCAATATAGGAAAGTCCTCTATGTTTTTTCTTTTCTCCTATAGAACTTTTAGTTTATTTAGCACTTGGGTGCTAAGGTGCTAATCTATTATATTTTAGGGACCAAGACTGACTGAATATGTGAAAGAAAATCTTGCTATTATATACACCTCGATGCCTTTGAGTTAAGAAAAAAAAATCTTGCCATTATATTTGAAGACGTTTCCTTTGGTTTTCTTTTCTTTTTCCTTCTTCCTCCCTTTTGGGGACAGTTTACCTCTTTATAATTCAAGACAGGTTTCTTCTAATTCACCTTGAAAGGCAGCCCAGTATCATGAAATGCAGCGTTTCCCAAGCTGAATCCCTTGCTTAACATCTCTTACCAATTTAACAGAAAGACTCTCCTCCAGGCTGCGTTGGCTGTCACATGTCTCTTTTGCAAAGTAAGTGCGTCTTTCTCCTCCGGGAGAATTCACTGGCTTGATGTTACTGGCTTCAATCCGTGTAACTTCTTGTCTGAATCCCCCACGCTGAGTCCTTGTGTTCTCTTCCACCAAAGGTCATGTCCTACACAGCATCCCCACTGTGCTGGGTCAGCAGGAACACAGGATGACCATTTTAGTTCATCATTATTTGCCTAAACCTAGAGAAAATAAGATCATTATTGATTTCACCCTCAGGTTTCCTCTACAAACTAGATTGTTGTACATACAGGGTAATTACTTGTTTTCACTCCTTAGTCATGGATAAGAGGTAAAGATAGATGCTCTGCTTTTCAGTTTGGGCAGGACGCGACTGAATGGTGAACACGACTCAGAGAATGGCTGATACAATCTCTTTATTTCTTCCAGTAGTCGCATTGAGGCTATTTCAAGCATGTACAAGATCAAGGATCCATTAGACCCTTTTCTGGGTAACTTTTGTGGGTTACCATAGAACTCAAGAAGTGCTGTGTGTGCCCTCTTTTAAAAATTAAATTAAATTAACTAAAAAGGAAAAGAAAAAGAGCCTGCCTTTTCTGGGGTTTCCCCAGAGGCTCTTTATCTGTTTAAACTAACCAGGGATTTTTCACATATTGACATAAGCATTCATTTGCTAATTCACTGGACATTAAACTGCACGGCACCCTCCCTGGAATCTTGAATGAAGCTGAACTACTTGGGTCCCTAAGGCTGCTCAAGTCCTGCATCCCTCCCTGCGCACATATGGTTTTTCCTCCTCTATCTCCCTAGATAAAAGTCAGTGCTGATCGCCTTAAGGAAAGAATGAGTTAAATGGACCAATATTCTAGGCCTGGGTCTAAAAATCCCCGGCCCTTTCAGCGGCCCTTAGCACCTGCGGCAGCAAGGTCATTTGCACATACATAAATAAATAAATTAACAATGAATAAATAATTTAATCCCAGCCACACAATGCCACCTTGCAGATTTGATCCTTTGCAGCTCCCAGTGAATTTGTCCATTTCTAATTCTTTTTGATAAAGTCCTCAGATACTTGCTGACTGTCAGGCTCATTTTCTTATTGTTTTCGCTTGATTAGTTCTGTATGACCTAAGGTCGCCCTTAAAATCCACATCTCCCGTGAAGACTCCGAAAGGCCTTCTTTTTAGCACCCCCTAGAGAAGGGTGGAAAGTGCCTGCCATTTCTCTCCACACAAAAGCCTGGAAGGTTTTTCGTCACTCGCCTCCTGAAGCAGCCCCTTCGTTCACCCAAGCGCAAAAATAACTCATTAAGGGCTCCCGTGTTTTTGTAGCCTCTTTATTCGGGGCGCTTGGGTGTGCCTGTGTCAGGTCTCCCGGGTCCTGGAGGAGCTGAGCCACCTCCCCTTTAACCCTGCTGGGCGGCCCCATCAGTGACAGCACCAGGCCTGGCACCTGCCCACCCATGCCGAGTGCCTGCGGCTGCTCCAGGGTCTTCAGAAAAGATGCTGGTCTTCACGAGGGATGGAGAGGAGTGAAGGGGGGGTGCTTTTTTCTTTTCCAAAAGCTGGCAGAGAGGTTGCTGCCAGTCCCTCGTTTTCAGGATCTACACCCAATTTAGGCAGTGGGCCCAGGAGCAGGAATCCTGTCTGTGCTCCCCACTTCTGGGCTGGGTCTCACCCACTGTATCATCCCTGCTCACTCCTGGTTGTTCTCTCCCTTACCAAAGGGCCAGCTTGTCCTTGAATGGGGGAAAAAAAGAGAGATCTTGTGTTGGCTGAATAAATACGTTCAATTAATGGGAACCAAATTCCTCATTTCTGTTTTTATTGAAAAAGTCACAAAGACTGTTTACGTCACTTGTTGAGTATCCTTCAACAGTTCTGATAAAGTCTTCCATGATTCCTGACCGTCAAGTCTTTGGATTTTCAAGAAGATTTTCTTTGTAGTTTTTTTTCTCTGTTCTTCTGGACCATCAAATAAAAACTTGCTGTATTGTATGGAGTCTCATAATTGTTATTTTGTGGCAGCAGTGAAGTTCTTGAGTACCCAGGGAAGATGGTAATGAAAATTGTAGTACTACATGAAAGTTTGAAAAAGTAGGCTCTATTACCAACGTGGAAATCTACTACACCATCGAATTTTAAAATCTCATTTTAAATTTCCTTTTATGTGATGAAATTTTAAAAATGAATTTTTGTATATTTTGGTGCATTTCAGCAATTTTCCAGAAGGACAAATTACCCAGGCGAAATCGCCAAAGCCCTCCAAGAATTTGGTTCCATCATCTGAACTCTAAAAAGGTGAATAGTCTTTACCCCAGATAAAGCGAAGATACACCTGTCAGTGGACCAGCTTAGCTTGGGAAGCTCTGGAGGAGCCACTGCCCTGTGTGATGCGCACGGCGAACTCTCTGACTACAGTGCTGTTTGTTGAGGACATTCCAGCTCAAGCAAGCCCTTCGGGCAGCAGGCACCAAAAGTCATGAATGTGCATAAGTCTGTGTCATCTCTGAACAATTTTTAAAAAACTTTCAGCCTCTAAAAGATTGATCATCTAGGGGTAGTACCAGGAAAGAGAAAGTATAACATCAAACGCTGGCATCACCATTTTGTGTCCAGTGTTTATTGCTCTCCCACGGTTATGCTGGGCGCTCTGCGAGGCTCTGAGGGCGCTGGGGCAATCGAAGCTTTATGTTACTAAGGAAGGAGACAGGGTTTTTGAAATGAAAATACCTTTCTTTTCAGGAGAGGGCTACCTAGTCTTTTTGACGAGAAATCTCTATGAGAGGTTTCTGAATTTTGTGAAGAGCAATTTATGAAAAAGCAGAAGTGTCGACACTCCCGGAGAGAGGGCCGCAGCAAACAGAGACCCCAGAACTGATAAAACTGTTACAAATGCAGCACACACTGCCATACCAGCAGTTCTAGCTTTTCCTTATTTTGGAAATTATAAAACATTTCAAATGTACAGAAAAATATAGAGAATGATACAGCGGACACCCATTCACCTACTATACAGATTCAACAATGGTAACATTTTGCTATATTAGCTTTAGCGCTCTCTCTCTCTCTGTCTCTTTTTTTAAGGAATCAGACTTTACAGATGCAGCTGAATCTCCTCATCCCCTGCCTGATCACATACCCTCTGTGCCTCCCAAGATAACTCCCGAGATCACTTTCGTTCTTAAGGAGCCTTTGCTTCCATTCTCCTTGTCTCCACAATTTACCTACTGGAATGAAAAAATAATCCCTATTTTAAAAATATATTGAACATTCACACATGGTCACGCATATATACACACAAAAAGAGAGAGAACAGAGAGCGAAGAAGGTACGTGAAAAGGCTAACAGCTGATTTTTATGAAATTTGGTGGTTTTCTTCTTTGTACTTGTGTGTGTATTTACTATGTGTTCTTTTGAGCATACATTTAAGTAATGATGAGTAATGACAAAGCAGTAAATAAATAATGTTTAAGTAGTGATCACAATGCTATTAAATACTAACATCTTTTACTAAAAGTGTTACATTGCATTCCCATCGTGGGGGGAAGCCCACCTGTAGGAATCAGTCAGGTCCTACGTTTAACCACTTCGGTACCAGCATCGACTATAGTCGATAGCCATAGATGAACGCGCACAGCGACTTTAGCCGACAGCCGTGATATGAAGGCGCACAGCTGAGTGTCGACTTTAGCCGACAGCTGTGATACGACTTTTCTACTTTTTCATTTATCAAAATAAAATTGTGAACATTTAAAAATAAGGTAATGAAAACATGTATGTATATGTTACCTATTCTGATTTACATTACAAGTAAAGCTGCCTGTAAAGTAAAACAAGCTTTCAGTGCTTTAAAGCTTTCCTCGTCACATAAGAGCAAAACGGATTCATGGTCAATGCACAGCACAAACTATCGTGAGGACTATGAGTGCCGGCTATGGGCAAGGTTTCGCTGCCGGTGAGCAGTACCGAAGTGGTTAACTTCCTGGTAGCTTCTTCAGCCAGAGGCAAAAATCAGTAAGAAAATAATCAGACATAGATACAAACCAACAATGGATATTTATGTTGCTCTCAAGTGAGTTTCTGTCACCAAGGGACAGTTCAAAATTCCATCAGCTGTCCCTTCCCTACCACAGTTTCTTCCACACTAGGGTGATCCATCCAGTTCTAAAATTAGGTAGCAATCTAGGCCCCTTAAAGCAAGTAGATCTTTTATGTTCCCTGTGGTTTAATAGAACTACTGGGAGTGGATGCTTGTGTTGTCAGAATCCTAGAGTGTTAGATCTCAGAAGAGACCTAGGAATGATCTAATCTAAACCTTTCATTTTCCTGAAGAGAAAACCAAGTCCCATCAAGTTAGCATGACTTAGCTCTACTTTACTCATTAGAACCACCTGGATAAATATTGCAGAAAAAGGAACACATAACCCATTCTATTAAGTGAAGTATCCCAAGAATGGAAAAACAAGCACCACATGTACTCACCAGCAAATTGGTATTAACTGATCAACTCCTAAGTGGACATATAGGAATAACATCTATCAGGTGTTGGGCAGGCGGGGGGAGGGGATGGGTATATACATGCATAATGAGTGTGATGCGCACTAACTGGGGGATGGACACGCTTGAAGCTCTGAAATGCTTAGAAATCCTGCTAGGGCTTATTTTATGAGTAGGTCTTATTTTCCGGGAAACACGGTATTGATCACAAACCAAGATAAGACCCTGAACTTCATCGAGTTTGTAAGACATTTTGGCCACTCACCTAAATCTGTTCATTTTCCCAATGCCAAAATAGCCCCCGTAGAAGAGGTGACAACTACTTTAAGATGTGGCCTAAGATGCTTAGCTGTGGTTCAGAAATACTTGTGGATAGAGTACCAGGAAAGATAGACCTCACATCCCACGCTATCCCCAGTGAGCCTAGTGAGCAGCCTAAGTCACCTGGGAACAGAACCAGGGCTTCACAGTTTGGTGCTGTTAGGCCTCAGAATGGGAGCTGTTGATGACTTGTTAATGCTAAACATTGATTCCTGAGTCTCCGGCTAAGGTGCAAAGGATGGCATGGCAGGCAGTGCCAATGTCACTTGTGATTTCTCCCCAATGGGAAATACTCTTCTGTTCCTGTCTCTCACACCACCCTGTCCTCACAGGGGTGACTTACCCTGCCCTAAAACTCAGGATGTAGCTCCTGCCTCCCTCGTCACTCTTTCCAGTGAAGAAAGGCTATATTTCATATATTCTTTAACTATTCTGTGGTTTACAACCTAATTTTTTTTACCCCATTTTAAGTTGTTCCCCCCAAAAGATTTTCACTGGATATTTCTAAAACACATCTAGAAAATCTAAGCACAGCCGTTTTCAAGCCAGCTGTCTAGTAACTCAGTATTGACACATGGGGCAGATGGTCAAGGGCCAAGGGCAGTCACGGATCCGGGGACCTAGGGGCACATGGGGTCGTGCAGCAAGCATGGTCCGGGAAGGGGTTTGCAGGTCTGGAGTACGTGTTAGGTTGTGTCAGTCCTTTATTATGAAATTGCTTTTGGCCATTTTCACTTCTCATTAGAAGATTTTGTTTTGTTTTGTTTTGTTTTTGCTTCCTTTTCTCTTTATTTGAGTTTCTCTTTGGTGCTGTTAAATTTATACTTAAGGCAATGTTTTTCGGAAGGGGGAGGGTGGCTAATAATAGCTGCCTACAACGCCTCATGAGCTCCCCCTGCTGTTTTGCGGCCGACAATACAAGTCCCTTCGATTTTCATTCCCACAGCACCTAAGCGTAGGAATGAAAGAGAATCTTGTGGGTTTGCTTCATGTAAGATGCAAATTAATACTTGTTAGCTTTCTCCTGGAGGTTTACAAAATCATAAAGGAAAGGAAGGTCTCTTAGATTTTTATCTGGTCTATCACTTAAGCTAGGGAAAGAGGGCTGTTCCCCTCACTGATCTAAGAAGCAGGTCTATACCACTTTTGAAAACCCGCCAATGAAGAACAAAGCAATATATCATGAAGTTATATCAGATCGGAAATGAAATGACTAAAACCTGGAAGATGTGTATTTAATCATTTCATTTTCGTTCTGTAAAGATTTGGAAAAAATAATATGCTTTTAAAATATGCCATTGATATAGTTTCTGTTGTATTTAATTTCCCCCCCCAACATTTTTTGAAACTTTACATGTGGCTTGATTTAAATTCTTGTGTCTTAATTTAGTGTGAATTTTCAGTAAGAATTAAAGATCATACAGAAATAACTTTAATTAATCAATGTTTTTCATATAAATGTACAAGTTGATTGGGTACCATACAACATCACAAATTAAAAACATGAGAAGATATGCATTAATCAGATCACAAATATGTATAACAGGACACCTACTAGTCACCGGCCCCAGTGGGATATGATGGTGACCAAAACAGAGGTTTCAGCCTTCGTGTATCTTATAGTCTATTAGGGCAGGCATTTATATAATAAAACATTCACACAAATATATAATTTTAAATTATGAATTATTTTTGAATATGACACCAAAAGCACAAGCAAGAAAGAATAGATAAATTGGACTTCATCAAAATTAAAAACTTTGTATATCAAAGGACACTATCAACAGAGTGAAAAGGCCACCCATGGAATAGGAGAAAATATTTGCAAATCATATATCTGACAAAGGGTTAATATTCAGAATATGGCCAGGCCCAGTGGCTCACCCCTGTAATCCCAGCACTCTGGGAGGCCAAAGCGGGCGGATTGTTTGAGCTCAGGAGTTCGAGACCAGCCTGAGCAAGAGCGGGCGAGACCCCATCTCTACTAAAAAATAGAAAGAAATTAATTGGCCAACTAAAAATATATATAGAAAATTAGCCAGGCATGGTGGTGCATGCCTGTAGTCCCAGCTACTTGGGAGGCTGAGGCAGGAGGATCGCTTGAGCCTAGGAGTTGGAGGTTGCTGTGAGCGAGGCTGATGCCACGGCACTCTAGCTGGTGTGACAGAGTGAGACTCTCGTCTCAAATAAAAAATTAAAATAATATTCAGAATATATGAAGAACTCCTATATCTCAACAATAAGAAAGCAAACAACCCAATGTAAAAATAAGGCAAAGAACTTGAATAGACATTTCTCCAAAATTATACAAATGGCCTGTAAGCACATGAAATGGTGTTCAACATTAACGGAACATTTGATTTGCATTAGAGAAGTATAAATCAAAACTGCAATGGGATACCACTTCATACCTGGTAGAATAGCTATTATTTTTTAAAAAGAGCAGAAAATAGCAAGTGTTGGTAAGGATATGGAGAAATTAGAATTCTTGTGCACTGCTGGTGGGAATGTGTTAATAAAATGGTGTAGCTCCTGTGGAAAACAGTATGGGGTTCCCTCAAAAAATTAAACATAGAATTACCATATGATCCAATAATTTCATTTCCGGGTATATACTCAGAAGAATTGAAAGCAGGAACTTGCTATGTTCCTGCTTTATACACCTATGTTCATAACAACATTATTCACAATAGCTGAAAGATGGAAACAACACAAGTGTCCATCAGTGGATGAACGGATAAACAAAATGTGGCATACAAATACAATGGAATATCATTCTCCCTTGTTCTGCCACATGCTACAATGCAGATTAACCTTGAAGACATTATGCTAGATGAAATTAGCCAGTTACAAAAGGACAACTATTGTAGAAGCAGCTTCTTCTTAGATGAGGAACCGGAGTAGTCACGTTCATAGACACGGAGAGTAGAATGACAGTCGTCAAGGGATGGAGCGAGGGGAGAGGAGGGAGTTAGTGTTTAATGAGGGCAGAGCTTCAGTCAGGGAGGATGAAAAAGTTCTGGAGGTGAATGGTGGCGATGGTTGCACAGTAGTGTAATGCCACAGAACTGTACACTTCAAAGTGGTTAAAATGGTAAATTTTATATTATGCATATTTAACTACAATTTAAAATTATTATGATTAGTAGTTTGAAGGGGAAAAAAGCCACAGGTTTCTACAACCAGGTGTTTAGTGGGTAAGTGAGGGGGAATCTGACTTAGAAGAGGTCGTGCACAAAGGCGGAGCTGAGACCTGCAGTGAAAGGGTGACGGGTGGAGGGGACATTGGAAGGCCCCATGCTGATGAGGCCAGGGACACTTCTGAGGAGCCAGCCGAGGGGGACTAGAGTGGCTGGCGCAGAGGGCCCGCCCTGGAGAGCGGGAGGGGATGAGGCTAGACAGGAGGGTGCCAGTCGGAGCGCAGAGTCCCGCCGACCGTGGTGAGGAGCTTGGGTTTTACTCTGATGCAGCAACAAGAGGGCAAAACATGAGCTAAATTCCACTTAAGCAGGCTGGTCAGACTGCTGTATGGGAGGAGATTTTGAGAAGCCAAAAATGTTGCCCAGGAGTCCAGTTAGGAGGCTGTTGCAAGGGTGAGGAGTATTTGATAGTGGCATGAACTAAGAGAATGTCAAAGGACTCGGACAAAAGTGGAAAGATCAGAGATTTCGGTGACAGACTGTGTGTATAGGTAAGAGGGAGAGGGAAGCGCCCACAATGACCTGCGGTTCTGTGGCGTCAACTGAAAAGATAAGAGTTCATGAATTCGGACAGGAGAATTTTATTTCTTATAAAAGGTTATAACCTGCAGGCTAGGAGGCAGGCACTTCAAAGGAGGGAGTTTGGGGCAGGAGCTTTACGATGAACAGGTTGGCTAAGCCTACATAGTCAACAGGTTATAGGAGGAGCTATGAACATTTACAAAGGGGGGGATGCATGCATGCAGATTTGCAGATTAAATAAACATGTACGTTACATACAACCCATATTCACTTTGGGGTGGAAACTTAACATTAAAATGCAGTAAAATTAGTCTGTATATGTCAAAAAGTGAAGCAGAGACACAAAGGCACTCAGTGTGCAGCCTCTGTAAACCAGCCAGAAGTAGTCCATGGTCAGGAGTCTCTTAGCAGGAGAAAGTTACCGAAATCAGGCTCTCGTCCAATTAAAGCTGCAGCTATGGCTTGTGGGACAGAGGGGTCAGCGAGTCAGCGGAGCTAGCAGTGGGTGAGCTGCAGTTGTTTAATATCGCTTATCTCAAGGCCAGTGCTAGTTTAGCTTCTAGAGAAAAAGGAAAACCTTATGGAAGTTAGAACAGAGTTTATTTTTTAAGTGGAGGGGTGTGTGACTTAACCCTTGCCTGGCATGGCGTTAGGTCCTGTTTATAATTTGGCATCTCATTGCCATGAGGAGTCTGTTCAGTCTTGCCTGGGGGCCTAGGGACTTTATTTTAGTTTGTAGTATGCCATTGCTGTCTTCAGCAGAATTGGCTAACTCAGTGTGCTCTGAAAATTAGGATCTATTGTTTCACCTTGAGAAAAACAAATTGACAACATATTTTTAATTCTTAAAAAAATAATGCTCCATAAATTTAAATGATTAGAATGGCAGTTCTAAGCTATCCACTACCATGATCATACTGAATTTCTGATCAGCTGGATCACAGGATACAACGATGGCAGTGATGGTTAATAATTGTGATGTTTAAATGTCTCTGAGCCAAAAGTGCACTCAAGATAAAAGGAAATCTAAAACTGCATGTCAGAATTGTAAACGAGGTCACTGGAACAGTTTTAAACTTCCAAGTCAATTTTTTTTCCTTCAGTGTGATTGAAAGTAATATTTGGGAAACAAATGGGGGAGAGGTTGGTGTATTTGAGTGAAGGGAGGAGAAGAGAACATTGCCCCATGTCACCAAGCTTTGTAGGTGAGTGTCAAGGGTCAGTGAGTAGACTGGACTGGAGACTCCCAACTCAACAGGCCAGTGAGCTGCTGCCTAAAGCAGTGAGCCGTCGTGGTCACTTCTGTCCACGTCGGAGGGCCTGATTAGCGTGGCGAGCTCTTAGAGCCAAAGGGGGTGTAAGAGGGCACAGTGACCCTGTCATGACTGGCAGCCCAGCACAGGATGTGGCGGACAGCAGACAGGCAAGGCTGAGAGCAACTCTGAAGGGGCCAAAGTGAAATGAAGACTTAGTAATAGGTTCGTTCCAGTTTTATTTTTTTTTTCCTAAAGTGCTTGGTTTTGCCAGAGAGGTC
>VBSM01000483.1:30664723-30699539 GCA_008086735.1 Cheirogaleus medius
GAGCCCAGGAGTTCAAGGCTGCAGTGAGCTGTGATTGTGCCACTGCACTCCAGCGTAGGCAACAGAGTGAGACCCTGTCTCAGAAGGAAAAAAAAGCATATTTTAACAGAAATAGGTAAGAGACTCCATTTTGTGCTGCATTCTTGCTCTACTCAATTTCATAAAAAAGAGCCTAATCTTAGAGACTAAACTACTCTAAGGAAGTTCTACATGTGTCACTTATAGATAGTTCTTGAGCCCCTACTCTGTGCCAAACTCTGTGCTAGGTTCTGGGACTAAAAAGATAAATATAATCTTGTGTGCTTTTTTTTTTTTAGAGACAGTGTCTCACTCTATTGTCCAGGCTGGAGTGCAGTGGCACGATCATAGCTCACTGTAACCTCAAACTCCGGGGCTCAAGGGATCCTTCCACCTCTGCCTTCCCAGTAGCTGGGACTACAGGCGTGTGCCATTGTGCTGGCTAATTTTTTTAAAAAATTTTTTTGTAGAGATGGGGGTCTTGCTATGTTGCCCAAGCTGTTCTTGAACTCCTGACCTCAAGTGATCTTTCTGCCTCAGCCTCCCAAAGTGCTGGGATTGCAGGCATTAGCCACCGTCCCTGGCCTTGTGTGCTTTTCAAAAGCTCCGAGATAAGTCAACCATCAAAAATAGTGCAGAATTATGAAACTCAAATAAACTGAATAAACCTCAGCTGTTTCTAGAGAAATCCCATAGAAATGCAGCAAACACTGGTCTCTCCTCTCTAGTTTTGCTTCTCTCTAGTTCTTTCTCCACACTGTAACCAAAGTGCTCTTTCTAAAAGGTATATCTAATAAGGTCTTAAAATGATTCACTGGCCATACGAGACAACCATGAGGTCCCCAAAAGTTCTTCCATGCTTCTGAGCCTTCTCTGAGATGCTTCCTCTCCCTGGCACGTACAGGCACTTCACAGATATTTGCTAACTGCATGATAGAGGTTTCGCACAGGCTGTAAAGAGGAACACACAGAAGTGCCTATGGGATGGGGAGGTAAGGAGACGGGGGCAGGAGAGACAGCTTTCCAAAAGAGCTGGTGGCTGCCTATTAAAGAGGAAGCTGGACTTTCCCAGATAAAGAAGAGAGGTTGAGGAGGTTGGGATGGTGGTAGAATGACTTCCTAATCAGAAGACAGTGTCTGCAACGGCAGGGGAGAGGTCAGCAAGCTCAGGAAACTCCAAGTAACTGGAAGACAGAATTGTCAGGGAGGGGAATAGGCAAGCTATTTAGACCACATAGAGAGGGTTAGTTCACTGAGGGATATGCTCAGAGCTGCCACGCAACTTCACACACTCTAATGTCCTGCAGCCTGCTGAAGACAGCCTCAGCCTCGCATGCTTCTGATTCCTCGTGCCTTGGGTAGGATATTTATGAGATGACCTCAAAAAAAAGTTGCAGGAACTTGATCCCTCTCCCACTGGATTTATCAGCAAAGCAGATGTCAAGGTGATTTTGTCCAGTCTATGCAACGACCTGAACCAACGTGAGTGTGAAGTGCTGGGAAAGAGATGTGATACCGAAGGAGGTAGAGGTGAGTCAGACCTAGACAATCAGGAAAGCTTCGTGTGTGTTTGCATTTACTCAGAAAATAATGTACCATTTTTTAAAAGTGAGAATTTAAAAACTACTCAGTTTATGTGTCTGCACGGACTCTCTTTTAAAGGATGCACAAAACCTGGTGATAGTGATTCCTTCCCAGGGCGAGCCTTGGGTGGCTGGGTGGGAGGGAGACTGACTTTTCACCATCCACCCTTTTGTACTTTTAACATTTTGTGCCATATAAACATGTTAGCTGTTTAAAATGTATTTAAAAGTTCGTATGTGCATAGAAAGGTTTTAAAGGAAGTTTATCAAAAAAGTTAACTGCTTATATCTGAATGGTGGGTTTGTAGCTATTTTTGTATCCTCTTTATACTTTCCTATGTATTTCCAACTTTCTCCCATGAGCATGTATTGCTTTTGTAATTAGGTTTAAGAAGTTATGTTATTTTTTAAAACCTGGATTTTAGAGGCTGTACGTTGGGACATTCAACTGCCCACTTTTGATGTCGTGGAGGACCAGGACTTTACACAAGGGAAGAAGAGTATTCCTAAACTTAGACCCAGACCTTACTGTCCTAAGAAAGTGTGCAAATGTCCCTGATTGTGGCAGTCGCTGCACGGAAGAAAGGGCTGGACCGGGAAGCAAGCACATTGTCATTGGAACCCTAGCCCGGCCACAAAACAGTTACATGGCTTTGGACAAACTCTCCTGTAGCTTGTGGGCAATGACACCTTCTGTGGAGGTCATTGTGGGGGTTAAATGGAGCAACAGCATGCGGAAGCACCTGTCACTGTGCCAGGCCAGGGGAGGTGTCGGGGGCACCTCTGGGCGAGTCAGCCCCTCCTCATTTCCACCAGCTCCACTAAGGCTTCCTCTTTCATGAAGATGAAACTTACCAGACCATGTCAAAATATGACTAGAAGTTAGATAGAAAAATAGACAACAAATCTTTTTTAGAAGAAACTTGCTAATCACAGCAAACACCCAATGCCAGAGAGCCACCATCTGGGGCAACAGAACTACATCATATATTCTTTTTACCCACATTGCTTGGTCATTACCTATAGGACTGTCCTTGCACAAAGTTATTTGATGCTTCTTGGGAGCCACTGTTTCCCAAACTCCAATCATCCAATGAACATATTCACCTTTCCTGGTGTCTCTTTCTCTTAATAGACAATTGAAAAGGTTTGAAAATGTTGTCTCATTGATAAATGTTCTTTTCATACCAAGGAAATAGATAACATAATCCTAGTTTTGGTAGTTTTAGAAATTATCTTTCCATTTTTTATTACATTCTAAGAAATGATTTACTCAATTTCTTCCTTCTGAAATTAACAATAGAGCAACGACATGCTTTCTCCTATAGCCTTCCCTTACCACATATGTTTGGGGCCGTCATTGGCCTGGGATTCAAGGCCAGAATGGCTACTATTCAGTTCTTATTTGACTGTAATGTAGTTCAGATGGAATCCAGTTGCATTCATGTCTACCTCTTT
Source organism: Cheirogaleus medius (assembly GCA_008086735.1). Classification (NCBI taxonomy): domain Eukaryota; kingdom Metazoa; phylum Chordata; class Mammalia; order Primates; family Cheirogaleidae; genus Cheirogaleus; species Cheirogaleus medius. The sequence continues at coordinate 30,667,783 of VBSM01000483.1, forward strand.
ACTGTAAGTCAGAGTAGGAAGGGTTTGTGAAATCAGGGATTCTTTAGGCTTTCACAGATTTATTGCTCGTGGCCAGACTATCAAGTTGCAAATGACTCTCCCTCCAATTTGACCTTTTCCCACAACAGTTTCTCCAGAATTGGCTCCTCTAGGCTCCCCCAGAATTGCTAGGGCTGCGCGCTGCACACACAGCCACAACTGCAGCCAGCAGGTGCATGCAGCACACAGCACATCCAAAGTGCGGAGACAGGCTGTGACTTCTAGTCCTAAAACTTGTGCGCGTTTTCTCCATGGCTACTCTCTATAGCAATTTTTTTCTTCACCAATTATACTTCATGTTATATTCAGGAAGAGCAAGGAAGGGCTAGACCACAAATTTATATTCTGATGTAAATATAAAATAAAAGTCATGTTTATGTTAAAAAAAAAAGTCCTGGTACTAGTGGGTGGAAATGAAAATATTTATTGTGAAAGACCTCTACCGATATAACTCTAACAAAACAACGACAGAGGAGGCTTACTTTTGTGTCATTGCAAACATCGCAGGGGTCTCCTAGAAATATCATAGTAAGAAAGTTTCATTACATTTAGAAGGTTTTAATTAATATATTAATATTTTTATTGACTCTTGCTTTCTGAACACATGCACATTTGTGTACACAGGCAGGCACCCTGTGCACACACACACATGACACTCCTGGGCCTGTACCGTAGCCTGATGCACACAGGCAGGTGTGTGTCGCTTCACTTCTAGCTGCACACATACCAGCACTGAGGTTCTGGAGTTTTAGAATATTCAATGATAAAAGCTCATTTTTTCCTCCTATCTGTGCTCAGAACCATTTGAGATATAGATATAGGTGTCGGGTAGAAATAAAAATGTCTATTTTGTGACTGATTGGAGGATGTGACGTCAATGTACAGGGAAATTGGGCTTGCAACATTTCGCCTTAGAATTAAACTTATGCATAGAAAGCACAGGAAGAGCTAGGAATCTTGCACACAGCTGAGAGGGAGTTCGCTTGCCTCCTGTGGCAGGTTGGCGCCCAAAGAGGAAGGGGCAAAGCAGAGCATGCCGGGTCCTCTTTCCAGACACTCCAACCAGATAACTGAGGACTGTGAAAGGAACCTGAGAGATGTTAATGGTATTACTCTGGTAATATCCCTCCACACAGCCCACTGAGGATTGGGAAATGAAAGTGCCTCCCAACTGCAGACACACGTGTGTAGATATACACAGGTGTGCACACATACGCACGGACCAATTCCCACACCAGGCCCTGGATACTGACAGTCAGATGTTAGGAGCCAAAGCAACCAGGAAACTAGGGAGAATGAGAACCCAGTGGGAAAGGGAGTGCTAGGACAGAGTTCAGGGAGCCGGGGGTCTATGGCAGGGCTATGACGTGCATCCAGGGTTGACTCCTCAGGCCTGACCCTGCAGCCCAGAGTGGAGCAGCAGCTGGTGAACAGGGTGAAAGGAATAGGATGGAAAGGAAAAAATGGGATGGAAAAAAAAATGGGAGGAAATGCTGAGAAGAGCATCAAGCTTCCATAGAAAGTGTATTTAAGGAATGTTGAATTAGTTTATCTACCCCATGTTCCAAAAAAGAATTTGCAATGGCCAAGATTTATATGTTAATAGACATCAGACTGTGCAATCCGAGAGGGAGTATGGACATGCAGGTACAAGAGCTGTTGTACAATAACATAAGGCCGAATTTCTGTGTATAAAAGAGTGTGAGTGGCCGGGCGCGGTGGCTCACGCCTATAATCCTAGCACTCTGGGAGGCCGAGGCGGGTGGATCATTTGAGCTCAGGAGTTCGAGACCAGCCTGAGCAAGAACGAGACCCGATCTCTACTAAAAATAGAAAGAAAATTACTTGGACAGCTAAAAACATATAGAAAAAATTAGCCAGACATGGTGGTGCATGCCTGTAGTCCCAGCTACTCAGGAGGCTGAGGCAGGAGGATCGCTTGAGCCCAGGAGTTTGAGATTGCTGTGAGCTAGGCTGACGCCATGGCACTCTACTCAGGGCAGCAGAGTGAGACTCTGTCTCGGAATAAAAAAAATTGTGTGAGCATAGCATTCCCAAGTTATTAGAGGGGCTCTGACTGCCAATCACAGCTTAGAGTAGGGCTCACAGCTGCAAGATTGACCTCTGGTTGGAATTAGAGATCCCCAACCCCACTTACCCTAAATGAAGAAAATTGCCTTGTTCTAGAGCAGGCCCTGGAGTTCAAGAAAAAGCCCTGAGGTTAAAGACTTTTTTCATGATTTGCTTGGACACCTTGTTATTTAGTTTGAAGTGGTCCTAAGGATCTGACTTTTTGGAAAGTGGGGGTAGATTAAAAATATATTATTATAATAGCTAATTGGACATCCACTATGGGCCAGTTTCTGGAGTGCTTTGAGTGTGCCACCTCACTTAATCCTCATAGCCACCCTGTGAGAGATGCACTTGTGATGTGTCTGTGCTGTAGGTGATGAAACAGACTCCAAGAGGCTGAGCAACTCTAACTAGTGGGGCAGAAGGAGAGTGCCCTGTCACTAGCCCAGCCTCCCACATGAAAGAAGCAGAACCCCATCGGGCTAGTTCTGAATCCACAACCTGGTCTGCACTTAGCTGGGCCTGCACTGTCTCCTGCTGCCAGGCCACAAGGTAGACTTTGCAGGCAAAGGCAAGGCCGTTGCTCCTTCTGATAATCCTCAGAATGTGTGTAGGTAGATCACTCCACAGATTTTTGGGTGTCTGTACAATCACTTGCTGGTCTCTGATGACACAGGGCAGGGACTGAGGACCTGGGTGGACTTAATGCAGAATTCCAGGAGACTCAGCACTATTAGGCAGTTCATTCAGTCACACCACAGGTAATTTATGGGGCTCCCGCTCCGTGCCCTGCATCGCCTTCCCTTTCTTGGTGGGCTACTCTGTGCAGACACCCATTACTAGTTTCTTAGGATTTCCTCACCTTTGTGGGTTCAGGCATGTCCATAGTAGCCCACCCCCCATTTTTTTCCTGGCATGCAGCAGCCCAGACTGGAGGGACCCCCACAGACACATGGGGCTGTCTTTGTTCAACAGTACTCGGAAACACAAGTGAGCTCTGTATTACTGCCCTTTCGGCAGGGGCGGCTGGAGGGCCTGGAAGCTACTAGCTCCAGCCCTGCAGAGCCACGGGGACCAACCCAAAGCACCAGCCATCAGCTTTGTTCCTCAAGCCCCTGGAGAAAACCTTTGATTTCATGGGGATGATTATTTTTATTCTTGCCCACTCAAGGATGAAGCCCAAGAAACAAGAGGTTGCCCTTTTCAGAAGCATCACAATGGGTTACCTCCAGCCAAACCCACTGTTTTTTTGTTTTTTGTTATTTCTGGGTTCGGTTGGGCCTCTCTTGGAAACCATTACTATACAACTTACTTAAAGAAAGAGTGGAGGGATTGGGTATAAGAGACTCAGACGGGGCTAGGGGGCAGCTTGGGGGTGGGGGGGGTCTGGGGCAGGGAGGCTGGAGGTAATGTGTTGTCAGAGACAGTGCAGGAAGAACTCATTAAAGTCACAATCTGATTTGAATCAATTCCATTTCGTAGTGACATTTTTAATCTTTTGCAAAGTCAAACTATTCCAAGTTTGACTTTTGGCCAAGCCTGGAGAATTGGAACTTTGGATAAAGGTTTCAGAAAAAGACACAAAACACACACACGGACACATACACACACACACATACACACAGAAAAGGGAAAGGAGAGAAAGGGGAGGGAGACTTTTATCCTAAAGTCATTGTAAATCCAAAGCAGGGTTTTATCCTCCACAGTTAAATGAGAAAGAAAAAAAAAATCAAGAATACCAACATTTGAGGTACAAAGACTGTCATGGCCCAGTGGAAGTTTGCAAAATTATATGTAAATGACCAAAGTTTTTACTGTGGTGGCCCTGTGCATTCCCAAAGCTAATCCCAAAGAGAAAATCTACTTAGCAAAAGAAAGTTTTGTCTAATTTGGTTAACAGTTGAGAAGTGACAAAAATGCTGAATATATTAATAATTTATATTTCCAGGGTAACACTATATCTTTAATGCTTCACTGCCGAAGGGAATTCAGATTGGCTTAATGCTCAGAGAAAAAAAAAAATCCTGAAAGGCCTTCTTCATATTCTGTACCCAGCACTGATGAAAATGAGTGTAAGACATGTGTTCCTATAATAGGCGCCATCCTCTCTCCCATCTCTGCATAATTTGTTTTTATCCCATATTGCTCAATGTATATTTGTTATCTGGGAAGCTGCCTGCTCTTAACTCACTTCCATGCTCCAACTCTATCAGTTCATAAAAAAAGGAGAGATCTCACATTTTATAGATAAGTAATTTCAAGAACCCCTTACATGCAAAAACCTTTTACAAAGTTTACAGATTTTCTTTCCCAAAAATATACATATATAAATTTTACTTTATGGGCAATGTAATGAGGGGTTTTTTTTCTCCCTGTCTCTGTATAATGAAGTTTGATGGTTTACAAATTGCAGGTCATCCCTTTCCATGACCTGGGTAAACAGTGTGGGTCAGAGCTCTCTTAAACCCTGTCCAGAGAAATGGAATAAGTTAATTTACTGTCCTCCAGCTAATCTGGGAGAAGGCAAATCGCCTAGTTCAGCTAAATGGCCTCTGGAATCAGTAAGGAAAACGTGCCACATGATTTCAAATTATTTAAGGGGCATCAAAGTTAACGGCAACAAAAGTCCAAAGGGAAAAATCAATAGGGGAAAAAATTTAAATCCCCAGAAACACACGTTTAGCTTGTTGGATACCTTGTTTATTTTACCTGTTTACATAAAACAATAGGCAGTCTGTTTTTGTTGTTTGCTCTTAGAAAAATATGGTTTTTAGCTTGTTATTTTCAATGAATGTACCGCTATTTTGTGGGTAAAGCACAGATGCACTGGAATCACAATCCCCTAAAAGATCACTAGCCAAGTCTCTTCTAGACTCCAAAGTTTCCTCACCACGTTCTGGATGGAGCGAGAAGATTAAAAAAAAGAAGAAGAAGAAAAAGAAATCCGCCTGGGGAAAAGAAGAGAAAGGAAGACTTTTCTCTCTACAGGCCTGAGAGCTTGAACAGAGAACCCAGCATCTCGACCCAGGGCCAGTAAGGGATGATGGAGGCGACGGGGAACATTGTCCTGGGGGAGCGCATCTCCCTACCCTGGCAGCCCAACACCTCCGGAGCTGGGCTGATCGGTGCGCAAAAGGCAACGCCGGCTTCCCTGAACCCTCCAGCGCCTAGTAGTTGCCATCCGAAGATAGTCAGGAAACTTCCACCGATGTTGTTTCTAAGCCATACCCCAGAAACATTACTTGCTTCTCGTATTTTTTACAGGGGCGTGTTAAGGCTGTGAACTCAGCCGCGCGTCCTGCGGGCTAGGGCTTCGCCAAGCTCCCGACTCGGGAGGGTGTGGCTTGCGCGCGCTCCGGGACACTTGCCTCGGGGCAGGAAGGGCTCCCAGGTCCCAGCTGGCTGCACTACACCGAGGCCAGTTTGGGGCGGTACTTCGATTTGCATTTTCAGAGAGCCGAGGGTACTGTTTCTCGCCTCCCCTCTTTTCTAAGGCAAATGCCCAAGATGCCCTCAGGGCGGGTGCGATCTGCGCTCTGGGGGAGCCACGAATCCCGCCCCCAAGCGACGCCTGGAAGGTCTGCTTAAGCCTCCATCGAGCCTCCCCCCCTCAGAATCCGCAGCGGGCCCCCCACCAAATAACCGAGGGCCGTCACCTCTGCCCTTAGCCTCGCGCCCTTGGCACTTTGGAGGGCATGGGCTGTGGATGAGCAGAAGGTAACAAAGAAATCCATCTTTTGGAGTCTTTATTAGAAAACATTTATTGCCAGGGGAAATCCTTCAGAAGACTAACTCGCTCCTGGCCTTCCCACACCTAGATTTTTGCGGTCACATATTTACACCTGTACAATATATACAGTATTTCTCCCAAGCAGCGCCCAACGCGCAGAGAAATCTGGAGGGCAAATGGGCATCAGAGCACCGGGGGGTGCTGGGGCGTGTGCAGGTTGAGGTTGTTGGGGTGCGCGTGGCCGATCAGGTTGAGGTAATGCCGGTCCAGGCCCTGCACGGGCGCCAGGAAGGGGCTGTGTTGCTGCGCGGGGCTCTGGAGCGGCGCCGGCGCGCTGGGCAGGTAGGGCAGCGCCGGGCTGCGGGCCGCGCCGGGAGGCCAGGGGAAAGGCCCCGGGGCCGCGCCCTGCGGGAACACAGCGGCCTCCCCGGGGCTGTGGCCGGCGAACTCGGGCCCCGCCGGGTGCAGCTGACAGTTGAAATCGGGCTCCGGGAGTAAAGCCAGCGGCGGGAAGGCGGGCTCCGCGCCCAGGCGGGCCTTGGACTGCAAGAAGGCGAGGATGCGCGCGTACTTGGTGTCCTTGGTCTCCATCCGCTCCACGGTGGTGAGGTAATGCACCAGGTTCTTCATGCACTCGTGGTAGCCGTAGTGGAAGTAGTTGGCAAATTCTGCTAGGAGTTCTGCTGGAGGGGCGAGAAAGGCCGTAGGAAGGAAAAACCCCGGAGCGCCCCTTTCCCACCGAGAGCCCAAGGAGGGCGCAGGGCACCTTCCATCACATCTCCTGACCAAAGTTTCTATTTAAGGCCCGCCTTCTCCTCTCGGCAGTCTAGAGACTGGCAAAGCTCGAGCAAACGCCCCGTTTACCATGACAGCCTGACCCCACCCACCCCGCCTGAGATGAGGCGACCCAACCAGGAGCCCTAGAAACCAGTCACCATCGCCGCTTCGCCGTCGCGCAGACAGGCGCTTTTGCAGGCCCTGGCCTCCCTCCCCTGCAGCTTCCTGCGGGGAGACCTCTGGTAGACCTCTCCAGAATGCCCCGTCCCTCCCCTCCCTAGCCCCTAGGCTCAGTGCGGCGCACACTCCGAGCGCAGGTTTCCCTCCATCTAACCCGTGCCCACCTTTTTCCCTTCCCCGGGGAAAGTCAGCCGAGTGCAGGGCTCTCAGGTACTGGACGGTCATCTCAAGGATCTCCGCCTTCTCCAGCTTCCCGGAACTCTGCAAAAGGAGGAAGGGCTCCTTGCAGCGGCCCAGCGGGCTCGGGCCAACGCCCACAGGCTGGGCGGGCGGGGTATACCTGGAGAGCACCAGCCAGCAGGGCGCCCCTGCAATCAGCGAGAGAGCCACTCCCGGCTTGCTCGGCGCTCAGGCTCCCGGGGGAGGGAGGCCCTCAGTAAGTCCCTCCGCGTCCACAGATTCCGGCGTCTCCACCGAGAGTGGCAGCCTAGGGTTCCCAGCGCCTTGAACCCGGCTCCAGGCTGCCGACGTTACCTGCTTGGCCAGGGCCATGGGCACCGTCTTGCCCAGCTCGTTCAAGCAGCGGTTGATCCGATCCCTCCTCCGCTTTTCTATCACTTTATGAGAAACGGGGGTTCTCTGCGAACAGAGGTTTGTACGTTTAGGATGGCTGTGCCCGGGGAGTCGTCAAAGGCACGGCTGTAGTGCTTGCGTGCTAACCGTCTTCCCAGACGCTCACGCTGCTCAGAGGTTCGCCCCAGGAAGGGCCCCCCGCCCCCCACACTCGGGCCAGTCGAACTCTGTCCTCTCATGCCCGCGCTGGTGCGCTCCCCTTCCAGCCACCCTACCGGCTTGGGACACTCCTAACCGAGAGCCAGGGCTTTGGGGAGGTGGCCACCAGCCTCCGGGCCTGGGCTTCTCCCCGGTCAAGGACTCTCCTCTGTCTATTCCCATCCCTTTCCCAAGCCACTCGGGATTCCTCTACACGCAAAGTCCCATGTGGCCACGTCCCTGCTGTCCGTCCAGCCAAACGGCTGGTCGGTGAGTCAGACGCCTCTATCACCAGGGCGCAAGCGCCACTTGGGCTCAGCAGACTCACTTTGCGTTCCTTGAGCTTGTCTGACATCCTGGTCAGTGCGCGCCCTCGGGAGAGGCGGTGGCGCGAGGCACCCGTCCACTTTCAGCCTCGTGTGCCTTCTCGAGTGTCCCAGGTAGACTGCAGCCTCCCAACTCCGAGGGGCTGCCTTATAAAGCGGTCATCTAGGCCTCCAAGTTCATTCACGAGTTGAATTATTCCATAGGATTAGGGGAGCTGCGTTTGGAGGATGTATGCATTCAAGATCAGTTTTAAAGAAGTTAAGAAAAAAAATTTAGCTGCCGAGGGGGGCGAGCTGGGGGCAGATCAGCTTTGTTAATCCACGTGGCCCTTCAAAGGACACGTGATCGGCCCGGGAATAACATTTGCATGGCAACAGCCCGGGCGGGAAAGGCAGGCGGTCTACTGCGGCCGGCGGGCGAGCGAGCGCCTGCAGCAGTCGCGGGCGCGGCGCGCAGGGGCGCAGCGGCCACGGGCACCGGGGGGCGAGGACCCTCACAAAACAATGTCGCCTCCTTTAGTCCCACCGCTGAGTCTCACACGATCGCCTGTTTACAAATCCCAGCAAGCCCGCCGTCCCAGCGCCGAGTGCGTTTTAAAGCCTGTCCAGAGTCATTAAAGTAATTAAGTAAGCCTTTAATAGGCTGTTCCGCCGGGTTCAAGGGAGAGCTCTTGGAGACGGAGGCGCCCCGTTTGTTCCCAGGCTTTTCTCACACGACTTGGTGACACGTCCTTCTCCCCCCTTTTTGTTTACACCGCTTTATTTGTCCGGACATCCCGGCAGGTGTGGGGCTGCGGCTGGCACACGAAGCTCACGCCTCGCCTCGCCCCTCCCGCCGGTCTTTGGCACGCGACGCTCCCCCCTACCCCCTGACCACGTCGCTGGCTTTCTTTTCTCCCCCCTCCGGCTCTCTCTTCGCGGGGGGAAAGAGGCTCAATTTGTAGCCTATTATCCTATACGAAAATGTCCATTGAAAAGTATGAATAGTTTCATTGGGCTAAATTTTAATAATGCCAGAGGGTGGGGGAGGAGAGACAGGCGGGCGGGTGTGTGTGTGTGTGTGAGTGTGTGTGAGGGGGGGGGAGGATTGGGGGGCAACACGGAGAAGAGTGGGCCGAGAAGAAAAGGGGGAATGCAGCTGGCCCAGGCGAGCATTATGCGACGTCACCTTCGAGAGGGGGCGCCTACAGACCCCTATTCATTTGCCTAATTTTGGTCAATTTAACAAACTTCAGGAGAAATTATTGTGGCTTTGTCAGGGAGGGTGAAGCCTTCTGATCGAATTAACAGCATGTTTTGATCCGGTAAATGTCATTAGAAAGGGAGAAACAATCGCGCTTAGAGGGCTCTGAGTAATGCGCCCAAGTGGAGACGCCAAAGCGCACGGCTCACAAAGGGAGCAAGTAGCTGCCACAGGGAACTTTTGTACCCGCCCATCGCCCAAGTTTTGACACAAAAAGGCATTATTTCATACTTGAATACGTTTAATCCAACGATTGTCTATTTTCTGCAAACATATTTTCACAGCATTGTTAACTTTTTATGTCCTTCTTTCGCGGGCGCCTTTTCTCAACGTTTGGGGGCGGGAGAGCGCAGACACTTTGGGCATCAATATTTGTCACTGAAAAGGGCCCCGTGAAGTTAGGGAAGTTGATCTCTTTTTTATGGTTTTAGAAAGCGAAAATATCGGGGGAGGAGGAGGGAGGGAAGGCACGAACAGAAACGAGGGAGGAAATTTGCTGGACGGGCCCAAGGAGAAGGAGGGGGGCTGCGGCGGCTGGGAACTCTCTGGGCCGCCTGCGCCTCTGCGGGCAGCCGGGCCCCGCGGCCGGAGGCCTTCTCCCCCACCGGCAGGCCTCGCTCGCATTCGCTGCCGTGGATCCCACATTCTGGGGGCTCTGGGCTTGCGAAGTGGGGGTGGGGGGTGTGAGCTTTCTTGCAGATGGAAACGATTAAAATGGTTTCTGTTTTATGGATCTATCTAGAGCCACCGAACTCTCACCTTTTTCTAATCTTTTCTGTCTGGGAACAGCTGAAACCTCTCCTTAGATATCTTTCCCTTCTTTTCTGCCCCCCACCTCCTCCTAAATTCTCTTTACTCTGCTGGACGATGGCAGGGCCTGGGCTCTCCCTGTGGGCTGGTGTTGATCCTTGGCAGAGGTGAGTAGGGCGGAGCCCCACTCGCTGGTGGGACGTAGGGAGCTCTAGGGCGCAGAGCCAGGCCTGGGGTGCCGGGCCTCGGGGAAGCCAGCGGCCCACCTGCCGCTGCCTGGGAGGTGCGGGGGCTCGGTCTGCGCCACGCACCCCTGGGGCGTCCCTCTCGGTCTTGCTTCCAGACTCCTCACGACGACTTTTCTTTTCCACTTCACGCCAGATTGGACACGACCCGCACCCTCCTGCAAGTTGCTCTGCCAGCCGCGGGTGCCCGCTCAAGGGTTGTCGATTTCAGTATATTCACTCGCATACAATGGGATTAAACACGAACCCTTATCATCCAAATTAACTAACGTGAATGGGTAAAAGGGAGCGCGCACACTTTGCACCCCCACCCCCATTTTTAAGCCAGCGGGCTAGGAGTTGATCCTCTTACTGCCGGTGTTAACTGCCAGCTGCAGGCACCTTCCACGGGACAAATTTCATTCCATGAAAACTGTTTAATTCCCCGGGTTTGATCGCGGTGCTGGGCTCAAGGCTTGCCCAGGGCTAAAAGTGCCCTCGTGAGGGTTGGGGGCGCAATGGGTGAGTGGTGCTGCCAGGTGCGCATCTTTGCCTGGTCCTTTCTTGGCTGCGGCACCACCCGGGACACTGGGAACGCCTCTTCTGTTTCAGGTTTGGGAAATAAAGGGTTTCATTTCTCCCTTCCCAGCCTGAAGGCCCTGAATCACACTGCCCGGTGATGGAGCGCCCTCCTTGGGGTGATGAGCAAGTGTTCCCTGAACTTGATCTAGTTTCCAGGAAACATGAAAGCAAAGTAGTGAAGGGCAGTAGTCACTGGAGCCAGCCAGCTGGTTTAAGTGCCAGCTCCACCACCTACCTACCAGGCAAGACTTTAGGCAAGTTACCAAATCTACCGTGCCTCAGTTTTCTCATCTGTAAAATGGAAGTAATCATGTGTCTACTATGTTACCTGGTGTTCACATAAGTAAAATAAATACAGACAAAGGCACCTAAAAGAAAGCTTGACCACTCAATTAGTGGTTTTATTTTGCCTGCAAATCCCTTCTTCAGTGGCTCTCATATGTTTTAGCAGGGTATTGTGGAATTTGCACTGTAATATGATTTTTAAACTAGTTTCGTATTATTTTCTCATCCATGAGAAAGCTTTACCCTAGCTGAAAAAGCCACAGTAATTTCTCCTGAAGTTTGTTAAAGTGACCAAATTAGGCAAATGAATGGGGGCCTTTGGGTGTCCCTTCTCACAGGTGACATCACCTGATGCTTGCCAGCCAGCTGTGTTCTCCCAACGTGTGTGAGGCTGAAAGGGGCCCAAGGCGGAGAAGCTCCTCCACATCACAGCATTCTCAAGTGACTCAAACATTGTCATCAAAATCAAAACCCAGCTAGGAGGTAAGACTACTTAGAAATTAGACAATGCTAATTAAATGTTACTCTGCACATAGCCTCCTGGCAGCTAAAGGCCTCTATCGAAAAATACAGCAGTCACAAGCTGAATGTGTTTATTATTGTTATTTCTACTGCTATTTTTTTAGCTCCATGGGTTTGACATGTATCTTCCAGACACTGAAAGATGGTTCCTTGCATGTTTCTTTCCAATTTTTAGAAACTGAGGATTTGTGAGTGTAGGAGGGGGAGAAGGAAACATGAGTGCAAAAAGAATACAGTAATTTCAGCCCAGTTGCTCTAGGACAAGTGTTCTGGATGACCTCAAATCCCTCCCTGCACCCCCACGTCCAATACACAGAGCAGGTTTCCTGGACCCATGGGCAGCACTGGGACCTCAACCCAGTGCGGACACGTGAAGAGTGTCGTCAGACTGTGGCTGGCTCTGCAGGACTTCTCAAGTCCAGGAACCACATGCCTGGGCCCCATTGCAAAGTGATTAGGATCCCAGGCTGCTCGCTCTGCAAGGACCCCCGAGAGCACTGACCCCAACACCTCACTTCATGGTGGAGGAACCCAAAGAGCCATGAGGAGCCTGGGACTGCCCCGTGGCATTCAGTCAGCCACTGCGCAAAGCCTCTCACCAAGTGTGTGTTGATTCGTTGTGTGACCTCCAGGGCCCATGGCCTCACTTACTGCTCTGTTGCTGAGAAGGAGGGTCCAGTTAGACCCCTGAGGTTTAGGACGGGCAGAGGTTCTATGGGTCACCTGTGGCCGTTGGCATGTGTGGTCATTGCCAAGAGACATCAGCTGTGTCCTTGTGCCCCCTTTTCCCTGCTCATCCCCTCCCCGGGTCCAGTGATGACAGCATGTTGTGAGCACCCACAGTGACCAGCACTGGCAATACTAAGCAGAAAGGGACGAGGCCCTGCCTTCCACAGACTTGTCCTCTAAGAAAGAAGAAAATATCTGTACTGGTGGCCCCAGTGCAGTAGCCTCTACACAACAGTCACTCTTAGTGCCCATGCTAGCGGCTGTGGGTGGCACCGCGATCCTGTTGGGTTGGCAACTTCTCTGGACTTTTCCTCACTTGCACCCCAATTCCTCTGCTCCCTCTGGTCACCAACAGTGTTCTCAACCCGACAATGACACCGACAGGAAGCATCTGCCGGGAGGTGCTTGTCAGTGCAGTCAGGTGAGAGGGGTCTGGGGATAAACTGCAAACTCTCCAACCATGCAGACACACACTGAAGGTGAACCCCAAACCCGAAGGAAACCCAAGACATGGGAGACCTGTATCCATGATAAGGTGATTTCCCCAGGCGTTCCTTCTTATGTTCATTCTTTGTTCTGGTCTGGGAAGCAGCTTAGTTCTTTGCTGTCTAGCTCTGTCTTTAGGTTTAGTGCCTGACGGTTTTTGCTCAGCGAGGTAGCAGCACTGAAACCACAGCCGTCCATCGGCACCACAACTGTCCAGTGGTCAGCTGCCTTCAGTCTCTCTACCCTTACGGGGAAGGCTTGAAAACATCACACGCACGCCACTAGACTCTCATGCCTTCGGAAGTGGGTTTTGTTTTGAGTAAAAACAAAGTGCTCTAATTCCTTGCTCCTGAAAATGTGGTCCCCAGACCAGTAGGGTTGTCACCACCTGGGAGCTCATTAGAAATGCAGAATCAGGGGCTCCTCCCCTGACCCAGTGGAATCAGGATCTGCATTGGAGCAACATTCCCAGTCGATGTGTGTGCACTGCACAGTTTGAGAAGCACAGCTCTAGCTGAAGTGGGAGGCCACCATGTGGTGCTTAACCGCTGATGGCTACCTGAGGAGCACATCCCAGGTGGGAATGGCCACCCCAGAAGGGCAGCTGGAGAGTGAAGGTAGAGGGAACTTTCAGGCTTTCCTAACTAATTAACTGCATCGATTGAAAGGCTTCCTGTGGGTTTCGCAGCACTGCTTATTCAAATATTCCACAGGGCATTTGCAGAACTTCCATCTGCTTCGATATGCAGTGATCTATTTCCTGCATGTCTCTCCAAGGTTTGCAAGTAGTAGATGCTCAATATAGTTTTGTTGAATGAAGGAAAACTGGGAGAGGGACTTTGAAGATTATTTTGACACTGATGCTGGAGCTAAATCTATAGGCAGTCCATCATTTGGTTATATTTTGCAATTTATTTTTGGACTTTTAAAAGCACTAAGTGGAGGGAGTATAAATACAACTGTTGAGAAAGAATACTTGTAGGGAGGTGGCAGGATATATGGCGGTGTTGCTTTCTATATTTCTATATTAACATCAATATGTTAATATAACTTGGAATGTATGTTGCAGATGCTGTGAATTGTGTCATTATGGGCCTTGATTATTCTAGGCAATTGGCTTTTCTTTTTGTGCTGACAATTACAGCTTCTTGCTCTGTGTTAACCTGAGCAACCATCCAGAAGTTATTGCTGCAGAGCTTTGCAGGGGTCCTCAAACTTTTTAAACAGGGGGCCAGTTCACTGTCCCTCAGACCGTTGGAGAGTGCGCACTGTGGGCCCGGGACGAGTCAGCTGCTAAGCAGGACAGGCGGCAAAAACACCCAGCAGGCCGGATTAATGTCCTAGGCGGGCGGCATGTGGCCCTCGGGCTGTAGTTTGAGGATGCTTGGAGCCTTAGAGTGTTGAGAAGAGTTCTTTATACAGCTCTCAGGGAACTTAGCACTTCACAGAAAGATTTCATCTGCTTTCCAGGGCTAATTTTCACAAAGAACTAGAGGTACCATGTTGCTGACAATAAGAAATTACTATAAATTGCACAGACCTTGGGGAACCTAGGGAAAAGACCTGAGCCCTGCTGCTTGCAGTTTCAGTTCACTTCCTTTCTTTGCATTAAGCTAGCCAATTAGAGATTAATTTGAGGAGTTACAATCCCCCCCCTTAAAAACTTAATTGCCTCTGAGAGCACGAAGGGGCTGTCATTAGAGTGATTGAGATCACCAGATTTTATTCCTCCCTAACATCAAACTAAAGGAAGCTGTGGAGAAAACAAGTTTTGATTGGGATGAAGGTAATTTTGGAAAACCTGGTGTCCTTGTTACCTGTGGCTAGGGACAAATGAACACAGACTTCGTGGCTTAAAACAAGAGAACTGTATTCTCTCATAGTCCGGAGTTTGGAAGTCTGAACTCGGTGGCACTGGGCTGGAATCCTGGTGTCAGCAGGGCCACCCTCCCTCCGGGCTGTCCAGAGGGGCATCCATGTCTTCATGCCTCTTCGGCGTCATGGCTGTTGGCATTTGGTGGCTGGGCTGCAGCGCTCCACTCTCTGAACCCCATGTTCACACTGCGCTTCTTCTTGAGGGTCAAGCCTCCCCCGGGCCCTCTCTTACGAGGATACTTACAGATGCATTTAGGGCCCACCTGGATAATCTCCGCATCTCAGCGTCCTGAACTTCATCAGACCTGCAAAGTCCTTTTTTGCCAAATAAGGTAACATTCACCGGTTCCAGGAATTGGGCCTGGGTGTCATTTGTTAGCCTTCTATGTTTGGTGAAGTGTCATCATGGAAGCTGAGACGGCATTTGTGCCCTGAGACTGCAAGGGCAAGGACACCAGAAAGGGCAGAGGCATGGCCAAGAGGACGAGGAAGGAGATGAAAGGAAAACGTGTTTTGTTTCAACACTTGAGCATAAGTATCCTTCTCCTCGTCCTCTCCCCCTTTCCCTTCTTCTTCTCCCTCTTCGCCCTTCCTCATCCTTCTTGTGTTGCAGGCAGCTGCTCCCAGGCCTCAGAAGTGATGCTGCTGTGATATACGTGGGCTGCGTTATGAGTTAGATTGTCTTTAGTTTACTAACCCACAGCCTCATTACCACTTACGCACATGCGCGCGCGTACACACACAGCTGCTAGTTCAGACCCGGTCTTTCCCCCTCTCCTCCCACACCCATCTTCTTCTGGTTGGCGCTGGGGTTTAGGACAGGCCACGCTCGAGCTCACTGGGACCTGAAATTTGCAGAGACCTGAGTTTGCGTCCTGACTGTGTCCAGGGAGTGGCCTTAGACTAGTCACTGAGCCTCGGTTTCCCCATCTGTAAAGCAGTGATGATGGCACCTACCTCTGGGCTTGCAGGACCACTTGTTGCATCGTGTTTGTGAAGTTCCTGGCACGTGCCTGGGCCACAGGAGGTGCTGGGGGCTGAGGAGCTCCTGCGTTGATCTGGCCGAGCACCTGTTAAGTCCCTGGCGTGGTGCCAGGCCCTCACATTTCCACGGGCAGAACCCAGTCACCGCCTTTCGGGAGTTCACTGGGTGAGGCAGATGCAGGGAGCCGAGGTGAGCTGCTGATGGCAGGTGCAGTGCAGGAAAGACTTCCTGGAGGAGATGTTGCAGGAACCGAGTCCTGAGAGTGAGCGTATTCATTTTCTAGAGCCGCCGCAACAAATTACCACAAACGGAGAGACTCAAAGCAAAGGAAATTTACTCTCTCACAGTTTTGGAGGCCACAAGTCAGAAATCATGGTGTCGGCAGAGCCATGCCCCCTCCGAAGGATCTGGGGGAGGTTCATTCCCTGCCTCTTCCAGCTTCTGGTGGCTCCAGGTGTCCTAGGGTGTGTGGCAGCATCACCTCCAGTCTCCTCACTCCCCCACCATTGTCACATGGCGCTTTGTCTGGTGTCTCCTCCTCTGTGTCATCTTCTCTTCTTACAAGCACCCTTGTCATCGGATTTAGGTCTGCCTGGACAAGCTGGGATGATCTCGAGATCCTTAACTTCATTACGTCTGCAAAGACCCTTTTCCTAAATAAGTTCTCATTCTTAGGCTCTGGGTGGACATGTCTTTTGGTGGGGGGTTGGCACCATTTCACCCACGACAATGTGTAGAGGCAGCCAAGCTGGCAGGCAGGAAGGGACATTCAGTCGAGGGTCTGGCATGAACCAGAACACAAGGGCACGAAGAGCTCCCTGGTCTCGGGAAACCACAGTGCTGTCTCACTAGATCATGAATCGGGAGGGAGAATGTGTCACGACGGGCCAGGTGGACCCGGCACCAAGGAGTTTAACTTCCTTATGTCACAGTGGTTCGAGTAAAGATGATGGGGTTAGGGCTGGGCTGAGCATGTCGGAGAGAGAAAATCAGTGAGGCTTGGGGAAGGATTAAACTGAGTCGGAGAAGAATCGGGAAGATGACTGCTGGATTTCTGGTCTGGGAATGGGCCCAGTGGTGACTCTCTTAACTGAGACTGGCAATAAAGAGCAAGAGAGGTCATTTTGTGTGGGGAGGTATGTATATGGGGGCAGAGAGTGTAGGAGAAGATGATTCATTTAATTTTGGACATATTGATTTTAAAGTTCAAATGGACACACCGTAAATGGAAGCCCAGAAGACAGCTGAGACATGAAACTGGAGGTCAGGGACAAAAGGACAGCAACACCTCCAGGGACTGACAGGCAGGAGTGGAGGAAATCACTCAAGAAGAGCTCAGAGGAGGAGGACAGGGCCCAGGATGGAATCCCCGGGGACCCTGGTGGTCAGGCAGTAGGGGAGGACATCCCCCAGGAAGGCCGAGGGGAGGGGAGGGAAGGGCGAGAGCTCGAGGGCTCCAGGGTTCCTAGGAGCTAAGGTGCAGATAGCTTCAAGGAGGAGGAGGTCAGCAGAACCTGGCATAGAAGAGATCCAGAAATGCTTATAGGACTCCAAGGGCCATTGGGCTGAACACGGAGGTCATCATAAAACCCTGCGAGTTTTTTTTTTTTTTTTTTTGAGACAGAGTCTCACTCTGTTGTCCCGGCTAGAGTGCCATGGCGTCAGTCTAGCTCAAAACAACCTCAAACTCCTGGGCTCAAACAATCCTCCTGCCTCAGCCTCCCAAGTAGCTGGGACTACAGGCATGCATGACCATGCTCAACTAATTTTTATCTGTATATTTTTAGTTGTCCAGCTAATTTCTTTCTATTTTTAGTAGAGATGGGGTATTGCTCTTGCTCAGGCTGGTCTCAAACTCCTGAGCTCAAACAATCCGCCCACCTCGGCCTCCCAGAGTGCTAGGATTATAGGCATGAGCCACTATGCCCAGCCCCTTCGAGTTTTTAAAGAGTGATAGAAACAGAAATGGAATCTCAGACTCTCTTTCTTTGACCTAGACTTTGCGGGTCTGAGTTCCTCTTGGGTGGAGAATTCAGACCGCATGCTAAAAAAGGCAGCCCTCCTGGGCATCTACCAGCTGGAGTTGAATCAGGTGTGTCTTGTGACATAGATCTGAGACAGCCCTGGGCACTGGGGCATGGCAGAGGGCAGTGGTGGTGCTGTCCTGCTCTCCTTTCTCTGGGCAAATAATTGCAACATGCACCAGCACCTCTTACCTCCCAGGCACCGCACTCGTAGGCACTAAGAGTTTGCTGATCACACTGCCCATTTAATCCTGCAACAACGGGATTAGTATTGTGTTTATTTTGCAGATAAACAACTGAGGTTTGGAGAATTCAAGGGCACTTGACTCTAAGGCACATAACCATTAGGTGGTAGAGCTGGATACACACTGAGGCTGATCAAACTCCAAAACCAGTGTCCTTTCCAGCAAGACACCTGGATTTGCATAGACTTGATACCACTGAGATTAGAAGCCATGGGAGAGACTTAGCCAAGAGACTCACACCCACCTTTCAAAGACCATTCTTAATATGTTCCATGACCTTCAGATTTGTTCTCCCTCTTATAGCCCCCAAAGGTGCAAGTCACCCCAAAGTCATCAGATATTTGAATTCAATTCCCTCTCTCCCTGTCGTTCTCCCCATTTCTGACACTCCAGTTATATAGCAATGGTCCAAACTCTTTTACACACCAGAAGCCTTTTGACGACACACATTCCTGGGTGCCAGCACAGACCCAGGATTATTAAACACAGTTCCTGTGAGTGTGACCCTGAGATCTGTATCTTAAAAAAGAAGACCCTCAGGTGATTCCATGGTCCCTCATTTATTTGATACTGTTGCTATACAGTATCTTGTCAATAACGCAAGGTTATGTTGTGGTTACGTATTGACAATAGATATTGGCAGATGGTCAGGATAATGAGCAAAAGTTAAAAAAAAATCTCTTATGTCATTGGTTCTGACACGTTTATTTATGACAGCCTTTGGCCCCTTTTCTTTGTGCTAGGACAGCTTGATCCCCTCACCCCTTAACTTCTTACAGGCTCAAGAGTAAGGTCTGTGCAGCCAATGTCAGTCTTGCCTCAATCGCAGGGCTCATTTTGAGAAAAAATCAAAAAGATTAGTATCATCAGGGACCTGGAGCACAGTGACCCAGCGCAGAGAGTGCTTCCAGATGCGGCAGATTTGGTCCGATTGCGGGTTGCTTGGTGCCCTCTAGTGGGTGAAACTGCCCACAGATCCCTAAGAGGAGGCAGCCCCACTAGAGAGGCTGGCTAAAAGAGGAAACTGCATTCAGCCTTGGAAAG
Organism: Cheirogaleus medius; assembly: GCA_008086735.1. Classification (NCBI taxonomy): domain Eukaryota; kingdom Metazoa; phylum Chordata; class Mammalia; order Primates; family Cheirogaleidae; genus Cheirogaleus; species Cheirogaleus medius. The sequence continues at coordinate 30,686,673 of VBSM01000483.1, forward strand.
CTGTTCGAACGCCTGGCTTGGCAGGACACCTTGCCTCTCTGGCTGCAGTATTTTTATGTATAAATTGCAAGGGTTGGATGACGGTATCAGTGGACAGGGACTCCGCACGTCCGCAGGGCTGCCTAGGAGACCAGCCCCCGGGGAAGTCTAGGCTAGAGGGCGGCATGCCCTGCACGGAGCCTGTCACTGCCCTGCTGTGCCACACAGGGATGTCCCCTCCACCAGAGTGAGTGCCCCAAGACCGGGAGCTCGGCTTATTCATCTCTGTATCATAACATTGGCACAACACCTGGCATGGAGAAAGTGCTCGGTAAATGTTTGTCAAAAGGAAGGAGGGCAAGAGGAGAGAGGTAGGTTGAGCTTGATTATGTTTGCTCAACCTACCTCTCTCCTCTTGCCCTCCTTCCTTTTGACAAACATTTAGGTGATGTGGCAAGAGTGAGCCTTGGGAAGTGGATCTTAGCCCTGCAGCCCTTTGCCTCAGACATCCCAAACAAAGTGGGGCTCACGCCACCCCCGGGGGTGAGTAAACACCCTGGTTCTGACACCTGTGCTGGGTGTCCCGGGCCTCTCTGACTCCCAGCACGAGTGGGCGCATTCTGCCTGCCGGAGCAGTGCTGGGTCAGGGTAGTGTGCGTTCTCAGAAGTGCAGGTTGTACCGGGTAAGTTCTCCTGCAAGGACCTCTTGTCCCTTCTCAGCCTTCCTCATTCCAGTTTTGGCACAGTTAGTGGAAAAAGCACAGGCTGCCAGAAACCTGGGTGCCCTTGGCAAGTCCCTTCCCTTGTGGTTTCTTGCCTGCCAAGAGAGACGTTCTTCAGGGCCAGTGTGGTCCCCGCTGGGGCCGTCCTGCTTCACCTCCGCCTTGTGTACCTCTTCAGCTGTTGGCACCTGCCACACACACCTGGAAGAAACCATGGGGAGAGAGACACACAAAAGAAAGCAAGCAGGTAGAAGGAAGTGGTAGAAATAGGAAAGGCATGAAAAGGGAGGCAGACAAAGGCGGGAGGAAAGGAAGAGAAAGGAGAAGATAGGTATAGATGAGCAGATTTCATTCACTGATTCCACAAATATTTAGCAAACGCCTGTTTTTACATGGCGTGATGGTTAATTTTCTGTGTTAACATGACTAGGCCCTGGTACCCAGGTATTCAGCCAAACGTCGGTCTGAATGTCAATGTGAAGGTATTTTTAGATGAGATTAACACTGAAATCTGTAGACTTTGAGTAGAGCACATTGCCCTCTGCAATGTGGGTGGGCCTCGCCCAATTGGTTGAAGGCGTTGAGAGGCAAAGGCTGAGGTTGCCTGAGGAGAGGGAATTCTGCCTCCAGACCGCCTTGGGACTCGAGCTGCGTGGCTCTTAAGCTAGGCTGCCCTTGAGAGTCCCCTGGGGGAGTCTTCCTGAGGCTCAGGCCTTGGACATCAGACCCGCTGGGGTGGGGCCCAGGTGTTTCTCATGTGCATCCCACGCTCAGCTCCACAGCCTGCCCCAGGCATCCCACCCCTGTGGCTTCAGCCTCTGCTTTTGTTTATTCACTCCCACATTCCCGCTGGGTCACTCCACCTGGATGTCCCAAACTTGGAACATGCAAAACAACACTTTCCCATAGCCTCGATTCGTTAACAGAATTCTTTCCCCTAGACACTCAAGACAGAAATCCTCGGGTCTTCCTTGACCTCAGCTTTGCTCTGACTACGTCCTATAGGTACCAAGTTCTGTTGATTCCTTCTTGACACCTCTTCAGCCTGACGCCCCTCAGCATCCCCACAGCCACCACCACTGCCGTCCTGTCGTTTCTCCCAGGGGTTTCTGCAAGAGCCTCCTTTTCGCCTGTCATCAGAAAGCTCCTCTAATCCATTCTATATACTATACTGTTGCTAGGCTGATATTTCTAAAATGCTTCAAAGCTATTGGTTACTTCCCCATTAGCTTTAAGAAAAGTATCCTGACTCCCCTTGCATCATATCTTGCCCTAAGATTCCAGTCCTCCCCTGCCACGGTATTTTAGGCAACCTATGGTCTAGTATTAAAGCACTTGTAGTTTTCCCTCTGAGCACTAAATACCCTCGTGCCTACCTGCCTCAGCACAGGTAGTTTCTAATGCTCATAATGCCCGTCTTTTCCTGGGTACGTTCAGTTTATCCTTCAATGTCCTGTGCAGGACCCTCTTTGAGGAGCCTCCGTAGATCACCTCTGCCCAGCAGCTGGTCTAGGGACCTTTCTGCCCTTTCTGTGTGCCGCACCTGTAGCACTTTGTGTTGTATTTTCCTAATTGGTTGTCTGTCTTCCCCACTGGATTGAGAGCCCCTTGGTATTGGGCTGCATCTCACCCGTATTTGTGTCCCCAAACCCCAGCACACGGCGCAGCATGACGTGCTCACACAGCTTGTTCGCCAAACCTGGAAGAACCAAGAGATTACACAAAGCACAGACTCTCACCCCAGTCTGCCAGAACATAATGCCAGAGGGTTTGTTTGAGTGGGATATAGCATGGCTTGGAGAAAGGACAAGAAAAATGGAGGGAGCCATCAGATGAGAGTCTAGTATTCTGGGGAAGAAGTTATAAGCCTGGAATAAGAACTTAAGATATAGAAACGGGGAAGATGTCTTCCTAAGGCATACAAGAAAGGAAAGGCAAAACTTGCGATCACACGTTATTTTCTGGTAAAGGTAGGAACATTTTTAGAGAACTCTCTGCATGCATTCAAATATCAAAAAAACAATGACACAAAAAATTATGTCAGGGGAATATATGGTTATAGATTCTTGAACTATTTTTAGTTAAAAGCTAAGTTTCTACATCTGAAACTGCAGTAACACTATTATAAAAGGTATGTATCATATTTGTGACAAATACAGCCTCCTTTATTTGGAGGAAATCCCCATATTATGAATTCTCCTCCCAAAGGTGGAAACCAGAATTCAATTTCCTCCCTTGTAGTGAGGGCCAATGAATTGAATAGGGTTCTATCAGTCAGACTTTTGTTTGGAAGAAGGAAGCACGAGAAAGGGGCGCTGTGTGAAATCTCTTCCTGCGAGGGATGGGGGGCGTGGCAGGAGGCCCCCAGCTTTCAGAGCAGCGGGGGCAGAGGTCCTGGTATGGCCGTCTGTCGCTCAGTGTCAAGGGTGGGAGCTGCAGACCCAGTGCCACGTGTGATGGGGCCATGCCTAAGACAAGTCCTGTGGGGTGAATGGATACTGTCCCTGGTTTCATACCCCCCTGGACTAATTCTTTGGCTCTCCTGAAAATATCATAAGCTACCTAAAACCCTTTCATAAATTTATTTTCTGCTCCAACTTACCAAAATGGATTCTGACACTAAAAACCTTGAATGATAAGACTGCTTACAGATAATAGGGCCTAAGGTATTTAGAAGAATGGTGTGATCAACGATGAAAATAACAGAACAAACTATAGTCCAACAAGCCAATACAAACAAAAAGAAAGTAGAGGCCTCCATCTTAATATCAGACAAGATGGAATTCAGGCCAAACCCCCCCCCCACTAAATAAAGGCATTTTATAATGCTAATAGGTGTAATTATCAAGAAGCTATAGTAGTAACAGGGATTTTTTGCATCAAATAATGTAGCTACTTCATTCATAAAGTAAAAATTACAAGAGATATAAAGAGAAGTATAGATAGAAACTGCATTAGTGGACTATTTCTTCTAGTCCATGACATTAAGTAAGGTAAATATAAATGATATATATTGAATTCTGTATCCTGGAGATAGAGAATGTACCTTCTTTTCAAGTGCCCACGTAACATTTGTGAGTTACAGATATTCCAAGACTATAGATAGTATAGAAAATATTCTCTGATCATTATGTTATAAAATCAGACATTAATAATAAAGCCAGAAACAAAATGCCCCTTCCATTAAGAAATTAAAAATCTCTTAATTTACATATTAAAATATAGATAAAATGATAAGCTGTCTGGGATTTAGGGTAAGATAAACCAAGATTAGTCATATATGGGTAATTGTTGAAGCTATGTGAAGGATACATAGAAATTCATTATACTATTTTTCTCTACTATTGTGTATTTTTGGAATTTTTTTATTAAAGAAATTTAAAACCACTTTATCAAATACTGTTGATATATAGAAGATAAAGAAATCAAAATTATAAAATTTCTAGAAAACAACAATAATAAAACCTATGGAATATAGGTAAAGCAGAGCTTATGGGACAATTTATAGTCTAAAGTACTTAATCCAAAAAGAAAGAATAGCAAGAAGTGAATTAATATACAACTCAAAAAATTAAAAAATTAAAAAGGACTACAAAATAAGCCAAAAAAAAAAGTAGAAGGAAGAGTAAATCCAGAAAAAACAGAAATTGTTGAATTAGAAAATAAAAAAAGGTAGTACCAAATCCAAAAATTGGGTGTTTTTTTGTGTGTGTTTTTTTTGATAAAAAGTAATGACTAGAACTAATTGTGTCATAGGCTTGTTAAAAATAATGCTACAATATATGGCCTTTTTTTTTTTTTTTTACCAAGAAGTGTTTTCAGTAATGACCAGTGAGACCATCAACTCAGTTACACAGATGTTACTCAGTTACATAGACCTGCAAAGGCAGGTCTACCCTTGAATATACACGCAGAAGGGAAAAGATTTTGAAAGAGAGATTTTTAAAAGATGAAATAAGTAGCACTACAACTGATTTGCACAGCTAATTTCTCCTTAAAATTAAGAGGTGCCCATGGACTGAATAATATTTTTCTTTATGGTTATCATTTTGGCCTGGGTGACCTCTCCTCGTTCTAGAAAGCGTCCTCTCCAGCCAGTAAGAACCAGACACAAGTCGCAATCGGAGCCTCCTCCGCAGCCAAGGCCGACCGCGGTTTCAGCACTTAAGTAGGTTTTGGATCAATTTCTCATCAGAGCGTGAGGTCGCTTCATCCTGGCCTCTCATCCAGCCCTTCAGCTCCAGCCCTCTCGATGCGCCTGTTCTCCTCTCTCCCAGTGCTGTTTCTGCTCAGCTTGTCACGGCCGTGTTGGGTTTCCCATGGGCACTTCCCGGTCCTCCCTAGTCCATCACGCTCAGGGTCACCGCCCACGTGAGCAGCCTCCTTGCCCGTAGCTGAGGGCATCCCTTCCTGCCCAGTTGCAGCCGCTCATTCTCTCACGTCCCATTCCTTGTGTACTGCAGGGCCACGAAGAAGCGTCCACCTTCTCTTGGCTCTGCGGTTCTGCCCCCAGACCCCCATACTGACCCCTCACGGGAATATCTGTTCATCTCCCCATTAATTCATGGCTCTTTGCCTCCACTGTCCTTTAGCCACCAATCGCAGCTGCCCACCTAGGATCTCATCATCCCTTGGAAATATTCCGCCTGTGAGAGTGTCCATGTGCCTCTTGGGCTGTAATCCATTCTCTCCTAGACCTTCCAGGCCTCCCTAAATATTAAGCAAAAAGAAATTAGCATCTAGTGCGTGGCAGGGACTGTGCAAGGCACTGGATGCAGTGATGACCGAACAGACACAGGACCCTCTTGTGTGCAGCCTGCACCTGCCAGGCAGCAGCAACCGAACAATGGCTTCACTAAAGGTTCGGTGACAACTCAGGCAAACGCCCTGAGGAAAAGCACCAGGACTCATCCATCCTGAGCCCAGACTCTTGTTTCCTCACATTCTGCAAGGGGGATGAGCCACGTCGTTTTTCCTTTCCAGCCCAGACCCCGTGGTAATCATAACAACCGCTCTCTTACCAGCTCCCTCAACCCCCCTGCCCCTTGTTCTCTGGCTGCACAACGCGCTCAGACTAAATTCAGCTTTGCACCTTCCCTCCTTGAAACCAGGGCCAATAAATCTCGCATGGGCGTGAACTGGCGCCCCTCTGCTTCTGTGACATCCAACCCCAACGGTGCTCTCAAGCCTTCCTGGCAGTGCTCGCGCACGTGTCCCTAATCCCACAGTGGTTGCTCCAAACGTCCTCCACCCTGCTCAGCGCTGCCTGCACCTCATCTACGCCCTCTTCTCAGGAGATGCCCTGGTGTCTTACAGCACTGAGAAAATTGTCACTGCTGACAGGAACTCACTCTCCTGCTCTCTCCTGCTCCACCTGCTCACGTGCCTACGTTACATTCCTTCTTCCTCCTTCTCCCCTGCTCTCTGATGGGGTCTCTCCTCTCTCAGAGGTGAATTTCTCCTCCTGCTGCCTTCCGCCCTGCCCATTAACTTCCTGCTTCAAATAATTCCTTCCATCAGTCTACCCTTCTGTTTCCATATCAAACATCTCTCTCTACTTCCTGGCTCCTTTCCCTTAGCAGATAAAGATACTCAAAATTTTCAATCCTGGAACAAACAACAACAATAAAAATCCCTCTCTTGCTCCTATTTTTCTTTCTAGCTCTTTTTCTCTCCCTCTTTCTTAGCCAAGCATCTAGCAAGAATGAGCTCCATGGATTTTGAATGTTTCCAATACAGTGATAAATGTTTGAGGTGATGGATATGTTAATTACCTTGATATGACCATTGCACATTATATACATGTATCAAAATATCACACTGCACCCCATAAATATGTATAGTTATTATGTGTCAATTAAAAATAACAATAAGAAAGAAGGGGCTTCATTCTCTGCCTCCCCACTCACCATTTCCGTTTCCCTTCCACTCGTAACGCCCACTGACAGCTGACTTCCACGCTCGCCACACCAGTAACTGCCCTGTACATCTCTGTGGTTAAATCCAATGGACACTTGACTCCTTTTGGCATTCGGTACAGCGGATGCCCTCCTTCTTGAACCTCTTTACTCACTCGGTTTTTTTGACGTCACTTTCCTGGTCTTTATAGTATTGCTGGCCTCTTCTTAGTCTCTTTTGTGGGTTTTTCTTTTTGCTTCTGCCTGACCATCAAATACAGGTGTCCTCAGGGTTCTGTCTCCTGCACTCAGGGTCTTTCCTTACTCTTCCTACTCAGCTGGAGTAATTTAGTTCATAACCAGGTTTTCAACTATCCCTTACATGCTCATTATGCCAAATTCTCTCTCTTTTTTTCCCTAGAGACCTTTCTCCTGACCTCCAGACATACATCTCCACTTGGACGTGCCTTAGGTAGACCCATGGCACTCTGCACCTCCTGGCTGCACTGTCGTCTTCCTCTGCGAGCACCAGCGCACTCCAGGCTCTTGTCCTCTACTTCCCATCTCAGTGGCTTGCGACGCTGCACGCAGCTGCCCAGAGACGAAGGCGTTATTATAGGGTCTTCTTTACCCCACTTTTCAGGCACTGTTGATTCTTTCTTTTAAATATATCCACCCCTGCCTCTAACCAACCTCTCTCCTCACCCTGTTCCACTGCCAAAACCTTGGTTCAGAGGCAGGGAGGCAGTGGGCTCATCTCAAGCCTCCTGACTCCATTTTTCCTCGCCAACCTTCAAAAACAGTCCAAACACATCTTCATGTCCCACAGGTTGGATAATGTTGTTTTCCTCCCCACAACTTGACATGGCGCCCCATGGGCTTCACACAAAGCCTAGTGTCCTTTCCCTGGTGCGGAAGCCCTTCGTCGAGGTCCCTGCTGTGTCACCCTCAGTCCCACCGAGGGACTATGTCCCAGTTCAGTCTGTGTCTCAGTGTGGCATGGACCTGCCGGCCACAGTGTCTGCTGAGAGCACCCTCCTCTGTCTGACCTGCTAGCAAATGTTTCCTCTTCTATAAAGACTCAGCTCCAGTGTGCTGAGTCTGAGAGGCACCGCAGAGATGCTTAGCAGTCCTCTCCCAAGCCCTGTGACCATGACTCCACCCTAGAAATCATCTTGCAATGCCGTCACTATGTGCACGTCTGACAATACGCTTCTAGGGAGCCCATTTACAGCCCAAGTTCCTGACGCGGGGCCCGGTGCCTGGCTAATGCACAGTAGGTATTGGCTGGGACTGTCTTGATGCCCAGACTCGTGTAGCTGTTCCCTCTTTCCCTGTTGCAACTACAGCTTCCACATCAGGGGCCCTGAGGGGCTGCCCCACATCACAGACCTGTTTCTCTTCCTGTCTTCTCCTTTCTCTGTCACTTAGGTGCCTTTCCTCCCAGCTCCCTGTTGAGAGAAAGTTCTCCTCTCCTGTCATATCTTGAATTTTTCTTCCTTCTAAATCCTCTTGATACCTGGCTTGATCTGTGAGAAGGGACTCTGAAGGCCTCGGCCCAGGCCCCGCACTCGTGCTGGGGCAGAGGGGAGGTTGCCACCAGACTCGTGTGAGTGCCCTGGCACCTTTGCCCTCCTCGCTGGTTTCACCCCAGCCGATGGGCTCTGTGTGAACTAGTGCCAACGCTTGGGCTGTTTCCTTTTCCAGTCTTGGTTTCCAGTTTCTTCCTCTGACATTTCATTACCAGGAAAAAATAAAAGGGAGGGACATATTTTCTCTGAGAACCAAATTATGAAATCGTTGTGTCCTTCGTGTCAGTGGTGTGGACCCCACAGGGACACCAGCTGGATGTCCCTCTGGTCCACTCCTGCTTTCCCCGTCCCAGCCCAGCCTCTCTCCAGAGAGCAGTCCCTCCTGCCCGCTCTCCTGCCTGAGTTCTCACCTGCTTCCTGCTTTTTATCTCAATCAGTTAGTGAAAAATTTTCTGATCCCTAAATTAAACACTCGACAAAGGCAGTTTTCTTATTTGTGCATTTGCATAAGCCTTAAAAAACGTTGCGATTATATTGCATTTAAGGGATTTCTCTATGACAATTTTACTGAAAGAGAACAAAATTGGAATTGTTCAAGAAGATATGGACTGTAAGGTTGCTGAAGCAAGTGACGGTACTGCAGAAAGATAAAAGGATTTAAAAAGGGAGGAGAAATAATATGTTCTATTTTAGCCAGATTTTTTAGTAAGAAACTTTCCAAAGCTTAGTTCAACCAAAATTGCTTCTGTATTAGTCAAGTGTGTTGGAATATTGGAGCTATCATTTAAAAATAATTTTCAGGCCGGGTGAGGTGGCTCACGCCTGTAATCCCAGCACTCTGGGAGGCCGAGGCGGGCGCATCATTTGAGCTCATGAGTTTGAGACCAGCCTGAGCAAGAGTGAGACCCCATCTCTACTAAAAATAGAAAAAGTTAGCCAGGCATGGTGGTGTATGCCTATAGTCCCAGCTACTCAGGAGGCTGAGGCAGGAGGATTGCTTGAGCCCAGGAGTTTGAGGTTGCTGTGAGCTAGGCTGACGCCACGGCACTCTAGCCCAGGCAAGAGAGTGAGACTCTGTCTCAAAAAAAATAAAATAATAATAATAATTTTCAAGTAAATTAGAAAATGAGACATGACAAGATACATGAGAGAGAATTGGTTAAAATAATGGTCACTAATCATATGTATCTGGGAAGTCCAGGCAAGGGCAGTGTTATAGGTGAACTGAGTCCTCCGAAAGGGTATGTTGGAGTCCTGTCCCCCAGTCCTAATGGTGTTTGGAAACTGGATGGTTGCAGATGTGATTAGTTAAGACGGGGTCATACCGGAGTAGGGTGGCTGCTCGATTCAAAATGAATGTCTTATAAGAAGACAATGTGAAGACACAGAGAGGACACTGTGTGACAACAAAGGCAGAGACTGGAGTTACACAAATGCAAGCCAGGGAAGAGCAAGGACTGCCAGCCACAGACAGGCTGAGAGGAGGCATGGAACAGATTCGATCATGGCCCTGCCCACACCTTGCCTTTGGACCTCTAGCCTCCAGCACTGAGAGAGATACAGGGTCCTCAAACTTTATAAACAGGGGGCCAGTTCACTGTCCCTCAGACCATTGGAGGGCCGGGCTATAGTTAAAAAAAAAAAAACTATGAACAAATTCCTATGCACACTGCACATATCTTGTTTTGAAGTAAAAAAACAAAACGGGCAAAAACACCCAGCGGGCCGCATGTGGCTCACGGGCCGTAGTTTGAACACCCCTGTATCTAGTTTGTGGCAATATGCTATAGCATATTACCTAAGAATACGCTAAGAAACTAATATGGGCAGGAAATTAATGTTCAAGGCCATGTGTTTCTTCCAATAAGGGTAAAGCATGGAGTGCCAATTATTTGTGTGTTTCACATTTCAGCTTCTGGGAGTCCTCCTCCTTTGGATAAAACATAGGCATTGCGTAAAAAATATGCATTGGATGGAGTAGTTTAAAAATCTGTGAATTGGGGGAAATAAAAAGGTAATGGATTAAGTCGAGAATATGTCATTAGAAAAAAAATTCAACTTGTCATTTATAACATCATTGTCACTCCCACACATCCTGCCCTGACCTAACCCATAATACTTCACTATCAAATCCAAGCCCAGGGAGTTATAATATTTCACCTGAAACTGTTAAAACGCGTCTGGAGTCAGAATGAATTTCTTAACGGCTAAGGCATCTGAAGATGGTGTCTCTGGCTTAGCCGCTCTTTTGTTTGTTGAAGATAAGATACTGGGTGACATTTAATTAGGATAATCCTACAAACCCCAGCTCTGCGATGCTATTGCCATGTGCCGCTCTGTTCTGTGACTTCCCGACATAGGTGCTGGAGAGGAGGATGTGGCCTCCAAGGGACCCTCGGTGAATGAAAGAACTGAGGCACAGGTTGAGTTACCCAAGCGCCAGACAGATCAGCAACGCTAATTAGATTGGTTCCAAGTGTTCCAGAACATGTGGGAGAAAATACGCCCTTGGAAATGTTGAAATGTTTTGTAAGCAAGTGTGTCCAGTTCCCAGGCAGCCTGAACTTGCTCGCTCACATTTCACCCGGAGGCTCAGCTGTGATGCTGCCAAGTAAACAATCACTGAAAGCCACACAGGTAAGGCGTGGTGTCACAAATCAGCCACTGCCTGCCTCTTGCAACAGGGACAAATTGATGATACTGCGGGAGGCACAGATGTCCTTATCTCTGAGCAGGGAGCTGGCTCGGTCCAATTCCTTCTCCGTGGAGCTGTGCCAGAGGACAGTGATCGGAGGAGACCTCTGGGTGGTTCCCGGCATTGTGGGGTGACCGAGCTGCACACGTGACCCTGTCACACCATCCCGGGCTCTCCCCACCAACGCTTGCCTTATCTGGGTGGCACAACCTTCTCAGAGTGAACTGAGATGTTCTCATCATACTGCGTGTATTAATTTTCTGTTTCTTCTGTAACAAATCACCACACACTTAGTGGCTTCAAACAACACAAATATATTCAGAAGTCCAAAATCCATGTCACCAGGCTGAAGTTGGCAGGGCTGGTTTCTTCTGAAGGCTCCAGGGGAGGATCTAGTTTGCCTTTTTCAGCTTCTAGCAGCCGCCTGTTTTCCTTCATTTGCGGCCCCTTCCTCTCCTTCAGAGCGCAGCCCTCCGCGTCTGCACCACCATCCCACCCCTCTCCGCTGCTGTAGTCACGTCTCCCTCTGCCCTGCCCTTGTAAGGATGCCTGGGCTTCCACTGGACCCAGCTGGATAATCCAGGAGACTCTCCCCATCTCCAAATCCTTAATTTAATCACCCCTGTCTGCCAAGTCCCTTTTGCCGTATGAAGTAACACGAACACGTACAAGCTCCGGGGATTAGGACAGGGATATCTTTGGGGGCCGCATTCAGCTCCCACACTGGGCCAGGGTGTGCTGCCTCCCGACTGGTGAAAGCCCAGTTTATCCCTCACTGTTCCCAGGATGATGTAAAGCCAGGGACAGCTAGAGGAGAGATATGCCTTTACTTGGGGACACCTCAGAGAACAGAACAGACCAAAGCCCTTATCCTCACGCAGGTTATATGCCAGAGGGGAGACAGATAAAAAACACAGGGTGTTGGAAGGTGGTGAGTGCTGAGGGGGAAGTAGAGCAAAGTCAGAGGAACCGGGAGTGGGGTGGTGTACCGGGTAGGATGATCAGGGGTCTCCTGTGAAGACGATATTTGAGCAGAGACCTGGAATGAGTGGGGAGTGAATCAGGTAGATTCTGGGGAAGAACATTCCACACAGAGGAGCAGCCTGCACAGAGGTGCTGAGGCAGAGGGACAAGGAGGCCACCACGTGGCGGGGGTGGGGCTGGGGAGGTTGGTCTCTTTTCAGTATGCAAAAACTTGGGGAGAAAAGTTCAGTGGTATATTCATTCTATGTATTGGATAAAAATATTAGAAATTTTTCAATAGAATGTTTTGTGACTTGGTCCAAAATTCCGGAAGACAGGGGCCTTGGTTCTTGATAAGACTCTGTATCCAAGAAGCAAAGAGCATCCCAAGAATCATCTCTCCTTCTCCCTGGGGACCTAGGTGTCATCTCTGTCTTCTGCTCTCTCAAGGATATCTGCAGGTCTGCGCATGGCCAGTGCATTCGTAGAGCAATGATTTTTAACATTCGTAAACATTTTTATGTTGCATTATAGGACTTTCGTGAACATTAATGTAGAAACCAGACTCTACCATTGGATGAGTTGGGTTAGATTAATAAATACATGATTTTCTCACTCTTTAGGATGACTGTTCCTCTCAACGGATGGTTCTGACTTATAACTAACTGTGTGCTCTTAATCCAGTTGTTGAAATCACTCTGAATGTTGCTCCCTTTGTCTGGAAGGCGGGTGAGTGTAGACCAGATAATCTGCAGATCCCTTTGGATCTGAAGAGCCCATGTTCTACCCTCTCTAGTAAACATTCTTTCCCCAGGCAGATCTCCTCTCAGAGGTCAAACCAGTAGTTATCCATCCTTTTTGCTTGTGTGTAAGACATGAATAATTCATAGGTGGGCTTGCAAATTGGGAACAGGAGGACTCGTCAGCCCAGTCCCCACATGACTCGTGCTCATGTACCAGAACTTTTCCCAAGGACAAATTTTGTTTTCTTTGTTTGTTTTTTTTTTGAGACAGAGTCTCACTCCGTTGGCCAGGCTAGAGTGCCGTGGCGTCAGCCTAGCTCACAGCAACCTCAAACT
>VBSM01000483.1:30699639-30714351 GCA_008086735.1 Cheirogaleus medius
GGCTGGTCTTGAACTCCTGGCCTCAAGCAATCCTCCTACCTCAGCCTCCCAAAGAGCTGGAATTACAGGCGTGAGCCCCCATGCCTGACCTAATAAGCAATTTTTGATTATATATCTCACATTTATACAATTTTAGATCCTGTAATTCAACAGTCTCATTTGACAGCTAGGGAAACTAAGGCTCAGAGAGGTCAATGACTTTCCTAAGCCTCAGAGCATGCTCCACGGGGCAGGGATGAGAATCCAGTTTCCTGAACGCTGGCTGGGGATCTTTCTCCCGCCTCCTGTTGCCTCTATTTTGCCAAATGCTCTGCAAATTATGAGATGCCTGAAAATCCCTTTTTAAGAGACAGAGTCTCACTCTGTCACCCAGGCTGGAGTGCAGTGGTGTGATCATAGCTCACTGCTGCCTTGAACTGCTGGGCTCAAGCAATCCTCCTGCCTCAGCTCAAGTCACCATGTCTGGCTCTGAAAATACTTTTGGAGGATCATGGACAACTTTGTAAGTGAGAGGCTTTTGCTTTGTTTTTTTAAATATGCACTTAGGGACCCAGTGTAGTCAGAAGGGCAACCAAAGCCAATGTCCCTAGAAATGCCAGATCAAAAACATGCAATAAGGCTCTGACCTGTAGCAGTCCATCTTAAACCATACATTTTACAAACCCTGAAAAATAAAAGAAGAAAAATGCAAGACTCAAAAGAATATTCTTAGCCTCTCACTGTTTCATTATCTCTTTCATCACTAGATGTCCCCTGTGGTAATATTACTACATCCCCTCCGGAATGCTGCTCCCTGCACGTCCTTTCTGGAGTGATGGTAGAAGGAAGAGAGGGCAAGAGGTAGGCTGCCTCCCAGGGAGGAGGGGGGAGACAGGGCGAGTGTGGGGCTCCCTGGCTGGCAGAACCATCAGCTTAACGCAGAGGAATAGTCGCCACTGAGCCGAAGGGACCGGACTGGCTGTAATTAGAATGAGAGATTAACTGTGAAAGGAACATTGTCAAAACCCAATTTCCACCACGGGAAATGAGTGTGGCCCAGAATAGATGCAGAGCGTGATTAAACTGCAGGCCGGGCCTGGGGTGGGGGGCGGGTGAGTTTGTGCACATCCCAGCTGGGAGCTGCCCTGGCCCTGCCATCCATGGAGGGAGGGACTTTGCAGGTGATGCACGGAAACAGGATGGTGTGTTTTTTTTGGAGTGGGTTCCTACCTTAACCATCCAAAGCGATTTTAACTGCTCACTGCCAATTTTCTAGGGTACCATGGGAGCCACAGCTCAGGGCACCCCCTCTGCCAGCCCACACTTAACCATCAGCCAACTGACTCCATTCCTGCCCCCTAGGAACTCAGAGATTAATGGGAGGCACTACATGCTCATGCAGGAAATAAAAAATGATGCAAGGGCTCTGAGAGGTGTGGCTGCTGAGGGGAGTTGGGGGAGCTTCCCAGGAGGGCCTCACAGATTGGTGAGTTTATCTGAGGCGTAGGGGTAGGCATGCTAGGCAGAGGGCAGAAGGCAGAGGTCAGAGGGAGTGCCAGGCGCCAGGGACGGCCTACACAAGGTCTGGTGTGGCCAGAGAGCTGGGCGGGGGAGGCTGGCTGGAGAAGGGACTACAAAGTTAGGCTGCAGGTCAGACCCTGGGGGCTGCAGAGTTTGAATGGATTATTTGATCAGGAAGGTGGCCCTGGGGCAGAGAGGAGAGCAGGAGAGGGAGCTGGCAGGGAGAGCTGTTGGTGGAGTGTGTGGTCAGCCCTGCAAGTGGGCGGAAGCCCCAAGGCAGGGTCTGACCTGGTGTCCACAGGTGTTGGGGACCCCCTGGCTGGGGACGAAGCAGAGCAGGGCGGAGGCTGACTCTGAGTCTCCCAGCTTGGGTGATGACACAGGCACCTCTGAGGGAGCCGTGAGTTCTGTGCCAGCTGTGAGAGCCCGAGACTGCGTGCAAACCCAGCTGGGGTGCCCGGGCTGCTGTGGAAATGGAGGGGCGGGGCTCCCTCGGGCGTGGCAAGAGATCTGGGGAGCATTGGAGGCTGGCAAGCAGTTGATGCTCTCCTGATGGGTGGAGGCAGTCAAACCGCTCAGCCCTTTTAAAGGCTGTGTGTGTTATTTAACATCTCAGCTGCCCAACAGATCCTCACACTGGTGCAAGGTGCAATAAATGGCAACGAATAATCACACGTAGAGTATTAGCCATCTGCTCCATATGGCTGATGGGATGTCCTTTTACTAATTTCTAAGATTTCTATTTAACTGTAATCCAAACTTTTTAGCGTATGGAACCAAATATTGTGCCCAGTATATGCCCCGCCTCTGTGGAACAGAGACAAAAGTGGACGGTTTCTAGAGTCCTTCAGGACAGAGCTAGCTTGATTGCGGGGGCTGGTGCTTTTGGGGTGTCTCAGAGGCCCTGCAAAGACCTGTAAGCCTTCTGTATGGTCGGAGGAAGACAGAATAACATCCACGGAATTCCCAGCTGTCAGTTTTCAGGATGTGTGATCCATGGCTGGCGAAGCGATGGGTCTCCTGTAACTGGCAGATTAACTCAATCGGGGCCCTCCGTTCTACATCGTGCTTTGTTACACCACGTATTGTGTAGCTACACTGAAGATACTACGCTTTTATTGGTAAAAAAGTAAAATTTGAATACTGTTTGGAAGAAACTCAAGCTGTCGTAGGGGTGAGGGGAATCTTGCCCTTTCTCCAAAAATGTTTGATGCAAGATCAACTCACAATTAAGGCAGATTAATAAAAGAAAGGTTTATTTACCATGCGCATGGGGAGAATCACATAGTGATTCAATGAAGTTCATATCCCAGTGAAGTTCAGATATTTTTATACACGTCTTTTAGAGGGGAGGGGGGAAATGAGGAGTATAGGCAATAAGGCGTTGCTAGGATAGGGAAACAGGTTGACTTGTAAATTAACCTGAGAGACAGGTAATGATTTGGGCCAGGTCTGGCTGCATTCTTGATCTTCTTTCCTGCAATATATTGAGATAACAGGAAGAGGAAGGGAAGTCAGTTGCCCCCTTTGATCTTTTGACCAGGTCTGTCTGGTTTATGCAGATACAGAGAAAGCCCCTTCCTGTGTTTTTTGATTTCAAATGGTCTTTAATTCAAAATATTCTTATACCAAGGAGTCATATTGTGGGGTGACATTTCCTGAGGTCCTTGACCGTCGGCTGTCACAGCAACACAACATCATCACAGAAGACTTCTGTGACTAGAAGTAGGGCATTTCTTCCCACCAGGAAGCAATCTATCTTGCGGGGACCAGCGGGGCATCCTCTAATTTAATTCCAACGCCGTCGACCTGGAGATTGTGTAGATCCCACAGGTTGAGGGCTCAGTCCCCAAAACTGAGGGCCCCCGCAGACACCAGTTGCAAGTCCAGGCCTCCAAAGCTTCTGACCGACTGGCTGCAAGGTGGGGTTCCCACGACCCCCTCTTTGGATCTGACTAATTTGCTGGAGAGGCTCACAGAACTCCGGGAAACACACTTCCGGGTTTATTATAAAGCATATTACAAAGATGAGGAGATGCACAAGGCGGGGTTTGGGGAAAGGAGTGTGGAGTGTCCATGCCCTCCTTGGGCCACACAGGACCCTCCAACTGTCCAGCTGTCTGGAAGCTGGACGACCCTGTCCTTTTGTTTTATGGAGGCTTCATTATGTAGGCATGATTGACTAAACCACTGGCCATTGGTGATCGACTTAACCTTCAGCCTCCCTGCTTCCCTGGAGCAGGGGTGGGGTTGAAAAATCCCAATCCTCTAGTCCTGCCTTGGTCTTCCTGGTAATCGGCCTCATCCTGAAGCCACCAGTCAATCATTAGCATACAAACACCCAGCACTTTGGAGATTCCAAGGATTTTAGGATAACAGGCATTCTGGTATGTTCTGACTGATTATAGAAGGAGAGATGACTTCATCCATGTTGGCTACCTACCCAGGAACAGAGGGCAAGGCTGAGAGAATGGCCTAACAAACTTGGTCTGTAGAAAGAGAGAAAAAGAGAAAGAAAGTGGAAGGCCTGTAATCCAGGGTCCTTGTGGGGAGGGAGGGCTTAGAGCATGAACTCACTTCTTATGCTCTTTTTGTTTGTTTGTTTATACTGATAAAAGTAGCATTTTATTGTTTTGCTGTCAGTCAACAGAAAAAGAACCCTAACTCTATAAAATAATTTAAAGAGGATTAACCATGGCACTGAGAGCCATGCCTAAGAAGCCTTGAGCAAGTTGTCTCCCTGTGGTTAGGTTACAATTTGGATTTATACATTTGAGGGAGACAGGAATTACACATAAAGTTATAAATCAATATTTGGAAGGAGCACATTGATCTGGCCGGAAAAGGCAGGACATCTTGAAGGGGGGAGGCTTACAGGTTATAGGTGGGTTTAAAGATTCTGTGATTTGTAATTGGTTAAAGACATGAAGCTTTGCCTAAAAGGCTTGGAATGTTTTATTTAAGATAAGGATGTTTGTTAATCAGAGACAAAGCCATCTAGATTCCAGTGATCTGTTAAGTAAATTGATGGCCAGCACTTGTGGTTAACTTTTGTCTTACATGGCCTTAGACTTGTTAATTATTTAATATCTTATTGGTACAAAGAGTAACTCCAAAAGGGACAGATAGGGTGTAACTAGGCACGCCTGCCCTCCTTTCTCCTCATGGCCAGCAACTCTACTTTAAGGTTTTTCTTTATTTCTGTCTTTTTTTTTTATGACCAAATATAAAGCATGTAAAAACAAGATTTTTTCTTTTTTTGAGACAGAGTCTTGCTCTGTCACTCGGGCTAGAGTTCGTGGTATCACCCTAGCTCACAGCAACCTCAAACTCCTGGGCTCAAGTGATCCTCCTGCCTCAGCCTCCCAAGTAGCTGGGACTACAGGCGCATTCCTGCATGCCTGGCTAATTTTTTCTGTTTTTAGTGGAGACGGTTCTCACTCTCACTCAGGCTGGTCTTGAACTCCTGACCTCAAGCAATCCTCCCGCCTCAGCATCTCAGAATGTTAGGATTACAGGCATGAGCCACCGCACCTAGCCTAACTTTAAGGTTTTTCTAGGGGGTACCCTTGGCCAAGAGGAGATCCATTCACTCAGCTGGGGGCGGGAGTGGTAGTGTTAAGATTTTACTTTAGTTTAAATGCCCATGAATATAACACTTGACACTTACTGAATATTTATAATTATTTTTATTTTTTGAGGCAATTTTTATTTAAAAATTTTTTCCAGCTTTATTGAGGTATGATTAACGAATAAAAATTGCATGTATGTAGGGTACACAACGTGATGTTCTGTTATGTACACATTGTGAATTGATTACCACAATCAAGCTAATTAACATATCCATACTTTGCATAGCCACCGTGCCCGTGTGGAGAACACTCAGCATGGTGACTGTAGTTAATAATAATGCGTTGTATACTTGAGATTTGCTAAGAGAATAGATCACAGGTATTCTTATGTTCTTCTCATATGTTCTTTACTCGGGACAGCCCTGAAGGAGATTTGAACACCAGGGAAAATGTGGCCACACTGTCCCTAACAGAGCCCACGTCTATTAGATTTCCTATATTTTAAAATATTTTTTTCTATAAAGATGTATACCTCATACTGCCTAGAAACACAAAGAATCCTTTCACTTGAAAACGTTAACTATTTAGCTACCTATTCTTTTTCATTCTTATCATTGTCTACCTGAGATCCCCAACCCCTGGGCCTTGGCCTGGTACCGGTCCTGTTAGGAATCAGACCTCGAATCACCCCCTGAGCTCCGCTTCCCACACCCCACCCCCCACCCCTCTGTGGAAAAATTGTCTTCTTAAAACCAGCTCCTGATGCCAAAGAGGTTGGGGACCGGTGGCCACTGTTGCAATAACGAATGTG
Organism: Cheirogaleus medius; assembly: GCA_008086735.1. Lineage (NCBI taxonomy): Eukaryota > Metazoa > Chordata > Mammalia > Primates > Cheirogaleidae > Cheirogaleus > Cheirogaleus medius. The sequence continues at coordinate 30,705,523 of VBSM01000483.1, forward strand.
TGTCTTTGTTCTTTTTATTCTTACACGCTTTTCCATGCATTGACCGAGTCGATATATTTATTATTTTAATGGCTCTATATTCTTTCAAGTGAATGTATGACAATAGCCCAAAGGTTGGCCATTTGGATTGTTAATATTTTTTTGCCATTATGAAAAGCATAATGTGAAGCAAATTTAAAGTTGGACTTGTTCCCTTTTTGAGGCAGTGGTAACTCTATTCTTTTAAAAACTATTTTAATATGCTTTGTTTTTTATTACCAAATAGAACATGTTTTTATTGTAGAAGTTGTAGAAAATATAAGCTACTTGGCATGTTTATTTATGACCTACCTGGGCATAATTACAGACTCATCTTTTATTTTCCGGGTCACTGTTTGAGACTTTGTTCACAGCAGTTGAAGTTTCCTTTTCCCTCACTCGTTTAATGATCCCGGGGGTCCGGAAGGTGGATCCTTACTCCAAGTGAAGACGCAGAGGATGCTGGAAGGTCTCCGGGTCTGGCTCACCTGCTGTCTTTGCTCTCTCACCAGCTACCGTGTCACTGTAGAAAATTGGTTTGGAGCTTAGTGCACCAAATTCCCACACAAGTCATGGTGATACGACTGGGCTTCCAAACTAGTAGGGTTTTTTTTTGTTTTTTAAAGCTTACACTCATAAACTTAGCCATTGCTTCCAAAAGACTCCCGCTCTACAAAAGAATAGAAAAATGAGCTAAGTGTGGTGGTGCGTACCTGTAGTCCCAGCTACTTGAGGCAGGAGGATCACTTGAGCCCAGGAGTTTGAGGTTGCTGCGATCACACCACTGTACTCTAGCCTGGGTGACAGAGTGAGACTCTGCCCCCCCCCCAAAGGAGCCCTAGTGACCCCTGTGCAGATTTTCCTTTTCTCCCACCCCACACCTCAGAGCTTCTTACGCCTTTAAACTTGCCCTAAACCTCACCACTTCCCAGTTACTCAGCTGGAGCTGGGTAAGGGAGCCAATTCTAACCCATGAGACATCAAAGAAAGTTTTCTGTGGAGATTTCTGGGGAAGTTTTTCTTTCTTGATAAAAAGAGGACAGGACATACAATCTTTCTTTCCCCATCGTCCTACCTTAAACATAGACATGACATTTGGAGCTGCAGTAGCCATTTTGTGACCGTGAGGTGATAGGCATGAGATCACAGAGAGAGTTTCAGAGAGCCATGGAACCCATATAAATAACAACATATATTCCAACTCCTTGTTATGTTTAAGACGCTCCAAGGTGGGTCTTCTGTTAATTGCGGCTGAACCCATTCCTAACTGATATTTTTATTATTAGAAGCATGGTTGCAATAAACAACTTATGGTGAAATCTTTGCATACATTCTTAATTTTTTTATAGGATAAATTCACATAACAGAAATTGGGGGATGTTATGGGCTGAATTGTGTCCCCACCATATTTACATGTTGAAGTCCTAACCCCCAGCACTTCAGAATGTAACCATATTTGGAGATAAACTCTTAAAGAGGTAACAAAGTTAAAATGAAGTGTCTATTGTGGCCCTAATCCAACATGGCTGTTGTCCTTTTAAGAAGAGGAAGTGTAGACAAACGTGCACATACACAGAGGAAAGACACGGTGAAACGGTGGTCATCTACAAGCCAGGGAGAGGCCACAGAAGAAAGTAGCCCTTCCCATACCTCGACCTCAGACTTCCAGCCTCCAGAACTGTGAGAAAGCAAATGTCTGTTGTTTAAGCCACCCAGCCTGCAGTGCTTTTTTTAATGACAGCCCTAGCAAACTAATACAGGGGACCAAAAATATTTTTCTTATCTGTAAAATAAGAATAATCATGTTATAAAGAAGTTAGGTGGATTAAGTGAAATGATGCATACAGAACACTCAGATTGATGTCTGATGTGCAGTAAGCATTTAGTAAATGATGGCTATTATTATCAGGAAGCTTGACAGCCGAATTTCCGGATAGATTTCTCCTGTAAACTCTGCAGGGAATTAACTGAAGACCTTATTGGTCTCCAAGACAACCGCTGAGCTGCAGGTCTCTGTAATGTTATTTTAGCAGAGACGGTGCTGTGTGATCATCAAACCGTTTTCCCTCCCTGTGGACACACAGTCTCTCCGTCTTGCAGCTTGGTGGTGCCACAGGAGTAGTTCTCCCCAGTGGAATGAGAGTGGAAGTGGAATGTCATTTCCAGTCTGTGGCTGTTTAGATCAGGTGTCTTCTCTGCTTTCTGTCTTTCCTGGTCACAGGACTAGAAGGAACGAACTCCAGGATGGTGGAATCACAGAAAGGAAGGAGACCCTGAGTTACCTTTTGGAGGAGTGCATGCCGAGAACCGCCTGACCTGCAAGAAATAACCCTTGGTTGAATTAAGCCATTGAGATTTCAGGACTTATCCTTAGGGCAGTCATCTTTACTTACTGACTAATACAATCAGATGTTCTCCTTTATTAACACATGACAACAACAACACTATTACTAATAAGTGAGGTATTCAAGGTGAGAGTAGGGTGCAGATTAACAGCTAGATTTCAATCCGTTAGCTGGAAATTGATATGGTTTGAGGCCAAATAAGAAGAAGCCATGCAGTTGTTATTATTAATATTGTCAGGGGTAGAACGCTTGATTTCCTTGAGCTTCTCTTCTTTAGGGCAAAGAGCTAGCTTATAATCACCTGTGCAGGACGGACAGGTGGATTCCGTAGTCACCTTTGTGTATTAGTCCCGTCTAAGGCCTAGTCCTGTGATGTTGGGTTTGATTATTGGTGCTGGTACAACTCACGTCTGTGAACAGAGGTGCGATGTGCTCAGTACTGTGCTGAGGTCGCAGGGTGGGCTGAAGCTCATCTGCATTCTCAGGGCAGGGAGGGGCTGATGACCCGGGACCGGGTCTGACCTCTCTCCACTCTCGTTCTCCTTGGAGTCTTCCTGTGACAATTATGATCCTTCTTGGAGATGAAAAACCAAAACATTGGGTGTTATATGCATACAATAAAATATTATTCATCCTTAGAAAACGGCGAATACTGACACATGCTACAACGTGGATGAACTCTGGAAACTTCCTACTAAGTGACATAAGCCAGTCACAAGAGGGTGACCACTGTATGATTCCACTTCCATGAGGCTCCTAGAACAGTCAAATTCATAAAGACAAAAACCAGAACAGTGGTCGCCAGGGGCCGGGGGAGGCGGAATGGGGAGTTCGTGTTTAACGGGGACAGAGTTTCACTTGGGAAGACGAAAAAGTTCTGGAGGTGGATAGTGGTGGTGGTTGCACAACAATGCGAATGTGCTTAGTGCCACAGAACTGTACACTTAATAATGGTTGAAACGGTAAATTTTATGTTAAGTACATTCGACCACAATAAAAACATTTTTTAAAGCCCGAAACATTTGCACGGCATCTTTGGCATGGAGGCAGGTGACCTGGAGGGTTAGAGGACACGGCAAGTGGCACAGAGAAATGCGATGGTCCTGCCATGGAGTGCTCTGCAGTGGGGGAGAGAAGGATTCGACAATAACTGGAAACATGCAAAACCAGGAGAGAAAGAGGGAAGCAGCGTGGGAACTCGGGAGGGAGCCGTCAGGGTGTCTGAGGGCTCGGGAGGAAGAAGAGCCAGTCGCCCTGGGCGCCGTGGTCTGGTGGGATCTTGAGTTTTGAAAGGTGGTCTTGGGGACTGAGGCAGAGCTGGTGTGCCGGGGCCCCGCGCAGAGTGCCCGCTGGGGGCGGCGGGGGAGGCCTGGGAAGACCAGCCAGGCAGAGGGGACGGTTCCTCTCGGGAGCGGAGGGAGCTGGGGCAGAAGCCAGACCAGTGCTGTAGATGGTGGGAGTCCTTAGACTTTCCTTTTTTTTATTCAAATAAACTTTTTAAATTTTAGGATAGTTTTAGATTCACCAAAACGTTGCAAAGATAATACAGAAATAATCCCATATACTTGTAACCCAGTTTCCCCTAAAGTTAAGATCTTACATTACCGTAGCACATCTGTCACGGCTAATGGGCTGACACTGATACATTATTAACTGACGCCCAGACTGCATTAATATTTCATTAGTTTTCCCCTAATGTCCTTTTTCTCTTCCAGGATTCCATGCAGAATACCCACCCAAATTGCACACTCAGCCTCTCCTAGTATCATAATTAATATGCTAGCACGGCACATTCGTAATGAATGAACCAACATTTATACCAGGGGTCCTCAAACTTTTTAACAAGGGGCCAGTTCACTGTCCCTCAGACCGTTGGAGAGTGCGCACTGTGGGCCCGGGACGAGTCGGCTGCTAAGCAGGACAGGCAGAGGCGGCAAAAACACCCGGCAGGCCGGATACATGTCCTCGGCAGGCCGCATGTGGCCCCTGGGCCGTAGTTTGAGGACGCCTGATTTATACATTATCATTAACTACGGTCCATGCTGAGTTCAGCTTTCCTTCATTTGTACCTCATGTCCCAACCGGGACCCCACATTTCATTTAGTCGTCACGTTTCCTTTGGCTCCTCTCGGTCACACAGTTTCTCAGACTTTCCTTGCTTTTGATGGCCCAGACGATTTTGAGGAGTGCTGTCAGGTGTTTTGTGGCATGGTCCTTCGTTTGGATTTGTCTGATATTTGTCTCACGGGTAGGCTGGGGTTGTGGGTTTTGAAGGAAGACCGCAGGGGCTGAGTGCCCTCCCCCCTCGCGGTAGGGCACGTACTATGGAGTTGCCTTATCTCTGTTGGTGTCGTCCTTGATCTCCTGGCCGGGGCCTGTTGGTCAGGGCTCTGCATGTAAAATTATTTTTCCTCTGCTTCCCATACTCTTCAGAAGTGAGCACTGGATGGTGTCGAGTGAGGAGAGTGGCCTGAAGAAAGTGGTATTTTGGAATGAAAAGCCTGCCCGTGGCTGTTGTGCTGGGCGGGGACATCTCAGCCCGGAGCCGCGCTCACGCTGGTCTAGAGGCTTCACATGATCGCTGCGTCTGAGCCTCACGCTGTCGCCCCCGGACCGATGAGGCACCGGGAGGTTAAATCAGTCGTTAAAGGTCACACAACCAGCCAGTGATCACTCAGGTTCTGAGCCTGAGGAGTGTGGCTCCCAAGTCTGTGCTGTCACCATGTCTTCCTGGTGACGAATTATTAATAGCACAAGGAATTTAGACTGTGGTTGAGCATCGGGATCTAAATTTGAAGTCCCATTCCCCAGTCCCACCTCCAGAGATTCTGCTTCAGCAGGTGTGCGGCAAGGCCCGGCCCTCGGCGGCTGAGCAAGTCCCTTGGGAGAGTCACGGGGCCCAGTCTGTGTGTCCACTTGATGCAGGAACGGAGGCCGAGAGACCATTCAGCAAGTGCTAGCGACTGTGTGGCCATCAGGCCACCGAGGCCTGGCCCAGAGGGTCAGCGTGACAGGAGAGGATGAACGGAGAGGTGGTGTGTGGGCTCAGTCGCTGACAGCCTGTGGGGATGGGCAAGAAGCAAGTGGCGCTTGGCCACAACAGTGCCCGGGACAGACGTGCGAAACCCTGACGGGCGAGGGCCTCGGGGTGGGGGAATGAGGAGTGGAGCTTCCAGCTGGATGCTGAAGCAACCTGGAGGGGAGACTTGGGAGGAAATACTGAGCAGAATGGTGGACGAGCCCTGCAAGGGCTCACAAAGGTTCGGCAGGCACCAAAGATGTCCCAAGTAGGTGAGTTTTCTGTGTGACAGCAGCAGGCCAAGGGGCTGGGCATTGGAAAATACCCCCATCTATCTAGACAAGGGAGGAGGACAAAAGCTGGTGCAGGAATTCCGGTCTCAGTTCACCTCTCCCTCAAAACACGAACTGAATCCAACTCCCCCACCGTTTACCGCATAGGTGGAACCATCGTTGGTGGGGCGAAGGCAAAAGGCAAAAGGCAGTAGCAGACTTGGAAAGTGTTCATAGGAACGAGGAAAATTTCCCTGAGTCCCATGAGTGGTGTCCCATCACCGGGGTGACCTGCAGTGCCCTCTGGGAGGCTGGGTGTGGCTCCCCCCATCTGGAATCACTAACTCAGAGAAGCTGCACAGGTAGCTGCACAGAAGGTGGCCTTGACAAGGGGTGTCTGAAGCTACTTCTCTGCCCTGGGTCTTGGGGTGGGCCCTGCAGCAGCACTGGGGTTCTGAGTGGCTCTGCTCTGGAGCCATCTCCTTGCCTAGCACGCAGCCCGCACCTGCCGGGCCAAGCCCGAGCCAGGACTCGCCTGGGCACCACCTCCTCACTGCCCTGGAATAACCTTCCCCTGTTCCCAGGGCCCGCCCTGCCCTGCTGGGGAGGGAGGTTAAAAGAAGCTAGCTTGGGTTGAGCCAGGCTGTCCTTGCTTCTGGAAAATTCTGTCATTAAAGAAGAGAACAAAATCCCAACCCATAAATTTCATCCCCTTTTGTTGTGACCGATTTAGGTCAGTTGTAGAACTATTAAGAGTTCGACAACTATTTAGCAGTAAAGGGATTCCACAAAAAGCTCGAATAGGTTGTCAGTTGGTTTCCCCTAATATTCAGGTTCCAAACTGTTAGTATCAGCACCCTTTTTAAAAATAATTTATCTCAAAAATACAGAAAATTAGAACATTGTAAAGAATATCACTCTTCACAATAAGCAGCTTAACGAAAACTTCTCATTTTGACATATTTGATTCAGATGTTTAAGAAAGAAAATATTGCAGGTACCTTCTGCGCCCTACATGCCTCTGCATTCTTCCCCAAAGCCAACCAGTATTCTCAATTCTAGTACATTATTTCTGGGATAATGCATAAACTTTTAAAATTACTATTTTCCTGTATTCATGTCCTGCCACAAGTGTTAACAAGGCCAGTAGAGCAAACTGATTTCTTTCCTTCCTTTCTTCACTCCTCCCTCCCTCCCTTTCTTCCTTCTTTCTTTTTATAGTGAGAACATTTAAGATCTACTCTCTTAGCAATTTCAAGTGTACAAGACAGTATTATTAACCATAGTCACCGTGCTGTACATTTAAGTCCCAGAACTTACTCGTGTTATGATTAGTATCGTCACTGTGATTTGGTTTTGTTTAGATTTGAAGGTACAGAGTAGCAGAAAATTGGTTCCTGAGGGCAAACAAGTGTTTTTTGAGAGTTTGCCCTGAAGCAGAGACAAGTATGTCTTGCCTATTCTACCAGTAAACATCTGTTGAGCACCTGCTGTGTGCTGGACACACAGTGGTAACAAAAACAGACCTAATCCTGGATCTCTTAGTATTTTGCACCCAGAGGGAAAGGTGGCTATTATTGAAATAATCACATAAATAAATGTATGTAATTACATCCCTTCACAGATTGAGACAAGAACTCTGAATGAATGCAAGGGACACAGTTTTATGAAAAGACCCTAGCTCAGACTAGTGGTACCTTGAGTGGTACCCAGGATACCTGGGAGAAAACAGAAAACTAAACAATAGGACATTTTTAAAATTAGTGATGCTCCATATTGTAAATGTAGTTAGGACCTATGCAAATGTGCTGGGGATAGAGAAATGACAGGAATCTTAATTATGCTCATATTTAAAAGGTAACTACATTTGCAATAGGATGGAAATAAACACTATTTAAGGGCTCACAAACTGAAACTTTGAAATAACCCACTATTCTCTAAGCACAAAGTCATCTGCCTAGGGCGCTGCCAGTTGATGTCACCCCCACTTATTTCTGAACTGGGGGCCGGTGACATGTGCTGAATATGGCCCCGCTCTGTGACAGCCAGGCAGGCACAGAAGCAAAAGGAAGAGTCAGTGACAGCCGGAGCACTGACTGCTACCCAGGAAAAAGGTTGGGACAACGTCCTCCCTCAAGGTTTTCAGGGAGAGTGTAGGCAGCTGGCCGAAGTCACAGGTAACTTTTCACCAACTGCTAAAGGCAGCCACACAGGCAGGGGGGCCTGGGAGGTGAGCCTCTGAGTTTTCATTATCTACTGTGCAAGGCAAGCTTTGCCTCACCAAGGCGGGGGATTCCTGAACCGGAGAAGTGGAGGTGCTATGCAGACAACAAAATAACAGATACACAACTTCCTTTCCAACTTCTCAGAAAGTTGGGGAGGCAGAAAATCTCTTTTACAGTAGTAAACAGACTCTATGGACTTGGGCCCAGATTTGATAGTTGTTCAAATAGTTTTTCCTGTTTTAGAGAATCCTCTCCTAATAGATGCTCAGTACTGTAGGTGGCTACCGTGGGTGTTCGCAGTGACTTGCTGGCATTCCCCTTTCCTTGGGGGAGTGTGTTGAACCCCAGAGCCCCCCAGGCCTGCTGGGATCTGATGGGGTTGGGGTGGTATCTGGTGCTCACAGACCACACAGGGGTGTGCCGAGTAGACTCTTTCAGGGCAGGGGCTGTTCAGGGCTTGCAAACCGTCTTGGAGAATTCTCGTGGGATTTCCTTGCAGCGCATGAAGTTGTTCTTTTTCCTTTCTCTTGTTTAAAGTCCCTTCAGATTCACTGTAGTCAAAGTCTTTACAAGTGGAGAATGTTAAGCTGCTCAATGGTGTGTATTTCTCAGGTTTCTGGGCGGGGCCTCCAGCTAGGAGGAGCTCAGCCCGGGCCCCTCCCACGTTAGGCAACTCCTGCAGAAGTTGACACTGGATCACACAGACTCCCAAACCTTTCCTGAAGGCCAAAGGGGAGTGGAGGGTATAGCCAGAGGGAAGACCAACATTTCTTTGAACTCAAGTTTCACTTTTCAAATCCACCCCGATTCTGATATTGCCCCAAAGTCTGTGTGTCACAAGCCACTTGCAGAGCCTGGGTATTTTATTTGTGGCTGGAGTACCGCCATGTAAAAGTTGCCAGTAATTTCTTCACCAGGTAGAGGCTCTAAACGCCTTGGAAAGACTTCTT
>VBSM01000483.1:30734314-30757322 GCA_008086735.1 Cheirogaleus medius
GCAACAGAGTGAGATTCTGTCTCAAAAAATAAATAAATAAAATAATAGCAATGCATTGTTAGACTTATAGCATACATAGAAATAAAACATATAACAGTGATAATCCAAAGGACAGGAAGGGGAAAATGAAAGTACATTATTGTAAGTTTCTTACATTATACAGGAAGCGATATAACACTATTGTAAACATTAGAACAATCACTTAAAAAACCCCAAAGATGTGTAAGAAATAACCAAAAGAGGAGACAAAGTACTAAAAAAATACTAAGTTAATCCAGAAGAATGAAAAAAGAAAAAACAAAGAACAGACGGAACAAACAGAAAGCAAGTATTAAGATGACAGACTATCCCATTTGAGAGCCCTAAGCGTAAAGAGGAAAGATGAAAATTAGTGTTTCTCTCTCCACATCACAGAATACTTTATAACAGCAGATATCTATAAAATAAAAATGCAGCTTTCTCTTACTGCCCACTTTCTCCGTTACTGCCCTGCTAAGTAAAAAACAAAATGCGGTCCATTTCAGACAAATCTTAATTTAAAAAAGTAAAAAAGGCAATAGTTTACACTATTGAGTACTTTATAATTTGCAGAGGACACTTCTTGCATATGATGTCCCGTAATCTTCAAAAATCCTTAGGCTGGGAGAGGCTGAATTAACATTTGTTGAATGTGTCCTAAATGAGCCAGTGTGGTGCACTGGGGACAGGAGCTTGGAGCCTCCTCCCCTCCTGGGGTTGGATTCCTGGAGACACTTTTCCCGGGCATGGGAGGGCTGTCACAAACCCTATGATGCGTATATCCTTGTACAAAGGAGCTTGTCTAAATAGCAAACAAAAACATCCAGATGGGTGAAGACAGCAACCACAGGAGAAGGAGAAAGCTTTTTTCCTGCTTTTTAGAAAAGGGGGCCTGCATTTGTATATATTTTACTGGGATGGGCAAAATATGTAGTCAGCTCTGAACTCACAAATGCTGTCTTCTTTATCCATGTCTCAATTAAAGCTATTTTACAAGAGTAAGAGGATCTTAAAGCTCTAAAAAGTTAAACACAGCCGATCACTGCTGGAATTAAAACTTGGACTCAGGTCTTCTAAGTTCAAATGATCTTCCCACCTCACCTCTCCTGCTAAGAAAAATATACACCAGAACATTGCATAGTAAGTAGATTTAATTAAGAAACAATTTTTAACTTAATTTTTGTTCTATATTCAAGGGACAGAGAAATATGATCCTTCTGACTTAAGGAAGTATTTGTATTTCTTAAGAGGATTCAAGTAGACTGATTTTATTTATATTATTATGAAGTTTTTTTTAAAATTAAAAAAAAATAGTTTGCTTGAGACCTTCCAGACCACGTCATAGATGCACCTGACTCAAAGTAAACTGACTTATCGGATTGTTTGCCCAGCATACTTGGAATGCACGCCTTGTTTCTCTCTTTGTGCCATGTATGCAACGTCTAAAGGTATATGACGGTGTTTACTTATTGCAGGAAAAAGTCTAAGCCAGCCCCTGCATTGCCCCACATGAAACGAAACCGAAGAGATTGCTAATTCTTATGAATCAATCTCTGTTTTTAAGTTTTTTAGAGACAAACATAATGATTCCGATATTAAGAGGTTGGTAGGTTATTCAAGACCTACGAGAATGACAACCATCCTGTTCTTTTGAAGGCTTAAGTGGCAAAAACAACTTTTGGGGTTTTGTTTTGTTTTTTACTTAGAAAATTTGGCTAATACTTTCCTTAAAGTGAACAGTCTTAAAGATCAAAAAATACCTATAGAATGCATCAAAGATTACAAAGGACTTTAAAAGCAACCGTGTGATTCCTAATTTATGGATGGGTCTGAAGCTCAGGTGAGAATGTCACATGGCAAGGCAGGCCAGGACTCTCATTCTTAGCACGATGCTCATATCACAATGATCCACCTTTTTCTAGAGGTACCATGACAGGCGGAGGGCTCGGGCTAGATCACCACCTTAGAAAAGGGCATACCCCGAGACTTCTAGTCATTTGCTTTCTGTGACCCTACTTCATTTCGGGCTAATACCCAGAACACTGGGTGGGCCACTCTATGGCTCTAGGGAGAGAAGGGTCATAGCTGATGTAGTTGAAGAGATACCCAAATTACACAGTCCTCTCGCACAGGTGGGTCTTTGGGCAAGTCGGGTACAAGGTGTGAGGTAGCTTGGGCTCTCTGGAAAAGCACAGAGATGGCAAGTACTTTTAGGGTCGGGCAGGAAGTGTGGATTTACCATCCCTGTGTGCTCTGCCTGCTGGCCTGGCTTCTAGAAATGAACCTCTTCCTGAGCACTGCTAAAATTCTACTGTAGGGTTATGTAAAAAGTTGGATCATACAGCACAGACACAAATTGTCTGTTTTTGTTGGAAGGGCTAGAGGACTGCTGGTTGTCTTGGTAACCTGACAGCTCTCCAGGACAAGGCTCCAAATAAATAGGGGGCGAGGACACCAAGGCCAAGCCCTTCCCCGACAGCTTTCTTATCAAAACACAGAGGTGCTGAGGCCATATTCAGGAAGCCTTCGCAACCCTTAACATGAGACCAAATCATGGATCCGGTGTGATTTGCCTGAGCAGAAGAACACACCGACCGTCCTTGTTTCCTAGTCACACAGTTCCATTTGGGTGAATCCAGAAGAAAGTGCATAGAAGCTTATCCTCCTTGTCCAGTTAACTTGCTGCCTCCTTGAAAAGCATGATTTTAAAAATCATAGGAGATGGTGTTTTTACCATTTGCTATTAAACCTCTAATTTGAGTCTCCTCGACATATTAATCTAGGCAGCACTACCAATTCATTAGAGTTGGCATAAAAGAGGAAATCTATTTGTCATTCTCATTAAAATCTGTTTTACTGTGAAATGGTGGAAAGGGCACTAAACTTGATGTCCAGTGACCTGAATTTAAATCTAGACTCTGCCATGACCTAGGGCAAGTTGCTAAATTTCTCTCTGTTCTTCAATTTGCGTCTTCTTTAAATAAAGCAGTTGGAGGAGAGAAACCCTAAAATGCCTTCCAGCATCTGTGATTATGTTATTCTCCGATAATGTATTATTTTGGGGGGGGGGTTGAAAATAAGGTGGTGACCTTAATACTGGAAAGTTACCAAGCACCGATCACTCCTATTACATTTTCCATGCATATATGTATAAAATGAGCCTTGTACATGGATCGACTCTTTGCAGTGGGAGCTGTGTTGCATTGCCCAGACCTCCGTATCTGAGGGAAGGACTCATCCCCCAGCTGCTGGGCGTGTTGCCTGCAAACAGCCCTCCAGTGTCAGTCCCTCCCAGGGAATTGCTCTCTGCTGGAGGAAGGCACATTGCTTGAGACATGCCGCTTTCCTAGGGTCAGTCTGTATCCAAAAATGAATCCACGTGGTGGTGAAGACCTGGTCCCCTCACCCAACTCAGGGCAACTCTGAAAGGCTCAACTAGCTTCGGAGCTCCTCATGGGGTTGGCTGAGGCCTTTGATGAGACTAAACTGCGTCCCAGCTTCTGCCTCGGTCCACATTTGCTTCTTTGCCTTCCCGGACAGGAGTTGATCCTGAGAGCAACCCCTAATAGAAACCCTGCCTGCTAATCTCCACTCAGAGTCTGCTTCCCAGGAAACCCACTTGCATCTCTCATTCCGCCCTCCCAATGGCATTAGGAGGTAAATAAATATATTCGGAGGCTTGCGGAGGGTACGTTTCCATGGTCATCCCACTATTAATAGAAAATGATAGAGCCAGGATTTAAACCCAGGCATTCCCAAACTTCTATAAATATTCTGCCTCCTTGATTTTTCATTCATTTCTCAGATTTTATGCACGTTTACTCAAGCGTACACTTGAAAATCTTTGCTTAAGTGTATGCCTATTTTCCACATACGGTTTTCTGTTAGCCTACAAAGGTGAAGGCAAGTATTGGGAATAGACCCAACACAATGACTTTCTAAATAAGCCACTCCAAAGTTAGGAACCTAAGAAACATCCAGCAGTCCTAAACCCAGCCTGTTCCAAATTCTTTATTTTTAAAAATTTTTATTATTGTTTTACCATTTTTTAATAAGCTACAGCCCCTTCCAAATTCTTATGAAAATAGAGATGAAGACAAAACGAGAATGTTGTTTGACGTGCTGCAGGTGAAAAAAAATGAGGACAGTAAAGCCCCCAACACAACCCCCCACCCCGTGGGGTTCTGCAGGCAGAGAGGCGGCTGTTTACACACCTCCGTTAGCATCTGCAGTTCCCACCTCTGCTGGGGCAGTGGACAAGCGTGGGACCGTAGCATTCCCGGGTTGTCCTCTGTGCTTCCAGCAACCTCTCTTCCACCTTGCCAACCTGCGCTGAGGTTCTCTGGCACTTTCAGAGACCTCTGAGTGACATTTCCTGTTCTAAGGAGGCATAAATCTCATTCCAGGGAAGCCCAGCAGGGGAGGCTGTATAGACCGACAGCTGGCATAGTGACAGCAGATGAGGTTTAGACCCAGCCTGGCTGCCACAGCTCAGTGATTTTAGGAAACTACAGATCTTACCCTGCTTCCGCTTTCTCATCAGTGAAATGAGGATGACAACATTTGTTCGTCCTGCATATAAAGCAGTTGTTAAAAACAGATGTGATCATGGCAATGGCATTGGTTAGCGGTTACAAGTGCCGTATATTTTCCAAAACACATTGTTACATCTTCTAGAAACAGAAATGGAGAATCGTGATTACTGATCAGTTCATTTTGAGTTAAAAAATGTTTCATACTTTTTTCTTTCTTCCAACGGATTATTTCAAATCTCACCTATATCACTAAATGGCTTCATGTTTTTCTTTCTTATGTGAAGTCTTGCTGTGGATAGATTCGCTCAATAGTTACCTAATCCCTGGGCCAAAGGTCTAAGGTTGAGGTCGGTGGAATAAATTTCGCTTGCAAACAAAATTCATTTCAACTCACATGGTCTTACTGCTGTGTTTTAAATTTGAATTAGCTAACAATGAAAATTAAGATTTCCAGATTTATTCAAAATATCAGAATATCTGCCCTCATTCCCACGTGGTAACAACTGTCCGATCCAGAATAGCAGCTGCCCCCTTCGATCGGAAACATGAGCTTGAGTTTGCCACAGTCACCACCATTCCCTATTGCAGCCTCTCACTGAGGCCAGGTGTCAGCTGCAGCTTATCGTCTACACTTGCAAGTCCATTCTGCTCTCTCAGATTGTCTGGAACCTCAAAGTCTTTTGAATCTATCATCTCGTTTTCAAAAGTGCCAGATTAATGTCCTGGCTGAGGGACCCAAAGGCATATGTTTTTAGGTGGCATGGACTTGTGGTAACCCCAGCGCTCTTAACTGTTTGAGTTGGTTCAGGCACTAGGATCCAATGGGCCTGAAGGACAAATAGGCTATCTGCAGACTTTAAGACTCAGCTTTGAGACATGCTCATAGACTTGTACGTATTGGTTGTGTCTATGAGTTGACAGTGCCCTAAAGCGTTCACCATCTGAATGTCTTTGGGGCCGGTGCTACCTTGGGAGAGTCTCCCCCGTCTTGCTCTGCTTCCTTATTCCTATTACCATGGGTCATAATTAGCACCCTCATGTTATCCCTGGAATATTGCATCAGTGGTCTTTTTGTATCATCTTTTTCTGCTCCAATTCATCTGCTTTACTGGAACCAAGTTAATTTCTAACAAAACAAGTATAAAATATAATTTACTCTCTCTTTCAGTTATAAACCCCTGTTGTTTCCTCCTTCCTAGAGGATAAAGTCCAAGCTCTTTATGAGAGACCTTCCCCCATCTAACCCTACAGCACAGCTCTGTCCCCATCCTCTGCCATGGCCCGGGTCCCTCCCAGTCCTGCGTGTGCACGTGGCCTCCGGGCAGGACAGGTTTGCGCCTTCCCTCACGTCAGACTGGAACACGCTACCGTGGTCCTCAGACCTTGGGCTTCAAAGACCAGTACGTTTTTGGTTTTTTTTTTCCCACTTTTTTTTTATTTCAGCATATTATGGGGGTACAAATATTACAGTTATGTATATTGCCCATGCCCCTCTCCCCCCTCGAGGCAGAGCCTCAAGCATGACCATCCTCCATACGTTGCACATCTCACTCAATGATGTTTGTATATACCAGTACGTTTTTTTTAAATGTGGGAAATGTGTGTTGTTTTTGTTAGGCCAAGTAAGAGAGAATATAAATGATAATAATACCATCTATTTTTACCTTGGTTTCATAAGAGAAAGAAAAACAGCAACACCCCAAAAGTAGAAAGTACATCATCTCAAACCAAAGTTTCTTTAAGCCGGATAAATTTAGCTTCCCGAAAGACTTATTGCCTTGCCCTTGTTTTCCTCATTTCCCCTCAGTCCAGCGAAAGTTTAACTACCAGCACCTGCTCTGGGCTTGCTTTTGAGACCCACTAACTGACAGATCTTTTCCTTTATAGAAAATTCCTTCCCATCCTTCAAGATCAAGTTTGAGTGCTGCTTCTTGGCTGGAGTCCTCCCTGACTCCCCAGGGCAGAGGTAGTTCCTATTCCCTTGTTTATATCCTCATTACGGTATCATGTATATGGATTTTTGATGAGGTTTCTTGGGTGCATGGAAGAAGGCATCACTAAAGCCCCTTAAAAATCTTCTTAAACACGCTCTTCTCTCAAATTTCCATTCCCTGTGGCAGCTGCTCTCCCTCACTCTCCCTTTAAAAAACTTCTTCAGCCTTTCTGGGCACATTTCTACAACCCTCTTATATAAAAGTGCACTGGAGGAGAAAAGGCTACGTCTGTCCTCAGCCTGAACGGCAAACCACTGTGCCTCAAGCAGGTCCTTAGTGCAGTGTGACATTGATCCACCTACTCAAAGTACTCAAGGTCTGGAGCCCCAAGTGACCTGCGAGGTATGTGGCGCAGAAAGATCACACATACACAAACACACTCACACACACACACACGCGCACAGAAACACACACTGGTTTTTTATTGTTGATATTGTTTTTGAGACAGAGTCTCGCTCTGTTGCCCAGGCTTGAGTGAAGTGGTATGGGATCATAGTTCACTGCAACCTCCAACTTCTGGGCTCAAGTGATTCTTCTGCCTCAGCCTCCCAAGTAGCTGGGACTATAGGTATGCATCACCCCCTATTTTTAGTAGAGACGGGGTCTTGCTCTTGCCCAGGCTGGTCTTGAACTCCTGAGCTCAAAGGATCCTCCCACCTCGGCCTCCCAGAGTGCTAGGATTACAGGTGTGAGCCACCACACTCAGCCTAACTTTAAGGTGTTTATGGGGTCCTCCTGGCCACATTTTTTAAAATGAAACAATGAATAAATGAGTGAATAAAAGTTCTATAGCCAGTGGTGACACAGGCCATGAGATGCCACTGTTCAGTTCTTGGGGAACATTCCTAGTACTTTCCCCAGTTTGATACTTTTCCTGTTATTATAACCAAGTCTCCACGCTCTCTGGAATGAAGATAAAACATTTTCAAGACATCTGGGCAACTTGAGCAGAATTTGCAGCCCAGACATGACAGGAGCTGCATTGCTGAGGTGTGGGTGGATTGTGCTTTCTGTAAACCCAAATAAGAGGCAGGGTTCTTTGATGGAGGAACAGAGTGGGCCCTGATGTGCTTACCAAATGGGCTTGGTGTGCACAGACCATATCCAGCGCTTTTGCTACGTGTCCTATGACCTGCCTGGCCAGACGCCCTGGCTGTCAGCCCAGGTTGAGAGATCAGAGAGGAGCAGGAAGGTGACTACAGGGACCGTGTTGGCTTTGGCCTGGGGAACCTGACAAGTCACACCACCTGTACTGTGGAGTTCCTAGAAGCTGCCTACTGCTCAGCCAGCCTGCTTGGGCATGAATGGGGTCTCGTGCCCGTTACACACACCAAGGAAGCCATGGCTTGCCTAGTGAGCAGTGAAATTCTGGGAAAAGTCAGGCCCTCTGTGTTATTTCCTCCTTTGCAAACCACAGGCACCATGAGTTCTCTGGGGGTTTCTTCACTGTGTCCAACCTGCTCTCCAGCTGACTGGGAAAGGGCTGCCACGCTGTGCCTCGTGGCACGGAAGTAAGACCAAATCGTCGCAGAGTATGCGCAGCCTGCTTTAAGGCTGTCCCTGGGTTGCTCCTGTGTGTCTCACGACTTCTTAGGAATTTTACAGGAGGTTCACAGAATCCAGTCTGTCCTCCAGATGCTTGAGATGAGAAATAGACTTCCTCTCCTTTAAGAATTCATTATTTCTCCCCTTGGGCTGTTTGCTCAGAAGCAGAAATATCACGTTCTATTCCCAAAGAAGGGACATTGTAGCCGGATGATGAAAATGTAAGAGACACACTGTGTTGGGCTGAGATTCTGCAGGTGGCATTCAGGCAGGGATCAGGCTGGTGGAAATGACTGGGGAGACCGAGGCCTTTCTCCTTGCAGGACAGGCTAGATCTTCCTGTGCCTTATTGCTATTACGGTCTGGTTTTAGCTTTGGTTTTGTTTGTTGGATAGGTAAAAAGGCCGGTTGGAGGAAGAGCAGGACACAGCCCAAATGCAGGCCTTTCACAAATAATCTGGCTGCTTCTCTGCTGCTCTGATTGTTCTGCAGCCCTCGGCTGTCCCCCTAGATGCCACCTGTCCCCGGGACACGGAGCTGCTCACCTAGGCCAGCCACCCTCGACTTCTGATGCCCTTTGAGGTGTCTGTTCTCTCCCCTCCTGCTCCATCTGCCTGGGTTCCAGGTATCTCCAGCCTGTACACAAACTCCTTTCATTACTCTGGTCCAGCCCTTAAACTCCCAGGCAGATCGTTCTTGCTTAATTCCTTACAAGTATTCTCCTTCCTGGGGTACTTGGGCCTCACCGTGGGGGTGAGTCAGGGCATGTTACCCACAGCTTCCCAGAGACCCCTCCTGTGTGTGTGTGGCTCCTTCAACCTCCTTCCTTCCTTGCCAAGGGCCCCAAAAGTTAGACTTTTGGGGACCTTGTGCCCAATCCCTGAATGTAATAGAAGTTTCAGTAGAATGAAAACAGGACTGAGTAGGGAGGAGGCCTGGGGTCTTGCAGCCCTGCGGTACACCACCCCCACCCTGAGCCTGACCATACTAGTCTGCGGCCTGTTAGGAAGCTGGCTGCACAGCAAGAAGTGAGCTGTAGCGAGCAAGCGAAGCTTCATCTGTATTTACAGCCACTCCTCATCTTTGGCATCACTGTGTAAGCTCTGCCTCCTGTCAGATCAGCAGGGGCATTAGATTCTCATAGGAGCACGAATCCTACTGTAAACTGTGCATGCGAGGGATCTAGGTTGCATGCTCCTTATGAGAATCTAATGCCTGATGATGTGAGGTGGAGCTGAGGTGGGGATGCTAGTACTGGGGAGCGGCTGCAAATACAGATTATCGTTAGCAGGGTTAACGATTGTGACTGCACAATAAATGTAATGCACTTAAATCATCCCCAAACCATACCCCTGCCTCCCCGGTCTGTGCAAAAATTGTCTTCGATGAAACTGGCCTCTGGTCTCAGAAAGGTTGGGGACTGCTGTTGTAGCCCAACTCTGCCACAAATAGTTGACAGAGTTCAATTTCTTTGCCTGTAAAATGAAGTCAGTGGCTCCCAAATGAAATTTGGAATAATGTCAAATTAGCTAGCATTAGATCATTTATCTTTATGTTCCCCACATAATGTTGATGCACAAACCGGATCTGGGAACCGTGAAGCTGGGTGATCTTATCCCATGAGTCTATCTTTTTAATATAGAAACATAAACTTACTGTGCTGACTGAAGACTGTATAACTTAGAACTGGAAACAGACGTAAAATTTAATAATCCATCTTTATGGGGGGAAAACATGAAACACCTTTAGCTAGTCCAAAGATGAAATGGAAAAATAAACATGTCTTAAGATGGTTTGGTAGAGGAAATATTTTCTTTGACAGGATATTAGAGAATTTGTCAAGAGTTATTAAACAGGGAAGTCAAAGGTTCCTTTGCAGGAACTC
Source organism: Cheirogaleus medius (assembly GCA_008086735.1). NCBI lineage: Eukaryota > Metazoa > Chordata > Mammalia > Primates > Cheirogaleidae > Cheirogaleus > Cheirogaleus medius. Next base: position 30,744,292 of record VBSM01000483.1, read on the forward strand.
AATAAATATTTGTTGATTAACTGATTAATGTGCTAATTCAAGCAGAGAAGGAATTTTATCTCTGTTTTAAAGTCAGGATTTCTAATTGCCCATCCAGGATAAAAATAAGCTCTGTGTTCAGCTAAGCAACCTAAACTGTCTATTCCATTATTCCAATAAACACCAAAAAGGATTTAATGTATCCTTTGGCAACCAAAGATAAAACTCCCATGTCAAGCTTCTTTCAGGCAGATATTAATGGTTACTTTTAGTTATTAAGAAATATTACATAATTCATGTGCTGTGCTTAGGGACAAAGTAGGTTTAAATTCTGGACTCCCAGGAATTTCAGGCAGATTTCCTTTCTCTTTGATGGTGGCTTTGTTCCCCACTCTGGGTGTTTATCATGCCTCTGAGTGAAACCCAAATGATGACAATGGCAAAGCTTTTGAAAATAGAAAGGACCCAAGGTCCTTTCAAAAGTGCAGCAATCAGAAGAACTATTGATTCCAAAATTGAGCAATTTCCAGTGGTACCAAAGAATTGGCATATTATAGTAATTAGAATATGTCTTCTATTCAACACATGCCAAATTACTTTCTATTCGAACATATTCAAAATGCATTTTTGTTCAACATATTCAAAATGTTCATCCTTCAAAAAGTGCTTCCCAATTACCCAGCGCCCCCGCCCCACTCACCTTTATTCCACCGAGGTGGGGGTCATTTGAATGCTATTTGCTCTGATAAGGTGCTGTCACTAGAACAATATACTCACATTTCATGTAAATTTGAATTATGCAAATTTTAAATAACGATATATAAAATAGTAATAAAATATCACCGAATGGCAACATTTGAAATAGTGCAAATTCCTCCAAATTTGTATGAGTTTTCCAGAATAGTATATCAAAGCCAGAGCACCCACTGAGTGAAATTTAGTGCTTTTTAGTGACCACATTTAGTCCCTTGTCTGGTGGCTACCCCAAGTTAGCGGTAGAAAGAAACCATCATAGGCCTTGGTCAGTTTCCTGGGGAACCACAATGTGAATTGGAAGTGGAGGCTTCTGTGAGTGTATAGTGTTGTTTTTCTTTAAACATTCATTGTTGTAACATTTTTTGTATCCTATGACAATATCATCTAAGCTTTTATAAAGTGGTGGCCCTGAAAATATGCTGTAAATTACAGTTGTCCTTTGGTATCTGCACGGATTGGTTGTAGGACCCCTGTGGATACCAAAATCCACGGGTGCTCAAGTCCTTGCATAACCTGTGCACATCCTCCCATAAACTTTAAATCATCTGCAGGTTACTTATAATACTTAATATGATGTACATGCTGTGGAAATAGTTGTTATACTATATTGTTTAGAGAATAATGACAAGAAAAAAATGTCTGTGCATGTTCAGCACAGATGCAACCACCCTTCCATTTTTTGGTTTTTTTTTTTTTTTAATAGTTTCCATCTTTCCATCCATGGTTGTTGAATCCAAGAATGTGAACCCCTGGATATGGAGGGCTGCCTGCTCAATGAAATGACATTAGATGTGAGAGACAAGGCAGGGCACTAGTCATGATTCACAGTGCAGTTCATTTAGGAGAAAGATTCTGCAAAATAAAACGGATAACGCGAGGGCATTTTTAAAAAGCATCATTAAAGCAAAAATATGCTACCATGAGTATAGAAGTATGCACTCTGAGAACATATCCTCCCCATTTTGTGATGCTATTTATAGGAAACTCAGACTTGAATTAGGTGAATTCTGAATGATGTAGTTTTTCAGGAATGCAGTTGCCTTTAAAACATCTTCATGTGACTATAGTACATATCCCTCCTAGATTGTGATCTCTTTAGGAGGAAGTGGAAACCATCTGTTGTTGTTATATTCCACACTCCAGTTACCTAACGATAATAATGGTGACATTGGGATAGGAATTTACTATTTGCAAAGTGCTTTTGTCCCAATTCGCCTTCATGACGACCTGCAAAGTGAGCTTTCTGATTATCCCCATTTGACAGGCCAGGCCCCAGAGGTGCAGAGAGGTTCACTGATTGCTCAGGTCACCCAGCAACTAGTAGTGGGTCAGAAAACTGTCGGTTGGCCCAAGAATGGGAACCTCCAGGCATCGGAATGGACGTCTCACATTTGCCTCACCTTGATGCTGGAAGTCTGAGTCCTTCCTCTGCACATGAGCATGTGCTGGCAACACGGGGGATGAAAACCTCTCTCCCAACCTCCCTCCTGCATTATCTGTAGCCGTGGTCCCGTGCCCAGTTCCCCGGAGAATCACTTTGTTAAGGCAACACTTTCATCTGGGGCTGGCTGATGATCACGAAGGGTCCCTGGTGTGCACTGATGTTCGATGCATGGAAATGTGTCCCCTAGGGGTGGAGAGGAGAGGAGGGGTACAATCCCATGTCAGAGCAGAACTGTCATAGCTACAAGTCCCAGAGGGAGCAGCAGAAAAAGTCAGGGGACCACTTTTTGTTTCCAACCATAACGAGTCATGAGATTTTAGACAAGCCCTTTAATCTCTCTGGGCCTTAATTTCCTCATTTGCAAAATAAAAACACCACTTGTTCAAACTACCTCAGAAGACTGTTATGGAACGATGGGAGTGCTGTCTTTCTGACACAGGCCACCCTAGGGCAGGAAAGACCCAGGACTTACACTGAGCCTGCAGAAAGGATACCTCCCCACCTCATGCCAGCACCCCACCCCATGCAGCCCCTACACTCCCTGGCGGGCATGCATAGGACTTGGTTGTTGATTTAAAAAAATAAACTCAGGTTTTCGAATTTGGAGAACAAATAACAAATGTGCTGGCTAGTCGAAGAAACTGAAATACATATTTATAGGCAAACCTACTTTGTTGGCTTTTACAGATAGAAAATTATGTCCTGTTTTGGTCTATAAACTAAAGTCTATAAAATTATCCCAATGTGAGAGTGAAATTAGTTTTAAAAAACTTATTTTGGAGATGCCCAGAATGGGCAATTTAGATGTATTCATAGGAAATCTCCTCTCTTTGCCCCCAAATGAACCTCGGGTGTAGGTTTACCAAACCAAAGGAGATTTGTCAGAGAATGTGTTCTTGTCCTCCAAAAAACAGAAAGTGGCTCTGCAAGCAACGCTGGGAGAAGGAGGTCTGGCTCCTCCACACCTACAACCCTCGGAGGGGCCCAGCAAAAGGGAAGAACACCCCCTGCTCTCCGCCCCAGGCCCCCACCAGGCAGCGCATTCCCCCTAAGCTGCCTCTGCTTGGCATCTGATTTCACATGAGTTGATGTCTTTGCGGGCAATGGTTCTGCTCAGTGGGGTGTGCTCTGGGGAAGGAGAGCAAGGAGTTTTATGCTGTGATCGTTTGATTCTGGCTGCCTGGAGGGCCTGGAGGGCCTGGAGCGCCGACCGCATTGAAAATGAGTCCCAGCCAAGACCTGGCCCAGGGGAGGAGCGTACTGAGCACCCGTTCCACATAGCTGCATCCCCTTCTCTTGGGTTTGAAGTTCCCTGGGGAAGGTCTTGGCTGACAGCCTACCGCGACCAAGCTTCTTAGTTTTGTGTTAAACACACCAGAATTGTGCACAAGGCAATAATGTGCAAGTGTGTGTACTGAGCAAAAGGTCCTTCTACCTCATCCATCATGAAAATGTGGAATGTACAGAATCCTCATATTGCAGATGTTCTAGATCCATCTCCCACCCCCACTTAGCCCCTTGAGTACACATGCCCATTCTGAGGTTGAGGAGGGAGGCCCCGGGAGGCCCTGTGGCTTGCACTAGGCCACTCAGCCAATTGGCAGAAGAGGCAGGCCTAGACCCACTTCTCTGCACCCTCCTGTCTTGGCACATGGCTGGCATGCCTGTTATCCACCGGGTAGGCCAGGCTATGAAGGTCAGAGCAGGCGTTCCTACTCGAATGAGACGGGCACCTGGAGAACACGTGGAGAGGGCTTTGCCAGGAGCAGTACAGTCTGGGAAACAGGGTGAAGTCTTTAAAGGTTGTGGCTGCAGAAAGAAGTGATGTCATCAACAGCCATTGGAACCTGAGAGGAGAAGCTGGGAGCAGGTGATGTTGGAGTTCATGCAGGCAGGTGGTGTTCGGTGCCCCGGCCCCAGGCACTGGGCCCCATTTTTGGGAACAGGCCTCTTGTCCCTGGGAGGGTGTCTGGCACTAGAAAGTCTGAAACTCAGCCCTACAGGGACTGAAGTGGTTATCAAGAGACAAAAATGGATGTTCAGGTTTAAGAAATAGGGGTGGAACCCAATGATCAGGTGGAAGATGGGGTTCATTTTGGGGAGCAAAGCAACAGAGCAAGGGCCAAGAAAGGGTGCCAAACTGTTGGGTTAAACCCTCTAGGACTACAGGCAGGACTGGGCCCAGAGGCCAGACTGGGACTGGGATGTTTAAGGGGGTTGGTGCAGGGGCAGAGGTGAAGGCTGCTGACCAGGCAGAATTTTGCACTGACTTTTAGCCCAGTGCTCTTTTCTATTAAATATTTGCCTGTTAGTTGTTCTGTGAAACCGAGACTTTTCACCCCTGAACCTTTCTCTCACAACCCGGCCCCAATCCGCCAGGAAAGAAGAGCATGCCCAGCTGCTCCGGGCGTGCTCCAACCGCAGGGCCCTCGTAACTGCGCTTCCCCAGGTACCAGCTCAGCTTCCTCGTCCCTCCTCTGCGTCTTTGCTCCAACACATCTCCTCGGTCAGCTCCCCTCACCTCCTTGCCCAAAACCAGGTTGTTCTTCTCCCTGGGCAGTCTTATACTCCCGTGCTTCGTTTTTCTTCCTAGTATTTATTATCATCTGACATAATTACATATTTGATTTATGTCTGTCTCCTGTACCTGGGATATAAGCTAAATGGGGGGTGGTCAGATTTTTTTGTCCATTTTGTTTATTGATGTCTCAGAACACTGCCTAGCATCCAGTAGGAATTCAATAAATCAACGCTGAATGAATGAATGAATGATAGAAAACTCGGTCAGGGAGAACATTGAAAGTAAATAAGAAGAACAACAACAATAATACTTTTCAATTTAAGTCATTATCTGCTTATTTGTTTAAACTCCACCTTGGTTTAGAAAGTCTCCCCTTAGCTGTGTTTCTTTACCTGTCTTCTCCCTGTTCTCCACCGTCAGGTGGCAGTTTAGCAGTTCAGTCCATGGTAAAAGGGTTTTAAATGATGTTATGGGCTGAATTGTGTTCCCCCCCAAAATATGGGGGGAAATCCTAGCTTCCGGTATCTCAGAATGTGACCTTATTCGGAAATAGGCTCTTCATGGAGCTCATCCAGTTAAAATGAGGCATTAGGGTGGACCCTACTTCAATGTGACAGGTGTCCTTATAAACAGGGGCAATTTGGGCGCAGAAGGAAGGCAAGGGGAAGACACACACAGGGAGGAGACAGCGTGTGAGGACCGAGGCAGAGAGACGGGAGTTATTCTGCTACAGCCAAGAAATTCCCGGGGCCACTAGAAGCTGGAAGACGCCTGGAACAGAGTCTCCCTCACCACCCTCAGGAGGACGCTGCCCTGCCGACACCTGATCTCTCCTGGCCTTCTGGCCCCAGGACTGTGGCACAAAACATTTCTGTCGTTTAAGCCACACAGTTCACGGTCCTGTTACAGCAGCCCTAGGATGCGAACACAGTTGGGGACCTTCCTCTCAGGCAGTCAGCCTGATTTGGGCAGAAAATAGAAGACCCAGACCTCATCTTGCCCTGATGCTGACAGGTGCGATGTGGAGGTGAACTCTCTGGGGACAGAGGGCAGCTCAGAGAGGACAGGGCAGGGCAGACAAGGCTTTGCTTGGCTCCCCGCTTGGCCACGGCCGCGCCCGGTGCGTGGCACATCACTCCACCCTCTAGATTCTCTGTCGTCACCTGCAAAATGAGCGTTTGGCGTGAGTCTTGTCCACAGCTCCAGCCCGCACACACGTCCCACCGTTCCGTGGCGTTCTCACGGGTCTGCGCGTGAGCAGACGGCAGGGGGAGAGAACATTTGGTGAAACAGTGACCACGAACGCACTTTCAAAATGACTATTAATTGGCAGAGCCCAATTCGACAATTTACAAACTTTGTGTGCTCCCGTTGGCTGGTTCTTTCGCATTTATTTCTAGCCTGGGCTGATGTCATTGATAAACTGAACGGGAAGAGGAGCCAGTACTTGAGTAGGAGATAATCACCCGGTTAAGCTGGCTGTGGCCTCCTAAGTTCAACTGAAAAGCAGAAGAGGAAAAAAAAAAATCACAGCAAGAAAGAGGCCCAGAGGAAGAAACTTTTGGTCTGTTAGAGAATAGATTGGTGCAGAAGGGCCCCAAATAACACATTTGGCCAGCTTCTTGTCAGCTCTGCCACTTCAGTCCCAGTGGAATTATATGTCAGTTGTACAAAGTGCTATAAATAATTATTGGCTTTGCAAAGATTATAACCAGACAGAAATGCTTATAACACAAATGCTCATAGAAATGCTTAACAGACATGGTTATAGTGTCCCATGGGAGCTACATTTCCGAAATATCCAAATTTGGAAACAATTAACCACCCCCACAGGCTGCAATTGCCTAAGTGTTACAGCAGCCTAAGGGCAAGCACTGCCCTCCCGCCTAATGGGTGGGGTGAGGGGCATGGGGTTGGGGGGCAGATTGTGCCAGAGCAGTCTGGGCAAGACACAGCTGTTGTTTAGGCCAGAAACAGAGACTTTCAGGTTATCGATGGAAACTTCCACTCCATTCAAGAAATTAGAATATGACCCAGTAGAAGGAGTTTTCATCAGTTCATTCAACAGATCCTTACGGGAACTTCCTAGCTCCCAGGTGGTGGACACTGGACATGCAAAACAGACACTGTTCCTGCTTCACTGAGCTAAATAATTTCAGGTAAAATGTGAGAAATTGCAATGAGAATTGTGAAGGAGACAGAAAATAACAAGGGTACTTGACTTTGATAGAGTGATCAGGCTTCTTTGGTTTTTCTTTGTGTGTGTGTGTGTGTGTGTGTGTGTGTGTGTTTTAGAGATGGGGTCTCGTTATGTTGCCCAAGCTGGTCTTCAACTTCTGGCCTCAAGTGATCCTCACACCTTGGCCTCCCAAAGTACTGGGATTACAGGCACAAGCCACTGTGCCTGGCCCAAGAAGGCCTCTTTGAAAAGATAAAATTAAGACCCACAAGGTGAGGAGGAGCTGGCCGTGTAAAGACCAAGAGCAAGGCCAACCCAGGCAGAGTGACAGCATGTGCCAAGGTGCTGAGACGGGAAATCAAATGTTTGCTATTCGAGTGGAGGGGAATATAGAGAAGAAATTCATAAGTATGACAGAGAATTCGGAGTCTAGAAGAACTTGAAGACAACAATTTGCCAAACACCATTAGTTATATTTTCTAAAGATTACAGAGGCTCACTGCCCCCACCTAAAGTCTCACAGCGAGTCCATGAAAGAGGGAAACCAGAACCCAGAACTCTGGACTACTTTATATTACCAAACTCTCTCTCTCTCCCTCTCTCTCTCTCTCTCTTTCTCTCACCATACTGTACAATAAACCTCTTGAACTTATTTCTCCTGTTTAACTGAAATTTTGTATTGTCAAGATATTTTCATAAATGACATTTCTGTTCTTAATAGGAATTCTGCTATTGAATAATTTTCTCCCTGCCTTATAAACTAGGAAGGCTTTTTAAAAGACATAAGTTCATTTTTTTTCTGTTAAGCTCCAACTCTCTTCTTTATGCTGTGCATGCCACACACACACACACTTTCTCTTAGAGAAAAAGTGCGCATTGTATGTAAAAACGGCAAACCAAACCCTCTTCTTAACCAAGCAGAGCAATCTGAGTTTACCTCATTCCTGTTCTTCCAAAATATTAGAAACTGTGCGTGTCATAGAAGAGAATCGCAGATTGGGAAGGGATATAAGAGGTCCCTTTGTATTGTTGCATTCATTCGTTTGTTTGCTTAGTCAACGGGTCAGTGATCTCAGGGGAGCCCACGTTCCTCTCTAGTGACTGCACTCTGCCACGCTGTTCTGACACCCTGGGTACTTGTCTGTCCCCTCTGCTGGACCAAGGGCTCCATGGGGAGTGTGTGTGTGGATTTGTCTGGAGCACCAGAGAGCCCCCGTGCTAGGACAGCGCCCAACACATTGAAAGTGCCCAGTGAATATTTGCTGAAAGTTGAATGAATGACTGAATGGATGGATGAATATGTGAAGGTTGACTATCCTCAGCTCTTAGTTAGAAAATTCACCTGTGAGAAAGTCGTTCTGTATTCATGCATTCTCCAGTCTTGTCTTCAAACACTGTTAATAGTGAGTTCAGGTACCATCAAATGCTTATCCACCGTTAAAGACCATTAAAATCCAGCAACAAATCTTACAATGACCATGGCGCTCCCCCAAATTTTCTAAATTGTATTTCTTATGGTTTTCAATAGGTAACACATGTGCATGACTCCAAAGTCAAAGCGATATAACAAGGTGCGCTTCGGGAAGTCTCACTCCCACCTGTCCCCAGATACTCTAGTCCCTAAGCCCCACTGCGCATCCCCTGTATAGTGATCATGGGGACTGTCTGTCTGGAGCAGTTCCCAACCGTGCCTGTCTTGGCATAAATGCTAACATTGACCCTTTCGCTCCCAAAGTGTCCCATTTAGACAAAGTATATATATATAGTTACTCTATCTGTAGTTAACCACTTGCACTACTTCCTTCAAGCTTTTCTTTCTGCAGATTCAAGTAAACAGGAACATATATTCCTATTTCCCTCTTCCTTGTGTGTTCTTTTCAGTGCCTGCTTTTCTCCTTAACGACAGGGAGCCCTTTTCATGGAGATGTCCTCATCTATTCTTTCTTTCTTTTTTCCTTTCTTTTTTTCTTGCAGCTGCATGACACCCATTGAGTAGATGGGTATGGCTTATTGACCAGTCTGCTCTTGATGGGTGATTGGGTTATTGCCAAGCATTTGTTGTTAAAATCAGTGTGTCAATGCTGTCACAATGTCATTTGCACATGTGGGGTTGTGTCTCTAGGAACACACTCAGAAGTGGAGTTGCTGGGTCAGATACAAGCGCATCTGTAATTCTGATAGATATAGCCAAACTTCCCTCCACTGGGTTGGGACATTCCGCAATTCTAAAACAAGGTATGAGAGATCACTGCTTTCCTATAACCTTGCTCTTAAATGCCCCACTGACTACATGACTTGATCCAAAATTAGAAACTATGACCCAGAAGAGAATACTCTTGGCTTATACCTTTCCCAGAACCAGACCTGGCTCCCTAGATCTGCCAAAGAAATGCTAGCACATTAATGGTGTGTTCCAATAGTGATCTCATCGGACAATTTTTTTTTAAGTTCCTTTTCTTTATAGCAAATGCTTTCATCAACACGAAGAACTTTCAGTATTTTCCTATCTTTTCAATGACTAACAGTTTTTTACTAAATCTCCTAACAACTCAGTTGCTAACCACTGGTGCTTCTTTAGTCTGATGCATAAAGAAGATTAATCATAACTATGGAAGACTGTCCTGTCAACAAATATGTTGGAATTACAGTAACTACGTATGTATGTAGCAGTTGGTAAATACTTACCTATCGTCATACTATTCAAACCTTTCAGGCTAATGTACAAGTTGGATCAGTTGCCCACATCTTGCTGTTAGAATGGCCTTGTTAGAATACAGGAAATGAGTCCAATTAAAAGCTAAAAATGAGGCTATGTTATTTAACTCTGTAGGAAAGAGTTTCTCAAACTGTGGCCCTTGGGCCACCTATATTTGAATCATCTGAAGTGCATGTTAAAGGGTAGATTCCTGGACTGTACCTTATATCTCCTCACTCTCTCTTTGCCAGCATCTTCACATGCCATTGTTTTGAGCATCACCGTGGTTAACCAGAGTGATGGACCAAATGTACTGGATGCCAGGCCAATGCTCTGTAGGAACCTCCTAGCTCCCCTTACCCTGATTTTTAGAGAACATTTCTTTATATTTTTTTTACTGTCTCATGATTTTTTTAAAAAATGATTTATTATGAAAAATTCAAACATAGGTGAAAGTAGAAAGAATAGTATAATAACCTCCATGTATCATCCATCATCAACTTTTATCAACACACGACCAATTTTGTTTCATCTATAGCCACACCAATGTCCTCCGACCCCCTGGAAATCCCAGGCATCGTATTTTCCATCTGGAAATATATTGTGGTCTGTATCTAGAATTCCTCCTGCTCTCATAGAGGCGCAGCTGAGAGGAGTGGGGATGAGGCCCCAGAGCAGGTGGAGGGAGGTTATCTTGGAAGAAGGATGGCCCACCTGGGTGTCTGGTGCGTGTCCTCTGGGCTGTGCTATCCTGCTATGAGGGGTTTATGCCAGGCATAGTCTAAGGTCCCTCCTGGCTCTAAGAGACAGGTTCTTCCCTGTCCTTGCTTGGTTGTTATGGCTTGAATATTTTGCCAGACATTTTCCACCCTTTAATACATTTGGTTTCTGAAATTTATCAGCATTTTGCCCTCATTTCCCATATAATCACTTAAATTCCAAAAAGCACTTACTCCTCTGCAATCCTCAATATCCTGCCTGAATTGAAAGTAGATCTTTTTCTTGCTTTTTAAAGAAACAGATGGCCATGTACAATATAATAATTTCTATTCTTATACAGAAAACCCAAGCACTTCATTAACCGTATTACAAAATGCTACTTTATGGTTTTATAGCCATGATAAGCTATCATTTATAATCCTCTAAAATCCTAAAAGCCTTCTGACCTGGCCAAGTCTTGGGGCAAAAGAGATAAAGGGTGAACCCAAAGTACTTTGTCTGAACAGTTGCTCACATCATTTTGCATCAGTAAGGGAGATAGCAAGGAAATAGATAGCAAGATTAAACTACAAACCCAAACCACAGGCGCTCCCAAGTAAACCTTTTAATCGTTTTGGAGTTATAATGTCTACTAAATTGTCAGAGGGGATATTGAAAAATTAGGCTCTTGACTGATCTTTGGCCCATCTATCAAAGGGCTCATTACTGTTGGAAATGCTTCTCATGAAGTTGACAGTTTCACACTCTGATTTCGACAGATTCTCTTTACTCCAATAAATTTCTATTAGCCAATGTCTTTTATTACTAGGTAAACTCTGTCTAAAGAGATCTATTTCTTCAGGTTTAAGACACCACTGATGTCTTGTGAAAGACCGTGGTTTTAGTGCAAGAAGGATTGGGACACAAAGCTTGTATTTCTCAGCCTGGCCAGTGCCTTGCTGTGTGACTCTCCAGGCACTTGGGTATTCAGACCACTTGATGGAAGCCTGTTGAATGAAATCAATGATTTTATCAGGTATCCTGGAAAAAACAAGAGGCACCAGGTTCTGTTTTTCTTGTTGCACCTTTAACAGCTTGATCAGACTAAAGTTTGAAACTATCTACAAACAATGTTCATAATAGGTAAAAATTAAATGTCCAAGAATATAAACTTGATTGAGTTGTTATAAAGTCATAGAATAGAAATCTCTAAAGTCGTAAAAAATTAGGAGGTAGAGCTCCATTTATTGGCATAAAAATATTCCACCATGCATTTTATTTTCTGTTGCATATATTTCTTGTCTGTTTTTTTCTTCCCTTTGTAATGATGAGCTAACATCAGTAAACAGTCAGGTACTCCTATGCCGTTGTGATCTAAATAGACATCAGACATCTGAGAGTGCAAGTGCCGTTGATAACCACTTCAATAAAACAGTACAAGGAAACCTACCAGTTCCTTTAACGACATCAAACTCAGAAGTCCTCTTGGAGATCAAGTCTCCATTAGGGAAAAAGTAGCTGGACTGTGTGGTTGCAACTCTCATCCTTGGATAGTCACTGTCATCCTTGAAGGATTCTATGGAGGGAGTAGTTCCTTATTTAATATTTTTCACAAAAAAAGTCTTGATAGAAAAGTTAAATTAGTGCAGCTGGAGAATTAGATGATTAAAAACTACCGATTAAATATTGACCTTTGAATCTAAGGGCGTATTTCTAGGCATTGCTTGCAAAGAGAGCAAAATGAAGAAAGAACACCTGATGTGGGTTCCAGGTATACAAACAAGGTGCAGCCCCAGGCTGAAGGAGATGGGATCTGAAGGAGGGTGAGACTTGAATACAGCTGCCAAGAGGGGTAAGGGAGAGTGGCCCGTTTGAAGACAGCGGGGCTGTTTGTTTTAGCTGGAGGCCAGGAGAAGGCCAGTGCAGGCAAGAGTGGCCCAGGAGACCAGAGGGGAAGGGAAGGATTGGTTTGTAAGGCCAAGGAGTTTAGACTTTACCAGACAGGAAACAGAGAGCCAACAGAGTTATTTTTAGCAGTGTTTACTGTTATTCTCCATAACGTATAATTTCTGCCAGTAATATCAATCTTTGGACCAAGGCATTATCCTGCCTGTACCAGAAGTTAGAAATTTCTCAGAGGGACTAAGGCAAGCCTTCATTTATTTTCTTCTGAGAGTAGAGTCAGAAAACGGATGTGGCCATTCCAAGAAGTCACTGATGTGACCAATGGCATTGGTATAATATAATTAGTTAGGGGTATCCTAAGCCTCAGTAGCACAAGACTAGATTTATTATTCATTCATTTCTTCAAAATAATATTTGTTAAGACTCACCCTGTGTTAGTAATGGTGCTAGGGCTTAAGCATACAACAAGGTCTGATCCCTACCCTTTCTCAGCTTCAAATCTAATGACAGGAATAGACAAATAGAACAAATAATAGAAATATAGTGGGTTAATGTCGCTGTCTAATCAGCCTTTCTTCTCAACTCAGCATGAACTTTTCCCTACAGCCCTGGGGTGAAACCATTCTGAAACAAATGTAGGCCAAGGAGCTTGCTATCAAAACACTAACCCTGACTCCTGCTATCCCAGAATGGTTGTTTTACTGCTTTGAGTTCCAAAAGGTGTTTGGTTTTCAAAAGTTCCCTGATTGTTGTGACAGACACCAAATGGAAGCAAAACATTTGGTGAGTTATAGTTTTATGGCTAAATAGGTAATAACTAGTCTTGTTTTTCTTTTGTTTTTTTTTTTTTTTT
>VBSM01000483.1:30757422-30768289 GCA_008086735.1 Cheirogaleus medius
TTTCAGGCGTGAGCCACCGCGCCCGGCCCTTGTTTTTCAATATAGATAAAAACCATTATGATTAATGAAATACAAGTTCATTTGAAAATGTTACTGAATTCATAGCAACTTTTGATGATTTTGCATTTTTTTTAATCACCAGCTACCAAAAGTATAATTACTAACATGTGGGAGAGATTCTCAAGGTTGGTTTCATCTTAAGCAGCAGCCTTCATTCATTTAAATGCTGTGAATTACATATAGGAAGAATTAAAGTCTTAGTAGAGTTGGAGGGGTATTAGGTTTCCCCAGAGAAACAGAAATGATTGCATCTATCTATCTATCTATCTAGAGATTTATCATGAGGGATTCCATCACGTGATTATGCAGGCTGAGAAGGTTTACAATCTGTAGTCTGTACCCTGGACGCCCAGGAAGGCCAGCGATATAGTTTGAGTTCGAACCTGAATGCCTGAGAACCAGGATTGCCAATGTCCAAGGACCAGAGGAGATGGATGTTTCACCTTAAGCAGAAAGCAAATTCACCTTTCCTCCACCTTTTTTTTCTATTCAGGCTCTCAGTGGATTGAGCGATGCCACCCACATTGATGATGATGGATCTCCTTTATTCAGTCTGCTGATTCAATTATTAATTTCTTACAGAAACACTCTCACAGACACACCCAGGAAAAAATGTTTTACTATCCGTCTGGGCATCTCTTAGCCCAGTCAAGTTTACACATGGAATTAACCATTGTAGGGATAGAGAAGGGAGAAGTAAATGTGTAGGAAAGCAGGACCCCTGGAAAGGAGGAACCAGGCATTGAGGAATTGTCACCAAAGTTTGTGTATTTCATACATTTATGTCAGACTCTCCTGGATTTGCTAGATGGGCTAGAATGTGCTTTAGATATGTTCTAGGTAGGCAAGCTCCGTTTTACATAAACTGTGAGGGCTCATTCAATCAAATTTTTCACTACATTGATTTAACTAATTTAACCAATTGCTTTAGGGTCATGTATTAATGGATCTAATCTGGCCTCCAAAATGTTGGAGTGCCCTGGGGGCAAAGATCAGGCAGATTTACTGCCTGTTGTAATTCAGGTTCCCTAGACTCAGAGTTTCCCACCTGTAACACAATTCACTGCATGTCCAGGTGTCATCTGTCTTCCTTTGTGCCACCCTGTGGGGCTCAGGAAACTGGCACAAGAAAATGGTACTCAACCAACTGCTTTTGCAGCAAGTAAAAGTCCTTGGCCTCTGACATATCTTCATATATGTCATAGCTTCTTCCAGCATCCGTGAAACTGTAGCAAGCTCACGTGTTAGCTTGTAAGTAGGGTAAAATCTCAGTCTTCACAGCTCTTGACACTATTCCACTGGACTTAGTCAAAGACATAGGCCCAACTATTTAGGTCTTGGACATGGCCCCAAAATACCAATAAACCACAATACTGATGGGTATGTAGAAATGTTATTTAGGTCTATAAAATGTTCATGCATGTTGAAAATAAAGCTGGGTACATGACTGTGGAATTTGTCTCTAAGAGCAGATAAATTCAGAGCATTTGCCACAAAGTCCTCTTGACCGGCCGCTGGCAGGTTTCTCTGGAATAATTCTGAACCATCTTCTTTCAGTGGTGATAAAAGGACTTTTGTTAAGTCTGCGTGCTACACTTTGTACAATGCAACATAATCAGTCTCCCGTTTTGGTTATAGTGGGATCTGTCTGATGCTATTTTTCCTTTTTAAAAAAGAAAAAACAAAATTGACGTGGAGAACTTGCAAATCTTCATGCTGAGGATGCTACAGAAATCAGAGTAAACAATAACGCAGTTGTCACCCCGTGTTCACCATTTCACTTTCTGTGGTTTCAGCTACCCACCTGAAACCATCAACCACCGGCCAAAAATATTACAGTATTTTGAGTGGTGGGGAGAAACCACATTCACATAACCTTAATTACAGCATATTACTGTAATTTTTCTATTTTATTATTAGTTATTGTTGTTAACCTCTTACTGTGCCTAATTTATAAATTAAACTTTATCATAGGCGTGTATGTATGGGATAAAACAGAGTATATATAGGGCTTGGTATTATCCACGGCTCAGGCAACCACTGGCAGGCTTGGAAGGTATCCCCCATGGATAAGGGGCTATTCTACATGTATTCATGCATCTGCTTTGGGAACAGAGGTCAAAATATTTTCTTTAGACATCCTTTTGTGGATCCATTTATTCATTATTGCCTTTTGAAGACTCCCTTGGACTATCCACTCTTTGTGTGTACTAAAAACCAGGATGGCAGCCTTGCTTCCATTCCATTGGGCATTTCCTAAATGTTGGATTTAGCTCAACTACCTGCAGCACCTTGCACAGCTGTGACTTCACACCTTCACTAAACTCCCAGAGCTTGTACTCGCCTTCAAATACCAGCCTTTCTGGACTTTCCAGTCCCTGAATTCTGCCTTCATGCCCAGATAAGTTCCATTCACTCATTTTGTCATTAACCAGACACCCAGCTTCCACGGGTCCAGGCCAGTCTGCCTTGCTCCCCACATCATGAGTGCCACAGACCTTACATTGGCTCCTCCTGATCACCATGACAACCTGACAAACCTAAATATAAGTGTTCTTTGCTTTAATTTCTAATTTAGCTCATATATTTTGATTTTACATTCTATAATGTAAATGGCTTTAATGAGAAGGACAAGATTTTACAAATAGGAAAACTACTTTAAAAAAATTCGATGCTCACTGTATACTCGAAAACTAATGTTAACCTTGGAAAATATAACTGAGACCTGAGGATTCAAATTAAATAAATAACTGAGCAGTACTTAACCTTTTAATAATACAGAATTAGACATGCAGATTCTATTCCAATCAATCAGGGTTAAGTCAGGAGATACAAACCACAGCAGCTATTTTAACAGAGAGAAGTTGATATAAAGCATTAGTAGCTGGCAGTTTCCTATTGCTGCTATAACACAATTGTCACCAATTTAGTGACTTACGACATCACAGATTTATAACCATACACTCCTAGAGGTTAGATAACTGAAATCAGTTTTGCTGGGCTAAATAAAGGTGTTGGCAGAACTGCATTCCCTCTGGAGGCTCCAGAGGACAAGCTATGCCCTTGCCTTTTCCAGCTTCCAGAGGCCACCTGCATTTCTTGTCTCGAGCCCCCCACGGCTCCAGCCCATGCTTCCGTTGTCATATCTCCTTCTCTGACTCCGACCCTCTTACCTCCCTCTCTTGAGATCCTTTGTGATTACATTGGGCCTATGCAGAAAATCCAGGGTAACCTTCCCACCTCAAAATCTTTAACTTAATCACTCCCGCAAAGTCCCTTTTTCCATGTAAGGTAAACTATGCACAGGTTTTGGGGATTGGAAAGCAGGCATCTTTGGAGGACCATTATTCTACCCGTTAGAGTAACTGACAGGCAAAAGGTGTCATATTTTATAGACTGAATCAGCAACTTCAGGAAGCAGCAATCTCCCCTAGGATGGGAGTAATGAAGGGAAGGTGTTGGAATGTTTAAAACCTGGAGGTGTCGAAATGGAGCTTGAAGAGCAAAAACCCAGCCCTTCGAGGACGTGGTGCCAGTGGTTAGTGTCCCTGAAGGGGCACAACGAGGCACGTTCTCCGAAGTTACGGAACTGCAAACTGCTGCACCTGGAACCAAGTGCAGCTGAGGGGAGACGCGGCAAGACGTCCAATGCTGGCCAGACAGGAAACAGACAGGAATCCCACAAGAAGCTGCAAAAAGGGATAGTCCCTCTTCCTTCTTCCCACCTGCCAGTTTTCCTCTAGTGCCACTTGCTGGCAGGGTCTAAGAGGGGGCCAGCAGGCAAAGGGAAGATGTGTGCAGAGTCCCAGCCCCAGCACCGCAGAGCAGGGCACAGAAGGTTAAGTTTGAACTTGAGGCACAATAGCTTCGCAAGTGCCGCAGAACTTGGCTTGATGAAAAGCAAAAAGAATAAACCAACCGATTGTTCTTGAGGAGGATTTCTGGAGCAATATCGTAGGTGTTTTCATCGAATTCTTAATTTTTTTTTTTTTTTTTGAGACAGAGTCTCACTCTGTTGCCCGGGGTTAGAGTGCCGTGGCGTCAGCCTAGCTCACAGCAACCTCAAACTCCTGGGCTCAAGCGATCCTTCTGCCTCAGCCTCCCAAGTAGCTGGGACTACAGGCATGTGCCACCATTCCCGGCTAATTTTTCCCATATGTATTTTTAGTTGGCCAATTAATTTCTTTCTATTTTTAGTAGAGACGGGGTCTCGCTCTTGCTCAGGCTGGTTTCGAACTCCTGACCTTGAACGATCCTCCCACCTCGGCCTCCCGGAGTGCTAGGCTAATATTTTCTTTTGTAGCATTCCTCTTTCTTTACTCTAATTCTCTTCATTTATACCTAAACATTTCCTTTCCTGGGAGTTCCACTTCTGGTTGTGGTAGTCTAAGTAATTCAGATTACTCCTCTTGCCGAGAACTAGAAAAACTAACAATTACTTTTTTAAAATGTTTGAAAGTATCAGGGAGGGAGCTAAGCTAGTGAAGAATCAAGGAGCCAAGATCTTGGAACAGAAGGAGACACAGACAGATAAGCATGGCATTGGGATCTCTGCAACTTTCCGGAGAGGCAGATGAGCTCCACAGAGACCAAAAAATTCATGGAGCTTGGGAGAAAAACCCAGAGTTCGTGTGCTACCAAAGCAGGAGATCCCAGTAACCCCCTAAGCTCTGGAAAAGCTACAAGGCTGCACTCCAGGACTGAGAATAAACTGTAAACAGTCTGACCTTCACAGAGACTAAAGCAAGCTTCAAATAATCTCAATTACTACTAACGAGAAGAAAATAGTTTCCTCTTTATGGAAAGATAAAATCATCGTAGACTTTAATTTAACTCTATAATTTTGATATACAATATCTGGCACTCATTAAAAAATAATCAGGCACACGAACAAACAAGTTAATGTGGAAGATAACCAAGGGGGGAAATTTACAATAAAAAATGACTTATAAGTATCCAGATAATCAGACACAGACCTTAAAATAACTATGCTTAATATGTTTACAGAAATAAAAGATTCAGAATTTATGTAGAAAACTGAAAATAATTTTTTAAATGAAATTTCTAGAATAGAAAATTTCTATAGTGGGTTTTACAGCTGAAAAGAGAATTAACGAACTGAAAGATCAGTAATAAATATTAACAGCACCCTAACCCTAACCCTAACCCAAAGTCAAACAGCTTTGCCTAGCAAACAGCAAACAGCAGAGCCAGGATCAGATCCTGGGGTTTGCTGCATTCCACCATCCTTTCAAAATCAAAAGGTTATCAATAGAAAATTCCAACATTTACCAATTCGTGTGGGCAATTCATGATCTATAAAAAAAAAAATGCTGTAAAAAACATGCATCCTGGCCGGGCGAGGTGGCTTATGCCTGTAATCCTAGCACTCTGGGAGGCCAAGGTGGGAGGATCGCTCAAGGTCAGGAGTTCGAAACCAGCCTGAGCACGAGCAAGATAGAAAAAATTAGCCGGGCATGGTGGCACATGCCTGTAGTCCCAGCTATTCAGGAGGCTGAGGCAAGAGGATTGCTTGAGCCCAGGAGTTTGAGGTTGCTGTGAGCTAGGCTGACGCCACAGCACTCTAGCCCAGGCAACAGAGTGAGGCTCTGTCTCAAAAAAAAAAAAAAAAAAACATGCATCCACGTAAAATGAAAGAAATCAGTATTCTTTTCTACACACCCAACACAAACTAATAGTACGTTTCAAGTATGTGAAACTTTTCTACAAAGTGTACATAGTGGAAAAAACATAGATTTTACAGTCAGCCTCAGATGGCTGCTTGGTCACTTACCACTTGAGCTTCCTTGGAAGGCTCCTTAACCTGTTTGAGCTTTGATTTTCTCATCTGCAAAAAGCAGATGGTAACACCTATTGGTGGCAAGCCCAGGGAGCATTATAGAAATCACGGAGGACTCCAGATGGACTGCAGCCAGCCTGCAAGCCCTAGAGACTGACAGATTCCGTCTGTGATGAGAGAGCTCGCTGCGGAGGCCTCAGCTTAGTGAGGGCTCAGGGAGTAGTAATTGCAGGTAGACTCTAACGTATCAGATCTCCGACATAATCATGGACAGCTCGTCCCCCTCTGCACCCTCCGCCTGCCTGGCAGCTTTCACCCTGCCTTCCCCCATCACTGGTTCCTCTGCTGCTGCTGTTCTTAAAGCTGTGGTGAAGAAACTTATAGGTATTAGAAAGTACCTTGGAGAGAGGTTAAGAAACCAATTTAATGCAAACTAAATCAACCAGACACCATTTTTCAACAATCAAATTAGCAAAGATATTTTCTTTTTCTTCCTTTTTTTGTTTTCAGGACCAAGAGTTTCTGGAAAGCAAAGACATGTTAAACGATAGCACTCAAGGTTGGCAAGCGTGTAATGAACTAACTTTCTTATGCACAGCTGGAAGAGTGGGAATGGGGACAACCCTTCTGGAAAGCCACTGGACAAACAAATTGGAAAGAAGACATGGCGATGTTTAGAATGTCATGTGCTCTGCCACCGTGATTCACCTTCTAGGAATTTGTAGAAAATAATACGGATCACACACTTGGCCGAAGTTTTACGTCTGAGGATGCTGCAGCCTCATTTCCCATGGCACAGGTTTGAAATAACCTAAATATTCATGCACAGGAGAATGATTAGATTACCAAATATACGCCTATAGTGAGACTGTGGCTCGTTCAGATGAAATGTTTCCTGAAGACAAGTTAATAAAACGGAGAAATGCTCATGATACATTATAAAGTGAAAAGTGGAGACGTAAAACTGTATTCACTGGAAACAGCCCAAATGCCTACCAACAAACAGATGGATAAACAAAATGTAGCATACATGTACAATGGAATATTATTCAGCCTTAAAAAGGAAGGCAATTTTGCTATATGCTACAACATGAATGAACTTTGAAAACATCATGCTAAGTGAAATAAACGCAAAGACAAATGCTGCAGGATTCCACTTATGTGAGGTACTCAGAACAGGCAAATTCACAGAGACACAGAGTAGAATTGAGGTTATTCTACTACAAAGGCTGTGAGGAGAAAGGAATGGGGAATTACTTTTAGTGGATATAGAATTTCAGTTTGGGATGAAGAAGAGGTTCTGGAAAAGGATAGTGGTGATAGTTGCACAATATTGTAAATGCAGTTACTGCCACGGAATTATACACCTGAAAATGGTTAAAATAGTAACTTTTATGGTATGTATATTTTGCCACAATAAAAAGTGCATTGAAAAAACTGTTACACAAGTTCATTAAAAAATGAATGCTTTGTTTAGCTGAGAGTGGTGGTGCATGCCTGTAGTCCCAGCTACTCAGGAGGCTGAGGCAGGAAGATCACTTGAGCCCAGGAGTTGGAGGTTGCAGTGAGCTACGATGATGCCATGGCACTCCAGCCCAGGCAATAGAGTGAGATTACATGTTAAGATGTAATTACATGTTAAGATGTAATCTTGGGCTGTTGGTTGATTCATTCAAAAGAGAATTATGTTAAGCACCTACCTGTGCCAGTTACTCTGCTGGTTCTGGGGACAGAGCTTGGTAAACAAGACAAATGGCCCCTTACTCTAAGGGAAGGGTAATAGATATTGAGGTTATAAGGAAATTCTTTTCGCCCCTTTCTATATTTCAAATTCTTTTCAATGGGTATTCTATAATATTTATATGTTTGGGAAAAAATGCAAGTGAAAGAAAGGCTACAGTTACAAAAAGCAGTGTTGGCTTGAGATGGTTGTTCATTCTCCTGCGCTCGAGCTCTCTCCCTTGGTGCTCACACCATCACATGCCCCATCCGCGTGGAGAGGACCAGGTCTGATGATGGGGAGGGAGTGCAGGGGGATCAGAACTTAGGGAGCCAGAGACACCTGTGGTGCCTGCTCAGTCACCTCTCCCTGGTCTGTGTTGGGCTTTCTGGCTTCCAGAGGCATCTGCAGTGGGGCTGGCAACCCTGCTCCCTCTGCCCAGTGAGAGTTTACACCAGTGTTCAAAAGATTAAGTGCTTCTCTTCTTTGGTGCCAGGATTTTTATCCTTTTAACAAGGGTCCTGCAATAACCCTTGAATAATTGCTTTGACCCCCCGCCCCTACTTACAACAGGCCATCAGACTTCTTCTAGAGACCCACAAAGCTGATCTGAAAATAACCAGGCAGGGGTTCATAAATGCACCAGCTCAGCACATTTCCTCCAAGAAATCATTGCTAATTCGGGGCTCCTCTTACAACACAGCAAAACTGAAAATAATTTCAGGGGTTTGCAATGCAAAAAGTCCCCAGTGGCCTCATTTCCACATGCTCCCCCCACCACCACCAAATAATTGACCTTAAATTCTTGTTCATTCTTGTCTGATCTTGGCTGGGATTAGGGAGAAAGCCTGCCCTAGATGAATGGAACTCTGCTTTCTCCAGCGTGGGGTGCAGAGAGCCCCCCGCCTGCCCTGTGCAGAGGCAGGAGGAGCAGTTCAGATCCTGGGGCTTCCTCTCATCTCGCAGAGCACTGGGCCTCACGCTGGCAGAGATGAAAGAGATCTGCAAGATGAGATCTAAGCGGCGTCTTTGGCTAGAACCCTCTGTTATCCTTCTGTACCCTTTGGCCCAGGGATCTATTTTAGGCAGTAACTTCCACTCCCTCTCTGTCAGAAACCTCTCTCGTTATTGAACTAGATTTTGGAGGTGTAGGAACATCTGGTTTTTGGACTCTGAGTCCCCTGAAGGCTGATCGCATGTTTAATTTTAGCTGTTCAATGAATGTTTAATTTATGAGTATATGATGAATGAATAAAAGCAGCTTTGATGGCTTCATTTTAATCTTATTCCCAAGACAAATTTTAATCTCTGTATTTCCCCCATAAAAACTGACTTTTCTTCTTCTCCATTTCAATTGTTTTCATCTCCCTATCCCACAAATCTCCAATGATCCGCTCTTCCCATTGAGAGTTTATGATCTGGCCGCTTCCCCCGAGGAAGACTGTGTGGTCTGGTGGTTACAAGGCGCAGGCTGCCTGAGTTCACATCCTGAGTGCTCCCCTGGCTGGTTGGCACCTCTGTGAACCTCAGCACCCTCATTTGCACATTGGGGCTAATAATAGGAACTGTGTTGTAGGGCTGTTGGGGGAGGGGTGGCGAAGGTAAAGCTTTTGTCATAGAACTTGGCAGCTGAAGAAAAACTCCGCGAATGTTCCTCGTTAGTAACATCTACATAGGCAATCCTTTCTTAACGGCCTTCGTCCAACCCTAGCCTTCATCACGAGAGGAGAAAATGTATGATTGACCTTCGAGGAAAAGTCTGGGAGAATTGGTTGTTGTTCCAGAGCAGAGGTGACCGAGAAGTATAACAGCTGCCCTTGCCAGCGCCTTCCACCCTGAACGCTGTCTCAGTACCTCAGTGCCTTTGAACGTCGGGCAGCTCGACCCCCTGCTCTTGAAGAGTGAACTTAGCAAAGCACAGGCTCCCTGAGATTCGGCACCCCTACTTGTCACCCCTATGCCACCCCGTGAACAGAAGGAAGCTGCACCCTTGGGAGTACAAACAATCTGCCCAACGTCAATCAGTAAGTGGCAAAGCAGAGATGCGATCCCAGGTCTACACAGTACCAATGTGGGACCTTTGGGAGACACAGAGCTGCTGGGGTTGTTCCTCATTTCCACTTAACCCACCACAATTCCACGAAATCTACCCTGCTTCTGACTCCCCAGCCCCAGCCCCTGGACTCCACGGGTGCAAAGCACAAGTCTCCCCACTCCTCACATACCTGGTGGGGCCTGAGAATAGCTGGCAGCCCAGGTGACCTGCCACAGCCTGGCCACTACTGCTGGGCTCGGCAGACTCCCTGAGGGGCCTCTGGTCTTTGGCCTTGGTCCCCAGCCTGTGTCGTGCCTGCCGCAAACAGATTTCAGCGAACAGTGCCTCGTCCTCTGGACCTGAACACCCCAAGGCTGCCTGCCTCCCCCACTCCCGGCCTTGCAGCCTGCTACAGACGCCTCCCGTCACCTGCAGCTTCGCAAACTAGGACCCTCTTTCTTTCTTACTTCCCACCACTCATCCTGTCAAGAAGCTATTTTGTATTCAAGTAGCCTCGGTGTCAACAAACCACAGGCTTGCTAATGTCTCTTTACGAGTGGAATCAGACTGTCTACTCCAACTGTGACTTTGGGCAAATCATTTCACCACTCTGAGGCTTTATTTCCTCCTAGTTAAAATGGGCATTAAATTATATGACCTTTTAATATGCAATAAAGCTCTGCGAATTTAGAGCTGTCCTCTATTACCTGAGGATGCTAAAAAGGAAAATGTGGTTATGGGGCTAATGTCATTTTAGCCTTTATGTAGGTCTGGCTATCTTCCAGGGCGAGATTCTGAAAATTTTCTGCATCATGCAGATTTCTAGTCTTTATTTTCACCATATATCTTCATGCTATTGTTTGTTTGAGAATCACCTTTTCCATCTATGTAAGGTACATCATACTGATCTTTTTTTTTTTTAACTTTAAAATCCACCTTTGGCACTTCGTAAACTCTCATCAGCTTTGTATATTAAGCTACTGGCGTGAGAACCATGATACTTTCCTTCCATCTGAAAATGGTTTGGAGACATAAAGCAATAAAAATAACCTTTAAAAAGTAACATCGCCCTGATGCTATTAGGGAGCACCGAAGTGACTAGATTTGAGCAATTTCAATTCTCTGTGCTTTTTGTCTCTCAATATGTGCTGTAACTGTTGGCTAAGTGATTAATTTCCATAGTTCCTTTCTCATTTCTGCTGCTTAGCTTTTTAAAAAATTTCTTTGTTTCTTGGTGACCAGCATTATTTCC
>VBSM01000483.1:30768389-30821297 GCA_008086735.1 Cheirogaleus medius
CCAACCCAATTGGATATTTTCCTCTAGAGAAGTTGACTCACTGAGCCTACTTCCTTTTCCTGGAAACACGATCAAATGAATTCCCCAGCCCCCGTTGCTTCTAGGCGGGGCAGCATGGGTATCCTGGCGAGGGGAATGTAGTGGAAATGATACTGCCTGTCATGGCGAAGGAAGCTGTCTCCCCTTCCCCTGTCTGCTGACCTGACATACCAAGACAACCTGGAAACCACGTGTTGAAGACGGCAGAACCGCATGGAAGGAGCTATGTGCCTGAGTTATTACGTGGAAGGCCACCTGTCAAACACCTGGGTGGACTGTGAGGTGATTCACTGGGGCTCTGGGACAGTTTGATAGAGCAATTAGCAGGCCCTTGCTAATACGTTGCTCTTGTCCTTCAGGTTGAACAAATGGGACCCAGAGCTATAGAGTAGTTTGCTACGTACATGGCGTGGTCAAAGATGGTGCTTCCCAAGAGGTTTGCAACACTCCTGCTACTTACTCTGCCTTCACTTCAAGCAACATAATTTACATCTCCTCAGCAGCATAGGGGTCCAGAGAAAAGGGGTTCAAAGTCAGAAATACATTCTCTCCTCTCGATTTACCTTTGCTGCCCATCCTTGCCAGCTAGCCCCACAGCCAGAGCCCGTAACCCTGTCAAGATCGCTCCTTATATTGGCATTTCGTGAATATAGATAAATGGGCTCCCTGGTGTCACTCCATCTCAGAAACCAAAACAAAGCATCCAGACCCAGCCTTTTTTGCTTCTTTCAGGATCATTCAATAAACATAATTGGTTTTCTTCAGAAATAACTTGGTTGTCTAATTTCCTTCATTAGCAGCTGGTTAAGCAATGCCTCTGGCTTCCTATGACCTAACTCACCAGCTTCCTGGGCTCATTTTGGACTTTTCCTTTCATTCTTGCGACAGCCAAAATCTCACTTCTTTAGTGTAACCTCTGGTCTTTCTGTTTAAATGTGCTTCCTCTTCCTCTACGTGGTTTACAGATGTGAATGCGTCTTCGCAGCTCTGCGTGTCTCTTCATCTCTGGTAGTCTCCGTAACTGTTCCTGAAAATTTATCGCAAACCATTTCCTCTTGGGTCTATCTCTTCTTTAAGAGAAAGAATTTTAAAGTGAAAGCTCAGTAATGCAGAGATCTGTTTCTCTTCTATACCACAGTTGCCGCCTACTGTTTCCTGAACCTCCCCTCCAGTTCACCCCTTACAGGATGACTAGAACACAAGCCACCAACTGCCAGCTCAAATCAAACAAGATAATGTCCAATGTGCACTTTTTTGCTCTCTCACACTTGTCTTAACGTTTACATTTCTGCATCCATTGATGAACAAATCGCATTGGTACGCTTTATCAGGAGCTGTGAGATGAGAACAGATGAAATACAAGCAAGCTCACACGTAACTTGTGAGGCTCACGTGAAACCGTCTGAGAATAAGAAGGGAAGCAGGACTAGTCATCTGGGGTATATGGAAAGTGCACTCTGACAGGTAAAGGGAGAGATCGATGTGTGCCAGAGCCAAGGAAAGTTTAACAAAGATGGGCCTTAGCCCTTAAGGACTGTTAAGCTAGAGCAGCAGGAAGTACACGCATTTTGTATGTGGGGACTATCGTGAACAAAGGCACAGAGGCAGAAATACTACTCACAATCACGGTGGGTCCTATTTATTATGCACCTACATGTGCCTTGCACCATGCCAGGCCCTTCACAGTCATTATATCTGACCTTCATAGCAACACTGGCATTATGAGGTGGGTATTTTACAAATAAGAGAATTCAGTTTTAGAGAAGCACTACATGGCAGAATCAGGATTCAAGGTCTGTGCTCCACCCACTACATACGAAGGTGGAGGCGGTTATAAAGGTGCCGCTCTGGGGAGCCGAAGGCAGTTGACTAGGTGGATCAGTGAAGCTGGACTGTGGAGATGCTGGATGTTGAACGCAGATGCTGGACTTGACATGGCAAATGACAAACTTTGGAGTTAGACAAGATCTGAGTTCAAGGCCATGTCCCGTGTTAACAGTGAGACTCTGGGAACCACAGTTAAACTCGCTGAGATTCAGTTTTCTCCTTTGAAAACTGTGTTCAACAGTAGTATCAATTTATAAAGTTGAGAGGCTTAAATGAGATAATGTGTTTAAAACTTCTACTAAAGTACCTGAGATGGAGTAAGCATTTAATATGTGACAGATGTTTTTGTTGTTGTTACTGCTACTGCTACTACTGCCACCGCAATAGTGTTCAAGGAAGATAATCTGGAGAAAAACAGCTGACAGATATTTCCCAGAGAGATGCAATGAGATGACGTGGGGTTCTCAGGATAGGGAGAGACAGGTAGGAGTGCATTTGTAAGTATGGCAAAGATGGGTCCACAGCACTTGGTGACTGATAAAAGGGACGAAGGAAAAGGAAAGCCCAAAGATTACAAATTTAGGAGAATTTGAGAAGTGTTGATATAATAACACAATCAGAAATTAGGAAGTGAGGAAAGGAGTTAGTATTGGGGTATGGATGATGAATTGAGTTTGAAATGATGATACTACATCAAGGAGCATATCCTAGAAGGCTTGGCCACATATTTGATTCTGGAAATGTAGATTTTGGGTTTATTCTAACAAGTGTATTTGTTGACAAATAAACATGAGCTAGAGCCTGGTATAACAGTCGAACACCAGGGACAAGGACTGACAGCTGGGGGTGCCCACAGCTGGGGAACGTGGTACTGGAGAGGAGTCAGTGAAAGATACAGGAAGGAGCAGAGGAAGAGGTAAGATGGAATGCAGACCACAGCAGTCACAAAACAGGAAAGAGATTCTCCAGAAGGCGAAGGAGGTGTCCTGTGCCCAGGGCTGCCAAGGGGAGAAAAGATTGAGGCCTGGGAAAAGGCTTCTGCATGGAGCCCAGACTGGGAGAAATGGTGGGAATGAAAGACAGCAGACTCTACCCATTCATTTGGGATGTCAGTTTGAGAGAACTAGGCTGTTGCTAGAAGTAGTAGCAAGTTCTTGGAGAGGCCAATGAGTGAGTTCAGTTCCTCTCTACCCCTTACATGGCACATCTCTTCAAGGACTGATTCCCAAATCTACACCTTTTTCCCATTGCTACTGCCACAGTCTTAGCCTGATCTCTGTTAACTCTTATCTTCTTCTTTAGGTCTCACTGTTGCTACACACTTATCAACCTGGTACATTTCTGTGGTTCCCAAACCCCAGGCTGCAGACCGGTACCAGTCCGTGGCCTCTTAGGAACCAGGCCACACAGCAGGAGGTGAGTAGTGGGTGAGCAAGCGAAGCTTCATCTGTATTTACAGCTGCTCCCCATCAATCACATCACTGCATAAGCTCCGCCTCCTGTCAGATCAGCAGGGACATTAGATTCTCATAGAATCAAGAACCCTACTGTAAACTGTACATGTGAGGGATCTAGATTACATGCTCCTTGTAAGAATCTAATGCCTGATGATCTGAGGTGGAGCTGAGGTGGTGATGCTAGCACTGGGGAGTGGCTGCAAATACAGATTATCATTAGCAGTGAGGTTTGACTGCACAAAGAATATAATGCACTTGAATCATTCCAAAATCATCTCCCCACCCCTACCCCCTGGTCTGTGGAAAAATTATCTTCCATGAACCCAGTCCCTGGTGCCAAAAAGGTTGGGGACCACTGCATTTGACCCCAACTCCACCATTTCTGACAATGTCCTGGGTCTAATGACCTCTAACAAATCCATGTAAGCTTGTCTATTTCTCCTTCAAAGATGTCATCAGGAAGGAAGATTATGTTATCTAAGTTATTTTCTTCTTATTTGACACAGGTGTCTAAAAAAAAGGATAGCAATCATCGTTATCATTGTGGATTTCATATTACTCCTTTCAAACACATTCAAAGTTCCTTCACCTCTTTACCATAATTCCATTGTGAGTTGTACCCAACTGTTACCCAACTCTTTTTTTAGAATATGCGCCAGGAATAACCTCACTGGCCCATAGCACTTTGAAAGCAGTTCTTAGAAGCACACTGCCTCCATAAAGCTTATCTAGTCAGATTCCTCTAATTCCTGCCCTGATTAAGCATAGACTTCTATGATTGCATCCATATATTAATGCCTCTCTCCCAAACATGCTTACTGCATTTCATCTCAAGTTACAAACATCGTGTGCCAATGAACAATGTATTATTAATAGATAAAGTTACTGCATTGTATAAGTCATTTATTATTTTATTTCTGTTGTTGGTTTTGCCCAATAAGCTAACCTGATTAGCTTCATTTTTTAAATATATCACTTTATATCATACAGGTCAGAAACTCTGTCAAATTCAGTTTGTCTAACTAGAGGTCACTCTTTAGACTACAGTTTTCCTGCACTATGTCATGTTAAAAATGGCACCTTATGAATGCTTTTTGTTGATGAGTTAATAATGATTGTGATCCCAATCATATTCTCTACAGGTTTTTATTTTATGGTGGCAACTAGACAGCCTCACTTTCCTTCTAATTTCTGCAAATCCACTGCAGTCATGGTTAACTTTCTTAATTGTCAGTGGCTCTAAGTTCCAGTCTTCCTTCCAGAGAGTTTTAGTAAAGATCCTTTTTCTCAATACCTGTATCATAATGTTTTCCTGCTTTCCTTACATTTTATTTTGCCTTTGGGTAGGTACAGCAATTATTTTCTGCTCTTCTGGGGTTTCAGCGCTGACTTCAGAGCACCCTTGCTCATCTCACTGGGAGAATTTCTGCCAGCAAGCAGAGAGATCTGCGTATAGCCCAGCCTTTACCAGAGCGTGACACATGGACATAACTGTAGTGGCTCTTGGTGACTATTCCCTGTGGTGCACACTCTCCACTCTACCACTGAAAAGATCTCCAGTTCCCCAAAAGAAATGGTGGACTCAAGTATCATATCAAAAAAGATGGAGTCTTTCTGAGAGATGTTAACACAAATGAGAAGAAGGAGATAGAAGAGGGTTATTATAATATGAAATTATAGGCTCTTAAGCTTTCCAAAGGGGGGATGATTCCCAACTTTTCCACAGTGAGATATTTATTGAGCTTAAAGTACTATTAATAATTTGAATTGTAAATCTCTGAGAAGAGACGGTGAAAAAAGCTAATGGGATAAAATTTAACAAGGTGAGTCCTGAGTGTATATTTGAACAAATTCCACAAGTACAAGAAGGCAGACAGTATGCGGTGCCACATTTAGTTGATCACTGGTCAGTATGTGATAGCAGTGGGGTGTGGCCATGTAAAAGCCAGAGGAAGTTTATGCTATGTTTAATAATAGCAGCAGTCATTTAATGTATGTTTTAGTTAAGAATGCATCCTGACCAGAAAGTCACTTACACCAGCTTAACAGTCAAATAGCAAGAAACATGGAGACAGGTGGCTGTTATTTTTGATTTGGCAACTCGACAATATCTTTAGGATTCTCTTAGCCTTTCCCTCGTGCTTGCCGCCTCTCAGTCACAGGATGGCCACTGCAACCCAAGCTAGTGCCCAAACTCAAGGCAGGAAGAAGGCAAAAGAGCGGCACCCGCCATGTTTGTCTTTTCCCCGGCATTCCCTGCGGATTTCTCACTGTCTGGAAGTGCAGTGTGCGGCCATTCTGAGCTGCATGGCTGGCCGGAGAGTCAATGTTTGGGTTTTCCAACACCTGCAATAGACACAGGCAAGAAATTGGGCAACAGAGAGAGATCCTGTCTCAAAAAAGGGGGGGGGGCGCATGGTCTTGCCTGTAGTCCCAGCTGCTCAGACACGGGCAAGACAATTGAGAAAAGACATACAATTAGTAAATAATAAAGCCAGGGTTCCAATTCAGATCAGGTGGAATCCAAAATTCGTGTTCTTCCCATTATACCACATCACAGTGTTCAGGTCGTGAGGACTTGGGAAGGAATAATCATATTCAACTATACTCACCACATTTATTTAACCATTAAAAAAACCCTGAAGTACAACATACATACAGGAAAGTGCGTATGTCTAAGTGTATAGCTTGGTGAATTTGTCCACGTAATTTCATTGAGAAACAAAACATTACTGCACCCTAGAAGACCCCTCCCTGCTCTCTTCAAGTTCCTAATTCACCCCACAGCTTCTAACAGCATAGATTATTTTTTGCCTATTTTTATACTTCATATAAATGGAATTATAGGAATCATACAATCTGTCCTCCGTTGGCTCTAACTTTCCTGGAATCCAGATGGGAAGTATGTCTCAAGAACAGGGTAGAAGGTCATTTATAAGAACTCAGTTATAAGACCAAAGCCAGATTGCAGTGGCATCTGGGGTGACTTGAGTCCTGAAATATTAAGCTAATATTTCAAGTCCCTTCCTGCTGGCTAAGCTATTTTGGACTTGAAGCAAATGGTTCATGGTCTTTGGGGAGCCTTTTACACATTGAAGAATGTTTTGAAAGCTATATGGATCTTCTCCCCACAAAAAGCACCTGGACACAAAACAACAATATCATGCTTATAATGTCAGGGCACTCACAGATTCATCTGTGAATTCCCGGGGATTCATGGACACCCAGGTAGGAACATTTGTTCTACAGACTAGAGCAAGCTAAACACACAGGTGGATGTCACATGGTCTCAACCATGGAGAGAGATGTGTGAAGCTTGGGAAATCCTCCTGGCATGACAGCTCTGCCAATAGTTTCTTCTTAAAACAAATAAAATTAAATTAAAGTTAAAAAACACGTGAGCATGCTTATAAAAGGTAACCAGGGAACAGTAACTTCTCTCCCAATGTTAGATTGCCAATCTCCCAGTGACACAACTGGATCCATAGTCTTCCATCCCAGAGACAAACACAATTAGCATTTTCTTGTGTGTCCTTTCAGAAATATTCTATGACGTAGAATCTGACCTAGTTACTTTACTTACAGCTTCTACCCCTCCGACCCATGCTACAAGTGCAGCCAGACTGGTTTTCCTACAGCATCCAGGTTGTGTCATCTCCCTGCTCATAATCATTCCGTGGTTCCTTGCGACCAACATGATAAAGTACAAACACCCTAACTTGGCAGTCAATGCTCTCATTAACCGGCATCTCCAAGATCCCTCTCCAATGACTAAAAACCAAAACAGAATAACCACAGAACCTAAAACTTCTTCCCTCCCCCTGGAAAACCTCCATCCCAACCCCATGATCCCAAACCAACCGGTTGTCATTTTCTTCTTCTATCAATTCTTCTTCCATTGAGATACCTCTCACATCTCTTCCTTTCTTTTGAATCTCACCGACACCACCTTTCCCCCAATCTCCAACTGAGGCCCGCTCACCACAATCTGGGGTAGGACGCCGTGGTCAGTGTAGGCTTCTGGACCTGCTCTCAGAACATTTCATTTCCACGAAAGCACCGTCAGTGAGTCCCGTCTAAACGCCTTACTCTAAAGACCTGTGACAGGTGTCAAGAGGTTGACATAGAAACCATGTGACTGCGGACACGTTATTCTCTACCAAAGGAGACCCAGGTTTTGTGGGGATGAAGTTTATAATCTGAGAGGACCTACTTTAAAAGAAAAAAAAAAGAATATAAAATTACAAATACAAAATTAGGTACAAAAAGTGATTATTTAAAAATTGATCAGAAGCTGACAAATGTCACAAAATCCAGAAAAAGTAACACGATATTTTGAAATAAACTGCCTTCTATGGCTCTATAGTATTTAAGCTCTTCGTATGACAATGATTTTGTAGTATAATTGTCAGAGAGAGTGTAGAAAGATGATTCAGTCTTAACCTCTAGCCTCTGACTGTGAGAACACAATTTGGGGACCATTCTAGGGCCTTAGAAGATGTCAGTGCTAATGAGGGGCTCTGAAGCTAAAATTTCATTAAATTCATTGCAAATTCACCTCTCTGAGTTTTGTTTCTTTATTTGAAAATACAAATAATATTTGTTTTGCCTATTCAAAAGGTTGTTTGCTATGCTATATAATGGAATCAGGTGTTTTTAAAAAGACACTTTATATTGTGAATGCGTCATTAGAGTTTGTTCTCACGTGTATTTTCCAAAATTAGCTATAACAATATCTCCCTTACCACATTCTCTTCTTTCGATTATGACTTTGACACTCCTCCCACCGAGAGGGAGGGTCTCTGTTCCCTCTCTTAGAATTTGGCTGTAGTCTTGTGACCGCAGCAGAAGTGATACTGTGACTCCCAAGACTAGGTCATAAATGACGATACATCCTACACCTGACTCTTTTGGGATTTTTTTTTTTTGAGACAGAGTCTCACTCTGTCACCGGGGCTGGAGTATGGGGGCACCAGCCTAGCTCACAGCAACCTCAAACTCCTGGGCTCAAGCGATCCTCCTGCCTCAGTCTCCCATGTAGCTGGGACTACAGGTGCGCCACCATGTCTAGCTAATTTTTTTCTATTTTTGTAGAGACAAAGGGTAGAGCAACGGTCTTGCTCTTGCTCAGGCTGGTCTTGAACTCCTGGCCTCAAGCCATCCTATCACCTCGGCCTCCCAGAGTGCTAGGATTAGGAGCGTGAGCCACCGCTTCCAGCCTGAAGTCATAGGATTTTTGACCCGAGAGCTTAGAGACCGTTTAATTGCTTCTCACACCTTTGTGTGCATAAAAGTCACTTGAGGAAGACGAGGGGGGTGCAGCTTATGGATTCCCCTCCCAGATGTTCGGAGTAAGCGGGTCTGGGTGGGGCTGGTGACCTCTCCTACTTCGATATGGGCCGTCTGTGGACCACGCCGTCAGAAGCCCGGGTTCAGTCAGGCCCCCTGTATTGGTGCCTGGTCTGTCCCCTCGTGCTGCAGTCACGTGTCCCTATCCACACGTGAGGAGGCTGCTGGATGGCCCGGCGTGGTGGGGAGTGGAGGGAAGAAGTAGCTTGGCCAGGAGGAAAGAAGAGGTCGGGAAAGCCAGGACTTTGACACTGGCTTTGGAGGAGAAATCACTGCCTTTTTAATCCTTGGGTGGTGGCAAAAGCAAACAGGACGCTTCAATGATACCGGCAGGGAGGCGTGTAGCCTGTATGCGGTGGCTTCCACCGGACGTCCCCAGATGGGTCACGTGTCTCCTCACAGTCCAGTGAATTGTTAATGGTGTGAATCACTCGGCTCCAGTTCAGCCACCACCCTTGGCTACCTGGTTCCTACCAGTCCAGCGCCTCATTTCATGTGCCACAACCCCAGGACTGTGCTGAGAGTCCAACGCCAGATCCTACAGTGGCACCTGTCTTTCCAGCATAAAATCTACCTAGTTCTGAATCCTTCAGCTTTGCAGAAATGAACCCACGGAGTCTTTCCAGTTTTGTTCTTCCAGCATCCACTCTGCCCATCCCCTAGCACCCGCCCTCAGTCTGGGTCTCTGGAAGAGGTGCCGGAGCCACTGCCTGTGCCCGTGGTTTCACCCCGCAAGCTCTAGCAGGCTGCTCCACGGCCTTTCACGGCTCAGTATTTCTCTAGAATAAAAACCAAGGGACGTCTGTGAACTAAAACAGCTTGGCCCTTTCCATCACCAGTGTTTTCCTCATCTTAGAGGCACAAAAGGCAAAAAGCAGTGGGAAGCAGTGAGCACCCACAGCTGACTCACCACGAATTACCATCAACTGTGAGTTATTCAGCAGCTGCAGAATAGCCATCTTTTGTTAAGAAAAAAAATAGGCCTTTCTGAAATATCATTCATCTTCCCCAATCTTTGTGCATATTTTTATTTTTATAAATAACTGAGCAGAACATAGCGAAGTCAACTGACGCCTACTAAGTGACTGAAACCCTGTAGACCTCAAATACTGGAACAGGGTCCAGTATCATAAACACACCCACAAAGACACACAAATCCATATCATTGCCACAGACCCTCCCTACAGCAAAGTTCCAGAAGTCCTGTCTTTGGTCCTTAATAAGTGTGCTTTTTTGACCCTGTTACTACATGGGCATTTGTATCAACATTGTACAAAGCAGTCTTTATCGCATGAGCTCATTTCACTCTGTGAGATAGGTATGATTTTAAGATCAAGAATGTGAAGCTCTGAGAGGTTTAGCAACTCACCTAAGATCACTAAACTAGTCAGTGATGGGTTAGGGACTTGACCCAGGACCTGGATGCCAATTCCAGGGCACACTCCACCATGTCATGTGGCTCTTACTCTATGTATGTGCCAAGCAGGGCCCACACGGCTTGTTCATGAGATGACCTGGCCCCGGGCCTGCATGGCGGTTCTAAGACGGCACCTTGCAGAGCTCCAGCAGGGAGCATGCTGGCCCAGGCACCGGCCGCTGCATGGTGCCCTGAATCCATCACTGCCGTTGCCAAGGCCACCCTCCCCTCCCCACAACTGCGAATGGCTGAGCATGGCAGGGACCGTGGGCAGCCCCCTTCCTCAGAGACATGGGACTCCTCTGATTGGAACTTTGTCTCAGCACTCCCCTCCTGCCTTGTCTGAATTTCCTCAGACTGCACGGGAGCCAAGGAGACTGCACGGGAGCCAAGGAGGCATCCACTCAGCCCTCCTTCCTCTCCAGTTGGGGTCAGACTTGCATTGCAGTCTGACGACGGTGCCACCTTGCTCCAGCACCCTAATAAAATCCTGAGCTGCTGCTTCTCGGAGGACCCAGGTGATCTCACTACTTTGCCACTGATGCCCTTGCAAGGCACCTCTGCAGGCTCAGGAACCCGACAGAGAACCCAGTGCTCAGACTCTCTAGTGAAGGGGCAGCTGAACTAAGAAGGCAAAAGACAGAATAGTCAGGCAAGCTTCAGCATGCGAGCCAGCGCTGGCCTGGGTCTGCCCTTAGACATGGAGGAATCTTCCAAGGCAAAGTCAGGCAGGGAACTGTCCCTGCCATGAGCACGCCTGCCTGGGCAGCCTTCTTGCAAGGGGCAGTGGGAGGCGATTGTTCCCAAGCAGCGAGAACTGCTCCCGAAGAAGTGCCATCGTGCCTGTCTGATCTTCTACGTCCTCCTAGGTTCCTAAGAGCCACTGTCCTCAGGACCTGTTTTTGTTGACTTTCAGACTGCCTGCTATGGGGAGGAGACAGCCAGCTATGAGGATGTTCATTATTAAACAAAGACACATCCGTGTTGATTCCTCCTGATAGGAAGACGTCAGAGAAGGCACTAGTTGTTTGTCATTTGAAGAAGGAACCAATGTCGAATGCATAATCCCACACACTCTTCTTCTGCGAGTCATGGAGCAAGCCTGGCATTCTCGGGTTCGTTCATCCACTGAACATATTCTGAGCCCTCCTGCGCCCAGGTGGTGGGACTTGGAGAAGAAATACCATCTAGCAGTCAGCACCCGGTGCCAGGGAAACATGTCACGGGGTGTCATCTGGGAGACTCCAGAATGGAAGCAGACTTTACTGAAAACTAATTTTTTTTTTAATCTTGCTAATAAAGATATTTACCACAGTGGCAATGTTCTCTGTTTGAAAACACAGTAATTACCCTCTGGTCACTAATTAACCCAGGCGTGGCTAGGGACAGCTGGCTACCGACCTGTGTGGTGACACACCTGTATCATCAGGATGCCATTGCTGGCCCTTGAGGCAGCATGAACAGGTGGTTTTTCTGTGGGGCTGCGATCCTCAGAGTTTAAACCTCACTATTTTACAGCTCCCGATAGGCCCCTAATGTCCAGAGATTCCTGGTGGGTGGAAGGGAAGGGTTTAGACAACAACGAGGAAAACAGTTACACAATATCCTCTAGATCTGTGCCGTCCAATAGCTGCACGTGACGAGTCTGAATTGAGGTGTGCCGTGTGTATAAGGTAAACAACAAATTTTGAAGACTGTGGAAAAAATAATATAAAATATTGCATTAATTTTTATATTGATTACATGTTGAAATGATGCTAATTTTGATATATTGGATTAAATAAAATATATTAAAGTTAATTTCACCTGTTTCTTTTTATCTTTTGAATGTGGTGGCCACATAACATTTCAACTTATGTCTGAGGCTCACGTCGATTGCACGGTGCGACTCTGGGTGTCAAACCCAGCTAGGGCAGTGACCGTATCTGTTTTTGCTCATCCAAGCCAAAGAAGTCAGCACAATACCTGGCACTGAAAAACAATACATGTTTGAGGGATGAACGAAAATGTGAATGAACAAATGGACATCAGTTATTCATTTCTCTTGAGTCAAGAAGCAGTTCTACCCTCTCCTTACCTTAACCTAATGTCTGAGGAGATAGGAGATTTGCAAAAATCTATCTTCCAAATTTGAATCTCTGGCTCTTAACTCCCCTGAGTGTGTATCTGACTGCCTACTTGTAAACTCCACTTAGATGGGTAATAGGTATCTCAAACACAACGTTTCCAAACTAGAATTCTTTATCTTTCCGCAAATGTCTTCCTTTTCATCTTAGTTGATGACACCATGATCCACCCAGTTTTTCAGGGCAGAAACCTAGATAGAAGTCATCCTTGAGTCCTCTATCTTCCTACTCCTTCCGATCCCCATTATCACACCACCCAACCCCACCCAAACAAGAAATAGTCTTGTTGGTTCTATTGCAAAATATACTGCAGAAATACCCACTTTCTCCACTGTCATGTCACCATCCCAGCATGAGCCGGCTTTGTCCCTCCCCTGCACTGCTGTCCTCACTGCCCAAGTGCCGCTGCCACTGCCATCAGGATTCTGTGAGCTGTTGTTAGCGTTCTGACAGAGACAAAAAATGGATGCCAGTGAACTCTGCTGTAAGGTGAATTTTACCTGTACCTAACAGATGTGCTTCAGTAGAGCACACAAACCGTGGGATGGGAACAGCTGGAAACAGTCATCTAAATACACACCTGCCTCCAGGCAAGTCTTCGCTCGATCTGGTCCAGACAGAAATCCACCCTCGCCACGGACGTGGGGTCCAGAGACAGGCAAGCCCAGGCTTTGGCCGCGTCATTTATTAGCTGTGTAGCCCTCCCCAGGGGTGGGCACGATGGCCCCAGCAGGCATCACTTTCCACTGCCATGGTCTTCCCGCTGCCTTTGGGGGCTTCACCAAGGGTGTTCTCCAGCTCAGAAGCAAACAAAGCAGAAGCCTCACCTGTGCTTAGAACAAACCCAACATAAAAACCAGCCTGCATGTGCAGGACCACAGAAAAATGAAGGAGAAATCAGAAGCACTATTTTCTTTAAGCCATTCTCCTCAATAAGAATTGGCTCCCTATAGCATACTCATTCAGTATTTAAAGTCCATCCACCCAACACATATTATACGAGGCCATATGCTAGATGCTGGGGATAACGATAAACAAAACAGTCTAGCACCAACTCCATAGTCTGAATGAACACCACTCCCGTCTGTATGGTTTTTAATACCTCGCCAGCTCTCAAACAGGCCTTTGCTTTCATCATTTCCGCAACGTGAAGTTCCTCGCCACTTATTTCCATCCTCTGGATTTTGCTCATCATGAAAGGATCGTTCAAAGCCTCCCTTCTCAATACTCTCTGAATTCATACCATTCACCCTTTGTACAACTTTCATTTGGTTTTTATCCTCCAGCGTCTTATTTTTTTCAATGCAGTTACCTTTCCATTTGTGCAAGTCTTATCCCACACTCAGGTACAAATAGAAACACCTTGAGGGGGTTCTCCCACAGGGTCTAATTAGTACAGCACTTTGCAATATTTTTTTAATGAATTGACTGATCTCTACAGAAATTTACTATTTGGGGGAACTACTCTATTATGTCAGTGAAAATCATTTAGGAGGAAATTAGACCATTACATTATTATTGTCATTATACCAGATTGTCCAATTGAATTTCTATTATTTGAACTTTAGGTTTGATCTTTAATAGACAGATATTTGATATCTATTCTCTACACTGAAAAACTGTTTACAAACTCTATTTGTAAAACAGGAGCTTAAAGTCAAAACGTTATATTTCGCTTTTTGTTATAACTCTTTGTGCTTAATATGGTTTTGAACAAACAGTAAGTGCCTGATTTGAAAAAAATGATTGATTGTAATATTTCCCAATATATGAATGGTTGATTTTCTCATCTCTGTCACTGTCCTTCTGATTTACTCAAAAGCAGGCTTGTGTTTTGTCCACTGCCACATCAACAGTGTTAGGACAGGCCTTCTACCTATTAGAGGGAGACAAGATCAGTGACTGTGATGGATGGGTGGATGGATGGATGGGTGGAATGATGGCTAATTGGATAGATGGACAATGGATGGATGAGCAACATACAGCAACAGAGGTTTCTTCCAACCTGGGTAATGAGACATTTCCTTAAGGAACGGGTATTTGAGCTGTAGCTTAAAGGCTAAGGAAGATGTAGATGTGTGAGATGATAACAAGAGCAAACCTTGGCAGAGCAAACATTCAGAACAAAAGCTTAATGGGCCAAAGGAGTTTGACTAGAGTAACGTTGGCAAGACATGAAGTGATGGAAAATGAGACTGATGACTCAAGACATGTTTGATGTCCTGCTAAGTCCATTAGAAGGGTTTGAAACTCCTTGAAGGCATGGCCAGTTCATGGTTGCATGCCCAGATCCTAGCACAGTGCCTACCACACTGAAAGAATGGAATAATAAACAATCCAGGGAGGAAAGTTGGCTCTTGGCCACTTCTTTGAAGTTACCTACTGCCACTCTTTTTCTGGCTCACTCCATTATATTGTTCTTGTTGTCTTTTCTTAGCCATGACTCAGAGTGTTTGCTTTTCCCTGCACCTGACGATTCTCTTGCTGTGTTCTGCCTTCACTGACTCATATGCTGTTCCTTACACATACCGCCTTGAGACCTTTGCACTTGCCATTTATCTGGTACCTGTGTTTGGAATATTCTTCCTACCTATCTTCATGAAACTTGACTCCCCTCTCACTTTAAATCTCTGCTCAAAATCTCTTTCACTTCCTTGAGAGGCAGTCCCTGCCAGCCTACGTGAAAGGTGCCCTTCTCCTCTGTCACTCTCTTAGTCCCCTACCATGCTTTCCTTAGCTTTACAGCACATATTACCACTTTATATTATTAGATAGTTGCTTTTTTTTTTTTTTGAGTCTTACTCTGTCACCTGGACTAGAGTACAGTGACATCATCATAGCTCACTGCAGCCCCAAACTCCTGGGCTCAAGCGATCCTCCTGCCTCAGCCTCCCGAGTAGCTGGAACTACAGGTGCATGCCACCACACTCAGCTAATTTTTCTATTTTTGGTGGAGACGAGGTCTTGCTATGTTGCACAGGCTGGTCTTGAACTCCTGGTCTCAAGTGATCCTCCCACCTCTGCCTCCTAATGTGCTAGGATTACAGACATGAGCCACCGCACCCCACCCTTCTTTTCAGAATGAGAAATTTGGTCTCCCCGGGCCTACTCCAGGCTGACCCCAGCCCACATGAGTTCCTGACATAGAGCGATAAAAGTGATCTGTCCAACAAGCAAACGTCACCTGCCTCTCCGTCCCCCAGTTTAGTCACCTACACTGCTAAGAAGAGCTGCCAGTTCTGCCCGTTCTTCTGTCTCTACGCCTCCAACATCATGCTCCATCTGGGCCCCTCTACCCGCTATTTATGCCTGGACTTGATACTACCTGCGTGGTGATTCTTACCCATTTCTCCTTCAAAACTTTTAAGAGTCTACTCCAGTGTGAGGCCTACCATTATTCCATAATATACTATTATTATTAATTCTCCCTCTCTAATTCTAGTACTTGCCTTATCATTGAATACAGAACGTAGTGGACATTTGTCATTTTTTATTATCCAATATTTAACCCCTTCCTACTTTGGGGTCACATCACCTCATCACCCTGTCTGCAACTACAGATGACAATGCAGACGGGTCCTCTTTCTCTCTACCCCTGGCGGCCAGGGGACAGGCATGGGGCCAAAGACTGGCAACCAGGGGCTCTTGTTCAGGATTTTGACTCTTGAGTGAGTCTACCAGAGATAAAGAGAAGGGTGGAACTTTCTCGTGGCAGTGGCCACGGTGTGCAGTGACATTCATCTTGGTGGCAGTCATTGCAGTGCTGGTGGCCGCCTGC
The DNA here is from genome assembly GCA_008086735.1 of Cheirogaleus medius. Taxonomy (NCBI): domain Eukaryota; kingdom Metazoa; phylum Chordata; class Mammalia; order Primates; family Cheirogaleidae; genus Cheirogaleus; species Cheirogaleus medius. The sequence goes on from VBSM01000483.1 coordinate 30,784,383, forward strand.
TGACTGGACTGTTCTTGTGAACAGATGGCTGTGATTCTTCCCGCTTCTTGGCCCGTGGACCAGGTCAGGTCTTTCACACTCTGAAAGTCTCCAGTTTCCTTCCAGTGAATTCTGTATCTACTTAAAACACTAATAGTTGATTTCCATTGCTTAAATCCAGAAGCCAACTGTCTTATACTCACAACAGTTCCCGGCCCAGTACCGTTCAAAACAGCAGGTGCTTAGTAAGTGTGAGTTGATGGTAAAGACAAGTATATTTGAAAAGGAGACACATTGAAGTGGACCAGTTAACCTAAAGTTTGGACTAGACCACGGAGCCTTCCTTTTCCCATTCAACACACAAATTATGGAAACTTAATGGCACATAGAACCCTAGTAAGAATGACACCAAGGAGGCAGAGATTTCAGAAAATTACAATTATCTAAGCCTTCAGGAATCTCTTCAGATTATTACCCAAAAGCCAGGTTCTTGGAAAGGCTGGAGCTTAGTACATTCTGGCAGTACCTTCTCCATCAAGTTGAAGAGGAGACCATGAAAGCAGAGGCATCCAAACGTTTGCAATAGTGAGTTCGAATGACCAGGACGCCGTGAGCTGCCTGCATTTTAAATTGAGAACTGTGTTGAAGAATAGCCTGACAAGTATAAAAAATATGGATTTTTAGCCATGACAAAATCAATCCCCTAAAACAAATTTTAATAACCTTTAGCTGTGCAAAGTGCCATATTGTAATCAATTTTATTCAGTCCATGAGAACATTGATATCTGCCATATCAAAATTATTTCAAAAGCCATGTATTTCATATAGTCAAAGACATCTCACCCAATTTGGACTACACAAGAATATCCATAATGGACACTCTTGACTTTAATTTAGCAGAGTCAAGGAACAGAATGTATTTTTTGCAGAAATATGTAGGTGCCAAAAAAGGCTATGATCCCATAGCCAAAATGCTAGAGTTATCAAAAACACCATGTCTTTTTAGTGGGCCAGTTAGGTAAAACACTTTGTGCTAAAAATTTTAGGAGAGATTGCATTCTAGGAATGACAAGCACTGGGTCATCATTCTGTGAGCTCTCTGAGGTCCGACATTGTATTCAATTCCATACACCTCCCATGACCAGGTGCGTATACACACAATCACACACCCCTGCATACTCCTGCACCTACCACGGTGGCTAGCACACAGCAAATGGCCAGTAAATGGTTTTAAGTAAATGCATGAAGACCTGAACTTAAAATGAAACTCTCACCCATTACTGACTATATGTGCCAAACTGTGAGCCCCAGGCACTTGCAAATGGTTACAACATATCTGGGAGGCTGGGGTGGGGAAGCCAGAACCAAGGCCTTATTGTGTGGCAGGCCCCTTACAACCTGCAGCGCTGGCTATTGTTATACTCGTTTTCAGACATAATAGAAACTGAGGCTCAGAGAGGTCAATCATATAACCAGTAAGAGGTAGAATCAGGCCTTGAACTTAGATTTTTGCAAATCTAGTACTCATTCTATTCTACGTAGGTCTCTTAACTAGGGACCCTAGGAAACCCACAGAAAAGCATGTGGGAAATGTTTATGAGGTCAGGATCCATGTCTTTCATGTGATCCTCAAGGTGGTCCATGGCCTCCAAAAGGCTAAGATGTGGGCTTATGGCCACATGCAGGTGGCAGGCTGGCATTTGCCTGGTGCAGTGGAGAAGGAGATGGTGAGAGCAGAAGTGGAGGAAGGTTGTATGTTGCTGTACTCACCCAGTTTCAATAACCCTCTGAGCTGATATGTCAGCTCTAAGAGAGTACTGATGTCCTGCCTCCAGCAGCATAGGGTGACAAGTAACCTGATCCAGTCCCACCACTCTTCATATATTTATATACACATTCCACTCACTCGGAGAAACTTAGAACACTGGTGTGTGTGTGTGTGTGTTGGGGGTGGGTTGTCAGAGAGGCCACAGGGACAGGGACTGGGCCTGCAATTATTTATTCTCTCAAGCCCTTGGTGAACTAGCTGTGTCGTGATCTAAAAGGAGAGAGAAACCAGTGGAGCTCAGATCCTAGGAATGAAGTAAGAAGCAACTATTGATGAATTAAATGTTAAATCTAATTTACTGTGTACTTTGAGGCTACAGGCCTTCCTGGGGATAAGAAAGAGACTGAAAATTCTGTTTCTATGCATTTAACAGGTATTTGTAGAGTATTCACTGCTCCCACCAGGCATGGTGCTAGGGAGCTCTGTGTAATATGAAGTTGAATAAGGTGCGTTCTGTATGTGTGCATGTTACACAGATAAGTCATCCCAACTCAGTGTGACAAGACTATACCAGAAACATGATAAAGGGCTGCGGGAGTTCCCCCAGAGGAAAGAAAGATTATACCCAAGGGAATGGGAGCAGTTCTATTGGAGGTGACATGTAACTTCAATTAAATAAACATGTATCAAGTGCCAGACACCATATTGGCTTGGGGACACAAGATGTCTGGATGCAAAATATCTGCTGTGAAAGAGCCCAAAGCCAAGTCCACAGGCCTAGGAGCACAGAAATGACGATTTGCTACAACAAAGGCAATGTGTCTACAGTGCAGCGTGGCACAGCTCTGGGAGCAACAAATCATATATGTGGTGTGTCCTGGGGAAGAACTGTCCAGGTTTCAAGTAGAAGGAAGCATAGATACAAAGGCTTTCCAAAGAGAAGCAAACATAGCAGGAATAGTATTTATAGAGCATTCACTAGGTGCTAAGCACTGTACTAAGTGCATTTATAGTATTTTGTCTCATAGAGCAACCCTTTGAGTTAATCACTATTCATCTGTGTATTCTTGGGTGCATATTTTTTCAGACTTTAACATCTATTTTTAACATCTATATTTTTTCAGACTTTAACACCTGGTGCAGTGGAGAAGGAGATGGTGAGAGCAGAAGTGGAGGAAGGTTGTATGTTGCTGTACTCACCCAGTTTCAATAACCCTCTGAGCTGATATGTCAGCTCTAAGGGAATCAAGAGGTATGGTGGATTGTTTGCAAAATGGCTAACATTATTCCCCTCCTTGTATTCAAGTGCGTGAATAGTTCTTTCTCAAACTAATTCTTGACTTGGTCATGTGGCTTGCTTTGGCCAACGGAATAGCAGTAAACTTGATGCAAGCAGAGGTTTAAAAAGCAATTCTACAGTAAGTCTTGTCCCCTTGGCTGTGCTTGGTGCCTTGAAACCACCGTCTTGAGCTAGCTTGCTGGAGTGGCCATGTGGAGCACCGAGGGAGCTCAGTAAAAAGCCTGCTAACCATCAAAAATATGAGTGAGGCCCTCCTAGAGAATCTGGCTCCAGCTGATCCACCAGCTTATGGCGCCTGCAGGAGACAACCCAGGAGAGAGCAGCAAACAAACCACCTAGCTAAACCTAGCCCAAGCACCATCCCACAAAGTGATACGCTAATAAATGACTGTTGTGTTAAGCCACTAAGTTTTGGTGTAATTTTTTATACAGCAAAAACTAATTGATATAGGGTGCATCTTCCAATTGATGATTTCTTGCAATTAAAAAGAGTCACGCTATTTGTCTCAGGGATATATAAAATAATCGTGCATCTTACAATAGTTTGTGATTTAGATTTGATGCAATACAGTATTATACTCACTTGACAGATAAGAAAGGTAGGGATTTGAGGGTTACTTGCCTTAGGTCTGTAAATAGTAAGTAATGCCATTTGAATCCAAGCAGTCTGACTCTAGACCTTTGGCTTTGAACCTACAAATAGCTGGTGAGGAGAATGACAGATGAACCGGTTGGTGAGGAAAGTAGGGCCAGGTTACGACGAGTGTCTCGGAACCCTTATGACGAGTGTCTCGGAACCCTTAAAACGAGTTTGGATTTTACTGGTTGAGCCTAAGAAGCCAGTTGAGTTGGAAAGATGAAGTACTTATAATTTCTTTTTGACATCGACTAAATAAAATCTTCATATAACTTTATGAAACAGCAAGTGGAGAGCTGTGGGGGCGCAGGGTGGGGTCCAGAAGCCCTGGCCTCGCCAACTCCGTGTTGGGGCAGAACTGCAGTGTGAGGACAGGGCGTGGACAGTGAGTCCAGGGGGCTGGCCGCCTCTGACCCAGAGGAGGAGGGGAAAACCCAGAGGAGTCACTGGGCACATCTGGACTGCTCTCCCCCATAGAGTTGATGAAGCCAGTAGATCGAGTACATTTAAAATATAAAATGGGTGTGGGGAAAGGGAGGATTGAGGCTTCATTAGGGCCAGTGATAACCATGTGATAGTTATCAGTCGTTACAGAACAATGTCAGTCTGATGGAAATGCCCCTTCTTCCCTACTGCTGGAAGCCCAAGAAAGTTGTACCAGCAAACCCAAACAGTAGCACAAGAGTGGTGCAGAAAGCATTGCCAAGTGGAGCAGATTTACTGTGAAGCCAATATAGCTTAATTTTCAGGGCTGTTCATTTATAGAAGCCCCCTGTGAGACCTTGGCAGGGGCTTTGTCAACAAGTTCACATAGTTACACGTTTCTGCAAAATTGGCAAAAGTAAGACAATGTAGCTGGAATCAGTTGATACAGTTGTCACTCTCGATTCTAAGTCTCTTCTGTCACTACTCCCTTCTATGGTAGTGCTGAAGTGGCTGAGGTCATTTTTGGAACCCAAGTAGGGGTGACTGGAGCTGGACATACATTTCTTTGGGTTCGGGGAACATATATTTATGGAATTTTCAGTGACTTGCATGCATATCTCTGGCCTTCCCTGCATAGGGATGCCTTCGGGGCTATTTCTCCACCCTCTGCCAACTCTCCTAGCATCCTGGGAGGAGGCTCAAGGACAAAAGTCATATCTCACTATCAACCTGTCTAGGGCATCTTCAGATACATGTGCAGGGGAAAAGAAACATGGAGTGAGATGGACATAGTAGGTATACCACTGAAAGTTCTTCCAATCAGCACTCATTTAAAATTTGTACCCCCACAATATGCTGAAATAAATAAATAAATAAAACGGAAAGCATCTGTCATTAGTTTAGGAGTGTTAAACAATTTTTTAAAAAAATATTAAAATGGAAAGTAATAAATTTGTTCTTGTTGACATGTCTAAGTTGAAAAAAAAAAAAAGAAAGTAATAGATTTGATTTTCATCACCATCTAATCAAAACCACCAATTTAAGAAAATTTCATCAATCTTGTTAGAGGAAAGACTGAATTTTCTTTCTATTCTTTCTGTAGAAAATTATGTTATAAAAATGTCATATGTGGACTTTTTCTCCAAAATCCATAACCCCAGTTTAATCATGAGAAAAACATCAGACAAATCCTAGGAGAGGGACATTTTACAAAATGCCTGACCTGTATTCCTCAAAACTGTCACGGTCCTATAAAACAAGTATAGTCAGAAGCTGTCACAGCCAAGAGGGGCCTAAGTAGACATGACAACTAGACATAATGTGATATGCTGGTTGGGATCCTGGTATAGAAAAAAGACATTAGGTAAAAAATTAAGGAAATCTGAACAATAGATAGATAGACTTTAGTTATAAAATACATCGATACTGGATCACTAAGTGTAACAAATGTACCATACTAATGTAACATGTTAGTGCAGAAATTAGTTGAAGAGCTTATGGGAACTCTGCAATTTTCCTGTAAATCAAAAACTGTCCTAAAAAGTTAGGTTTATTAAAAATGCCACATGAAGAAACAATTCATGAGTATGCAGCCCAAAACATAGGGCAAAACTTATTAGAGAGTAGGAAAAAAGAATACAATTTTTAGGGTATTTTGTGAAATGAGTGGTACAATTAATATGGAAAACATTTTTTTCTTTCTTACTGCTGAAGGCCCAAGAGAGCCCAAGCTTTTAAAATTTGTATTTTGTTATGATTTCAGTTCTCATTATAAAAAACATGCACTTTTGTATCCAACTTTGTATTTGTAATTTTCATAAGGAGAGTCCCTAGATTATATGAGTGTCAGGCTCCACAAAACTTGGATCCACCCTTGGTTGCCATTAATCACATTTGAATAGTTAGAAACACTGAATACCTACTATCTGTGAATACAATGCTAAGGCTTACAGGGGAGTGGGAAGGGCAGGGCTGGTTTACAAGGATTCACCAGATGCAATGCCTCCCTCCAGGCGCTTACAGTTTCATGGAGACATGGACATATACCTGAAATAGATGCAGCCCCCCAAACGGATTGAGCAATAAGCACTTGGTCCCTGATACCAATTCTTCCTTTAACCAGCCAATTACCAAGGTCTGGAATTAAAAGCATATTGGCTATTATTAATTGATGTGACTGTACATCAGATAACTATGCATAAAAGCAATAGATGTAGAAGATCAGTAATAATCCCAACTTCACAGGTGGCAATCACAAGTGGAAACTTTTGAATTTATATGTTCAAGTATCTTAGAATAAGATATCCAATAAGAATGTGACCTTATTTGGATATAAGCTCTTTACAGAGGTAATCGAGTGAAAATGAGGTCATTAGGGTAGGTCCTAATCCAATATGACTGGTGTCCTTACAAAAAGGGGACATTTGGACGAACACACTAGGGAAGGAAGATGATGTGAAGAGAAATAGGGAGAAGACAGCCATCTGCGAGCCAGAGAGAGATCTGGGGCCGGTCCTTTCCCCAGAGGCAAGCTTGATGACACCTTGATTTCATATTCCTGGTCTCCAGAACCATGAGACAGTAAATTGCTGTTGAAGCTGCCTAGTTTGTAGTACTTTACAGCAGCCCTTGAAAACTAATACACCACAGAACTTGGGAAGTACCTGAGGGCACACTGGTGTGGAGAGAGTGGTTGGAGAAGCAGGAGGAGAAAGGAGAGGCTAAGATGACGAAATCATGGGTGGGGAGACAGACCTGGACAGAGAAACCAGGTTATCCGCCAAGAGGAAACCAGTAAAAATAGATGTGGATTTTTTTTTTTCTTTGAAATGGGAGGGTCTAGATCTGGAAGATACAGCTCTAGAAGGGGATCTGGGAGAAGGGAAATGTGACAGAGGCTGTTAGTGTAGGTTGCCCTCACCATCACTGTCCCACTGTGTCCTGCACACCGTGGGAGGGAACAAATACCGCTGCCATCTTCGGGTGTTCCAGAAAAGTGAGAGACACCCAAGGAAAGTCCTGAAGATAACTATTTGCTGGAGTCAGCTTGAGTATGCTTCAGGCCCGCAGTGAACATGTGCTGTTTCACGGAGTGTGAGCCCAAGTATAGTCCGCGGTGGTCGTTCTGCACGTGCCCTGGGGGCAGGCTGAATTCCAAGGGTAGTATTGCTTCACTAGCTTTTTTAAAACTACCTGCTTAAGTTTCCTCTTTTATAAAAGGGGAGTCATGATAGCACCTACCTCACAGGGTTCTGGTGAAGATCAAATAGAATAATGTGTGTGAAGAGTTTACGGCAGTGTCCAGTATCAAGCACTCAGTGAACAGTGTCTATTGTTACCAAAGGCATTATTACAATAATCATTCTTCTCATCCTTCAGATTCAAAGCAGTACTAGATAACAGCCCTGCACCCAAACACCACTGTAACTGGGACCACTGTTATTAGAGGTTGAGGATGCTGGCAGGCCTCGGGTGCTGAAAGAAGAGTAGCATTTGGATGTGATCTAGAAAACAATTACATTGGCCCCTGAAAGCCCCCAAGTGGGCGTCGCATGGATGGGGAGCCCCTCAAAACCTCATAGCCAAGGCTGAGCAGGGCACACAGGCCCCAAGCACTTGGCAGGTGACTATTGCCCATGGGCAATGTCTAGTCTGCTTTCTGCTCTAACTGCACCCGGGCCTGATGTGTCCAGGGTTACTTCGCGTCCAGCTCATTGCAGAAGCCCAGAGAAGAGACTTTCCGGCCAGGGACTGCTAGGGACTGTGGCGAAACCCCGTAGGGGGACCATGGTGAAATCGAGTTGAAAGGGGTCATGTACGTCGGTGCCAAAGAAAAACGGAAAGGAAAACTCTTTGGCCATCAAGGGCCCTCCCAGGGGAACCCCAGGTCCCTCACCAAGAAGCCGGCAAAGCACGTGGTGCAGGCCAGTGCATGCGAAAGGGCGCCTCCCGTCCCCCAAAGCACTGCAGGCCCCCGGGTTCGCCGGGCTTCTGAGTTGAGGCACTACAATTTGCCCTTTGTCCTTCCTCAGGTTCATTACGAAATGCGAGGGCAGCTCGGACGCCTGCCGCCGCGTCCGCCGGCCACCCGCCAGCCACACGCGCGCCAGACTGGAAGGCCGGTGGGCGCACGGCGGGGCGGGGCCCGGGGGCAGGACGGGAGGGGCGGGAGGGGCGGGGCCGGAGGGGCCGGAGGGGTCGAAGGGGCGGGGCCGGACGGGCAGGAGGGGCGGGGCCGGACAGGAGGGGCGGGGCCGGACAGGAGGGGCGGGACAGGAGAGGCAGGAGGGGCGGGGCCGGACGGGCAGGAGGGGCGGCAGGGGCGGGGCCGCGGGCGGGGCGGCGCGGCGAGCGCACCAGCAGCAGCCTGGCTCAGCCGCGGCGGCGGCAGCGGGGGCGCAGCCAGCGGGTAGCGGTGGCAGCGCCTTAAATAGCATCCGGAGCCGGCGCGGGGCAAGGAGTGGGCTGCAGTGACAGCCGGCGGCGGATCGGCCGGGCCAGCTGAGGAGGTGAGTGCGTCTGCCGTGCCCGCGCCTGTCCCTGCAGCGGTCCCCGGGCTCGGCCGACGCGCGCGGCTCAGGCTGCCCGGCAGGCCGAGCCCGGAGGCGGCGGCCGCGGCGGAGGCAGGCGAACCGCCCCTGGCTCGGGGAGACGTGCCGCCTTTCCGGCCTCGGGTCTGCGGCCCCGCTTCCTTCAGCAGCTGGAGGCCTCCGGGCCGCCGCAGCTTCCCGTGCCCGGGCAGGGATGCGGCCACCGCTTCCCGCGGGCGCCGGGCTGGTGCGCGACGGGGGCCGGGTGACGCGCGCCGCGGGGCCGGCCCCTTGTTTGTGTGGCGGCGGGGACCGGCCTGGCGGAGCAGCCGGGCGCCGAGCTTCTGCTGCGGAGAGGTCCCGCGGGGCCGGTGGCCGTGGCCTCTCGGGCGCGGGCGTCCCTCCTGCCGCGGGGCTTGCGGGGTGCGCTCGGACCGGGGCGGAGCGGGGCGGGGGCGCGCCTGGCCGTGCCGGGGGCCCTGCGCAGAGCGCCCGCGGGAGGGTCACGGGCAGCACCAAAGCCGGCCGCGAAAGGAGACGTTCTCGCGGTGTCTCCGGAGGAGAGCCCACGGCCTCTGCACGCAGCGGAGGAAGCAGTCATTGATTAAGGAGCGCTGGCGTTTTTTGAAATTGAGAAGCAAAGATGATGTCTGTCACCTTGCGGTGTAGACAGAGACTGGTGGTAGACGACTTGAATGAACACGTGGGTTAGGATCTAGAGACAGACGCGTGTATGTCAGGGCTCGCAAACCCCCTCCCCACTCCGCCGGATTTCAAGGTTATGGAGCTTAATTAAGAATGACCATTATAGAAGTGCCCTCTAGTGCCCTGGTTAAGACTTTTAAGCTTCTTCCTGGTGCAGGTGTATCTGAAGTACTACTGTCTGTACTCGCCGCCACTACTCTTCCTTTTATTTATTGACCTGCAATGAGCGTGGGAGAAACTGGTGAAATCGCGCAGTTTCTGACTCACATTTCACAATTTAACCTGTGATTATCCCAAAGAAAACAATTATTGGCTTAACGCAAGCAAAAAATTCAACCAAAAACTTCTGGTTGATTCTGTGTTTTTTTCCCCAAGTGTAGGTGGCAGGTTAGATTGGCTAAAACTGAAAAGTTGGAATTGAGGGTCTGCGCTGGGTAGGCTTGCAAAGGTGGAGCGTTTTAAGAACAGTTGCTCACCTTGCGTTTGGAGCCAGACGGTGCAGTATGGGACAGTGGAAAACAAACAGGACCAGGTCTTGGGAGACATTCTTTCTTGTTCTGGCTCAGCTCGGAAAATACCTTCCTAGTCCAAGACTGCCTCCTTATTTGTGAAAAGACCGTATTAGACTAAAATCTTTCATGAGCTAAAATTCTGTGCCTAGAAAAAGAAAATCATTAACAGCAGCACACCTTATACCTCTCCTCCCCCCTTAAAATAATATAGACATATTAAAGACTTCTGAGTTTACTGTAAATAGAGAATACCTTTTTATAAAAACAATTACCCTTCCCCCATGATTATAAACATTTTGACATATTTCCTTCCTGTCTCTGTTGTTCTATTTTGGCAATATTTTTTATTATTGCAGGCAGCCTGACTAAAAAGAAATCTGGGCTTTTTAATTTTTGACACTTAAGAGGTAGATACAGGTGACAAATGCAGGTAGGGACAGGTGTCTGTACGATCAGGGCAGAGTTTTCATAGCTACCTCTACTTTTGAGTGAAGTTGCGGATAAGTAAAAGTATGCCAGCATGCCACAGTGTCATGCTTAATGTCGAGGTCTTACTTTATCTTGTGGAAAACGATTGTATGTTTGGGCTTGAGAAAAGGTTAGGTTGTCTTGTTATTATTATAAGTGGGTATTTTTCCTCCTCTCTTTGTTTCACTTTTACTTTTCTGGAAAGAGCAAGACTATAGGAATAGTAGTCATTTCTAGGTGTTTATACTCAACCTTAGAGGAATGTTTAGTTTTTAAGGTCAGTTGAATTTATTGTGCAAGTTTACCATTTAAAATAGATATCCATTATTCCTTTGCATTTAGTGTATCTTACAACCAAACTCTGTTAAGTTAGAACCCATAAATAATATTTTATGGACAGTCTTGTTTGGATGATGCAATGTGTATGCTCCTATGCTACAAAATAGAAAAGAATTTCCTTTAAGACAGCTCATAGCTGTTGGTATCCTAAAGCCTTTTTAAGAAGCCTTACTCTCTGACAGGCAGTAGTCAGTCAGGAGACAGATTAAGGTGCCAGAGTTTTTGTTGAAGGTTGTCAGTCCAACTTGGTAGCAGACAAACACGTCAGGGTCATAAAGTGCCTATGACACTCTTGCCTGGAGAAGAATTCTCAGTGAACAGAACTGATCTGAAGCTGCCAGTGGTCGAGTTTGAGTTTCAACGTGCTGGTACGTCAAGGGGCTTCTGAGAACTTTTAAAGAAGCACAAGCCTTGGAGCAGTAGCTGGACTGTATCAGCTAGAAGGCAGAGGCAGTTTTACCAATGTTTGTGGCAGCAACTCTGAGATTGTCATTTTATTATACATAAATGCTGACTGTCAACTCATAAGAAATTTTAGTTTGTGTAAGCCTGGGGTGATACATAATAGTGACAAGAAGAACTGTCACATAATCTGAGTTATGTTCATTTTTCTTCTTTGTACATCCTAACATTTTCAAGTTCCTGACTGTGTTGCAAACAACACAGTATCTGTTCATTTGTAACCTTCAAGGAATCAATAGAGGAGGGTGAGATACGCGGGAGCCCTCATTGAAGTTTGGCTGGTTTGGAGGGTGTCACTTTTGGACAAAAACTCAAAAGGAGGTGAGTGAGGGCCCTGCTCCTCTGTGCTGCCTGCCTCAGAAGGATTCATTCGTCTGGAGGCAAGTGTCCTGTCTCCTAAATCTGACACTTCAAAACTGGTGGCTCCAAGTAGGTGCCTGGGCTCATGCTCTTCCTGAATTCTTTGCTGGTCTTCAAGTTTTAAATAAAAATTTGAAAGCTGTCTAATATCTAAATCAAAACCATTTGCCCCAGAAAAGCTATATTTATTTTTTTTTCATATTATAATAAGATAAGCTTATTGTAGAAAATTTGGGAAATATAAAATTGACGTTTTCCAGAGATTAAATACTATTGACATTTTGGCGTATTTCCTTCTAGTCTTTTATTTCTAAAATTAAAAAGAAATTTAAGCATGCATTTACATTGAAGATAAAGATTTGACAATTTAACTTTAATTGCCTAAGTTACATTGTGAACTTTTTTCCATGTTGTTAACATATTCTTCAAAAAACAAGTTTGGGGCTGGGCATGGTAGCTCATGCTTGTAATCCTAGCACTCTGGGAGGCTGAGACAGAAGAATCACCTGAGCCCAGGAGTTTGAGGTTGCTGTGAGCTAGGCTGACATCACCGCACTCTAGCCCAGGCAACAGAGCGAGACTCTGTCTCAAAAAAAACCACAAAAACACCAAGTTTTGAAGATGATTGCATTATATGTTAATGGGCTATGCTGCAGGTTAGTTACTTCTCCTCTGTTGCTGGATATTTAGGAATAAATATTTTATTTCAGAACAGTTTACCAAGCTTTGTTATCTATTTCATATAGCTTTTTAAAAAAGAAATTAGGGCATGTTCTGGTTTAAATTGCTTGAAATTGACAATGACTTGAAAATTATTTTTATTAACAAAAGAGTTTTAATGAACTCTTGTGTTTATGTAGTCTGGTCAAACTGTTGAAATAGAGATTTCATGGTTTAAAAAGATAAATTAAAAGAAGTGAGGGCATCAAAGGAGGAAATGTGGCTTGACTTTTAGGACATTTCCTCATTTTGGGAGGGACTTCTGGTAAATGTATGATCTATCCATTAGCACAGTTTTGGCTGCTGTAGAAATTGGCACTTTCTTAGGTTTGTTGTGGGAGAGATATCTGGATAAATAAGGCGGAAATACCCGGAGCACTATTTATCCCATCACTAGGCAGAGTCAAGAGGAAGTAGCCACAGAAACTAGCCTCTCCCTCAAGGCTCAGGTGTCAGCCGTGAAGCAGGGCCGTGGTAGCTGTCAGAGTTGGTGGCCACAGCCTGGGCACAGCCAGGTTCAGGGACAGGACAGGGATGGTAGTAGCTAACTTGGAGCCAGGCACTCACTGTTGTCAGTGCTGCCCGTGTGTTAAATCATTAATTCCCCCAACAACGCTGGGAGGTAGGTCCTGCTACTATCTGTATTGTGTAAAAGGTAGAAGAACAGGTGCAGAGATTAAGCTGCTCACACCAGGATTTGAACCCAGGGAGTCTGGCTTTAGGGCCTGCGAAGCGAATTGGTTGGCTCTACCGCCCCTCCAGAGCTAGAGGTGCTCTCAGTGCAGGAGGGCCTGGGGAGTTCCAGGTTATCTAGCTGGCGGCAAGACGGGCAGAGCTGGGCCCCTTCTGTGTCATTCCTGCTTGATGTTTCCCCACCTCATTTACACTCTGCCTTGAATTGTCTCTTTGTACCACTAGAGTGCTGGAGGAGACAACAAATTTTGATTCAGCTTGGTTCAGGGAGTGAGAAGGTCACTTGCTACACAGCTATGACTTTCTAGAAAATTAAAAAATAAAAGGCTTTCCCTGCTCTGGAAGTTTGTCTTATAAGACTAGAGAACAGTCGAGACACATGATTAACTCATCAAGTGTGCGGGAGGAAGAGAGCTCATTCCGGTGGGAACAGGGACCCAGGCTCAGCAGAGATGGTGGAGGGGCAGGCACTTACGTAGGAGATTGGCCTCACCGTGGCACATAGCTTTGCTTTCTGCCGTGTGTCTTGGGGATATTTTTACCAGAAACAGACCTTCTCAGCATATTCTAGATCATGTTGAAAACTTTTAATAGACCACAGAATAGAATTGTGAATTTTCAGTGTTTGGATGCACAGTAGCATCACCTGTGGGCTGTTTTCCCAGTGAAGTTTTAGGCAGAAGCCCAAGATAGGAACTACATAAAAGCAGGGCTGCTGTGGTTGAAGTGCTTGCTTTATCCCCTTGTTGCCTCTGGGGCACTTTGGAACAAACCCTGGGCTCCCCAGAACACTGAAATGAGCTTGCTCACTTTACCAATGTCGTAATGATGGTGTAGGCAGAGGAGGTGACTTAGCTGAAGTTGCACAACCTGCCTTCCCCTCTGGCCGCGGACACAGGTGGAGTTTGTTCCTGGGCCCTGTTCCTGTTCAGGGAATGGCTGGACCTCAGGGTTGTCCTTGATTTCTGCCCTGAAATCCACTCAGTCAGTCCATAGGTTCCGCTTATTCTGACCTACTCTCTGTCCAGTATGGCCCAACATACACACATTTCTTCCTTACATTTTAAGTATCACCACCCTGATCCAGAGTCTGTCAGCTCCAGTGTAGACAGCCAATGCCCGTCGGGAGCTTCTACAGCCTGGGTCCAAACCTGCGCTCTCCCATGCCTTTTCCAAAGCACCACGTACACAGGGGCTTCTGGAGAGTAAGCTTTGGTGGCACAGGAGTAGTGGGCCTGTGCACCCCGCTGCCCTGTACATGAGCTCTCTCATGTGCCCGCCTGAGCTCTCTGTGTCCTGGAGGGCCCTGCATGCCCACCTCCGCCTTCCTGTCTGGATGCCGCTCCTTACCCCAGAGAGCACTGTTCCTCAGAGGCACCTGTCTGGAGTGATGCTCCCCTTGCTCAGACTCCATGTCACTCATTGGAACCCTGGGCTCACAGCCACTCAGCTGGATGCACCAGCAACCATACTGGTGGTTAAGATATTGAAATACTCCCATACTGGTCAGAAAATAGCTGCTACCCCAAGTGCCCACCCCGAAACCAGAAACTGAAGGGTTAATGCCTGGCCCAGCAGAGGCTCTTCTGAGTCCTGTTCTAGAGCATTGGCCATACTGCTTATTAAATATTTTGACTAGCATCCCTGCCTTTGTCACACATGTGTCTTTTCACATGCGTATATCTTGCTTTCTCAGATAGACACGTCAGTTATGCTCTAAGCTCCAAGTAGGAGACCTAGTCATTGTCATTTTTGTATTTTCAGCAGCAAGTAACATAGGGCCTTGCTGCTGTAAGCATGTAGGATTATCCTATGATTGAGAGCAGGCGACACCCAGGTGGTCAGATGTCCCGTAGAAGGGGTCCCTGGCAAGAATGTACATTGTAATGTTCCTGGTTTATCTATTTTGATAGTGTGCAAAGCTTAGGTCTTATAGCTAAGATCAAGGCATTGAAAATCTCTAGACCAAAACCTGTGCTTTCACTGGGGTGAACTCTGTGTTTGGGAGTACATTTGAGGCATTTCTTTCAGTGAAGTTTCAGTTATGTTTGAGAAGCAGGTGGCTGTGAGCTTTGCAGGATGTGGGAGGGAAGGAGATTAGTGTCAAGTCCCAGATAATCTTACATAACTGTATTACAGGCTTCGCTTACCTGTGCCACTAGTAAAATGGTCAAATCGCTCTTTGTTTCTTCTGTAGGACAATTACTCACATTGTGCCTTGGGCAAGATTGCGAGGTGTCCCAGAACATGGAGCTGGCAGGGACCTTGTCTATCAAGCAGTCCACCCGGGCACCTCACAGTGGACAGAACCGAGATCCAGAGGGTCTGTTTTCCTCTCCTGATATGAGTCAGAGATAAACTCCACTGATGCCAGGACCTCTCTAGAGTTCAGGCGAGGTGAAGAGCCTTGACCCTTGGGGTTGAGGCTCAAGCTGCGGGTGCCTGGGACAGACCTCCCTTGATTCTCTTTCCTCCAGAAAAGTGGTCCAGTCCACTTGGCCTTTTACACGGGGCCAGGTGATGGTCACCAGTGGTATCCTGCCCTCTCTGACATGTTGCTTTCTGTCACCAGGTGATGCTGAATGTCTTTGTCCCCCTCCTTGGTGACAGTCTCTTTTGCAGGCTTTGGAAAACACTGTCACTCTGCCTCCTAGGTGTGGCACGCTTTGCAGCGTGCTTCAGTTAGCAGTTTCATTTATTGTTGCCCACAGGAGGGAACTGGTTGAAACTCTATACTGCTCAGGAGATAAGGAGGTAGTCTCCAAGATGGGATTCCTATGCCCTGGATAGGGGGTGGCTAGACCATTCGTTAGGGTGCAAAATTGAAATATTAGGATATCTATAGATATTTATTTTCCTTCTTACGGAATGCACCGTATGGGGGAGGGACACACTTGTAGCCCTAGCTTGGGCGGGGCAAATTATCTTAACCGAAATGTAACCAAAATGTTTGTACCCCTATAATATCCTGAATAAGTAAAAAAAGAAAATATTTGTAGAGTCTACATGTATATAGTTTATAAACAAAAACATTTACATATTAGGGACGCATTTATTACTGAGTGGGATGCATTGCCAGAAGTTTGGAGAACCAGAGCATTAACTCCTTCTCTACCACCAGTATGGCCAGAGATCTCTGAATGCCATTTTTAAAAAGGAGAGGACTCAATTTTCTATTAAAGGGAGATAGAAGCTGATTGTTCTCTGAAACTAGGTTGTGATTTCAGGCAAGCCAGGTTAAATCTAGGATATGTGTTGCCTTTGGTCCCCAAACGTGACAATGTGGAAGCCTTATTAGGATAGGTATCTTATTTATTTTCTTTTTTGCTCACTTTTGTGTGCCCTGAGGTTAGAGCTGTGATTGGTATATAGTGGGTCTCAATGAATGTTTGTAAACTGAATATATGGAACTTCTTCATTTTCTCTCTCTCTCTCTTTCTCTCTCTCTCTCTCTCTCTCTCTCTCTCTCTCTCTCTCTCTCTCTCTCTTTTTGATATAGAGTCTCACTCTGTTGCCCAGGCTAGAGTGCAGTGGTATCATCATCATAGCTCACTGATCCTCCTGCCTCAGCCTCCCATGTAGCTGGTACTACAGGTGTGCGCCACCATACCTGACTAATTTAAAAAAAAATTCTATTGAGACAAGGTCTCAATATGTTGCTCAAGCTGGTCTTGAACTCCTGGCCTCAAGCAGTCCTACTGCCTTGGCCTCTCACAGTGTTGGGATTGCAGGCATGGCCATGGACCTTTTCCCCTGCATGATAAATATTATGCTGAGTTTGATGCTTCGAGTCAATATTTAAGTTGGCTTCTTTTTTTAAAACCTTTGGGCAGTTGGCAGGATGCAGTGTGTGTGGTAGGTAGTTTTACTGTTCTGCAAATGACTTCCCAAAACTGTAGAATCATAGAGCTATTGGGGCCTCAGAAGTGTCACCGGAATGATAGGGTGTTTGGGATGTGCTTTAAAATCATTTTTAAAAAATGGGTCTAACGAAACAATATTAGCAAACTGTTGATCATTATTGCAGCGGATGCTGGGATAATGAGTATATGGTTAATTTTATTATACTACTCTGTCTACTTTTGAATAGATTTGGAAATTTTCATAATAAAAATTTAAACAACACATACAGGGACTATAGAGACCCAAAACTAGTGTCACCTATCCCAAGTAGGTAATGTCTAGATTTTTTTTTCTCTTTTTCTTTCTTCTTCTCTTTTAAACATTGGGTCATTATTCTATAATCTTCTGCAACTTGTTAGATTTGTTTTGATTTTAGCTTCCCCAAGGCCAATCACCTCCTCTTATAGTTACCTGAGCTCTTTGTGTAATTTTAGCTCATGTCCCGTGGTTGTCACCAATACCCCTCTACTCCCTCCACGTGCAATCAGCTAAATCCTGGTTCACCTTTTCTCTATTTCACATGTTGCTTCCTCCAGCACCACGTAACTGGCACGATGTAGAGGTCAGAACAGGGTCCCATGTTCTGTACAGGCTTTGTTCAGTCCTGAGCAACCTCACAGCTTACAAATACCTTGTAGATCCCATTCATCTCTGCTTTTTAAAGTAACAGCGGGTACCCGTTGACATCTGTAAAAACTAAACTCAGAAGTGGATTTCTCTAGACTTGTGAGAGGCTGGGCTTCCTCTGCCTGGGTAGAGGTCTTTGTGTTCTGTCTTCTACTTACCCCTGTTCTACTAAAGCATCTCTCTGGTTTATCAGTCACTCTGAAACCTCGATCTATTTTAAGAGGTGTAAGTAACTCTACCCAACCTGTGTCCTCTTTAGCCTTCTTATCCAGGTCACTGATATTTGATAGCTGTGACCTCTGTGAGCTGCTGGCTGGTGTGCACTCCTTGAGGACAAGAACTGGGTCTTGCTCTTCCTGGTCTCCCACTCTGGGCCCGGGCTCTGGCCGGGACTGGAGGGCTGCTTGAACTGGACGCGGGCTGGATGAGGGGTGAGGGCGTGCCTCTTGCGGCCAGCTGTTTCTCAGCCTGTTGTCAGGAATGCTGTCCTGGGAGAGAGCAGTCTTTCTGGCGGCTGCTTCATGACACTGCTACTCCGCAACCCACCTGCTGCTCCTGCTCGGCCCCCTCCCTGCCTCCAAGCTCCAAGCCCTGTCTGGCTTTTGCCGGTGTTTCCCCACCCCCACATGTCTCTGCCTGTTCAGACTTGGCCTGGTTCCACCCTCAGCTGCCTGGACAGTTTTACCTGGTCTCCAGCCCATGCGTAGTGTTTCCTCCTCCTCTGGAGGCCTGGAGCACCAGGCCCCTGCCACTTACTTCTATGATTATCCTGGCCTGTCTGCTGTAGTTCTGTCAGCTCCTGCAGGTGTATTTGTCTGCGCTGCTCTCCTAAACTTGCTGGGGTCCAGGAAAGCATCATAAGTTCTTTATCCTCATGGTGAGAGCCTTCTGTTTGCAAGGGACTAAGGAGAGTTTTTTATGCCCCTGTGATCGACAGAGTATTGCTTGTGTATTTGCAGTGGGACTTTTTTCAAAGGGACGCTCATGTAGAAGTTGCTCACATAGTTGGTTGGTGGCCAAGCCGGAGCCCAACCCAGCCAGACGGTGAGGGCTTGGATGTGTATTTTCTGGGAGAGGTTTATATCCCATCTGTCATTCTGTCGTAAGGACAGGTTGCCACTCTAAATCCTTTGTGGAGCAGGTGGGAAATACATAAATACAAGAGGAAATTAACTGACCCAACCCAGCTATATAGTCTTTATCTTCATAAATTAAAAAAAAAATACTGCTCTGGCAAATTTTATGTTATATGAATTTTACCACAATAAAAAATTTGGAAAAAAATATAGCAAAGTTTAAAGAATAATAAAATAATAATAATAAACAGCCATAGGCTCACCACACAGAATTGATGGCTTTTAACATTGGCTGTTTTCTTCGTGTGTCTCTGTTACCTGGAGTCTGTGGGTGTAGGTGGAATCCTAATTATCTAGTCCTGGGTTCCAGGGTTACCTGACTCTCTTTGGCCTTCTATTACGTAGTGTTGGTGTTTGTGATGGAAGGGGGCGTGGCTCTCCTCTGTTCCCCCACACTCTCTCTGTCCCTTCGGAAGCCCACACCGCCAGGTTTTGCGTCGCTGGCTCAGCTAGTACCTGGAACGTGATCATTTTGCATCGAGTCTAGGATTCTTTCCATGTTTCTGTCCTGTTTATTTCCATAGTCACCGTGGGTAAGTGGGAATGTACTGGCTTTGTACAAAGCACCTGAGAGGACCCCAGGACTTAAGTACCTTATTTCTCTGTGTGCAGTTTCCTGAACAGATGGACCCTACTGCCCACCCCGAGGCCTGCAGTTAAGAAGAGCTCTGCCGAGCTTGGGTCCAGTTCTGGCTGTTGTGGAAGGACATCAGGGCTCTCGCTTCAGGGCTTACTTTGTGATTCATCCCAGTCCAGGAAGGTGGGGAGTCTGTTCTGGATTATTTTAGTGGCAAAGGCATTTTTTTTTTCTTCTTTAGTTATTACTTGCCTAATACCCTTAAAATATTGTGTTGTGTTCTTCAACATGCAGCCTTGTGGACATAATTAAGACTCTTCATGTGCTGAATGTCACTGAAATAATGTGCCTTTTAAAGGGGAAGCTTCATCTGCAGAACCTCTTCTGTCTTTCTCCTCCCAGAAGGGTTGGGTCAGCCTAGCAGGTCTTGTCTCCATCAGTCACAGCTGTCGACTGAGGCCACCTGTCCGTCTAAGCCTGCCGCCTTCTCTAGCTCTTACTGGTAAACTTCCTGCCTTGTCACGACATAGCTGCAGAAATTGCTTAGCAGTAGTCAGTCAGTATTGGAAGACGAATGGAATAATCTTGCTTCTCTCAGGAATTTTTTTGATTGGAAACTTTCCCTCCGAAATATCTATCACTGAAGTTTAACCTTGCCGTCCCGCACGGAGGCTCTGACATGACCTGGATATCTGCATCAGCTGTCCTAACCATAATCATCATTTTCCGAGGTAGATGTACACGAGAGGTCTTTGTGTGTGAAGAGGGAAGGGAGGAGCCGTGTGTGTGTGTGTGCGCGTGCACGTGCATGGGCACACATGCTCTGCAGGGTGCTGGGCAGGTCCCGGTGCCAGCATTCCTCACATCGCAGATGGCCACCCACTCAGCTCTCGGTGTTTCTGTGAGCGTTCTCCTTGCTAGGGTCCTCACATGCTACTCCAGCTCTTGTGCTAGAAGAGACCTGGTCTGTTTCTCTAGTTTGGAGGATTCTCTCTCCTATCATAGAAAACTCACAGAGGTTGGTGGCCAGGCCTGGTGTGGGGCTTTGGGCGTGAGTCCTTCTGGCATCTGCTGTTCTACCGAAGAAAGGGACTTGACTGATCGCTTCCCCTCCCCATGGGTGGCTTGATTCGTTTTAAACTAATCAGCAGTCGCATGTCTAAACGTGTATCTGAATCTCTTCTAAGGGAAAGAGAGAATCCTTGTCCTTAGAGTCGACAGGGTTCTCGAGATGACATTATACATAAGTGAAACAATTCGAGAAATAAAAAACATCATGGGAATAAAGGCAAGAGGATATTCTTATGTAGCCTTTAAATCGGTAGCTTGCAACCTTTTCTTTATTTTCCCCAAATCACCTGGGAGATGCTCTTTACTAGCTCCTGGTACACTGACTCAGAGCAGCTCCGTGGGGGGTAGAAGAAGGAGAATACTGAAGTTGGAAAATGCTTTGAAAATGCTGTTCCATTTTGGAGAGTCACTGTTCTATAAATACGTCCTCCGGGGGCTTGCGGCAGAGGAATGGTCAGCATCACAGACGGCCATTCGTGACTCTGCAGATGTCTGTGAAGCACCTGCTCTGGGCCAGGCACTGACTTAGACACCAAGGGCACATACAGACGGATGGGAGGCATCCCTGGCCCCAGAGGGAGAGAAGCATCTACGCAGGTACTAAGTCCCACCTACCATAAGTATAAAGTAGGAGGTGCTGAGTACCACGGGGCACAAATAAAGTGCTCCTGGAGTTCAGAGGACAGACTGATCACTTCTCACTGAGGGGATTGTGTAAGAATTTATTGGGAAAGTGGCCTCTGCCCTATTTGGATAGAATCTGGCCTAGGAAGAGCTTCGTAGGCAAAGAGGGCAGTGAGGGGGACGCAGCACAGGCTCGGGTCATGGGAAGACTTTCTCGAGGACAGTGGGTATGGGGCGGACAGGGCCAAGTGCCCAGGGAATCAGAGAATCAAGGTAGCGTGCGCCGCGATGCCTGTGCCGAGGTAGGGGGCCGGCAGGGTAGCCTGCCCAGAGAAGTGCCCGGTGGGGTGGCCATGGAACCTTCTGGAACATGAACCCTCTCCAGGCCTGGAGGACCCTGGAGAGGTGGGCTGGCAGCTCCCACACCACCTTCCTATCTCACCCTCCCTGTGCATCATCTTCACTGTTCATTCACTCAGGCTCACAATTACTTCTCTTTTTTTCCATTTGTAGCTACTTAGTTATCAATTTCTGGCTTTTAAAAATGGATTAAAATTTGTTCTATTATAAAATATATAACATAAAATTTATCATTTTAACCATACATACATAAGTGCATAGTTGCACAACGGCATTAAGTGCATTCACAATGTTGTATAATCATTGCCACTATCTACATCCAGAATTTTTCATCATCCCAAACTGACACTCTGCACATCTTAAGCAATAACTCTCACTCCTCCCTGCTCCCCACCCCCAGCCCCTGGTAACCTCTGTTCTACTTTCCATCTCTTTGAATTTGCTGATTCTGGGTACCTCACATAAGTGTGATCATATGATATTTGTCCTTTTATGTGTGGCTTATTACACTTGTGATAATGTTTTCAAGGTTCATCCATGTCATGACATATATCCAAACTTCCTTCTTATTAAAGGTTGAATAATATTCTGTTGTTTGCATATACCACATCTGGTCTATCCCTTCATATGTTGATGGACGTTTGGGTTCAGACCCTGGCTTTCTAAAGCATGGTGTAGCATGGCTTTTGTCATTATCAGCATCACCTACTGTCTAGGTTTGAATCACCCACCACATGCTGGGTTGCAGCACTTGCCCTTCAAGGTCCATAAGCGTTGGCTTCATAGCTGGGCTCTAGCCCTGTTCTGGTGCAGAGCAAGGGTAGGACATTTTCTCCTATGTAGTTTCCTGATCTTTGCATGGGAAGCAATAACAACCCCACGTGGTAAGCACTGTTATGAAGACTGCATTTAGTCGTGTGTGCAATTGCTTAGCACAGTGCCTGACACATGGTGAGTGCTTAACATACAGTGGCTCTTAAAGAAATCGTAGCTGAACTGATTTCCCTGAACGTCTTTTTCCCCCCTCCTATCTGATTTGACTCTACCATTTGTTCTAGATTAATTTGCCAAAAATGTGAGCACTGGAGTTGGGGGCTGCTTCTAGTAGTCTAGTTTGTATCCCTCCTGCCTGAAGTATAGTTCATCTGCTCAATGATACTTGTTATTTGAGGACCAGCTCAGCTGTGCCTTCTCCCTGAGATTGTTATGTTTCCTTTCCTTTCATAATTTATTTTGTAATAATTTCTTATTGCCTCCTTGTTACACACTATTTTGTGTATATATTTGTGTTATATATTTTACTTCCAAGCCTCATGAATGTAGTCTGCAAATTTTTCTCAGCTTGCACCCCAACTTGAATATGCAGCAATTTATTCATATGCCCCAATATAAGGGGAGAGTTTCTGCAAAACCTTCCTTCAGTCTTCCTATTAAAGCCTTATCAAGGCTCTCATATTATGGGGTACTTTCTCAGCTACTGTATTTGGAACAACATCAGGTAGAAAAGGCACCTCGTCCTGAAGCCATCTCTGCCAGTCCTAGTGTTGGTTCTTTGTAAAGGTCAACTAAGTGAATTTGACTTTTTCTAATGCAATGACATTTAATACTAGCTGGGTAATTATTTCTTAGTGTTTGACCTTACAGAGGCAAGCATTGGTTATTATTGTAAAAAGCTTTGAAAAAAGCAGTAAAGTATGAGGTTTAGTTTATATGAACGTGGACCTGTAGGACAACATTTTTTACTGACCTAATATTCAAATGTGTTCTTGTGACTTGAGAGAATTTTTTCACTAGGAGCACAGATGTGATTTCAAAAAATGCTTCAACTTAAACAACTTAATGGAAGAGAAAAATGTGCAGATATGCCATAGAAAACTGCTAGATGCCTCAAAAGATGGCTTTAGAAATGCCTAAGATCCTATTTGAAGACCCTATTTGAAGATGCATGTTCAAAGAATTTGAATAAAATATTAATGAAATATGAATTTAAAACAGTATTTTTAAAGTAATTTAATTTGTCATACAACATAAATATATGTGTGTGTGTATATATATAGTTTAATGAATACAGAAACTGCTTGCTGTAAGTGTAATAGATATTTAACCATTTCATCTATATCCCTAAAAATTTATCTGTTCAGTTGGACACATTATGTTTAGGATCTCTTTATTTTGGGGGGGTAGGGGTGGGAGGGAAGCGTATGTGATAGTTGTGACTTGTGGCTAGTGTGAATGGGTGAAGTATGCCACTAATCTTAGTGATTAAAAATCAGTATAGCTTTATACTTGTTTTTAAAAGCTGTGTGTCTTACTCTTTCTCTGATAACTTTAGAGGGGAGGGGCAGGGAGTGGTTTAAGTTTAGAAGCATTCAATTTGAGTATTTAGTAAACGAAGCTTATAAAACTGAGGCATCTCTGCTTTGTTTCCGCTTTTTAAATCCTCTTGAAAATTGAATGGGTAACCCATAAGATCACTCTAATGAAAGTGAAGTGGCTTTAAGGTTTATTATATTTAGTTGGGATAGAAAAGCCCCAAGGCAGTGGATGGTAATAATTAATTCCTGTGGACTCACTTGCTTATTTGTGCATGAGATCCCAAAGTTGCCCACGTGGTCTTTGTCCTTCTTGTGCTGAGAGGGAAGAGATGGGCCAAGGGCAGCGACCACAGACAGGGATTCCGTGGGGTGGGGTTTGGACAGTGACCTCTGCTTTCCTCTCTAACTGGGAGATTCGGGCATCTCTTTGGAGCTTCTGTACCTCCCCCTCTCTAGGGACGGCCCAACTGCTCTTTTGGTTCAAGAGGCGATGGCTTAAGCAAATCTAGCCTTAGGTAATTTGCCAGCCAGGGTTAAGGAGCATGAATCCAATGGTTTTGGAGTGGCGAACTGAAAGAACAGCAAATGGCCTGTCTGCTGCTCTCTTGTTCCTCCCGGAGGCCTGAGCTCTGCCCAGCTAGTACAGGACAAAGGGGGAGCTTTCAGCCTTCTGTAAATAGCCTATTGTACAAGGGGAGGAGGTGGGGCATCGGATGACAGCATCTTGCCAGCTTGGCTCTCTGCAGTGAGGAAAGATGTCAGGATTTCTTAATTTGCTGCTGCCAGGGCAAGGGTACTATTTATGTGGGTTTGTTTGAGGGCTGCATTCCTAGTGAAGTATTCCATCAAACTGGTGTATTCATCTTGATGAAAGCTTGAGGAACTTCAGAAGGAGAGAAACATCCAGGTCACCTGCTTTTTGATTTATAGAAGGCATGAAGAGAACAAAATGCTAATGTAAGTAAAAATTTACAGAAATATAAGAGGTGTGTGTGTCCTTAGAGAGTGATGCCCTTATGAGTCACTTTTGGCTCTGAACTACTTTTTTCACAGTGCACACAAAATTGGAAGAGGTGAACCTTTGCATACAGTGGGCCTTGAACCCACATGTTCAGAGGCCAAGGTGATAGGATAAATGCTATGGTTTATGTAAGATACTGAGAGTTTAGGTGGATTTCTGATGCAGAGCTCTGATAATACTTTGGAGTATTAGCACAGGAAGGACCCTTAGAAACCTGGCCTCGTGTTTCCTAACTTGGGTCGGGCTAAAGGGGACTTGTGAGCCCCTTGCATAGATAATGATGTGCATTCTCAGCGGAGAAGGTCAGTGGCTTAGCACAATTAAGAATCATTAGTGTAGATTGGATTTAGAGTCAGATTGGTGTCCCATCCCGTTCGTGACAAACATAGGGACACCTTCCTTGGGGAAGCCTTTTAAGTCTCTGGTCTTGGTTTCCTTATCATCATTTTGCTATTGAGGTGTTCAGATAAGACACAGGATGTGAGAGCCTTTCCAAAATACTAAATAAATGCTACTTGCGTTTTTAGCTATTCTGTCCAAAGATTGAGTAGACAGGTACCAGGATTTCTGTTTTCTGGCAGTCTTGCCATCCAGTTTCTACTACACTGCCCTGCTCCCTCTGTTTCTACCCAGTTCTATTTAAAGGCATCCTCTGCGCTGGTTCTTTACAATGGGCTTATGCCAGGTTTCTCTGGTCGTTGTTACATCCCTTGTCATTCTGTGGTTTTAGACTCCAGCTTTATAGGAAATTCCAGAAACCCAGCAGAGCAAACCCACTTTTTGGAAGTGTGAAGAGGAAGGGTGCACTGGAATAGCTGTAGAGGAAGGAGAAGCCAGCTGTTGGTAGCCTGGTGCGTTCCCCGCTGAGGAACACTGGCTTCTTGAGCTTTTCAGGTAATTGAATCATATTCTTAGCACACAGCAGCACGATTTATGTGCCCATGCTATAAACTTCCTTAGAGGATGATGTGGAAATTAGATTTTGAAAGAATAAAAAAAAATTCCAACTAGAATGGTATTGGAATAAGAATAAAAATGTGTCTCTGAGTTTTAACCATTGGTTAGCAATTACAGGAGTCTTAATACTTGTTAGAGACCTGTTAGGATTGAATCTTAAAGCAAGCTGCTTTTATGTTCACATACAGCATTGAGAGACTATTTATTGCATCTAATTTTCTTTGAATGTAGGTTTGCCTCCATTTTTAAATACTTCTGGTACCTTTTCCCTAATCACAGTTAAATAGAAGGGAAAAGCTTTATACTGCTATCAGTTTCCTGTTTAAGAGATGTTCTTTGCATGGCTCTAAATTAGATGTTGTCTTAGTTCTTTATGCATAGACTATGATTTTTCTATGTACGGCGTTAACCGATTTGCTAAGCAAAGTTGCTTTTCAGATTGTTACCTGGTTGCCAGCTAAGAGATATGAATTAAACCGCTATAGCTCATCATTATCACCCACTAAATATAGGAATTTGGGTAGATTTAAATCCTTGGCATTACAGATTAGTATTCTAATAAAATACTCTCACATTTATGCTACTAAATCTATAATTTTCTGAAGTTTTTTTTTAAAAATTCTTTCCTTGACTTTTTAAACTTTCTCAGTATAATGCAATCTATAGCTTGGCTACTGCTGATGCTTAAAATAGACAAATGCATCACCTGTATACGACTGTGTTTTTATAGATATATATAGTTTTTATGTTTTTATTTCATGTTCTTACTCAGGGATGTGATTCTGTTGAATAGCCCCTGTAAATTCACATAGTCTAGGTTTTATGGCAACTACTTCAGGGACCTTGGGAAGAGAAGGGAGAAGGGCATGGGAGTGTGTGTAAGGGGTGGGTAATTCCTGTTTAGACTTGAGTGCTGTAGGGTAATGAAGACAACTAGAAGGTAGGAGGATTTGAGGGCGAGTTTACGCATTTTGTTGGTAAGGTTGCTTTGCATTTGTAGAGTTGTAACATCATCTGTGTGATTTTACCTCTCAGTGCCAGTTGAACCTGGACATGATCTGTCCACTTATCCTGGTCTGAAAGGACCTCCCCGACGCCTCTCAGATGCTGCTTATTCAATTAGTCTCTCCCCATGAGATGGTCAGCCCGCTGAAAGCCTGGACTGGGCCCTCAGCACTGTCTGCCCAGCCCCCAGCACGGTGCCCGTCATGCACTAGGTGCTCACACATGCGGACTTAGGGAAGTAGCTCGATTCCTTTGAACCCATCTAGAGTAAATCTGCTGCTGCTCTTGGCAATCTGTTTCTTTATCGGTATGTCTTCGGTTGGTTAGACATACCACCCAACATCCGATCCTTCATTTCAGTGGTTCGAAAAAAATATGCCCATTGTCTCTTCTTTTTGGGAAGCTGAGCAGAAAGAAAACAGTGTCTGTTTTCAGAACTGGCCCAGGCAGCGACACTCACTGCTGCCTGTCCCTGCCCATGGGTGGTGCGGTGGGGTGACTCTGCTCCCGGCTTGCCATTGGCCCATCCTCCACCTCTGCTCTCCTGAGAAGTCAAGTATGGATTGTGTCTGCTAGTTACCTTTAGCCCAGTGGGCAGCCGCGTAGGACTCGGCATGTGACTCATGCCCTGAGAGACCTTGGCAGGCGGGTAAGCACCGGCTGAGCCCTTCTAACCCCTCCTCGCCCCCACCCTCACCGCCTTTTCTGTTTCTGCAGTGGTGTGTCACCCCACAGTCAGCTGTTGGTGGCACAGATGGTGAGTGGTTTTCAAGGGCTGGTGCTTTCTCTCCAGAATTATGGCCTGAAGAAGTTTGCTTATCTGTTCTTTCTTTGCTGTCATGTTAAACCTGAAGTTTCGTGTGTGTGTGTGTGTGTGTGTGTACGTACGTGTGCATATACATGCACGTACACAGACCTATTATAGCAGAGACTGAATGAGCAAATACATTATGTTGGTTCCTGTACTGTTGGTGACCAATGAAAGAGCTTGATATTCTGCTACTTTGTGAAAAACTATTTAATAGCATAGATTTAAATTTAAACAGGAGATTTCTATATTTGAAAAAAAAATTATTTTCAGTTTTGTGATCTAGACATTAAAAAGAATATTATAGTAAATAGCTCACAAATACCATCTGACCTTATATTGAAATGTTAATATTTGTTGCATTGCCAGGGAATTTTTGAGAAAAGGCTTTCAAATCATTTACAATTATTTCCTTCCCTTTACTGCTAAACTTTAGAGCAGTTATTCATTAATAATTTTCTAATTAAAATTATTCTTATTGATTATCTGTACTGCATATTTATTTTTTATGCTGATCTATATATGAATTGTAACATTCTATTTGGGGCTTTGATATATGTATCAGGTTATTCATCTAATTTTTTATGTGTGTTTTGCTTCTTAATTTTGTTTGCAAACTGCTTGTAGGCAAGCATTATTATTTATTACCTGGGTTACTTCACTGTTCTGTACTCAAGGCTAATCACAGAGCATTGATAGAGGAAATTAATAATAATTTGTAACATTTTTGAGCACTTTCTGGTGTGTGGCACCAACCTAACCTCTTTATGTGAATCACTTAGCAGTCATAAAAGCCCCACGAGCTAGGTACTATTTTCATCTCTACTTATAGATAAGGAAACTGAGGCACAGAAAGATGAAGTAATTTATCTTAAATCATACAACTAATAAGCTGGGGAGTCGGAGTTTGGCTCTGGAGTATAATACTATTCTATACTTTCTTTCACATACTTGTCCTATAATCTCTCTCTAGACATCTGGTGGTTGGTTTAAAGTTTATGCACACCAATTTATTTGTTTCTTTTAGCTGTAATATCTTGGGCAATGTGAAAGAAACTGATCTTATCAAAATAGGCAACTACAGGTTTCCCAGCATTTATATTGCCACTTTTCTGATGTGAAGCGTACAGGAAGGTGAAATTTAGATTGGTCTGTTTAACCAGTTTGGGAACTTGTTCTAAGATCTGTTGGAAGAAATAGACACTGATGGCTCTCAGGTGGTTTGGGCTTGTTGCTCCTCTTCACTCATCTCTTCGTTAGCCTTGATAATCAGAGTTGAGTGTATTTGATTAGGTGGAAGAGAACAAAGATACAATATCAGAGAGGAAAATAGAAACTTTACCTACTTATTTGAGCATTTTATGGGAAGAATTCTTTGTGGGTAAAATATTTTTAATGTGGTTAATGAAAGGAAGATAATGTTTTGTTTTTTTTTAACACAAGATAATAGAGAAATTGAATGAAAATGAATTCCTTAAATGTTTTTAGAAAAATGACGCTTGACAGCCAGGAATAGGCCTGGAGCATTAGACTGTGGGTTTAATGCCTAGAGTGTCAGCCTCCAGGAATTCTGGAGAGGAGTCCTGCCTCCCTGGAATGAACACATTTTTCTCTTCCGACAGAATTCAGCTTAGAAAACTACCAACACAGGACAATGCAAGCCCACGAGTTGTTCCGGTATTTTCGAATGCCAGAGCTGGTTGACTTCCGACAATACGTGCGCACTCTTCCAACCAACACGCTTATGGGCTTCGGGGCTTTTGCAGCTCTCACCACTTTCTGGTACGCCACGAGACCCAAAGCCCTGAAGCCGCCATGTGACCTCTCCATGCAGTCGGTGGAAGTGGCGGTAAGTGAAGGCCCCGCCTGTCCCCCGGGTTTCCTCTGCACCCCCCAGGTTAGTTAAGCCCCACTGGATATGGTATTGATCACAGTCACAATCACAATCAAATATTTGGTTGTGAGGGTACTTTACAGACGGCAATGAGCTAAAAAAACAGCAGTTGTTGATAGTAAGCAGAGGTATAGGCTAAAACGTAGGACACAGGGACAGATGAGTTGGTACTGGCTGAGTGGCTACCCACAGTCACATGGAAGATCATTCCAGAACGTACACTGAGCTCTACCCTGTGCTAGGCTCTGTGGTGGGCCCAGGGGATTCCACGAGCGGCAAAAAACAGCACAGAGCCCCTCTGCTCACCGGGGTTATGTTCCAGTGGGGATGAGAGGTGCTGAACAAATGTTACAGAAGGAAGGATTTCACTGCTAGCGTATCTGGAACTTACAACACATCCTCAAGCTGCGGGAAGGGCCCCTGGGATTTCAAACAGAAGAGGGCTAGCTAGAGCAGAAACTTGCCAGAATAATGTGGCTGCAGAATTTAGGACAGGATGCGAAGGAACAGGAGCATTCAAGAGGGGCGTCTGATTGACTCGCTGAGTGCCCAGGCCGTGTGTGACTCACCGGAACAGGTCGCGAGGGCTTCCTGAGTCGGCTGGCATGGATGGGGAAGCCCAAAGACCCTTTTAGGAAGATTCTTTCTTATTGCTCCTGCCCTCCCTTCTTTCCCTTCTTAATCTCTTTTCAAGGTTAGCAAAAAAAGGCGAGGTGTTAAAAAGATGAAGCCACGTTCTCGTTGATGCTTTGACACATCACCTACACTCGTTTTGCTTCGTAGTTGCCTGCGTTCCCTACCTAAGTCAGAATTACTTTTCGGTATTGATGATTCAGCAGATACACAGAAGAACGTTGTGAAGCCCAGAATTCCCTCTTTTTACTGCTTTACAAGTAGAGATGAAAGACCTTTCCCACTTCCTGGGATGGCCACAAGGAGGAGAATGTGTGTCCTTTCAAATAAAGCCCTGGCTGGAGTCAGAGCTTTTTTGTTATTTATGGGGTTTCAGTTTTTTGTTTTATTTTAGACAAATTCTTAGATTCGTGAATGTGAAACTCTTAAAATATGTAAAAGATGTGTCACAATTCGTGCCAAAATATAAATATAGAATGACTGAACCACTGCTGAGAAAATCTACTTTATTTAGAAGGTCAAGGTACCTAAATATTTCACCTCAGCTAATCACATACCAATGAGTAGAATTTAACTTTTCCCAGTAGGTTCGCGTGATGTTTTTGGCTTTCCTTCTCTTCTGGCGGAAGACCTGCAGTAGTGTCGCCATTGCCGTGAGAAAAGTCACTGGCCAGCGCAGGGTTAAAACATTTTTAATTTGGCAGGAACTGTAAGAAATGCCTGATTCTTCTTATATGAGAAATTCTGGGGGCACTTACAATGTAGTTTTTAAGTTCCAACTTAACATAACGTTATCGTACCTTATTAAAGTAATTGCACATGTTCTCTGTAGAACGATTTAAAACTACAGATAAGCAGAAAGAAAATCCTACTACCTGGCACATAGGCTCCCTGATTTTTCTCTTTGCTTATAGAAATAGATTTAGCTCTGATTTTCGGAATTTGTGGGTCTTAGGAATAGACACTAAACTTGCTTTGCCTTTTTTAAAAAGAACTTGAAATTTTGAATTTAAAAGTAGCCCTGGAATGACGGTGCTTAGTAATCACAGATGCTTTGATACAGCTAGCATCCATGGCAGGGAAAGAGGAACTTAACTCGTTTCGTAAAGTATTGGTGAGAAGCCTGTGTTTCCGGCACTGTTGCAGAGGCAGACTGCCGGAATGAAATACTTTGTTCCTAGTTTGAAAACAAGTAAGCACCTTTTCCAGTTCCCACCTTCACCCTGGCCCTCATCTCACATACGCAGTTTTTGTTGCCCTCCTCTTCCCAGAAACTTGCCATGGATATGGAGAAGAGAGGCCTCTGTGCTTTGTGGGGCTTGGTCACATCTCATCACAACCCATGCCGGCTGTTCCCAGCCATCCTTTTGTAAAGCAGCAGCACAGAGGTGCTTTCCAACTTACACTTCCTAGAATTTTCTTTCAGAAACCGGGGTTGGAAAGAGGAGGTTAGTGCTCATTGCTGTCAGCCTGTAATGAGGACCCACATCAGAGGATGGGACAGAGAAGTAGGGTTAGGAACAGAATTCCAAAAAGTCTTTCCTCAGTGTTGGAGCATGGCCTGCGAAGGACCCTATCTGGAGAGCCACGTCCGTCCCTGTGGCTGCGGTGGCTGCCGTGACTGCTCACCAACTGCAACAGTGACCTGAAGGCTGGCTTTTCCCTGCATGCCAAGGAAGAACTTTCTTTTTCTAAAGATTTTTATTGCTGCTGCTCTGTAACTTTGGCCATTGAATGGAAGCAAGTTTTGTGTGTTTGTGTGTTTTTGTGTCACTTTCCCAAGGGATGTGCAAGAACTTCCGGTTTTCACTTGTCTTAGCTTGTTCTCTGAGGCTGAGAGCCCCCTGGCCCTTTTGTGAAGACGACGTCCCCTGGAGTGACTTGGTCAGGGCCCAGACCCTGGTGGTTGCTGTTAAGGGAAGTACAAGAGCATGGTGGGGCCAGAAAGGACCAGGGGGAAGAGAGATGGCACCTGGGCTGGACCAGCAGCTGTGGGCAAGTTCACCAGGCGTTTCTGACCTTCACGTTCGTCATCTGGAAAACAGGAGTGACCGAGGTGCTTCCCCCCTTCAGCATTGCTGAGAGGACTGCATAGTTACGCAGTGGCTGCCTGGCTAGCAATAAATATTCAGTAAATATTAGTTTTCTTCTTCCCTGAAGGTCTCCTCTTTTAACCCTCACATTTTATACCTGAGAAGAATGAATTCAAAGAGATGAAATTCTATTATACAATTAGTGTAAGATCTAGAACTCTGTTATGCTGCCTTCATTACTGTAGTTGAAAGTTGTGTACCGGAAGGAAAGTTTAGATCTGGCCAGGGCAGTTTGAAGAGTCAGCGGCCACAGCCTCTGCACCCACGAACAGGCTCTTCTGAACAAGGACGTGCGGGCTCAGGAGGCTGAGGTAGTGATGGAAATGGAAGGAGCAAAAGGGAAGCAGAGGCTAGATTCTGTACACAGGCTGGATGTAGAATCAGAAACTGCCAAGTATCGGGTGGGGAAGGGTGCACAGGGCTGTGGAAACCTGAGCAGTTCTGCTTGTCCTCTGCTCCGGAACCGGGTCGGACAAAGAAGGGGTCAGAGCAGAACTTGGTGCTGGTGGGCTTGTGGGCTCACCTATCAAGGTCGAGGGATGTAAGCCCTGAACCATCATGCAGTATAGATGAGAACCCTTGTTATTGCCGAAGGAGGTGGTAGGAAGAATGTGTGAGTTCCTCACCTCAAGGAGAGAGGTGGTATAGCATTGAGGTGACTTATTTGTTGAATTAGTTCAGAATGATTTTTGACAACTGCAACTAGATTATAAAGTACTTAAATGAAAACCCATGTTATTTGTTATTTGTTTGCTTTTAAATATTAGACAGGGGAATAAGTTGTAGCAAGTGAAAATTTCTTTATACCTACAAGTCCTTAGTTTCTCTAAGACTTAATTTTAGGAATATGAGAACTTGGATTAAAATTTACTTATGGTGACTAACCCCAGTTAGTCTATCAGAGTCACTGTTTAGACTTGTTACCAGACCTTGGTTCTAGTGTGGATTTATATCTTTCAATATGAAGAAGCTTGGTTATAACCATCTTATTTGCAAGTTGGATGACTGAATTCTGCACCAAGTAATCTCATGACATTCGGGTCCCATGCTGGCTGGCGACCCTTTTGCTTGAAAGGTTGAAAGTTTCCCATCCACATGTTGGGATATATGTGGTTAGTGACTTGCTTTGGTATTTTAATTCTGTGCTTTGGAAAGTCTATATGGAGGATGCAGTGCTTTGGGTTTGCTTCTCCACAAGTCCCGGAGAATAGTTACCAGGTGTGTATTCATTCAGTGAGGACTCGAGCTTCTGCCGTGTGATGTGCACGATACCAGGGCAGAGCCATCCAGCGGGAAGTACTGCTTAGGCCTCCTCTTGTCCTTGGCAGAGGGTGAGAGCCATCCCCAAACTAAGAGCAATGCAAGCAACTTGTTTTCCTGCCATAAAACTGCCACTGTGGGTTCATTGAAAGAAGCAAACTAAAGAGAGCATATCCAGCCTGTGGAAGCAATGCTCAGTAAACAGCATGGTTTTAAAATTCAAAAGTCGTGGTCTACCAGATGGTTGTATGAGCAAACCAGACCTCCCAGCTCACATGCACACTGCAGATAGCATTCTTTGCCACCATTTAGAGGTTGCATACGAAGTGTAGTACTGAGTAGGGTTTTCCTATGTGGCTGGCAGATTCCCTCCTTTCCCCATGGTCGTACTTCACATGTGTATGTGTCTAAAGGCCCACTTGCAAACTGGCTTAAGCAATTTCTGCAGGAGAGGAGAGTGGGCCGTTGATCCGTAAGATTTATGAAGATTCACCCCGAGTTGGGGAGGTAAAGCAAGTGTGTGCCCACTGGGGGCTGATGCTGGTGATGCCCTTCTGCACTGGAAGGGCGGGGCTGGCTCCGAGCAGGGAGCTGCTGTTGTGTAGGGCATGATCAAATGCCGGCGCGAGACAGACGTTTAGGGACAAGCCTGAGTGGAAGCTGCCAGGGAGGGGACAGGAAGAGAGTTGTCCAGGAAGGGCAGGTGGGTGGATGGTGGTAGCACCCGCTCACCCTGATGCCAGCCTGGCGGCTCTGCAGGAGGAGTGTCCATGCCGGCTGTACAAGGGGGCATTCGACTAACAGATTTGCACCAGGAGGGGAGTCGCAGGTGAACACTGAGAGGAAGGGAGAAATGTTAGGAACAGTAAGTGGTAGCATCTGGTTGTTTCTGCGGTCATTCGTAAATATGACATAATAAATATTGTTTCTGTAGTTATTGGTAAATATCAACTCAATTCTCATCTCTGGGAAGCTTTGGAAGAGAGTAGTTACCAGGTATGTATTCAACTAGAAGTGCATGTGAGACTTGGGAAGAATCTCTTGGTGTGATGCTCTGGCTTCATACCTATCAGGCGTCCTTGTGGAAATCTTGACTGTTTTTAGCATTAACTTTAATTTACTTACCATCTGGAATTGCAGGTTCCCAGTCCCTATTCCCCATGGCCTGTTCTTCCCTGGTCTTGACTGCACAATAACTGTGCAAGTGGTCAAATGAAGATGTGAGCAAAGATTTACCCTTTTAATTCTACTGTAACAACTTTGCTGACGTGGTGCTCAGAGAATTCTTGGACATATTTTCCTGAAAAGTGTCCCAGCATTTGATGCCATTTTCAGCAAGCGATCCTAATAGTTGGGGCTGTGGGGGTGGGATGGAGAAAGGGGTGTGTTTGTTTAGAAATGTTATTCTGACAGTGTGCAAACATCAGCATTTTCATGCCTTTAGGTAACTCTAGCACTAAAACTTAGTGGGCTTCTTAATAACAAAATATGAAAAACCTTGCTAAGTTACTTTTTCTTACTAAACTCACTCATTATAGGAACAGCTGAGTTGCTCTTGCAGATGCTGTAAGACCTGTCTGCTGACTTAGAAACACTTCTCAGGTGACTGAATGAGGTGACAATGGTATCATCAGCCGTAATGAGCGGCAGTTGTTGGGCGTGTGCTCTGCAGGCTGTGGGTGGGGTGCTCGGCAGGCTGAGGCTGGGTATTACAGAGAGCTGAAGGCGGAGTTTCTGATATTTGTGCAAGACCAGGCCGCAGAAGTATTAAGTAGCTGCCTTAGGAATTCAAGGAAAGAAAGATGGATTGTTATTTTTTAAAAAAACTATTTGTTTCTGGGTCCCCTTTCCCCAGGAAGAAAAAGCCATAAAGTTCACTACAAGTATATAGGAATACAATAAAGCAGGTCTGAAAACACAATTTGATTTTGTACAAATGATGCCACTTCTCACAGGCTGCATTAAACAAAGAACATGTGTTCACATAAATGACAGAAACACGTGCTGTACTATTTATTTAAGTGTAAAAATAGCCTCCCCCCAATGGAGCCAACTGGTGCCAAATGAAAAAACGACAAAGGCAGGCCAGGCTGTCTGCATTTCTTGGCAAAATCCCTTCTGCACGCTGTTGTCCAAAAGGCCAGCAAAGGATGATAGGTAGAAACATGGTTCCCTTTGGACCAGGCAGAAGTGAAACAGAATGCCTTATATATTCTAAATGGCTGGCATGTGACAAATTCTACAGGCAGTCTTATTTTGCCGAAACAACATGTGTGTATGTGGGGCAGGGGGGATTTGGACGTTGTGACTTCCCTTTCATTGGGATGGGAGGGTGTTATCTTCCCTCCTTCGGTTGGCTGATTTTGTTCTGGTGATGAGATATTCTGTTCAGTGCTATGTCAGCCTTCTACCCCACCCCTCTTGAACAAATCCTCTGATTGCGATAGATTAGAGCTCCGGAAGTTGGCAACTGGAGATGGTCTAGGGATCTGAGGATTAGAGGAAAGCGTTGAGGAATATCAAAAAACCCAGCTGGGCTCCGCTGATCCGGACCCTGTCTCCTCAAGACGAACAATGTGTGGGCAAGTTTGGAACCTGCTTGGGAACCACAGAGCACATCTTAGCCGACCTGAATGACCCGCTGAGCTGGGCTTGAAGCTCACCACATTGTAGACGTGGAACTGAGGGGGGAAAGCATCCCCCCGAGTCTGAGTTTCCTCTTCTGGAGAGTGGCTGGCCTTTAGCAGGTGCTCAGTAAATAGTCACTTACCTTCCGTCTTTCCTGCATGTGGATGTCAACACCCAGCACTGCCTGTTTGTTAGGTTGGTGCTGCCCTTTCTGTGCTCACCTGGGAGTAGAGGATCTCGGGAAGTCAGCTAGTTAAGTGGTGAGCGTGAGTAGCAAGCCTGCGGCTCCATGGTTACCCTGTGACATTTACAGTTTGGTGTATTGGGGGAGTCTGGGTATTTTTAAATAGCCTGTTCATTATGTTCAGAAATTACCATGGAGGGGAGGGTTGCCTATAGGTTGGCCTTTAAAAGACCTAGTTTAATATATCAAGGATGTAGTGTTGCTGGATATGGGAACTGGTGGCTAGAGATCCTCTCTGAAAGGTCAGTGGATGGAAAAGTCATTTTGTGTCTGTTTATAAAAAGAAGCAAATGACGGTGGCCTCGGCAGGCTAAGATGCAGGTAAAAAGTAAATGCCGGGAAGAATGCTGTTGGCCCTCTGTGGCTTCCACATCCGTGGATTGAAAATATTTGGGAGGGAAAGAAATGGGTGGTTGCATCTGTACTGAGCATGTACAGACCTTTTTGTCTTGTCATTATTCCCTAAACAGTATAGTATCACAACTACTTATATGGCATTTACATTGTATTAGGTATTATAAGTAATCTCAAGATGATGTAAAGTACAAGGGAGGAGGGGGAGGATGTGTATAGGTTACATGCAAATACTACACCATTTTATAACAGGGATGTGAGCTTCCACGGGTTTTGGTCTCCCGGGGCGTGGGGAACCTGGAACCACTCCTGCGCAGATTCGGAGGGATGACTGTACACTCCATGTGGAAAGGGCATTTCACTGCTATGGCCTGTAGATACCCATTGGTAGATTGAGATGGATCAGACAACAATTTATGAAGCTTGGGCCTTTCTACCACCTAAGAAATCCTCAAGGGCCGGGCACGGTGGCTCACGCCTGTAATCCTAGCACCCTGGGAGGCCGAG